>CM070730.1:23569074-24169074 GCA_036346275.1 Otatea glauca | reverse complement strand
GAATAAATCCAAATAAATTTAAATAAATTCCCAAAAATTCACAAAAATAAAAATACTCCAAAATTTAAGTTAGAGCAAAAATTAGGTGTTACAAACCTCCCCTTAATGAATCTCGTCCCCGAGATTGTGGTCATCTACGAAATAGGTTAGGAACTCCTTCTTGAGATCTTCTTCTCGTTCCCATGTTGCTTCACTTTCCAGAATGGTTGCTCCATTGAATTCTGCAGAACGTGTTGACTTGTTCCTTGTCTCTCGGTCCATTCGCCCGAATCTTCATCGGATGTTCTTTGTAGGTCGATCTTCTTGCGGCTCAATTGCCTCCAAAGGTGTTTGCTCTTACGGTACTCAAGACACTTCTTGATTGTGATACATGGAATACATCATGCACTCCGCCAAAGATGGCGGTAACTCAAGCGATAAGCAACTTCACCTCTGCGGCTCAAGATCTTGAATGGTCCGATATATCAGGTGCGAGCTTTCCTTTGCATGGAACCTTCTAACTCCTTTGAGAGGTGTGACTCTAAGGTACACAAAATCTTGAGTTCAAAGCTCGCCTCCTGCGACGGTTGTCAAGATAACTCTTACGCCTTGATTGTGCAATCTTCAATCTTTCCCGATCGAGGCGATTTGTTCTTCCACTTCTGAAGAATGTCTGATCCAAAAACATGTCGTTCGCCTGTCTCATTCCAATTCAATGGTGTTCGACAGGACCGACCATACAAAGCTTCAAATGGAGACATCTGTAAACTCGCCTGATAACTGTTGTTGTAACTAAACTCAAAGATAAGGCAAACACTTGTCCCATGAGGTTGAATATGCTAAAGCGCAGCTCTCAACATATCTTCCAATATCGGTTAACCTCTCGGTTTGACCATCATCTGCGGATGGTAGGTCAGATCTTGAAGTTCAAACGAGTCCCCATTGCCTCATGTAGCTTACCCCAAAATGCGGAGGTAAATTGGGTACCTCGTCCGACACTATCTTCTTGATTACTCGTGCAAGCAGACGATCCGTGCCATATAAAGTTCTGCTAACCGGTCTCCGGAATAAGTGGTCTTCACGGGTATGAAATGTGCCACTTTAGTTAAACGATCTACTATGACCCATATAGAATCATATCCACTTTGCGTTCTGGGCAATCCGGTTATGAAATCCATACCAATTTCTTCCCATTTCCATTCAGGTATCTTTAGGGGTTGTAATAGCCCTACTGGTCTTTGGTGCATAGCTTTGACTCTTTGGCATATGTCACATAATGCAACATATTCGGCGACTTCTCGTTTCATGCTTGGCCACCAAAATCTTTCCTTTAAATCTTGATACATTTTCGCACTTCCTGGATGAATTGAGTACATGGAGTCATGAGCCTCCTCCAGAATTAACTGCTTCAACTCCTTTTTGTTCGGCACACAAATGCGCTCTTTAAACCACATAGTACCTTGTTCATCCAGTTTGAAATCTTTTGCTTTGCCTTCATCCATTTTGCCCTTAATTCTATTGATCTTATCATCATCTTTCTGCCCTTCCCTGATCTGATCTTCCAGGGTAGGTCTTACTTCCAAAGTTGCTAGGAATCCTTCCGTACCATTTCAGTTCTAATTTCGAAATCCTTACACAATTCCGCTTTGATCTGTTTCCAACGAGATATTTACACCGTGGTTCTTTCTCGCTCATCAGCGTCGCCACTACGTTGGCTTTACCGGGATGGTAGTGAATTCCACATTATAATCCTTGATTAACTCTAACCATCTTCTTTGCCTCATATTTAGGTCGACTTGCGTGAAGATATACTTAAGACTTTTATGATCGTATACACTTCACATCTATTTCGATGAGATGATGACGCCATATCTTTAGTGCATGCACTACGGCAGACTAATTCCAAATCATGGGTTGGATAGTTCTCCTCATGTGGTCTCAATTGCCTCGATGCATAGGCAATTACCTTCCTATTTTGCATCAACACGCATCCCAATCCACGACGCGATGCATCACAATAGATGTCGAAGCCTTGATGAGCGTCGGGTAAAACTAATACAGTGCCGATGTTAATCTCCTCTTCAACTCCCGAAAACTCTTCTCACACTCAAAGCGTCCATAAGAATTTCTTTTCCTTTTCAACAATTGCGTAAGTGGTCTCGCAATCGTAGAGAATCCTTCGATGAATCGACGGTAATACCCGCCATTCCAAGGAAACTACGGATGCGGGTTACCGACTTGGGTTGCTCCTAATGCGAACCGTCTCCACTTTCTTTGGATCTACCGCAACTCCCGCCGATCATTATGTGTCCAAGAAATTCAACCTTATTCTTCCAGAAATCACATTTGCTAAATTTTGCAAACAACTGTTGCTCTCTCAACTTTTCAAGGACTAGCCTCAAATGTTCGGCGTGCTCTTCGCTCGTTTTGGAATAGATAAGGATATCATCTATGAATACGACGACGAACTTATCCAAATATTCCATAAAAACCTTATTCATTAAGTTCATGAAATATGCTGGTGCATTTGTCAAACCAAAAGACATCACTGTAAACTCGTAGTGTCCATATCTTGACGAAAATGCGCTTCTTGAATATCCTCGATCGGATCTTGATTGATGGTATCTCGATCGGAGATCAATTTTGGAGAATACTCGCTCCTCTCGGTGGTCAAACAAATCATCGATCCTGGGTAGCAGATACTTATTCTTTATCGTCACATCATTGAGTGCACGATAGTCTATACACATCCTAAAACTCCCGTCCTTCTTCTTGACGAATAGGACAGGTGCTCCCCATGGCGATGAACTAGGTCTTATAAATCCTTTTTCCAGCAGTTCTTCAATTTGCTTCTTCATTTCCACCAATTCCTCTGTGGACATCCTGTAAGGTCTCTTAGCTATTGAGCTGTCCACGAAACCACTCTATCACGAACTCAATATCTCTATCTGGCGGCATTCGGGTAAATCTTCCGGAAAACATCCGGATATTCATTGACTATGGAAACTTCTTCTAAGTCGATCTTCATCTTTGTTGACCATCAATTGTCCATCTCGCACCGATTTTGCTTCAAATTCAATCTTCTTTCCATCAGGGCTCTCGACCGATATGACTCTTTTTCCACATCAAAGATCGCCTTGTGTTTGGTTAACCAATCCATTCGTGATAACATCCAAGGTTTGGGTATTAAGGATGATTAAGTTCGCTAGAACTCCACTCCATTAATTATTAGTCTTACCCCAGAACATCCTACTTTAGATCGGAGTTCTGATCCAGGGGATTGGACTATGAGCACACATTTAAGATTCACTATTTCCATATCATTTTGAACAGCAAAATCTCGGGAAATAAAAGAATGCGAAGCTCCGGAATCAAATAAAGCGATGGTCGTATCGAGTTTACTAGGAACTTACCGAAGACAACATCCGTGGCGTTTTGCACTTCATCCGTCGTAATGTGGTTGACTCGGCCTCGTCAGTTCCTTGGGATGGAGTTGTCTTTGTTGATGCCCCGCGTTCACGATTGGCGTGGGAGTCCTTGCCGGTGTGTTCCCCAGGTTAAAGCGGACCGGGGTGACACCTCCCTTCTTAGGGCAATTGTTGGCAAAATGCCCCATTTCATTGCAATGATAGCAACGTCTTCCCACTGCCTGAGAGGTTCCTCCGATCGCGCTACGATTCTGGCCGAGTCGAACATTCGACCCATCGGGCGATTTGCGGCGGTGGTGCCCTATCATTGCCTGCAGGTGGTGCCGGATGAACTGTTGGGGTGCCGTCCTCTGCCTCTGCTGGCCCTGACGACCTCCTTGTTGCGCCATTCTGCGCTTCCTGTTGTCATCCAACTCTCGGCGCTTGTCCTCTAAGATAAGAGCTTTGTTAACTAGCTCTTGGAAGTCGGGGAATGTGTGGGTGATCGCCCCACTGCGCACCTCGCATTCAATCCCTTCATGAAGCGGGATTGTCTGGCCTTATCCGTAGCCACGTCCTCTGGTGCGTAGCGTGCCAGTTGGGTGAATTTGTTCAGGTAATCGGCCACTGACTGGCCCCCCTGCTTGAGGCTCCGGAATTCCTCCTTTTTGAGATCCATGATACCCTCGGGTACATGGTACTGGCGGAAAGCTGAGGTGAATTCCTCCCACGTGATACTCTATGGGTCCTCATTTGCTGCGCAGAAGTTTTCCCACCATTCTGCGGCAGTCCCTTCGAGTTGATGAGAGGCATAGAGTACCCTCTCATGTCCTACACACTGGGTAATGTGCAGCTTCCTTTCAATTGTCCTTAGCCAATCGTCCGCCTCTAGTGGATTGGCGTTGCCTGAGAAGGTAGGTGGACGGGTTCTCATAAACTCCGACAACCTTGAGTAGGGGTGTGGTCCATGGTTACCCCCAGCTTGAACATTCGCAGCAGCTTGGTTGGATATCTGCTGCATGGTTTGAACCATCGTGTTCATAAGTTGAGTCAGGCGATCAAGAAGGCTCCTGTGTTACGCATATCGACTGCGGCGGTTGAGGAATCGGCTCTTCATTACGGTTGTCCTTTGGTTAGCTCCACTTCACTGGCTCCAACATTTCCACGTGTCCTCACCATCATTTGCAAGCTTCCAAGGTTAAGAAAAGAAGAAAGCATAGACGAGTAAAAGAACTTATGTGGGGAAGCAGTGTAACTTAAATTATTTAGCCACTTTATTGATATAATATAAAGCAGTATGGTTGCTCACAAGTGCCTAAGGGCAATGCAACGCATACGAGACACTCACAACGAAAAACAAGTAAGCAAACATAGGACTCTATGACGACTCACACCTAATGGTGACTCAAGAAAAGACGCGACTCCATTATTCGAGTCTCAACACTACCTCGACTAGACTCGATCACTCATCGAGCCAACCCGGCCGCGCTCCCCCGAGCATACATCGGTGGGTGCTCGCATCGGGCGAATCGATCTCAAGACCTCTGCGGTGGTGCAAAGACCCCATCGACTCTGCTGGTCCCGGCCGCTCGCTGCTGACCGGTGCCTCTGCTCAGCTCCTCCGGACCGGATCGTGTAACTCGGATCGCTCGGGCTCGGGTCCGTACAAAGCCATCTCCAACTCCCGGATCTTACGCATGGAGTGGGCTAAGCCCTCCCGCACTGGATCCTTGCCTCCGTGACCTCGTCGCGGGTCCTCTGCAGCCTCTGGACTGTCTCGCCCAAGGCGTCCTCTGGCGATAACATACCTCGCCGGTGGGTGATCGTGGCGTCCTCCTCCACGAGCTCCATCTGTCAAAACGATTGTCTCGACGCGGATGGTGACGAAGACGGTGCCCTCCAACTCGTGGAGTAAGTGCGGGCAATCCGCGCATCGCTCGTCGTGCCGCTCTCGGATTCCGACCTCAAAGAAGACCCTCGACCGTGATGTAGATAGGGACGGCTCTCCTCGTCCTCTCCCGAGCATACATGCGTGATCTTGACATCCCAGCGACGTCAAGTCTGCCTGCACCACCAAGTCCTCGTCATGTTGGTGCATCAAAACCTCCGAGCAAGCGCATCATACGCCATAACTCCGCGGCGTATCCTCGGTGCGCTCTCCATAGGTATGGATCATCCTCATCGCCAAAACAAACCTTGTTTAAATTAAGCAGAGAATAAAAAAATTCAAAGCATAGGTATGAAACAAGAGAGAAGAGATAAGTCAAGATTTCATTGATATTCTTGCTCAAGTTGATTAGGACTTTAGAAAATAGTTTTACCCTCCTAGGCACAACCAAACTAGGGTCAAGTCCTACATCAACACGGCTCGATACCACCTCATCGGGACCGAACTGCAGATCCGGACCCTCTGTGTATTCTGTGCGATCCCAGATCACGCTTAGCACACACAATCATACTGAGGTTGCACATCACGGACATTCACGAAGATATAAGAATAATTAGTGCAAACATGTATATAAACTGAGTTATACGACCTTATGGTCTCCTTACAGATAAGACTGACCACACAGGCTTACATTATTGAGAGAAAAGAAATAGCAATGAACATAAACAAATGTCGTGGAAGCCTTCATCTTGCCACGAACAACCGTGGGCTTACCCCTAGTTGCTCGGGTCCTCAATGTACTCCTCCTCCCAAACCGGTGTAGTCTCCTCCAGCGATGTTGGGGTTGATAAGCAAGGTGGGATGAGTACACAAGGCACTCAACAAGTAATGCACAGGATGCAACGCTATTACTATATGCAAAGCTTATTCCAAAGGTTGGGCTTAAATGGTTCTTTTGCATCAACAACATTTTTAAACCAATATCTTATTTAAATTAAAGCGATGGAATAGTTATAAGTAATACTAATTTCTTCAAATAGTTTTTCATCGAAGATTCTCTGACACTGACCTTAATAGTTCATTTTTAACACTTGGCACACAGCCACCCTTCCACGTTTTGTTTATGAAAATCTACCCTTGATTGTAATCCCGAGCAATGCTCAATACAGTGAGCACGGCTATTCGAATAGTTTTGACACTCTGCAGAGGTTGTACACTTTACCCACAAGATCTGACCGCCACCACACGGTGATTGTCCGCAACAAAGCTTTTCAGAACCTCTACCTTAACCAAAGAACCTCTCAGTATTGCCTTCACTATCACTTCCCTCACACAGAGCGAAGTATAGGACCGGCCAATCACCGTTGGATGGGCACCAAGCCGTAGCAAGGTACGCTCCCCATACAGATACACCCCGTGTCTTGTCACCCCGAGGTATCGGAGGAAAGATATCGAACCCTAGTCAACTAGGTGCATCCCATATCGGACATGTGGTTGTACGGGTGACTCGGATCAAAGGCTTGCAAGGTGAAGTCCTTAAGCGACCAAGGCAAGACTTCCAACACTCAACGATGGCACCTGACCCATTGTGGCACACAGACTCACAACACTCATCAACCCAGCGCGCCACAGGCCCACCAGCTCTGACCTCTTGCCACTTGCCTCGGTCTAAATCATTTCCCACCCGGTTGATTATTGTGCAACACATGCCAATAACTCAACATCGATGCGGAACCACACAGTCACTGACCTCAATCTCATCATGTGGCATCATCACACCACTTTTCAAAATACATTCAATATTCCATTAGTCAATTTTGTAGCATTTTTCTGAAAGATCATTCATGACTCGTTGCAAGGCTAAGCATCTACTCACGGTCTAGCCTCCCGTGTTGGCACAATATTAGCATCCAACTAATATAATCAAACTTAGGGTGACAATGATTTAGGGCATACAATTAATAATTCAAGGTGGCATAACAAAATGGGTTGATTAACTACATTATCCCAAATCAATTTAAATTCATTTTAAATAAATAAGCATGCATAGTTTCAAAGCATAAACTACATTTTAAAAAACCTGGAATTAAAATGATCAAAGCATCACTTGCCTTCAAAGAGTTGCTGGTCGTGTTCCGAAGCTTGGTCTTGAGCGACGAATTCTTCCTCGAAACTTTCCGGCAAATTTGCGTCTACGCGAACAAACAAAATATACAATAAAAATCTAATACAGAGGACTAAATGGCCTAAAAAATTCAAATAAAATTCATCATTAAATAGATCATAATTTTATGATTTTTCAGAAATTTGAATCACCCAAATCCGAGTTAAAATGCAAAAGTTATAGCCATTTGAAGTTTGAATAAAATCTGAAAATACAGAAATTAAGAAATCCGATTTTTCCCAATTATTTTTATACTGAAAATTCGCATTTATGACGTCAGCATTGCATCATGATGACGTCAGCACATAAAAGAATTTCGGCCAAAATATTTTTATATATAACATATTTATGGCGTCGCCGATGACGTCCAAGACGACACGTGGCGACCTCTAGTGCCGCCACGTTGTTTGATTCATGGGTCGGGTCCACGGTTCGGCTCGGTCCACCGTGGATCGGCAAGATGCTCTTGCACCGGTGACGCAGCCGTGGAGTCGACGACGATCGCGAGCCAATCCGGCGCGACACGCGGCAAGATCGCACCGATCGCTCATCCAAGCGGTCGGATCTCACCCCGCGGTTCGGCGACGCCGCACTCCACGCCCCATACGTCACGCATCCAACGGTGCGCCGAACTCAACGGTCGGATCTGGTCTCACCCTCGATCAACGCACACGCAGCGCCCGCACGTGATTCGATAGGGTGCGGCGTCATCTCCGCCCGACGTTCAAATTTGAACAGCGACGGATCCGCGCCACCGATCTACTCACGGTGCCGCTCGATCTAAATCCAACAGCCCCACCGCATGCCGAGCTGTTTACTATTCAACCCGCTACGCGGCACAATCTCACGCGTTCACTAACGATCCAACGGCTAAGACAAAAACATATCGCAGAAACTAGATCTAATCTAAGCCGTTCGCTCTAGATCTAACGATCAAGATCAACTAACGTGTAAACCTTAGGGTTAATCCAGACCGTCCATAACAGATCTAACGGCACCGATACAAACTAAATGTAACCAGAGAAGGGCGACGTGGCACGATCCTTACCCGTCCTTGCAGATCCGACGGTCAACGATGCTCGAGTCCGGCGATGGCGTCGCGGACGGTGCAAGCTTGCGGAGATGAGGAAGATGGCGAGTCGACGGCGTTCGGTGGTTCCGGCGAGAAGATCTAGCGATTCGACGCGGCTTGACTCGGCGGTCTGCTGGTGACCTCGGCGGCGGCGGAATGGACCGACGCCGAAGCAAGCGGCGGAGAACGATGGCGCGCAGAGGAACAACTACGGCGAGCTCTCGTGGTCTCTAGAGCGTCTCGGCGCGCGTGCGAGGAGTCAAAAGACGCGGCGAAGGAGCTCGTCGACGCGCTACTCGGTGCACTTTAAGGGGCCTCGGCGCGCGCTTCTGCGGCGAAACGAGCGAAGCGGTCGGCGGCATTAGCTCCGGTGATCTCGCGAAGACGACCGACGTGGCCCTCTCCCAGCCGTTCGTGCGACGATGATCCGAAGGTGCACGCACGCGGACGACGTGGCTCACTCACAGGCATCCGATCAGGATCGAACGGCTCGGACCGGGCGACGCTAGGGTTTCGGCGCAGATGGGCCGGCGACACGCACAGTAATGGGCTCGGCCCATTACTGTTCAACTGATTTTAAAATCATTTCACATTTAAAATAATTCTAGAAATTCAATTAAATCATTTGGAGCTTTTAAAATAGCAGAAAAATTCTAGAAAAATTCTAGAAATTACTTTGAGATATTTGGAACTCAATTAAAATATTTGCAATAAAACTTTGCAAAAACTTTTCCATTATTCAATTGTTTTCAAGAAAAGCCCTATTTGAATAAATCCAAATAAATTTAAATAAATTCCCAAAAAAATTCACAAAAATAAAAATACTCCAAAATTTAAGTTAGAGCAAAAATTAGGGTGTTACAAAAGCCGTCTCTCTTTTGCCAAATAAAATGGTGACAGAGGTCACTATTTCAATTGGCGACAGAGGGGCTGGGTCTCTCTGTTGCTAATTGAAATGACGACAGTTGACCTGGGTGCCCACATGACACCCTTGTCGTCGTTTTAAATGGCTACAAGTCTTTGCGCTGTTCGAAATGGTGTGGCGATAGCACCATTTCGAATGGCGACAGAGGCTTTGTTGCCATTTCAAACAGTCATAGTGTATATTTTCTGTTATTTTTTGGCATATTATTTCTGTAATTTTTTGTACTATTTAAAAAATCATTAGCTTTATCTAGCACACACCCCACGTCGTGTTGCCTTTTAGATTAAGTATTTATCTGCTGGTAGAAGGCTTTCTTCTTTTTAAGAGGAACAAAACATCACACCATTCCACGTTGTTCATATCCTTTATGTTGTTGACATAGATGTTGTTCATATTCTTTGTGTCGCTGACTTAAGTGATATTATGTCTTTTGTGTCATTAACATGATGGTCTGGGCTTGCTTGTCTTTTTTGGCCTCTACATACTTTTTTTTTGCAAATCTAGCCTCCCTGTGCGAACAAATTTGAAAATTAGCCATGTTCCTAACCGCGCAAGCAGCGGCAGGCGACACATGTCACCCATGTACAACAGGAGCTTGGCAACAGGGATCTGCATGCTAAGCTGCCTACCCGGTATGTAGGTTGGTTGATTAATAAATTAAAGTCGCTGATTAAGTTATTAATTAATTAAAGTGACTTGGTCAACACAATCCTGCCAAGGCAGAAAACCTTGCCGCGGTACAAGAGCATAACAGGTGACACGTGTGACCTGCTGCACCTTCCGTGATTAAAGAGGCTATTTTCGTAAATTTATTTGGAAGGGGACTAAATTTGGAAGAAAAGTATGGCTAGGGCTTCAAAAGTGAAAGCTTCCTATATCCGTGTTACCTATCACACATTCCACGATTAAAGATTCTAATTTTACAAATTTAATTAGAAAGGGGCTATATTTAAAATAAAAAAGTGTAGATGGGGTTACAAAAGCGAAAGCTTCCCGTATCCATTGTCTTCCTCCTGGCCAGTTCGTTACTTTCGACTCTAGCTACCGTTCATAGGGATGCAATCAGATCGGATAGATGCCGACCGATTGACCAACCAGATCTGTTTGAATCGAATTTGGATAGTTTTCGGATTCGGCATCGGTTTCATATAGTTGGTTTCGAATTCAGCATCAGATTCAGGAGATCACTATCCGTCAGATCAGAATATTTCGATTATATTAACGGATAATTCTGGATAACTCTATTCAGATATTTGGATTCAGATATTTACAACCCATATTTTAGAGCAAATAATATACTATTGTTATTTTTATGCAGTAAATGGTTTTTAAATGTTGAAAATTCTTTTTAATATAGAAAAATAATATAACAGCCCGAAAAATTCCCGAAAATTTCATAGAATTGAAATAGGGTATTTTGAACTTACTAAAATTATTTTCAATATAATAATATATATATTTAGATAATTGTTAAAATCTAGAAAGGCTTTTTAGAAAATAGCAAATAGAGTTCACAAATTTGGAAAAAAATCACAGAAATTCCCTGTGATATTTTGAATTTAATAAAATTATTTCCAATAAAATTTGGTTTTTATTTTTACAAAAAATTATTTTTTAATTTCTGAAAATGTTAAAATCCTTTTTAAAATCTAGAAAATTCATATAAAATACCCAAAAATCAGAAATAATTATTCAAAATATAGAAAATTGAATTATTCTCTTGAAATTCACAAAAACCAAAAACATTTTTAAATTTAATTTATTATTATTATTTTTAAAGATAAAATTTTAGAATGATACCTACTGCCTTTAGAGCTTGATATGGAAGAATATGCTTCCACTTACCTACGTGAATACGTAGTAGTCTTTTGCAAAACAAACGTAAAGGAATATTTGATACTTTTACAATTTTATTGGACTACCTGATAAAATAACTTGTTAAATTGTGATAATCCTGTTGCATGTTGAATTCATATAATTGATTAATCATTGTTATATATATGTTATATGTAGTATATGTTTTTGCATGATATCTGACAAAAAAATATTCGGTACCGTATTGATTCAGCTTCGTATTCGTTTTGAATTCTTGACCGGTATTATTTGTGCCGTATTCGTATCCGGCACTATCCGTATCCGACTTCAAATCTAATATAAAAATATAATTTAGGATATCGAAAAAACGATATTCCATGGAATCCGCGCGAATTGCACCCCTGCCCATCCGTCCGGCTCCCGTTTCTCTCTACTCCGACCAATCGTCCTCCGGGCCCACTGCTCATCCTTTTACGTACTGACATCTGGGCCCACGCTGTACGGTTCCCGTCCAACTGTGAGCAACCAGCGCCTAAGCGCCTTCGTTCGAATCGTTCCCCACAGTTTCTCTCCGCGGCCAAGCGGGCTCACCTGACAGGTGGGCCCTACTCTCTCTCCGCGTCCCCCCCTCCCTTTCTCCAGTATACCCGAAGCCCTCTCCGCCTCGACTGCTCTCCTCCCTCTAGCTCTCTCGCGCCAGCGTCGGGCTCGAGCTAGGGTTAGATCAGGGTCCCGTCTCGGCATCGGCGTAGGGAGAGATGGAGGACGCTGTGGGCTCGCGCGGCGGCAGCGGCGGATGCGGGGGCCTGGACGCGCAGATCGAGCAGCTCATGGAGTGCTGCCCGCTCCCGGAGCCGGAGGTGAGGCTGCGAGACCCGCGCTAGTTTCCCTATCCCATTCGATCTGGGTATTTCTGTTGTTCCCGCATGAGATTCGTTGCGCGATCGGGTGGTTTGGGTTCGGCCGGCTTCGGCGAGGGAGTTCCTAGGGTTAGATCGTTCCTGGGCGAAAATTGCAGGCTTTGTGGTTCAGATTCGGTCGCGGAAGTGGAATAAATAATGGAGCTTTACGAGCTACCACGATGGCTGGATCGGAATGCGCTGCCGCAGTATTTGTGTTAGATGCCGCATCTCTCTCACCGGGGATATGTACCTGTCATCAAATCGGCTTGTTTTTTTCTTCTCTTTTTTGTTAGGGTTTGTCGCGCCGCTGTTTTGGTTCGATGACATGCGTCATCCCGTGGTTGATTACGGAATGTATCCGTCGCCGCGCTTTTGCATGGTGTGGGGAGGATTTTCTGTGGGTACATAATAGTATTCCTGGGATCGACCAGTGTACTAATTGGACCACTCGCAGGTCAAAATGCTGTGTGAGAAGGCGAAGGAGATATTGATGGAGGAAAGCAATGTTCAGGTATGGCAGAGCTTTCGTACAATTTTGCAATGCTGTAATAATTTTAGACTGCATTATGAATTTACAATGGCATCCATGTTATTGGTGCATAAGGTTTGTTTGAGAAACTGATGACTGTATGCTCTATTCAGTTTGGGTAACATCATCCTTACAGTTGTGTTCTTTCTGTAGTTAGCATGTTCTTTTCAATTTTTATGTGTGAAGGGAGCCAACAGGATATGGACAGGAAAAGTAAAGCTCTTATTCTGTATCATGTTTTGGTGCTCCATGCAAGAAGTTGCCCTTTTCAAGTTTAATTTCTGAAGGGGACTGGTATCTTCCACCTCTGGAATATAGTGTTACTGTCAGCACACTCTTTGTGCTGGTGGGTATGGGGAATAGATTGCGTGAATTTTCCAGCCCATAATAATCTGTAGTTTTTTTTAACAAGGGTGTTTTTCACCTCCTTCTGCCGGGGATCGAACCAGGTCAGAAGCTACATGCTCCTGCGCACCCACCACATCGAACCTGTCCCTCTGTAAATCGTTTTTCAATTTCGTAGAGTTCCCATGTGGACCTACATAATATAAATAATTTTAGAGAAGGTATAAATATAAAAGCCTATTGCTTTGGTGCCTAGCACAGCAGCACAGATTTTTTAAAAATAATACATTTTAAAATTATTTTACAAAAATAATACACTGAAAAAATTACAAAAATATACCTTTGTCACCATTTCAATTAGTGATAGAAGCATATTTTTTTCGTTGCGGATTGAATTGGCCGACATATTATTTTGTAGTGGATTCATTTGGTTGACAAGGCTGAAGCTTCTGTCGCCAAATGAATTGGCAACAGAAGCATCTCGCCAATTCATTTGGCGACAGAAGGCGTGTCGCTAATTCATTTGGCGACAGAAGGCGTGTCACTAATTCATTTGGCGACAGGTCTTCTGTCACTAATTGAATTGGCTGCAGAGCTTCTGTATATTTTTGTAAATTTTTTCAGGGTATTATTTTTGTAAAATTATTTAAAAATATATTATTTAAAAAAAAATCCTGCAGCACACATATATCAATTTTTTTTCATCCCTGGCAATTGCTGATATATATAGCCTCAACCAAAAGGGTGATTAATGTGTGCCTCATTTATTTCGCCAGCTTAACTATTTGCTTATGGTGTGTTGCACCAAATATAACAAAGTTTTATCTATATGCAACCAAACCCCGCATGCTGATGCTGTGTACATGTAACTATGCATATAGTACCCAACATCAACATGGTAGGTTCATATTTAGTCTATGTTATGAGGTCCAAGAAAAGGTAGGTTTTTTACTCTAACCCTCTGTATACTTTACATACAGCCAGTTAAAAGCCCGGTCACAATTTGTGGTGATATTCATGGGCAATTCCATGATCTTGTAGAGCTTTTTCGGATTGGTGGGAAGGTATCTCTTTATGCTTGTTTCATCTCTCTTTGTACTATTTGCCATCATTCATTTCGTTCTTTAAAAGCTGACATATTTGTTTATATTGTTTACCAGTGTCCGGATACGAATTACTTGTTTATGGGGGATTATGTAGATCGTGGCTATTATTCTGTTGAAACTGTTACTGTAAGAGCTAAACTGATCCTTGCTTTTGTTTGCTTAGAATTTTAATGTTTATCTGTTTAATTTGTTGGATTTGGTCCACCATGTTGTCATGCCAACTTAGAAACTAACTGATAAAGATATAAGATATATGCACATGCTCAAGTGAGCATCTTGACTATCAGGGCAATATTTTGGCCTAGGACACTTAATCGATAAGTCAATATTATGATATGGATATTCATCACTATCGGTTATACTGTTGTACTACTTGGACGGTTGGATCATGCATCCTGCAAATATTTTTCCTGGATATACATCTTTGGTTAATTCATTTTATAAAACAAGAACAAGAGCAGAACATGAGTGATATATGTGGTGTTTTTGGTTAGTGCCAATTTTTGATTTATGGAAAAGTTATTGGGGTATGTTTGGTTGGTACCCCAATGTGCCTTGACATTATGAATGGAATCTTGCCAAAATTTTGGCAACAAACAAATGTCTGGCAATTCTGACAACAATTTGGCAGTTCTTTGTTTGAAACTTAACATACCTGTAGAGAGAATTATGTTTAAATTCATGGTATGGAAGCCTTTTTTTTTTCTTTCGCAATACTTCTTGACATCATATGGTACCATTATGCAGCTTTTGGTTGCACTGAAGGTGCGCTACCCGCAACGGATTACAATCCTTCGTGGAAACCATGAGAGTCGGCAGGTACTGTTAATTCCACCATGCCCATGACATGATTCTCTATCTCTTTCATCATAATAAGTGCTCAAATGAATTTGAAATGGAAACCTTCTCATTTATAATGTAATCTTTCCTTCTTAAGCCATTGTTTGCTTTGTAAGCATTAGATTATGTCTACTATTTATAATAAATTCATTCCATTTTTTAATTCTAATCGGGAACTCATCAATCACTGCAGATCACACAGGTGTATGGATTTTACGATGAATGCCTACGAAAGTGAGTTTATCTATGTGCTTGAAAGTTGACATAGACATACTCTTATTCCTTGTCTAGCCTGTTCCTTGTGTACTGTAATATCACCTTTGTGCTAGAGAACCTATGCTTGCTCACTTGTTCAAGGTGAATCCTAGAGTTCTGCCAACATAAGGGTTCTTAGTTTTTACCTTTGTGCTAAATTGCAGTAGTTCTGATGTATGTCCTGCTTTTGCTCAGATTTATTTCATTTGAGGAACTTACAGAGGAATATTGTAGTCAAGGACAATTGTAGATGTCATATTGATTGTGTACCACAATGCTAGGAAGTTCAACTCACTTGAACTTCCGTTGTAGTACTGCAATATGTACTTATGCTGCAATCGAAATGGAATTGTTAAATATTTATATTTTTGGGAGAAAAACTCTTTATTTCATCTAAGTTGGTTCTTTTAGTGTTGGCTTATGACTACAAAGTGCCCTAGCTTAATCCATATTGTTTGACCCTGTTCCATTTTTTACTGTTTTAAACAGGTATGGCAGTGCAAATGTCTGGAAGATCTTCACTGATCTTTTTGACTATTTTCCATTGACAGCATTGGTGTGTGCTCAGCTTGAAGCCTCCTTTTTCTTTTCCATCCGTATTACCAGATTAAGTTAGGCTCTGTTTGATTCTACTTATCATCATTTACAAATGTGCTACTTTGGCAATTTCAGTGTTCACTATAAAAAAATTAAGGCTTCGCAGTAGTTGAGCATGTATCCCTAATTTTTTTATGCCTGTGTGAGAATTTGATGAATCATTTGTTTTGAATTCGATGGTTGGATCTCTGAGGGTTTAGTAATGTTGATGATCCTCTTGTGCACTGCCACGATAACTGTCAATCCTTCTTCTGAGAGGACCAAAGTAGTTCTGAGGACAGTAGGATACTAAGGAAGTGATGCACCCATATTGGTTCGTTGTTGTCTCTTTTGTGGTCCAGACCAAATAATATATGGATAAGACCATATAAAATACTTAAAATGATATCTTTGTGGCATAATTCTTAATTTCTTATCTATTCTGTTATGTCGCTCCATTGCCTCCTCTCAGTAATTAATTAATATATCTATTGTGCATTTCTGTCTCTTTCAGAAGTTCAGAAATCCATTTTAGTTGCGCTATATCTGTTCAGAAATCTTATTGATGCTACATTCCTGTTCTGCTTGAAGGTGGAATCAGAAATTTTTTGCCTCCATGGTGGTTTATCTCCATCAATCGATAATCTTGATAGTGTTCGCAGCTTAGATCATGTTCAAGAGGTCCCTCATGAGGGACCTATGTGTGATCTTCTATGGTCTGATCCAGATGATCGATGTGGTTGGGGCATATCTCCTCGTGGTGCTGGATACACGTTTGGCCAAGTACTAGATATACTGTCTAATTTCATAGTTTTTCCTTTTACTTATTGATAGACTCTGTCTCATTTCTGTTGTCGATTTGTCTACTTCTCATTTTTCAGGACATATCGGAACAGTTTAATCACACCAACAATCTCAAGCTTATAGCCCGGGCTCATCAATTAGTTATGGAGGGATATAACTGGGCACATGTAAGAAGTTTAGCACAGATTTAATTGAGATTTTTGTTTAGCTAGTATAGTCTTATTATTCTTTACCACACATTCACAGGAACAAAAGGTCGTGACCATATTCAGTGCACCCAATTATTGTTATCGATGTGGCAACATGGCATCCATCCTGGAGGTTGATGACTGCAGGAACCACACATTTATTCAGGTAATTGCTATTTCATCGTTTCTGTATACCGTCTTGTCTATATATCTGTATTTTGCTTTTATTTTGGTAGTGTTAACTTGCAACTTTTATCATGTACCTTATGTAAGGTAATATGACTTGATCAAAGATCAGAACAGTAATTTTGATCTTGTGCTGTAAGTTGTGAAATTCTTCACTGGGATTCAACTTGGATTCTTGCAGTTTGAACCAGCTCCTAGGAGAGGTGAACCGGACGTGACAAGGAGAACACCTGATTATTTTCTTTGAGTTATCTGTTGTAATTTGTATCATTCTCTCTTCTTTTCTCTTAAGATTGCAATAGTGGATGCTGGTCAATAAAATTTTGTTTGATCCCTATGATAACTAAACCGACCAGCAATAGCAAGAAAATGCCGATGCCCAAAAAATGAAGATTCGTTCCTCCATTGATCATTGGAAGAGGTGCTATCAACCAGGTATATTGATTGTAAAGCATTGCCTAAGATTCAGCGGACAAATTGGCACCTCTCTTACCGTCCTCCCCCACCCCCTCGGTCATGTTTAGAAGGGTGTTTGTATTGACAGAGCGAACTTCCATTTTAGCCTAAGTTGCATCAGTGTAGTGGCTAGTTTAGTAATAGATGTGCTTGTAACTTCAATCATATATCATTAATGACAAGACAAACTGATCTCTCGGTCGCAGAACATGGGAAGACTGGAAGAGTGCCTTGCTGCTGTTGGGACCGGATCTCTAAATCCGAACCCTCTGTGTATAACTTGTGCTAGTCCAGGAAAAGTTAGCACACACAGTGGAAACAGTGATGACAATACATCCATATCACGAAGCACATAATAATAATTAAGCAAAAGAGTATTAGTCTTATGGCCAATTATTACAAATAAGCAGCATCATAGCATGAGTTCAATAAGAAACAGCGGAAACGAAATAACAAAAAGCAAAGTAAGTCCATCCATTTGCCCAACAGGCAATCGACTGGGGTTCGCGTCCTAGCATTCCGGATCGTCTTCATCATAACCACAAGCGTAGAAATCGTAGTCACCTTCAGCTTCTGCGAACTCTTTTGTGGAAGGTTGGGGATGTTGCAAGGGTGAGCACAGAATGTACTCCGTAAGTCTTGGAAACATAATGCATGATAACTATATGCAAGGCTAAACAATTGAAGGCATAATATAGCTCTTTTAGCATAAAGCAAAGTTTAACTGTAAATACCAATAGTAATTTCATAAAGCATCATTTGATCAAAAGGTAATTGAATAGTAATTGAATTTGATATGACAATTAAAGCAGGTTCCATCTACCTGACTGGCTCCATCTGCCAAACCATAACCCGAGAGTTCCATCTGCTCTCGGATTCCCAAACCATCATTTTCCTTTAAAACAAAACCATGAAATCTACAATGTGCAAGCGTGCCTCGACGCCCTTGATGAGTGGGCACGGCTACTTAAGTAGTTTTAACTCTGCAGAGTGTGTACACTTTACTCACAAGACATGATCGACTCTTGTTGCCATGCACTTAACACACTTCCTTTGGTGTGTCGGCAGAGAGATCATGACAAGGCCTTTACAATGCACAACCCCACTATTAACCTCGCTCGCTAAGGTTTCACATTTGTTAGGGTTCTAGCCGCCAAAGATCTGAAGCCCCTCTTGCGCCGCCAACATCCGCACTCACCAACCGCGAAGCTAATAATGAGACGCACAAATTATTTAGCCAGGTCATACCCATATAGACTTGTGGTTGTACGGTAGTGCTTGGTCCATGGTAACACACGCTTCGGTCCTTAATTGACTAGGGTGTAACATTCACATACCAAGGTCTCGTGCTTTCTGCACCCGCCAAACATCCATCCGCCCCGGTCTAAATCATTTCCATTTTATTTTACTTAAATCACAGCAGCAACACCAATTGCCGCAATTTCACAAAAAAGTTTAAACAATACTTGAAATGATTCTCATAATGGCACAATACCGAAACGCTTAAGCTGGACTAAGCAATTCTACCGTTCCATGCTAACCTACTGGATATCACCAAATAAAATAGCTAGTATTATCTAGGGTGACAAAGGTTTGACATGATCAATACCGATAAGGGTATAACAAATTCTGGTATTTAACTATACTCTAAAACTATATTTAAAGTACATTGCATAAAAGTAAGCACGCATAATTTAAAACAATATAGGCATTTTGTAAAATTTAGGATCAATATGTTCAAGGAAGACTTGCCTTCGTTGCTTCCTGTTGGATCTACCTCTGACTGTTGGTTTGCTTGAGCTTCAACTGCGTCGTCTACACGCGAAACGAGAGCAAATAAATAAAACAAATTCAAACAAAATTCAAAAATTGAAAATAACGGTACTGGAAGATAGATCTTGAATTTAGATGAATTTAGAAATTTGAATCACTGGAATCGGAGCTCGAACAAAGGAGAACGGGCTCCTAGAAGATTCCATATCAGAAAATCAGAGAAAAACAGAGAGACTGACACGTGGCAGACTGTGATTGGCTGGAATTTTGGATTTTCTGGAAAAGAATAAAAAGAAAAAGAAATATCGACTGACACGTGGGACCCACATGTCAGTGCCTGGGTTCACGGTGGACTGCGTCCACCGAGGGGATCTGGGGGGGACGTGGCAGACCACGCTGACGTGGCATGCCACGCGAGGCTAGGGCACACGTGGCTGGGCCACGTGGGCAGGTGACGCGGCGCGGTACGGGGAACGAGGCGACGCGGACCGATCTGGGGCGTTGGCGCAAGATCGGACGGCCACGGCTCATCGACGGAGAGCGACGGCGCGGCGGCGGTCTTGGCGCGGAAGGCGGGGCGAAGAAGAAGGCCTCGACGGCGCACGAAAACGTGACGGAACGCCACGGGACTAGGGGCAAAAGGACGTGGGGAAAAAGGGGAGAACGACGGAACCAAAGAATGCGGCGGAGCCTCATCGGAGGAAGAGATCGACGCGGCGGATTGCTTCGGCGGCGGCGGAGGACTTCGGCGAGCGATATCTCCGCGACGGAAGCGACTCGGGCGGCGAGGCTTGAGGCGGCGGGTGCGGCGCGAGGAGGCGAACCTCGGGCTGGGTGCAGCGGCGGCTTAAATAGCCTGGGGAGGCGTGCGCGGCACGGACGCCGAAAATGGCGTGCGTGCTAGGGTTTCGTGGCGGCGACGTGCCAAGAATCGCGAACACAAGACGCGTGTCGCCATCTGACGGCCATGGCAGAGCGGGCCGGTTGGGCAATGAACGCAAGCGGGCAGGGCTGCTGAAAAAAATGGGCGGTGAATTCGGCCCAAAAAGGATTTTGGAAATTCAAAGCTTTTCTTAATTAAAGAAATTCCAGAAATTCAAATAAAAGCAAATAAATTCAAATAAATATCAAATAAATTCAGAAAAATCTCCGAAAATACAGAAAAATTCCTTGCAGCATAATGAACCCCACTAAAACTGAAAATATTTTGTTTGATGAATAGATTAGTCAAATTAAATCCTTTTACAAATAGAAAAATTCATATTAAGCTGAAATTAATTCAAGAAAAATGCAAATGGTAAATTTTCAAATTTAAACATTCTAAAATCCAAATTTTGGAATGTTACAAACCTCCCCTCCTTAAAAGAAATCTCGACCCCGAGATTTGGACGGACTAGGGGAAAAGGTTTGGGTACTCTTCCCTAAGATCCTCTTCTCGCTCCCAAGTTGCTTCCTTTTCTGAGTGGTCGCTCTACTGAACCTTGCAAAACTTGATCGCCTTGTTTCTTGTTCTGCGTTCTGCCTCATCCAAAATTCTGATCGGATACTCTATGTAGGTAAGATCTTCTTGGAGCTCAACATTCTCAAACTGCATTTGCTCTTCTGGTACCCTGAGACACTTCTTCAGTTGTGACACATGGAACACATTGTGCACATTTGACAACTGCGGTGGCAGCTCCAACTGATAAGCCACTTGTCCACTTCTAGCTAGGATTGGAAATGGTCCAATAAACCTCGGTGCTAACTTTCCACGAACTTGAAATCGACGCATTCCTCTGAGCGGTGAGACTTTCAAGTACACATAGTCACCAGGAGCAAAGGTTAACTCTCTTCGACGATTATCAGTGTAGCTCTTTTGCCTAGACTGTGCTGTTCTCAATCTTTCTTGAATCATTTTTACTTGTTCTTCAGCCTTTTACAACATATCAGGACCAAAGACTTGGCGATCTCCTGTTTCATTCCAACAAAGAGGTGTTCTGCACTTTCTTCCATACAAGGCTTCATATGGCGACATCTTCAAACTTGCTTGATAACTGTTGTTATATGAGAACTCTGCATAAGGTAAACTTTGATCCCAACTTGCCGCATTGGACAATGCACAAGACCTTAATATATCTTCAAGGATTTGATTTACTCGCTCAGTTTGTCCATCTGTTTGAGGATGATAAGCTGTGCTGAAATTCAGGTTGGTACCCAATGCTTCTTGCAACTTTTGCCAGAACCTTGAAGTGAATTGAGTGCCTCGATCTGATACAATTCTCTTTGGCACGCCATGCAAACACACGATTCTTGACATATACAACTCTGCAAGTTGATCTCCCTGGTAAGTTGTTCTCACAGGAATGAAATGTGCAACTTTTGTCAAACGATCCACTACAACCCATATTGAATCATAACCTGATCTGGTTCTCGGAAGTCCTGTAATAAAATCTATTCTAATTTCTTCCCACTTCCATTCAGGAACCTTTAACGGCTGTAGCAATCCTGCGGGTCTTTAATGTTCAGCTTTAACTCGCTGGCATACATCACACATAGCTATATACTCTGCGGTTTCCTTTCTCATCCTTGGCCACCAATACATACCACGAAGATCTTGATACATCTTAGTATTACCTGGATGAATTGAGTACGCTGACTCATGCGCCTCCTTTAATATTAACTGCTTGATCTCTTTTTGATTCGGTACATATAGACTTTTTCCAAGCCAAACTGTTCCTTCTTCATCCTCTGAAAATCCTGGGGCTTTACCTTCCTTTATTCTATCCTTGATCTTAGCGGCTTTTTTATCTGACTTTTGCATCTTTTTGATCTAATCCGTCAAGGTTGGTTGAATCTCTAATGCAGCAACGAAACCTTCATCCACTAATTCCAAATTCAAACGCTGAAACTCCTCGTGAAGAGCAGGTTGATCTTCTTGAATCATCAAATTATTGCAATAGCTCTTCCGACTTAAGGCATCGGCAACCACATTAGCCTTGCCAGGATGATAATGTATTCCCACATCATAATCCTTTATTAACTCTAACCATCTTCTTTGTCTTAGGTTGAGGTCTGCTTGAGTGAAGATATACTTCAAACTCTTATGATCTGTGAAAATTTCACAACGATTCCCGATGAGATAATGCCTCCACAACTTTAATGCATGCACAACTGCAGCCATTTCCAAGTCATGGGTTGGATAATTTTCCTCATGTGGTCGCAATTGCCGTGAGGCGTATGCAACTACTTTGCCTTCTTGCATCAGAACACATCCAAGACCCTGTCTTGAAGCATCACAGAAAATCTCAAAATCCTTTCGAATATCTCGTAAAATGAGCCTTTGGGTGAGGTCATCTTTTCTTTAATTCTGAAAACTTTGCTCACAAGCTTGCACCATTCAAACTTCTTTTCCTTCTTGAAAGAATCGGGTAAGCGGTCTTGCAATCTTTGAAAATCCTTCTATGAATCTTCGGTAGTATCCCGCTAAACCAAGAAAACTTCTGATATCAGGCACTGACTTGGGTTGCCTCCAATCAAGTACACCTTTCACTTTTTCAGAGTTTACTGAGACACCTCCAGCAGAAATTACATGACCTAAGAAAGCAACTTCTTTCAACCAAAATTCACATTTACTGAACTTAGCATACAACTGATGATTTCTGAGCTTTTCTAACACCATCCTCAAATGATCTTCATGTTCCGCTTCATCTTTAGAATAGATAAGAATATCATCTATGAATACTACCACAAACTTGTCCAAGTATTCCATAAATACTTTATTCATCAGGTTCATAAAATAGCCTGGTGCATTGGTCAGACCAAATGACATAACTGTGAACTCATATAGTCCATATCGGGTAGCAAAAGCTGTCTTCGGAATATCTTGTGACCTTATTTTCAACTGATGGTATCCGGATCGAAGATCGATCTTGGAGAAAATACATGCTCCTTTTAACTGATCAAACAAGTCATCAATCATGGGCAACGGATACTTGTTCTTGATTGTGACTTTATTCAGGGCTCTGTAGTCCACGCACAAACGCAAACTATTATCCTTTTTCTTTACAAAAAGAACTGGTGCTCCCCAAGGTGACGAACTTGGACGAACGTATCCTTTTTCTTGCAACTCCTCAATCTGTTTCTTCATCTCGGCGAGTTCATTGGCTGTCATACGGTAGGGTCTCTTAGAAATAGGAGCTGTACCAGGGACTAGCTCTATGACGAACTCTACATCTCGATCAGGCGGCATACCTGGCAAATCTTCAGGAAATACATCTGGATATTCTTGCACCACATGCATACTTTCCAAAGTTGATTCCTTCAAACTGTTCAAAGCACACTTACTTGAAGACTCATCGCATATACTCCACTCAATGCCTTACTGAATTGGTAAGGGTGATGGCTCTACTGGCACAATCTATTTGACCTTTATACTTGGTTAACCAATCCATCCCTATGATGACATCTATTCCTTTTGAATCCAAGATGATAAGATTCGCTAGGAATTCTACCCCATTGATTTTTATGGTTGCACTTGGGCATACTGAACTAGTTCTCAATTCTTTTCCCGGTGATTGAACTATCATAGGGCTCTTAAGGGTAAAGATTTCCCAACCAAATTGTTCAACAAAATTCTTTTCCCAGTGATTGAATTATCATAGGGCTCTTAATGGCACAATACCGAAACGCTTAAGCTGGACTAAGCAATTCTACCGTTCCATGCTAACCTACTGGATATCACCAAATAAAATAGCTAGTATTATCTAGGGTGACAAAGATTTGATATGATCAAGACCAATAAGGGTATAACAAATTCTGGTATTTAACTATACTCTAAAACTATATTTAAAGTACATTGCATAAAAGTAAACATGCATAATTTAAAACAATATAGGCATTTTGTAAAATTTGGGATCAATATGTTCAAGGAAGACTTGCCTTCGTTGCTTCCTGCTGGATCTACCTCTGACTGTTGGTTTGCTTGAGCTTCGACTGCGTCGTCTACACGTGAAACGAGAGCAAATAAATAAAACAAATTCAAACAAAATTCAAAAATTGAAAATAATGGTACTGGAAGATAGATCTTGAATTTAGATGAATTTAGAAATTTGAATCACTGGAATCGGAGCTCGAACGAAGGAGAACGAGCTCCTGGAAGATTCCATATCAGAAAATCAGAGAAAAACAGAGAGACTGACACGTGGCAGACTGTGATTGGCTGGAATTTTGGATTTTCTGGAAAAGAATAAAAAGAAAAAGAAATGTCGACTGACACGTGGGACCCACATGTCAGTGCTTGGGTTCACGGTGGACTGCGTCCACCGAGGGGATCTGGGGGCGACGTGGCGGACCACGCTGATGTGGCGTGCCACGCGGGGCTAGGGCACACGTGGCTGGGCCACGTGGGCGGGTGACGCGCGCGAACGGGAACGAGGCGGCCGACGCGGCGCGAGACGAGGCGACGCGACCGATCTGGGCGTTAGCGCAAGATCGGACGGCCACGGCTCATCGACGGAGAGCGACGGCGGCGAGCGGCGGCGGCTGGCGAGTAAGGCCGGAGGCGAAGAAGAAGGCCTCGGCGGCGCATTTAAAACGCGATTAACGCCACGGACTAGGGGCAAAAGGACGCGGGAAAAAGGGAGAACGGCGGAACCAAAGAATGCGGCGAGCCTCACCGGAGGAAGAGATCGACGCGGCGGATTGCTTCGGCGGCGGCGGAGGACTTCGGCGAGCGATATCTCCGCGACGGAAGCGACTCGGGTGGCGAGGCTTGAGGCGGCGGGTGCGGCGCGAGGAGGCGAACCTCGGGCTTGGTGCAGTGGCGGCTTAAATAGCTGGGGCGCGCGCGACACGGACCAAGCAGCGCGCGTGCTAGGTTTTTCATGGCATGGCGGCGACGCGGCAGATCGATCAAGACAGCGTGTCGCCCATCTGACGGCCATGTGAGCTGGTGGTTGGCCGTGAACGCCAAGCGGGCAGGCTTGCTTGAAAAAAATGGGCCGGCGGAATTCGGCCCAAAAAGGATTTTGGAAATTCAAAGCTTTTCTTAATTAAAGAAATTCCAGAAATTCAAATAAATATCAAATAAATTCAGAAAAATCTCCAAAAATACAGAAAAATTTCTTGCAGCATAATGAACCCAACTAAAACTGAAAATATTTTTTTTGATGAATAGATTAGTCAAATTAAATCCTTTTACAAATAGAAAAATTCATATTAAGCTGAAATTAATTCAAGAAAAATGCAAATGGTAAATTTTCAAATTTAAACATTCTAAAATCCAAATTTTGGAATGTTACAGCTGCTCTTAGCAAGTCTTCTGTTTCTTATTCTTTTTGAGAAACACTGTGCATATTCACTTATTAGGACGGTCAAGATTATGCTCGAACTTTGTTTGATAGTGCTAACACGTAAAAACTTTTTTTCTTCTTCTCATTTTTCATGTTATTAATATGGCTGTTGAGTGAACAATGCTTCCTTTGCATATTTTCATCTGACCTTTCTTGAACTTGATGGAACTGGTCATGCACAAATGAGACTGTTTTTGTTGCTCTGCTGTAGGGTGAGTCCAGGATCTGCTTGTCACTGGGCGCTATGGTGCCACGAATGTGCATGTTTCTTTATCAGTTCCACGAGCACTGTGGTAGTTCTCGTAGACATGAGACAGTAGCAGTGCTGTGTGGTAGCGATGATTCAGTCTCGTCTAGGGCTGATGGGTAAATAAAGAGACTTTTGATGTTCAGGAAGAAAGTGTTCTGATATTTGTGATCTAATGGCTTGCAGCAGTAATCAAAATGAGAGCTTAGCAGTATGATGCAAACTACAGATGATAACTCCGGAAAGAGTATAAAATGAATGCATGAAGAATGCATAACGCGGGTGACTCTGGAGAGTGATGCTCAATCCAAAAATAATGTCAATCAACAACATTAAGTAACTAGGCTCTACTGATTTAAATTGTGCGCAAATATTCCACACAGGCGCACCTGCAAGCAAGGGTCCTGTTTCATTGACGCCTTCTGGGCTTCCTGGTTTTGTCAGATGCTTGCTGAGGTATATATACCACATGGTCACCCAACTTATGTGCCTTCAATGAACCATACCAGACCTCGTGCTGCCACGCATGTCGAAGTTAGAAACCATTAGAGCAAGTACAATAGCAAAGCCAACTACTGGCTAATAGTAAGTTAAAAGCTAATTTGTACAATAACTGTCTCTAAAGGTTGTCTCTAAATATTTGCAATAATTATCTTTTCTCTCTTGTACATAAATGATCTACCTATGCTCCCGTGCAAAGCTGGCTACTAAATAAGAGCCAGCTCTCTTCTCTCTCCTCTTTTCTCACTCCTTCACATAGATTAAAGCTGATGTGTACAGGTTAAGAGCTAGCTGACGTGGCCTTATTGTACATGCCCTTATGGGGAAAATATGAATTCTAATCTCCAGATAAGCACCGAAGGCAATGGCACTGGAAGCCAAATCCTTCAGCAAGAATCTTCTGCCGGGCATTGACATCCATGCTTGCATCAATGTAGCAGATGCGCAGATCTTCAGCTATAACAGATGAAAATATTAAGAATTTGGTAGTCATCAACGCTTTTGTTTTTTAAACTGCACATCACTATGCTTTTCTGTACCTTCGTCAATACCGTGGAGGGCCTTCAATTTTGTGTCTACGTTTTCCAGCCAAACTATGAGAGTATTTGGATCTGCAAGTCAAGAGGAAAAAATGTGAATATTTGGATCTGAATTTCAAAAGAAAAGAAAAATGATATTCAACCAGTACAAAAATTGCTACTCATAGGATGAAACAACATCTATTGTCACCATTATATTAACCATATGCAGTCTTCTTTCTAATGCCTTAATTGATTAGTCACCTAAAAGTGTCCTAAAAAACTCAAAAGACGTTTCGTCATTGACAGTACTTTTTGCAAATAAATCCATTCATGGATACGATGTAGAGTTGTAGAGTATTGAAATATAGTGAGAACTCAAGATCCAAATCAACATTTACTGTACCACATCAAAAAGGCAGTAACAAATCCTATAATTTCACAAGGAAATGCAACACTTCAATCTTTGCTTCCAAAGATCTCGTGAAATGCAAAACTTCAATCTTTGCTTCCAAAGAAGAAATCTTAGGAGTGAAAATGTTAAATATTGCTTTTGTTCCGTAGGGAGAATGTATAGAGCCATACCAGTCATGGTTGTAGAAAGAAGGGAGCATATAAACAGCATTGCCAACTGATGCATCACATGCTACTGAGGCTGCCGCTGAGGATAAAAGATGCTCATATGAACTTGGAACCAATTCAATGTGGAATGCATTTATGCGTATTCTTGCCAGTACATTGATGTACCATTCTTTGGTCAAAATTGATCTTGTCAAAGAAAATTAGCTGGGAAAATGAGGTTGGAATAAGTACTGGATGCATTTTTATGTATCTTTGCCAGTATGTTAGTGTTCAGCACTTGTCCAATCATAGTTAGGTCAAGAGAAAACGGTCCAGGAAAACCTAATGATAGATGGGATTCAAATAAGATATCAAAGATACAAGTTGTGAGTTCTTCCTGAAACCCTGCCTTCCAAAAAGTAGACTCTTGACTACTCGAACTCCTCCTCTATCTATGATATTCCATTGTCCATGTAAAAACCCAACCAAATAACATTATAGAGCAAGAAAAACGTGATTGCTACATGACTTTATTCTGAGATGACAATAGTTACAGCAACGACTAAGGGACTATGGGAAGGACAACAACAGCTACCTCAGTAAGTGTCCCCTGGTGCAAACGGGCTGGCTGAAATATGTCAACACAGTCTGCACTAACAGCTCCTGATATAACCATGCAAGCTAGCCGCTTGACCACCATGGGTGGGTACTTCAGACCATGCGAACTTCAGAACAAAGGGGTGCAAACCTAATTAAGCCAAAATGCTACCATAATAATTGCATGTCTAACGAAATGGCATCGCCATAACATTAACAAACAAATGTAACCAAGAGCATGATCAGAGATGCAAGGAGGAAGTCAGGGAAGTGCACATCTATAATAAGATGAAATGTGGCAGTACCAACGCACCTGCAGTGGTCATCAAACAAAGACCAAGCTGCATTCTTTTCAACGTCATGGAATCCCTAAATCCACGGAAATCACACCTTGTAAGCTAAACCATTCTCAGTTGCTTCAAAGAGAATTTTTATTTTTGAAACAAGGGAAATAAACAACTTTATTTTATCTTTCTGACATGCCAAAGGAAACATCACACTCCTAACTGAAACTACACAAGTGAATAGGAACGCCACACTAACACCTACTGAATCGTGATTCTTGAACACTGGTACACTCGAAAGATTCCAGGCGAAAAGGCCACACTATGCATACGAGACTCTATACAGGGAGTAATGGTGCAAAGGCGTCACCTTGGCGTGCTCCCTGCACGCGTCGCCGCAGCAGTAGCAGCCTGCGCTCGAGTAGCTCCCCTTCCCCGCCTTCCTCCTGAGTCCTGAGGCAGCTGTACCTGTAGCACACCTGAGCAATCCAATCCGATCCACTTCACTACATTCGTAGAGAACAGGTGGGGTTTTCTTGGGGATGGTGGCGAGAACTGAGTGGAGGAGCTCACCTCGTGGAGGAGGGGAAGGGGTGAGAGACAAGGGGCTGCGCAGAGTGGAGGACCTCGCAGGCGGCGACGGGGCGGATGGCGAAGACCCCGCGGCCGGCAGAGCCTGTCAAGGACACGCGGATCGGCGGCTGGCAGCGGCCAGCGGCCGGCGGCGGAGGAGAAACATGAAGGAGAACGGGGAACGGGGGAAGAGATCTCGACCGTTGATCTGCCTGGATGTCGGATTCTCGCCCATCTGCCGCGCGCGCCACATACCAAGCGCCGCCCACACGTACGGCTTCCTTTCTTCTTTGTTTCTTTAGCGGCTCAGGGTAGACATTCTAGTTGGCTGTGGCCTATGGGTATTTTGTTTCGGTCTTTTTTTTTTTATTTCTAAAAATGGTCTGCAGTAACTAATTTTAGAATAACTCTTTTTTCAATAACAGAACAAACGATACTGAGTTTGTATATGTCAACACTGTACTAGCTAGCGCTGACATCTGGTGCCACAACAGCGTGCAAGTTCTAATATACGCCATATCAACATACCTTAGCGCCAATTAGTACGACACCGAGATGTACAACCTTAGCGCCAGATAATACGGCATTGAGATGTTGATCTAAAGCGCTAGTTCTATCGACGCTAAGGTAAGGGTCATTTCCCATATATGGCATAGTATTTATTTGCAAGTGGTAGTTGAAACGGCGGTGTGTAAAACTTATCCATGAAAGGTAGAGTGGCACATGCACTTACACAATAAGCAAGTCATGGATTTTAGCCTGAGCAATACTTGTGAGTTATATGGCACATAGGGCGTGGGAGAGTGCATCTCTTGTTGGAGTATTTCATCTTTTTTATTTGTTTGAGTATTTTAGGTGGCTTTTGGTTGGATGATTGCAATTTTTGTTTATCTAATATATTTTGGACTATCAGAGACACATGTGGAAGCATGATCATATGCTTTAGAAGATAGATTGTGTGATCAACTGGATTAATAGTTCGTATTCTTCGTTTTGACGAGACTAGAGCAATGAAGATAACATTTGAAGCCCGACATAATAGTTGCTGATAAAGGTGCAAATTACATAGCGCGTAAGGTTTGATTAGGTACATATTTTTGCATGTCTATTTCTACGATACAAATTGCATTATACACGAACCATCCACCCAAATTACAAGTACAATACAACCACGTCTTTTGGGAAGAAAAATACTTGATAGATCAAGTCATGCTTGCAAACATACGCCTACTCCCCCCTACGGGCTCTCCTTGCCTCAAACTCATCCAGCCACCGGCCTACAAGGTCCTTCTTTGGTACATCTTTACTCTCATCTTCCAAAGCTTGCTGGTGTCCCTTCTGTAGTTTCTCCATGTAAAACTGTTGTGTCTTCTCCCATTCAGCGCTTTGCTCCTTTCACCTAGCAATAACCGCTGGCCCAGCAGTTGATAAGATCCAACTGTCCCCTTCCATACCGATTCCATCCAAATAAACCAAGCATACACAACCAAAGCAACACAATATAGCTCACAATCTGATCCCAAGCGAAATCAATCGATTTGGGCACATATGGGGTGGATTGGAGGAGATGGAGGAGAGAGGCATGAGCGGGCCAGAGGCTCTATTCTTCCTGCGCATGGGGTTGCGAGTGGGAACTGAACCACTCATGGCCTTAGATCCCAGGGCTCTAACGCCAGCCACCTTGGTGCTGATCTTAGTGCTAATGAGTCTGGTGCTTTCCTCAATGCCTGAAAAGGCACCACAACTTTACCATCGAAAAATTGGCTAAGTGCTGGGATGCCAACTCAACGCTAACATCTTTGTCGCAGAGCCTATGACGTTAGAGACACATCAACCCTGCTCATCCACACACACTACGCCAAACCCTGCAATAGGTGACGGTCTATTTGTGGCGATTTTTTTCGAACCGCCACAAAGATAATTATCAGTGGCGGTTCTATTTCAAAAATGGCGGGAAAAATATCAGTGGCGGTTCTATCCTAGAACCGCCACTGATAATTAATTATCAGTGGCGGTTCAAGGATAGAACCGCCACTGATAACAAATACATTATCAGTGGCGGTTGGAGGCTAGAACCATCACTGATAACTAGGTTATTAGTGGCGGTGCTATCCTCCAACCGCCACTGATTCTATTGGATTATCCGTGGCGGTTATATCCTCGAACCGCCACCGATAATTCATTATCGATGGCGGTTCTAGGATAGAACCGTCACAGATATGTTATCGATGGCGGTTCTAGTTAAAACCGCCACTAATAATATTGCCTATAAATAGGTGGTCGATGAGCAAGACCTGGTCTTCTTCTTCCCGAGAGCAAACCAAAACTTCTAAATTTGATTTCGCTTTCTCCAATTCTTGTGCTTGTACTTCCTCTAGTTGTTCCTTGGTGAGTTATTTTTTCTCCTCTCTTGATTTGTGTTAATCTTGTTGCAATTTAATTTTTAAACCAAGTTTAATTAGGATTTATATGTAGATGAGATGAAAAGTTTAGATTTTGTTTATTTTTATTTAGCTACCATTTTGTAGTTGATGAATTTATTTCCTAGCTAGGTTCATTAGATGATGTTGTGTTCCTTTTATAGATGATGAATTATGATTAAGCATATATTTAATATTAATTGCATTTTAAGTTAATTTGATACATGATGAATTTATTATCTAGCTCCTTTAGATGATAAGTAATTAGATTGGTTTTTTAATTACTATTAATTGGGTTCTATTAGTGTACGGACATATACATCTTGCATATATATGAATTTATTATCTAGCTCTTTTAGATGATAAGTAATTAGATTAGTTTTTAATTACTATTAATTTAGTTCCATTAGTGTACGGACATATACATCTTGCATATAATAAATTTATTTAATTAAGATTATTGGGTATTAATATAAATGAAATTTTAGTTAATTTGGTAGGTGGGTGCTCATCATTTTTAGATGATGAATTTATTATCTGGCTTCTTTACAGAAAAGTATTGATTAGTTTTCTAATTACTATTAATTTGGTTCCATTAGTGCGGATATATATTAAATTTATTTAATTAAGATTATTGGATATTAATATACATGGAATTTTAGCTAATTTGGTAGGTGGATGCTCATCATTTTAGATGATGAATTTATTATCTAGCTCATTTAGATGATAAGTAATTAGATTAGTTTTTAATCAATTTTTATATGTTAATTAATTTTAGATGGACCGGAGATGGATGTACAATGCGAACTGTTACGGTAGAGATTACATCGATGGGGTATCTGCTTAAGAGCATTGAGAGAACAAGTTGCACAAGAAGACGGAGTACATACATTGTCCATGCATTGATTGCAAGAATGAGAAAATGTTTTCAGACAAAGAGCACATCCACTTGCACTTGATTCGAAGAGGTTTTGTACTTGGCTATACACGTTGGACAAGTCACGGTGAAGAGGAAAACATACATGAAGGTGATAACGTATTGGATGATAGAGAAGGCATTATGGCGGTGACATCGCTATGGATCCGATGAGGATAGGTTGGACATTGATGACGATAATAATCTTGCTCAGATGTTGCGCGATGCAGAAGGGAACTACACTAGTCAGAGAGAGTTTAATCAATTCAAGGGTTTGTTGGATGACTCGGACACACCTTTGTTCCCGGGTTGCAAGGAGGAATACACAAAGTTGCACACCGTGCTTTCACTTCTAAAATTGAAGGCAAGCAATGGTTGGTCCGATAAAAGTTTCACGGCGCTATTACAACTCTTAGCGGACATGCTTCCGGATGGAAACGTATTGCCGATAACCACTTATTTAGCTAAGAAGGTTGTATGTCCATTGGGATTGAAGTAGAAAGAATACATGCATGTCCAAACGATTGTATACTCTATCGCAAAGAGTATACTGAGACATGCATGTATGTCCGTGTGCAAATCATCACGATACAAGCGTAAAGGCCATGACAATGAGGGCACCGTGGTGAAGAAAGGGTTCCGCTAAAGTGGTGTGGTATTTACCGGTAATACCTAGGTTGAAGCGTTTATTTGGAAACAAAAGCATGCCCAATCGATGCGATGGCACTCTAAGAGCGTAAAAGGATGGAAAGTCGAGACACCTGCCGATTTCGCCGGTGGAGAACCATCGATAGGCTCTTTAGGATGGACTTCGGAATGAACCGAGGAATGTAAGGTTTGGGTTGAGTACGGATGGAATGAATCCTTTCGGTAACATGAGTAGTATTCATAGCACTTGGGTCAGTAACTCTCAGATCTACAACCTTCCTCCTTGGTTGTGTATGAAACGAAAGTACATTATGATGTCGCCGCTATCCAAGGGCCGAGACAACTGGCAATGATATTGATGTATACCTACAACCATTGGTGGAAGATCTTGTGATCTTGTGGAACGAAGGTGTATGTGTATGGGATGAGTACAAGCGAGAGTACTTCATCCTACGGGCATTGTTGTTTTGCACCATCAATGATTTCCCGCCTTGGTAACCTATCCGGTCGTACTGTAAAAGGGGCCAAAGCATGCCCCCAGTGCATGGATGAAACCGCTAGTGTGTGGCTCAATAACTCGAGGAAAACCGTGTACATGCATCACCGTAGGTTCCTTCGCAGGAATCACCCCTACCGCAATATGAAAAAACAATTCGACGGGACAAAAGAGGATGGTATAGCCCCAAGGCCTCGTCGTGGGGAAGAGGTATATGATATGGTTAAGGATATTAATGTCGTACTTGGAAAGGGAGATAGTAATAATACATCGAGGTCTCGTACTGAGAAGACCACATGGAAGAAGAGATCGATATTTTGGAACTTGCCCTATTGGAAGGACTTAGAAGTTCGACACTACATAGACGTCATGCACGTAGAGAAAAATGTATGTGATAGCTTGATTGGTCTTTTGCTGAACATTCCTAGCAAAACTAAGGACGGACTAAAGGCACGAAGGGACCTGGAAGATATGAAAATCAGAGCTGAGCTACATCCTCAGGACACCGGGAAAGGGCGACTTTACCTTCCCCCAGCTTGCTACACTCTTTCGAAGAAAGAGAGAACAGAACTTTGCAAATGCTTGCATGGTGTGAAAGTTCCGTCCGGTTACTCCGCAAGCATCAAGAAACTGGTCTCGATGAAAGATTTGAAGTTAACTGGCATGAAGTCTCATGATTGTCATGTGATGATGACACAAATGCTTCCTATTGTAATTAGAGGTATTTTGCCTGAAAAGGTCCGAGAGGCAATCATGAGGTTGTGTTTCTTCTTCAACACGATTTCACAGAAGGTCATCGATCCCATCGGACTTTCGAGCAATCGCAGAATGATGTGGTCAAGACACTATGCCGCCTAGAGATGTATTTCCTCCATCATTTTTCGATATAATGGTTCATCTCATTGTTCACCTTGTGAATGAGATAAATGTATGTGGCCCCGTATTCCTGCATCAGATGTACCCGTTCGAAAGGTACATGGGTATCCTGAAGAAGTATGTACGCAATCGATCTCGGCCGAAGGGCTGCATTGTGGAAGGTTATGCAACTGAGGAGGTTATCGAGTTTTGCGTGGATTACATGGAGGGGTGGAACCGGTAGGAGTGCTCAGATCCCGACATGAGGGTAGGTGGCTGGGAAAGGGACGATTGGAAGGAAATCAACAAATTCTTACGATCATGGATTATTCGAAAAAGCTCATTTCACAGTTTTGCAACAGTCAGTTGAGGTGTCCTTGTATATGGACATGCACAAGGATAAGCTACGAGAGGAAAATCGTGGACGATCAGAGGTTTGGGTAACAAAAGAACATAACCGTTTGTTCAATCATTGGTTCAAAGAGCATATAACTGGGAAAGAAACGAGTGTCATGTTGAGGTGGCTGGCAAAAGGGCCATCAGGTACAATCTTGACATGGCAAGGATACGACATAAATGGATATACCTTTTACACGAGATCTCAGGATAGCAAAAGCACTTACCAAAATAGTGGTGTTCGCATAGATGCCTATGACAACACAGGCAGTAAGAAGAGTAGCTTCTACGGGTTCATAGAAGAGATTTGGGAGCTCGACTCATCGTATTTTTAAGATCCCAATGTTTGGTGTCGTTGGGTACAACTCCCAAAGGGTGTCAAGGTGGACAAACGGCTTCACTACTTTGGACATCGAACATGTCGGATACAGAGATGAACCATTCGTATTTTGCGCAAGTAGCACAAGTCTTCTATGTAATCGACCGTACAGATAAGAAGCGCCATGTAGTTCTTCAGGGAAAAGAAGGATCGTCGGAGTTGAGAATGTCATGGATGAGGAAGAGTACAACCGGTTTGATGAGTTGCCTCCTTTCGTAGATGGCAACATCGGGCTCGAGGAAGAAACCACTCAGAAGCTACCTATCATCGCGACGATCATGAAGAAGGGCAAATTGTGAAAGAAAATAATTAGCTATATACGAGTAATGGCAAAATATCGAGGCGGAGCTAGCTCTCGGGCAAATTATGACCGTGCCGCACAAGTCTTCCTCTATGTAATCAACCCTAATGATAACCATCGTTGAAGATAATCTTGTGCATGGTAGTTTAAAGTCTTTTGGTTTTGTTTCCTAGCTATGTGCTAGTTTTTTGGTCTTTGAGTCGGATTTCGGACTTTGCTAGTTTTGGTGATTGTTTGATTGTTCAAGAGTACTTGTTTGTTTTTGGGATGACAAAATAGTGTTCTATCCGATTGAAAGTTTGGAAAGTTTGTTGAGTCCGTCAGTGAAAGGAGTCAGGATTCTTTCTCAGAAATCGCTTATGTATTTGCTTTACAAGTAATACACAAAATCGTAAAACGCTGCAATTGCGCAAAGACCAAAAACTAGGTCTTCGAACTTATTGCTATTCGACAATAGCTGTATAAGATTCAGAAACAAATTTCAAGGGAAGCACATTAGTGGCGGTTCTTAAAAAGAACCGCCACTGATAACATTATCTGTGGCGGTTCGTATACAGAACCGCCACAGATAATACATTTATCAGTGGCGGTTCTGTATACGAACCGTCACAGATAGTATATTTATCTGTGGCGGTTCTTAAAAATAATCGCCATCGATAACATTATCCGTGGCGGTTCGTATAAAGAACCGCCACGGATAATATGTTGATCGATGGCGGTTCAGATATCGAACCGCCACGAATAATGTTATCGATGGCGGTTCTTAGAACCACCGATAATACTCCATCTATAAATAATAGATCCACCGCTTGTACCTTTACCCTTAAAACTCCCGCCTTCTCTCTTCTACCCTAAAACCCTTGAGCCCCGCTACCGACGCCGTCCCGCCGCGCCCGACGCCGTGCTTGACACCGTCCCGCCACCCCGCCTCGCGACCCGACGCCGCCCCCGACCCGACGCCCGACGCCGTCCCTAACGACGCGACCAGCCGACGCCGCCACGTCGCCGCCGCTCGCGCCAGGCCGACGCCGCCGCCGACTCGACGCCTCGACGCGTCCCTAACGACGCCGACCAGCCGACGCGACGCCACATTCGCCGCCTTGGCGCTCGCGCCCGACGCCGCCCCCGACTCGACCTTTTTCACAGTAAGAATATTGTAAGAAACTACGTTCTTAGTTTGTTCAATGGACTTACATTATAAATGTTTTATAAGAAAATAGAGTTATATATATTGTGGAACAGAGGGAGACATACACATAGAAATTCTTTTTCTTTTTTTTTGACTCTTAAATTATGAATATGCATTTGTGGTATATTGGAATCTAGCACAATTAACATCTGCCAATTGGCAGGTGAAAGTATTTTTGGTTCCTTGTGCACTCGTCAACATAATTACTCCGAACAGCTAAACCAAATAATTAATTTTTGATATGTCTGGCTAGCCAGTTGCATGTGAATTTGTTCTCTTTTCCCTCTCGTGAACCTATCAACGTCGTGATTCTGAGTAGCTAAACTTAACTATTAACGTTGGATGCGCGTGGCTAGCTTCGTGGCGTGATTCTTTTCTCCGATTTCGAGTGCAGACACGGAAGTTTTAATTATATGAATCTAATTAGGACTTTGGCATCTTTCTTATTTTCTCTCCTGATATACTGTATCGGGTTGTGTTAATTACAAGATTCGCACACTCTTGCATCAAGAAAATCACACTACTACATAATATTCATCACAGATGGTTCAAAATCGTCATCTCGCACGATTTAGTGAACCATCATAGTTCAAGGCCGAAAACACTATTTCATAGTTCAAGGCGGAAGACCTTACCACAAATATGATAACAAAATATTTCATAGTTCGTAGCAATACATTAACAAAATATGATATATACCACAAATATCAATAAGTGTTAAGCTAGAAACCACATTATTTCGTAATTCAAGACAACAAAACCTTATAGTTTTTCATGTCTTCCATCATATGTGCCATAGCTTCGCAATAGAGGCTTCTCGGTTCTCTCAAGTTTCATAACTCCAAAGATAGTGCCGATTTGTTTGACACCAATAACCGATTGATCTTTAGTCATATCTCTCAATCCCTACAAATTAAAAGCGATCATGTTGTTGTGAGAAGGGCAGAACCACATTGAATTCAAGATTAGAAACTTTCATATTACCTCATACTCTAAGCTCTTGGTTTTGTTCGAGCTAATTAAGTATCTTGCTCTTGCAAAATCATTTTCATCTTAGCAACACACAATATTACACACAGGACAAGACATACCTGTATTTTGAAATTCCATGAGATGATTCTGTAATAATTGACGAAAATTATGTTTCGGGTTGAATCAGAGTTATAATGGAGCCCAAACCGAGCCTATAGTGGAGGAGAGCCCGAGCGGTACCTTATCCTCCACACAACCACCCAATGTGTCGAGGCCTCCACCGCATTGCGAGATGATGCTCTGTTGCAAGACGCCGAGGACGAGGAAAACTAAGAAGCTCAAGGCGGTACACCATCTCGGAGGTCTTAGATATGGGGCCCTGTTGCACCGAGAAAATCAGACAAAATACTGAGTCAACATGCGGGTACATCGTAAGGGATAAAGTGCCAATCACCTATTCGGATTGGCATAAAGTGCCCCGAGCCACCAAAGAGGATCTGTGGATGAGCTCAAAGAAACCTTCAATTCCCGAAGGAGCCGAAGATCTTGTGCGTCGCGACGCATTGATGACCATGGATGCGCGTGGAGAAACTTCAAGGCGAGGTGAACACAAATTATGTGAAGCAAAACCGTCACCATCGGAGAGTACCCAAGATTGGAGCCATATTGGGATGAGTTTGTGGCGATGAAGCAATCGAAGCGACAAGGAAGTCCAATGAGGACCACATTAGCATCGCAAGAAGGAATACTCACCCCACGGACTTGGCACGAGTGGGTACGCGGTAAAATTGCTCAATGGGAGAGGCAAGAATTAGAAGCGGTCCAATTGGCGGCACAAGTCCCTTGATCGGACTACGGACGAGTGAAGCACTACGTGCTAGCGAGGGCGTATATGTTGTCTCATCGGGGTTTATCATTCAAGAGCAAGTGAAGACGAAGCAATGACGCAACGAGTTCACGAGTTTCACGCCCGATCCTCCCAAGGATCTTTTCACCTGCACGGGAGAAAGACGAGCTAACAGCCGCCCTAGGAAACAAAGAGCACCTGGTCGGACACGAGGCGTCGGGGTCAAGGTTCCATGGAGGAGTGGATTCTCGAGCACGGAGACTCTTATAGGAGCTCAAGAGAGCTAAAGATGAGCGGCCGAGAAGGAAATGGAAATGATGAAGGAAAGGGTTCGCGAGAAATACAAGGCACCATTGAAGAACAAGTTGAACGACAAGTACAACAAGCCTTGAGTCGATCGCGCAGCCCACAACGCTTTCTCCATCCTACAGTCGTCGCAGTTAGCGATGCGCGCCCACGCCATTGGCGAAGCGGACAACAACCATTATCCCGTGGACGACATACAGACCCCACATCCTGTCACTCAACGTGTCGTGATGAACATATTTGTACAGCCGCTACAGGGTAGTCTATCCGTGCAAGAAGGGGTGTCTCGCACAATACCCGATAGCGCCAAAGTTATGCAAAGGTCCAAGTGGACACGGTATTTGTACGCTTCTTTGAGATCGGACCGAAAACCCACCAATGATGAGATAACTACTCTAGGAAGTGCCGCCCACTCATTCATCCAATGGCGCAAGCGTGACATCGTCGTGGACCATGCAATGCCATCCTCTCTGCAGATAATCCTCGATCCGTCACCAAAGACCGAGAGTGAAACGGGAAGAAGCAAAATGAGGTAGAAAAGAAATGCATTGAGGACTCCATCAAGATGGCCACCGTTAGTACTCAAAGCGAAACCTATAACACCGGTACTTCAAATGACAAACCTACAACCTCTGATCCCAAAATTGGCACATTAGACAAGTCAGACACCGGATCAAAGCGAGGCCAGATCGAGTATGATGTCGTGCGACAAAAAGTAAGGGCAAGGCGAAGTCCGATGACCAAGATGATCAACAAAGATTAAAATTCGAGGTAGGAAGCCCTTGGTCACCGCTCAAGTTAAAAAGTCTAACACCCATGATGCAGCGATTACATGCATGGTACTTAGATCGATCCAACCAAGACGTACTCCCAAAGATGATCACCGCAATTTTCCGTGAGGAACATTTTCACCATGAGGGCCATGGCTACTTCTTAATAGAATTCGATAACTTGCACAACTTGTTCTATCACGACGCCTCGACATATCTTTTTGAGATCTTTGGTCACCGTAAGTGTCTAATATATTAATCTTGGCCTACATTCACGTAATACCGATAAATTTCATGTCTAACTAATTCGTTATATAGATACGAGATGATTGAAGTACGAAGAACCAAGGGGCGATGGGATTCTCGACCAGGAACGGTTTGCCAACATGAAATCAAAAGAGTACCAAAGGAGGTCGAGAGTACGATATAAAATTTTGATTAAACTACAAGACAAGGAGTTTATACTTTTGCCATACAATTTTAAGTAAGTTGCTCACTAGCTAGTTAAATTACTCGCTTATTTCGTTATTTACTCGATGTAAGGACTAATGAGTGGCATCATGCATGTGTATGTAGCTTCCATTGGATTCTCGTAATAATTCATCCGTAAAAGAGCAAGATGTCGATCATGGATCCACTAGATAAACTTAAAAAGACTTTGAAGAGATGACACATTTAGTGAATGAGGCGCTCAAAAGATATTGTCAAGAGCTCGAGATACCGCCCATACCACAAATCCCTTACAATCCGCACGAAGTTTTCAGACGCACGAAGGAATACTCTTATATCATATTTCATAGTAAATAGCTCCTTCGACGACATCTTAGTTCATTCGATTTTTGCAAAGGTCACAAGCAAAGAAAGGAACAAATTTATGTGGGTACTTGTGTGCCCTGTACATGCGCGAAATCTTATCATGCACAATAAAAGACAATGACGTAGAGGTCAGTCATGCCGACATGACACATTGATTCACACCACTCAATTTCTATATTCTCTCTTAATTTTGTTTTTATACTTACAAGCCTCAAGTTGTCTACGGTAGGACTGCTTCTTACAAATCCAAGGCATTCAGGGCACTCGCCTACTTCATCATGAAGGAAATAATCAACAAAATGGCGAGTTTTATGACGAAGACAACAACGATCCAATCATCCATACTATTGTCCCAAATCACATGTCTTCAACCTCCAAGACCCGTGAGGCTTCTAGTTTACCTCCACTAGTTTAGGCTTTTTACTTCAATTGCTTTCATTACAAAGTGTAAATAACTCTTTGTTCCTTTCAAATGGGAACCCTCCTTTGCATCTTTACCTTCCATTCATAAGATATTTGATTACATGGTCCTTATATTTTTAGATGGTGTGTTTTACTCTAATGTATAATAGTAAATGCCATTAAAAATAGCTAAATGGAGATTATAGAAGGAAAAATAGTAAAAGTAGGATCAAAATTGTAGAATGATATGTATTTAGGAATAAAAATTGAAAAATAGAATGTCACATATTCAAAAATAGAGGGAGTATAAACTAGCTAATGCATGTACAATATCCGGAGGATGCCACGGCATTCACATGGAATAAGACGGCAATGGATCGGCTAGATTTGTGATACAACAAAAGTGATCTATTTAGCTTTCCATAGTATGATATATAATGACTTCATTTACATACTGAGAAATATTAATGCAAAGATGATCGAGGCTGGAGGAGAAGGGAGCAGTCCAATGGGAGGCATGCCCTACACCATCACCATGATCGAGCACCTCATGCATGAGACACTTTAATTGTATATTGTAATTGTGTATATTGTAATTGTGATATGCAAAATCTGTGATTGTAATTGTGATTGATGTATTATATGTAATTGTGATTGATGTATTATATTGTAGTTGTGTATATGCAAAATCTGTGATTGTTGTACATTATAATTGTGCATATGCAAAATTGCAATTGTGATTGATGTATTATATTGTAGTTGTGTATATGCGAAATCTGTGATTGTTGTACATTGTAATCGTGTGTATGCAAAATCTGTGATTGATGTATTATATGTTTTGAGGGCATGGCTAGCAAAGACACGAGGCTAGCCCAAAATGCGCTTTTTATTTTTTGGTCGAGCACTATACGTGGCGGTTGGTGGATAGAACCGCCACGAGATAATATAGATCTGTGGCGGTTGATGTATAGAACCGCCACGTATAATTTAGTTATCTGTGGCGGTTGGTGGGAAGAACCGCCACAGATAATATTTTTATCTGTGGCGGTTGTAGGAAAGAACCGTCACAGATAGTGTAGTTATCTGTGGCGGTTGGTGGATAGAACCGCCACAGATAGTATTGTTATCTATGGCGGTTGGTGGATAGAACCGCCACATATAGTATTGTTATCTGTGGCGGTTAGTATGTAGAACCGTCACAGATAACACTTATCTGTGACGGTTAGAAAACCGCCACTGATAATCCTCGATTATCAGTGGCACTATATCTGTGGCGGTTCAATAACCGCCACTGATGGCGGTTATGAACCGCCACTGATGACGTTTTTTGGTGTAGTGACATCAACCCATTTCTGGAATAGTTCCTGCAAGGGCCATTTTTGTAAATAGAATAGAAAAAGGGTCAAAATAGAAAAAAAAAATGGTTGTGGCTAGCCTAGCCGAGTGCTGTTTTTTCTTCTTCATTCTTTCTCTTTTTTTCATGAAAAACTATAAGGGAAGCCGCTACAATATAAATATATTTAAAATAATATAAGAAGTGATATGTACAAGAGAAGAGGAAAGAATATACAACCCTACACTAACAGAAAATCTATAGAGAATCTAGCCGGACAAAAAAAGGTTTGAAACTTTCTTTCACTCAGCACACATGCAAGATCGAGATCAGGATTATGTGCAAAACTTGTTGAGTATTTAATGTACTCACCTTGTAATAATAAATCAATCAGTTGAAGAGGAGTGAATATTTGCTATTGAGGAGGAGTCCCAAGAGGAAGCGAGTTACTAGGAGTCGAGCCTTGTCAATTGCCTATGGCATGTCGATGGGTTCTCCGTCCAAGTTTTCCTTTTTGCTGCAATTTTCTTAGTAATAAGCCTTGTGAGTCCTAATAAGTCTAAAGTCGACCTTAAGATCTTCAAACTATCTTTTTACTTAATAAATTTAGTAGTTTATTATGTTTTCATTGTGTATGATTTTGATATTACATCTATGTTACTACTATATGCAATAGCGTGTTCCTGGACTAGTGTAGTATACACAGAGTTAGCATATTCAGGTCTTGACAACTGCACCCAAGGGTTTCACTCTCCATCACCATGGAACAAGCCAAGGAATCAGAATGGTGGCACGACACCTCAGATCCGGCCTCCCCCTCCTCCGCACCCAAATGGTAGCCTTCAATCATGCGGCTTTTGCCCATGTCCTAGTTCCCTTCTCCGTCCCGTCCCCCCTTTATTTATAAAAAGAGATTTCATTTTCCATATTTTGATGCTTCTATTGAATCCCTTAGTCGATCTAGGTTTGTCCTATGTTCCTGATATTTGCCAATATTTTCCCTTGGGATTTCAATCTCTCGTCTGTCTAAATCATTTTCTGTGTGATTTTTCTTTTGATTATCATGCAGGCTTGATGTGTTGGTTCTGGTGAAGGGAAAGAAAGGAGGAGGGGTCACACGGAGATGATGGGGGCAGAGAAGGGACATGATGATGCCGCCATTGTGCTCAATTGCGGTCTTGGAAATGGAGGTGGGGGAGGCGTGAGAATTTAGGTGGAGGGCGCAGGGGGAGACGATGGCAGCGGTGCCTACGGAAGGCGGGGCATGAGGGTGGGGGTTATGCTATTGAGGGCCAGAGAGGTGGGGAGACAGCAATGGAGGAGATCGTGGAAGGTGGGATTAGGGTGGTAGTTTTTTTTGTTGGCGGTTTTCCTTTAGGCAGATGTGGGACAATTATCATGTAAGTAGGGGTAAACTCCTTTTGTTAGTTAAGATATGATCCTAAGAGCAGATGAACCCATTTTCTATAACGTTGGTGCTGCTCTGAGATCTGTGTGAACTATTCTTTTTATTTTGCTTTTCCATTTTTCTTTGATGGGACATAATGGGTTATCTCAATAGTACATGTGGGGCCCACATCCCATCCCGATCCTACCCTCTCCCCTCTCTCTCTCCACGCCAGTCATTCTCTCCAGTTCTCTCTCTCTCCACCCAACATCTCTCTACACCAATGAGGCGGGCAACGACTGATGAGTGGAGCAGGTGGCAATGAAAAGGCGGTGGTGTGATGAAAAAGTGAGGTGGCTAGCCTTCTTCCTCTACTCTAGTGAGGCCACCGATGAGGTGCACCTCACCGATGTGCGTGAAGAACATGGATGACGTCTTCCTCAATAACTACGCTGCTGAGGTGCTCCTCAAACTCAAAAAAAAATTTTTAGTTTTCCCGAAGTTTCTAAATATGTCGAGACCCTCTCTTCTTGCGTAGAATACTAGAGGGCCTTATGTACATATCATACTAGTCCCACGATCAATGGTTAATACATACATCTACAACTTGGTGTTCACATCCATACACAACACAACTGTAAGTTCAAGCTCCATTGGTTTTGGTGATTGATTTTATATTAATGCTTAATAATTGTTTAAAGACAAATCTAATCATTATGAGGCTAACATGGTTATTGAGCTTTATTCTTATTAGTCTCAAATTTGGATGGAAAATGGAAAACCCAAGGTATGCACTCGTATTCACTCTATTGTCTTAATGCATACTTATGATTCAAGTTAAAAGATGAACTCTTCCATTACCTTAGTCTAAATATGTGCATTATGTTTCCAAATCTATATATACATGAATGCACACATCTAGAGGGAGTGGATAATTTAACTTGATGTTTCAATTGTATTGATCCACGTCCTCTTGCCATATAATATAAAGGATCAAGACTTTGAAACAATCTTGAGTATATATAACTTGTGTAGTTGTAGTATACTCATGTTAATATAGGATAAACTCATATGCAGTCTAAGATTGATTATGTGCATATTGATTTCATGTTCAATTAGTTATATGCACACACTTAATGGAGTTTGTTCTATAGTTGATGGTCTAAATGTATTGATCCCTTTCCATCACTCAAACATATTTAGATCATTACTAACCATCATATTGAGTATATGAAACTTGTGTAGTTATATATACTCATGTCAATTTAAATGGAGTTTAAATTGAGTTCGGTTGTCTTTCAATCAATCAGAGAACATTTCATCATGTGTTGATGGTGTGTCTTTGTTGATTAAGGACAAACGAAAAGTTCTTGAGTATAATGAAGCATTAGTTGCACCAAAGTACTCAACACACCTTTAAATCATTCAAATTGATTTGGGTTATGCTCAAGTATTGCTTTCTGGATTTGCGCTCGTAGTCCAACATTTTGCAAGGTTCAGAAGCCTGCCCCGTCTTTTGCACTTTTGCCATACTCAAGACAAACTTTTGCGCGTTAGTATCAACTTTAGTCTTCTCAGGTGATGGCACTTTTTTAAAGTGAGATGTTACACTGGCGCTTACATGCTTTTTCTGTTCTTCTTCAGTCATCTCAGCTGGTAATTTCTTCTGGGATTGTCCTGGCTTCACAGATGATTGAGATTTCTTCGAGGAAAGTGCTGACTTCCGAGATGGTGCTAGTGTTCGATTCTTTTCAGATTTCGGCAGAGGAGTCGAACTTTTTCTGGTTGGTGCCGTCGGAGGAGTTGGACTTTGTCTGTGTGGTGGCGACAAGGGCAGGAGGTCTCTGTGTGGAGAGTGCGGTTGATCATCATCTTCGTCGCCCTCATCGTCTGAGCCAAACTTAATCAAGCTCTTGCGCCACGCGAGGAAGCCATGCACGTTTTCTCCTAGTTTTTTGTTTCCGTCCTCGCTAGGGATCTCTACCTCCATTTTACGGTATTGGCGGATTACACTATCCACTTTGACCCTGACTAATCCCTGCGGTATCGGGCGATAGTGCAAAACCTGTGACTCCTGGCATGGCCAAGCCCTGCCCTCAGCCACCTTGATGGTAATGCCATGTGCGGACAAATGTAGCTTGCACAATGTCGGTTCTTTGATGTCATCCACAGAAAAATGGAGTCCATGCTCTTCGGGAATCCCTGTGGATGCACAGCTGCTCTTACAAGCACCAGGACTGATGAGCTCAGGGTTTTCACTGGGTGGCAGTCATGAGCTGAGAGCTTTTTATACTGCTTGCTCCATAGCCTTATCTAGTTCCGCTCTCTGTTCCTCTAACGCTCTCGCCACAGCATCTTTTATTTGATGGTCCAATTGATCTTCTCTTAATCTTTTTGGACGCCTATACAACCATGCGTCAGCTGGGAAGGCTTCTTTCCACGGCACCAAACCAACTCCTCTGGTGTGACCTAGATGCTCCTTGTTACCCAGGGCTACGGTTAGCTTGTCATTCTCCCTTCGTGGTCTGAAAGATCCTTGGGAAGACTGCACGTGAGCATCTGTGATTCTGCGCGACACTTCCTGCTCTCTATCGCTTCTGAAGCTTAAGCTGCCATCATCCGAGATAGAATCACCCCACCCAAGCAACCAGTGCTTCGATCGTTCGCTCAAGGCGGCCGTCGTAGGAATGACACCCTTGCGGGTTAGTTCTTCTTCGGACCGATCCTACGCTGGTATTTTCTTCACGTACCCTCTTGTGCTTAGTGTGTGAGGGTAAATATTCTTATCCGTGTTTGCCTTGTTCCTTTGACTTACTATATGCGTTTCTTTAGGCCTCTTGTACGCCACAAAGTCCTCCCAAAACTCCCTTAACATTGGGTACGTGTCAAAATTTGGCATTCCATTCTTCTTCACATAATTCTTATTTAGTGTCATCTTCCAATTCTTCCATGTTGTGCACATGATGCATAGTGCACGTTTCTTTGCAACCAACTCGGTCCCTTGGGGGAACTGGAACACTTGTTTTAGTTTGTCTCACAACGAGTTCTTCAGGTCATTGGGAACCACCCATGGGTCACCTCGGCGGCCAATCCATGATCTGTAGCTGATGGGCACATCATCCCTAGCAAGAACCCCGCAGGCTGTCCTGTACAGCCCCAACGATGACTCGGGTATAGCAGGTTCCCCTACTGTCGAGAGCTCCACTATGTTAAAAAGTCCCTTAGGCATCTTGTTCGGACAACGACTTGCGCGATGCCTCCGTTCATCAGACGTCTGAGCCTGCAATTTGATCTTCTTATTAGTCATCTAGCCCTACAATGTTTTGGAAACCACAATGTACTAATACTTTACCTCGTCTACGTTAGTGACGTCGGGTTGGTCCATGACTGGCGCCAGGTTGCTCCATGTCAGGATCTTGTAAGTTCAGGTAGGACGTTGGGCTATGGTTCGGGCTACCCGTTCCTCCTTCGTCCATATTTGAGGGCCCAACTCCTTCCGACACTTGTCCTTGGTCAGAGGCCATTCCTAGCAAGTTTATCGGAAATTTCAAATTGACAAAGTCATATTTGAAAGACACGTATATATCTTTCAAAAACATATACACACATACACATACAATGTTAACAACGAAAGACGTAACGAGGAAATGAAGATAGACGTAACGAATGAACATAGACGTAAAAGCATATGAGCCTAAGTATAGACGCGTTGCTAGCTATACTATTCTTTTGCTCGTGATGCCAAACTTATCAAATCAAAGAAATAAACTTAATACACATACATCTTTCAAGAACACATAATTTGGTTGTTCATATACTAAAGTGTGTTTCTGAACCAACTTCCTCAAAATTTATGTTTAGACGAGTTATTTTACGAGCCACCGAAAAGGCTTAAATGATATCAAATCCTTGTAGTTTGTGAACATTTAGGGTTCTTTTTGTGGAATCCTCAATAATAATGTACAGAGATTTCGTGATGTCAATTCAACGACAAATACATAACAATTGCAATCATATTTTTACATCCTACATCACACCAACAAACCCCTTACATCATACATAAAATACGAATTTATCCACTCTTACCATAATTAATTAATGTTAGGCAACTCAGGAGCTACTTCATACATAAAAGCATTTTTAATATGTAGAGCATACGTCTTTCAAGGACACATACACATATACATCTTTCAAGGACACATACACATATATTAGTTTTTTTTAATGATCATTCATATACATATAGTTGTAAAAGTTCGTATAATACGGTTACTTGGTTAAAGACTTCTAAACTCAACTGTTCATATAATACGGCTCCGGAAACATTATGTTTAGATGAGTTGTTTTACGAGCCGCCAAAAATGCTTAAGTGATATCAAATCCTTGCAGTTTGTGAACATTTAGGGTTTTTGTTGTGATTGGATTCAGATGTAAAGCAAGTTCTAATTAGGATATTTTTGCAGATTATGGTAGTATATATATCAAATAATGTTTTGGGGCTATTCCCTCATTATTTTGTATTAATACATGATATTTTGAGGGCTGCCGAAAAGAGTTAAACGACCAAGTTGTTTGCACGTTTGTGGTCCATTTTTCTTTTTATGATTGCGGCTAAAGCGTATAAGATATTCAGACCATATTTCAAGCATAAGTAGGGGATATCCCCAAGAGTGTTTTAAAGTTAATCCCATGCTATTTTACACTTATTCGAGTTTTTTTCCGTATAGATGATCATTAAGGCTTAATATGGACTTAACTCAAAATTGTTCATACTGATATTATTTTTGCATATCAAGGAAGGGAATGACATTTCGATTGCATATGTTCTTTATAATTAATTTGATGATCGTTGAGGCTTAATATGAACAGCTTTCTGGGCTGGATGTAAATGACTTGCAAAATTTGGAGAATAAGCTAGAGATGAGCCTAAGAAACCACATCTGCTTGAAGGTTTCATAGCAGTATAAGACTGGATTCTCATAAGAATATATATATATACTCACACACACAAATTCAAGCACATACATAAGAATATATATACTCACACACACACATTCAACATTTTACATACACACACAGACATCAATTCTAACACCATATTTTTTTTGCATACCCCACTTCGACACACACAAACATGTAGCTACATTCACAATATCAGTAGAAACAAAAACATTTCACATTTAATTGATATCCAAATTAAGCCATACTACTCAACAGGATACCACATTTTGTCCATTACATCCAAATTGTTCAACAATTGAAATCAAAGCAAAAGGCTAAGAACTACATTCACAATGTCAGATTATAGGATAAGCATTGAAATGAAATAATCCCATGCTCTTGTGCATCTTCGGCTCGGTCAGCCCACCGACGAGCGCAAACGGCAGCGGGTCTTCGGTCGCCTCGAGAGAGAGGAGGAGGGCACGGGGAAGGGAGAGAAAGGGCCCTAGGGCTTCACCTCAATGGTGTGGACGGCGCGGAGGGGATGCAGCGCGACGGCGCAGAGGGGATGCGGCGGTGCGGAGCTTGACGCGATAGCGGAGAGGTCGAGGCGACGGCATGGAGGCCCGAGGCAGTCGAAGGCGTGGAGGTAGGCGAGGTGAAGGTGGCGAAGATACAAGTGACAGGAGAGGGCGCGGCCTTTAATATTTATAGGAGTCGACTATCACTGCCGGCTCCCCACAAGAATCGGCAGTGATATACTATCACTATCGGTCCACGAATAGAGCTGGCAGTGATAGCGAACTTATCACTGCCGGCCCACTCCCAACCCAGCAGTAATAAGGTAGTATCACTGCCGGCTCACTCCTAACCCGACAGTAATAAGGTAGTATCACTGCCGGCCCAATCCCAACCCGGCAGTAATAAGGTATTATCACTGTTGGTTTGAGATTGGGCTGGCAGTAATAAGGTAGTATCACTGCCGATCCAATCCTAATCCAGTAGTGATAAGCTGGTCTCCGGCCAGTTAAATGAAGCTTTCAATTTATTTAATTTTAAAGGCCTTTGGGATTTTTGAAATCCTATCAAATTTGTTCTAAATTTGACGAAAAATTTTCGAGGGATACTGCTTCAAAAATTCACCAAGTTTTTTGACATCTACTATTTTATATAGATATTTTCCCCTAATTTTGACCAAGTTCTAAAATTGAAAAAAAATCCAAATTGTTCACTGTTTTAATAGTTTTGATATTTTGAAAATCAAATAATACTTCAAAAATTCTCAAAAATGCAGTTTTCAAATAATGCTTCAAAATTTCACACAAATGTTATAAATAATTTCACACAAATGCAAAAATTCACACAAATTCAAAGGTAGTTAAAGATTTGCACTCAAATCTTGTATCACGCTTTTCTTTGGTCAATGAAGTGAAAATTTTTGGACGCACACTGCGGGACATCTACTATTTCATATAAATATTTTCCCCTAATTTTGAATAAATTCTAAAAATCCAGATTTCCATAACTCCATGTAATACATTAATTTTTACATATGAGAAAATAAACATGTCGTTCATTCAGAAGAAAGTATATATTTCATTAGTACAACTAAGCTACGATTCGACCTTCGTTATGATCGACGCGTATGTACGTAGCTTCCTCACTATCTTCCATGAGACTTAGGTCAACGTCCTCTCCAAAAGGACGAAGCTCATCAAATTGGTTGTACTCTTCCTCGTCGACAACATTCTCAACTCCGACAATCCTTATTTTTCCTTGAATAACCATGTGGCGCTCTTTGTAAGCCGGATCAGTTACAAAGAAGATTTGTGTAACATAATTAGCAAGTACGAATGGTTCTTCCCTGTATCCGACGAGTTTGACGTCCACGGTAGTGATACCGTACTTGTCGATGTTCACGCCCCCTGGAAGTCTGACCCATTGGCACCGAAAGAGAGGGACCTTCAAAGGTCCATAGTCAAGTTCCCAAATCTCTTCTATGAATTCGTAGTAGATTTGTCTATTTCCATTGCTGTCATAGGCATTTATACGGATATCGCTATTTTGGTTGGTGCTCTTTTTATCTTGTGCTCTTGTATAAAATGTAAAACCATTTATGTCATATCCTTGGAATGTCCGAATTGTAGTTGACGGTCCCTGAGCCAACACTTTTAACTAAGCGCACTATGTCTCCGTATGCATCATGTGTCTATGCAACCAATCGCCGAAGTTATCTCTATGCTCTCTCGCGATCCAAACCTCTGACTTCCCTGGGTTTGTTCTGGATAGCATGCTCTTGTGCATGTTGACATACGGGGCCACCACAACTGATTGTCCCAAAACTACGAAATGTGCTTGTGTGAATAAAGCTAGATTGGTTGTACGGAGTGATTTCTCGCATACTGTCCCTTTCCCCTGTAGCCTCCCCTCATGCCGAGATATAGGCGAACCAATCGATTTGAGATCCATATAATCGACGCAAAACTCAATGGCCTCCTCGGTTCCCCAACCATCGGCAATGCAGCCTTCTGGCCGATGTCGGTTACGAACATATTTCTTTATAACCCCTATGAACCTCTCGAAAGGGTACATCTGATGTAGAAACACGGGACCAAGAATCCGTATTTCTTTCACAATGTGAACAATGAGATGGACCATAATATCAAAAAAAGATGGAGGGAAACACATCTCAAGCCAGCACAGAGTGTGGACCACGTCTTCCTATAGCTTATCTAGTTTTAACGGATCGTTGGCCTTCTGTGAAATGGCGTTAAAGAATAAACACAACTTTATAATTGGTGTCTCAGAGTTTCTCTGGCAAAACAACCTTAATTGCAATTGGAAGCATCTGTGTCATCATCACGTGGCAATCGTGAGACTTCATGCCAATTAATTTTAAGTCTTTCATTGAGACTAGTCTCTTTATGTTGGCAGAGTAACTAGATGGAACTTTGACTCCGTGCAAGCATTTGCACACGCTAATTTTTTCTTTCTTGCTCAGAGTGTAGCAGGCTGCAGGAAGGTACTTTTTGCCTGTATCCATGTCTTCGTGATGCAGCTCCTTCCTGAGTTTCATATCTTCAAGGTCTATCCGTGCGTGGAGGGTATCTTTATTTTACCAGGTATATTCAGTAAGATACCAAGCAAGCTATCACACACGTTCTTCTCTATGTGCATGACGTCAATTGTGTGTCGAACTTACAAGTGTTGCCAATAAGGTAGGACCCAAAATACTGATATCTTTTTCCACAAAAGAGCCTTATCACGGGAACTCGGGATAGATGTACTGCTGGCTCACTTTCCGTGAATAATATGAAGATTCTTTACAGTCGCAAATATCTGTTTCCAGTGCGATTATTCGGAGCTAAGGCAATCTCTTTTGTCCCGTCAAAAGCTCTCTTATTATTGCGGTATGGGTGATCCTTGCGGAGGAACCTACGATGCCGCATGTAAGCCATTTTCCGACAGTTCTTTAGCCACCGGCTAGCTGTGTCATCCAAGCACTGGACGCATCTGTTGAACCCTTTTGTCGTCTGTCCCGATAGGTTACCAAGGGCAGGGTAATCATTAATGGTTATGAACAACAATGCGTGTAGGATAAAGTTCTCTCTTTTGTACTCATCCCATACCCGTACTCCATTGTTCCACATATTAGAAGATCTTCAACCAATGGTTTGAGGTACACATCGATATCGTTGCCAGGTTGCCTGGGCCCTTGGATCAGTAGTGGCATCATAATGTACTTTCGCTTCATATAAAGCCAAAGAGGAAGGTTGTAGATACATAGAGTCATTGCCAAAGTACTGTGATGACTACTCATGTTGCCGAAAGGATTCATCCCATCCGTATTCAACTCAAACCTTATATTCCTCACATCATATGCAAAGTGCTTCTTATATTTTCTGTCGATGTTCCTCCATTGCACAGAATCAGCAGGGTATCTGAGTATTCCATCCTTCTTACACTCTTCGGTGTGCCATCGTAGCAGTTGGGCATACCTTTTGTTCGCAAACAATTGCTTCAGACGAGGGATTATAGGAAAATACCACACCACCTTACGAGGGATCTCTTCTTCTTATGCTTCACCTTGACATCATTGTTATGGATATCATCGTTACCCTTATACCGTTTTGCTTTGCAAACAGCACAGGCATTTAAGTCTGCAAACTCATTGCGATACAACATGCAATCGTTTGGACATACGTGTATTCTTTGTACTTCCAGTCCTAACGGGCAGACAACCTGCTTGGCCTGGTACGTAGTTGTAGGCAACACGTTACCCTCTGGAAGCAAGTCCCCCAAGAGACATAACAGCTTAGTGAAGCTCTTATCAGACCAACCATTGCTTGTCTTCAACTGCAGTAGTGCAAGCACGGTATGCAATTTTTTGTGCTCCTCTTTGCAGCCCGGGCACAATGGTGTTGTGGAGTCCTCTACCATACGCTGGAACTTTTGAAACTCTCTTTCACTCTTGAAGTCCCCCTCCCCATCACGCAACATTTGATCCAGATTGTCGTCATGGCTATCGACAAACATATCTTCAACCGCCATCATATCGCTGTCATCTTCAGCAATGTGTTTTCCTTCATGTACAATCTCATCTTCACCGTGCTCGGTCTAACAGGTATAGCCAGCCTTGAAACCCCTTCGAAGAAAGTGTGCACGTATCGACTCTATGGTAGAAAACAGCTTCTCATTTTTGCAATCAACGCATGGACAACACATATAGTCCGCCAGATTCTTCGACTTGTGCGCCGCAGCCGCGTTTACAAAATAAGTCACACCATTAAAGAACTCTAGGACGCAACGGTCCGTGTCATACATCCACCTTTGGTCCATCTACAATTAATTAAATCAAACAACACATAAGCATATAATTGCAAATAACAATATAATTGTAAATGATTAGATTTAAAAATCCATGTAGCAATTTTGACTATATTAAAATACATCAACCTTTTTTCATTATGTAAATATCCATCTAGCAATTTTTTATTATTTTAAAAATGAAAATAATTGTAAATAGTTAGGATATATTTTGACTATGTTAAAATAAATCAATCTTTTTTCATTATGTAAATATCCATCTTGCAATTTTTTATTATTTAAAAAATAATAAATAATTGTAAATAGTTAGGATATATTTTGACTATATTAAAATGCATCAACCTTTTTTCATTATGTAAATATCCATCTAACAATTTTTTATTATTTCAAAATTTGAAAATACATCAACCTTTTTTCATTATGTAAATATCCATCTAACAATTTTTTATTATTTATAAAACTGAAAATGATTGTAAATAATTAGGATATATTTTGACTATATTAAAAATATCCATGTAGCAATTTTTTAATTACTTTCATAATTGATAATATCAATGTTGCAATTTTTTAATTACTTTAATAATTGAAAATAAGCATATAATTGAAAAAATAATATATTTGTAAATAATTAGATTTACAAATGTATCTTACAATTTTCATTATTGCAAAATCCATCTACCATTTTTTATTATTTCAATATTCATCTAGCAATTTTCACTATTTAAAAATCCACTAAATAACTGAAATGAATAAGAATTGTAATTATCAAAATCTAGAGCAATCTATAAAGTAAAATCCAACTACAAATATAATGTAGATCAAATTACTAACCTTGAAGAGAAATACGATATGAATTTTAATACAATTTTTCAGCAGCAATTCATCACAATCTGGCAATCGAGCAGAGTCAGAGCGCCTCTCTGTTATGCTCGATCGGTCGGAGGAAGGGACGGCCAAATATATAAATGACTTATCACTGCCGGTTCTGCGCAGAACCGGCAGTGATAAGCTTGGATTGCGGGGAAAATAAATATCACTGCCGGTTCTGGTGTAAAAACGGCAGTGAAAATTCTAATATCACTGTCGGTTGATAGACGATCCGGCAGTGATATATCACTGTCAGTTTTGGATATAAACCGGCAGTGATATCTGGTTATCACTACCGGTTGGTTGGACGAACCGGCAGTGATAAGCTCTCCCCTCTGGCTTAACTTTCGAACCGGCAGTGATATGTTATCATTGTCGGTTCTATCTCAACCGGCAGTGATATGCCGGTAAGGATTACCTGTTCTGTAGTAGTGAAGGTAACCCTAAATTAGCAATACCCAAATATAAAACCCAATAAGATATATGTTACCCTACTGTACCGCAAGAACACGGTCTGAGTTGACGCCATTGCATCCGGCTCCCTCGGAACCAAAAAACTTGCAAGAACGGGTTTGCAAAATCCATCCAAAGCCACCAGACTGGCCTCACTGTGTGCCTGAAACGACAAACACTGGAAACCAAGGTGCCATTAAGAACAAAGGGAAGAAGAAGCAAAGAAGAATACTCTCTCTAGTCACCAATAGTTGTCGTTTTAGATATAGGTACAATCAAAATTTGACTATCAACATCTTTTTAAATATTTAAATTGAAAATCATATGTGTAGATTTGTCTCGAAAAGTACTTTAATATAATATTATATTTTTATTGGGTTTTATAAATATATTATAATATAAATTAGTGGTCAAAACTGTATTTGAAGACCGTGTCGATGTCAAAAAGAACTATTTGTGACTAGAAGGAGTAGTAAAAAAGAACATACCATGCTTGATTGCACAATTCAAATAATAAGCAGTTCAAATTCTTAGCATGGTTGTCGTCAAGTTTGATTTGTGCCCCAAGTTTCCATATTACATGTTATCCCGGCAGAATAGCTCCCAACACAAATCAGTGCTAAGCTCGATATATTCTCTCTCTTTTTTCAAGGATTGAGATGTATTATCTTGACCATATAATTGAGTTTCTTGGAGTATGTCAGTATGTGTGATAGTAGTATCAAGTAATCTAGCACAACAAAATTTAAAGAAAGATGATGAATTAAACCAGGCTTTTGGCGGGCTATACAGCATTGTCGTCGTCAAGTTGGGATTATATAGTTCAATCATTAACTTAATTATAAAACGGAGGGAGTGATTTACTGGCATATCAACTTTAACTCCCATAGGAAGCAGCATGACGAGGACTTGATAAAGCTTTCTTTTCCCTCAGAAAAAAAACCTAACTCGGTCACTTAATTCTGAGTTGACATATCAGTGAGATAAGATCTGGTCCATACTTACCAACTGATTAATTAACTAAAACTTAAAATCAAGCATGCACATGAGGTCTGGCCAAGACCATCGCCATCAGCAGCCCATGGCCATCACCATCCTTGTGGTGGCAAATCTGCAATCCCGTAGCTACCAAGCTAGCTAGACACATATGTGCACTGAATGCGGCATCACTGCAGCATAAAACGCAAATGCAAATCACCCTCATCAGGCAGCAAATCTTGAATATATTACTATCACAATTATTCATCTTCTTGGCCTGTCGATCGCCTGCATGCCCAACCAGAACCAACGCGGTTATACTTATGAACAACCAAACCACTACTGCTGCTGTGCTTCACTAGTTCACTGCATATATATATGTGCTGGCCAGCTGTGACGAGCCTGTCTGTCCGTGATGCTCACTCACTTGAATGAATGAAGTCAAGTAGTATGAGTTACCATTCTGGACTCAACGTCGGTATGTATGTGTGTAGGCTCCACACGATGATGCATAACCATTCCCAGCTGCTTTGTCCCCTTCACCAACACCGGCCATTTTCCTGCATTTCCAATAGAAAATATTGCTCTATGTGAGCTACTTTATTCTTCTCAATTTTATGCTCCATCTTTACGATGTGCCATGTCGGTGAAATATGCAATAATATCTCTGTGTTTGTATTGTTAGTTTCGAGGTGTTTGCGAGAAGGTCAAGTTTTGGCACCGTGGTATTGGTGCGGTTAGAGGTGGGTGTCGTGCCGGGCCGGGCCGGGCAGGTTCGGTACGGGTTTATCGTGCTTCGGGCCTAAATCGTGTCGGGCCATGATGGCCCGTCGTGCCGTGCCGGGTTGGTCCGACTCGTCTTCGGTGAGCCCAGGCACGGGCTATTTGCGCTTCGTGCTTGCTTCGTGCCGTGTCGGCCTAAGTCCGGCCCATTTACACTATTGCGATGAGAGGAAAGGACCCGAAGTTGCTTGAAGTAGTGTGCGCATACTGTGCTACGGCATGCAACGAATGTATAGCCTAGTCGGCATTGATGTAGGAGATTATGGAAGATATCGATCAGTGCACGTTACGAACATATATATAGTCAAAAAAATAAACAATCGATTAGTGCATACTAAATGGCAATACATGCACATTCGTATGCATGAGTACATTACACCATCACATGTATTGTCCTTGGCTCCCTGCATACTCTCTCTCAGTTCCATCGATCTCAAGAAAGAAACATCAATTGTGTATATCAGTATTGCTAGCAATGGACGGGCGGGGCGGGCGCGGCCACACGACTACAAGAGCACTACGAGGCTGTGGTGGGACGAGCGGGGCTGATGCGGCCATGATGACCACGGCCAGGTACGCGGTGGGACGGACGGGGCCGGTGCGGCCATGGCGACCACAGCCAGGTACGCGGGGCCGGTGCGGCCATGTCGTCTCCCTCCCCACGCCCTCCGTCTCCCTTCACGCAGCCCACGCCTCGCCTCCCTCCATCTCCCCTCCCCACACCAGCGGCCCCTCCCCACTGCTCTCCCCACGACGGCGCTCCCCTCCCCGCGCTGGACACCGCCGCCCACTCCCCCGCCGCGTGGCCGCTGCTGCTCGGGGTGCGGGGAGTGGTAACAGAGACAAGGTAACGTGCACGGGAGGCTGCCGCAGGTGAGGTGGCCACAGCGCGAGGCGACACGGGACGACGAGAGGTCACGCGGGAAAACGAGAGGCCGTGTGTGCCGCACGTGTTGCCATGGGCTCGGCCGCGTGCCGCCGCGCTGCCGCAAGCCCCGCGCGGCCGCACGGGCCGACGTGCCACCGCCGAAGCGCGCGCGCGTGCCCCGCACGAACGGGCTCTTCGGGCGTGCTAGCCGAGCACGCCTGCATCGTTGGTCGGGCGGGCCGCCACCGTGCTCGAATGGCAGGCCTGGCACGGCCTGGGCAATCGTGCCGAGCCGGCCCGACCCTTTTGAAACAGTGTCGTGCCGGGCCGTGGGTCATGCTGGGCCGGGCGTGCCTTGGACCGGCCCAAAATAGCCCAGCCCAGTGCCCACCTCTAGGTGCGGTTAGAATATTTTTAACCTGTGGTGCATAGTATCTTTTAAAATATTCAGATTTGTCAACCGTCGTTGGAATATATGAGCAACATACACTACTATATAAAGACTTATATAAGACGCCTTATCACTAACAGTTTTAAAAAACCGTCTATGTTAAAGCTAATCACAGACAGTTTTGCTAGCACGACCATCAAAGTTGTAGGATATGTTAAGAATCGTCTATGGTTCGTGGTACAAACCGTTTGTAAAGTATCACAGACGGTTTGCACCACAGACCGTCGGTGATATTAGCTTATCACAGATGGATTTTAATCGAACTATTTGTGATAACACTTCCGTATTATATATATCGTACTAGGGTTTGTTCCCATTGCACTCCTCACCCAAATGAAATCTTACAGACAACACCTCGGCCTCCTTTTTGAGCCCGTCGCCATCGCCCCCGAGCCTGTCTCACACCTCCTCCCCGAGCCCATCGCACCCCTCCTCCCCGAACCCATCGCCGCCTCCTCTCCATGAGCCCTAAGGTCTCTCTGAGCCCTCGGTCATATAGTTTGGATATTATTCATTATTTATTCTTTGATTGTATTATTGCTAAGATTGTTTAGACCTCATTCATGTATGAATCCCGTATACTAATCATCAACAAGCAAAAGATGAGCCACCCATCGACGAGATCTATGCATCAACATTATTTAACTATGTAGGCAAACAACCTGCCGAGCAGCTCTATTTTCAATCGATCAATCAGTGGATGTAAAAATTAGATGCTTAGTTATATTGTTCCTACTAATGCTTTTCCCTTAATGCATGACAATGCCTCTTTCATTGCGGGATAGATGTGAATTTAGGCTTTGTTCACTTAATTAAAAAATTGTTCTCTTGGTCGCTTGAATTATAATATATGAGTGGCGTCCATTTTAGATATACGATACCCACTACTTAAAGTATGTGACTTCGAGATTAACCTACGTAGTTAAATACAAACGTGAATGACATTGCAATTACATTCTTCCTAAGGGTCGTTTGATGTACATGTTTTGTGCCATGTTTCATGGTAAAATCCGATATCGATCTCTGACTAAGCTTTTCATTTACGCATTTAGTCATCAAAGGATCTCTCCAATGTTTAAAATCCAAGGGTTGATATTTTAATTGAATTCAATCTGATAGCTACCAAATGTGACGTGGTATAATGTGGAACATGCTCAGTCTATTAACTTCACACCTTTTCGATCTGACCTAGAAATTAAGCACTACCTTCATGTTGCGTCATGTATGATTAGAGGACTAAGTTTGTTACAACATTAAAACCTCACCTTGGTGTTGAATGTAGATTTTTAACTTCTTATTGAGAGAGAGAGAGAGTAATTTGGATGTTCATATGATATTATTCGATTTACAAATAGTAATCTAATTATAAAAAGTATTCCAAAAATTAGGCACAAGGATAGAAGAAAATAAAACCATGGCTATTGCTACATCTGTCGTGATTCATCATATATTTATTTATGTCCTAGTGACTGTAAATTGTACACATAAAATGGAGCCTACAAACAAGATATACGACATGGAAAGCTGTTGGATGCTAAACAAAAACTTTAGGTGGAGATAAAACAATTGATGGGAAAGTCTAATGTAATGGAGCAGAACATAAGTGAAGAAGATTATGAGTTAACAAAAAATATTTATGAGATGAAACAAAAACTGAAAGATATAGATGATAAATCGCAAGATATTGAATCTCTCAACAAGGTACTCATCATTAAGGAGTGCAGGGTGAATCCAGAGTTGGAAGAAGTCAAAGCTGAGCTTATAGAGGTAATATAAATATTTTTAATATTTAATTCGACGTGGTTACTGATAATATACCAAGACACCCTTTTCATAACAGCATGATTGCTTTTGTAGGGATTAAGAGGTATGACTGAAAGTCAATCAGTTATTGGTGTCAAACAAATAGGCAATGTGCTGGAGTTGTAGAACTTTAAGGAGAACCGAAAAGCCTCTGTTGCGGAAGTTATGGCACATATGCTGGCAAATGTGGAAAAGCCCTAAGGTCTCATGTCTTGATCTATCAAATAATGTTGTTTCTCAGTGTATGCTTGTTGATATTTGTTGTATCATATCTTCTCAATGCATGTATTGTCACCTGAAATTACCCTTAATATATACTTGGTCATCTTAAATCCAATTACTAAGTAGTATCTTGCTTGTTGGAACCAAAATATTGTCATAGAAAAATTCTACTGCACAAGAGATGGATAGAAAATTTGTCATAAATTGAAAACTCTGTGATCCACATGTTTTTCTTCCTCTCTTGGAAGAACTTACATGATTAGTATTTGTTGTTGTAAATTTTCTTCTCCTTAGATATTTCTGCGACGATATTTACAAGGCACAACCAATTATAGATTTTGTAATTGAATATCTAAATACTCTAGATGCATCAAGGCAACAGCTTGTCTGATCAAGATCGTCTTAAAATATGAACATTTGTAGCACTTTCATCTCCTTTCTTATTCTAATGTTGATGGATTTCAAGGCAAAATTTATTTCTTTCTATAGTTCATTCATAAAGTTATCATGCTCTAATTTATCTTTCACTTCATCCTCATCTCCGAATGAAAATACCATAGGCAACCTATTTTCACTCTAGTCTTGTGCATGAACATGATTATTTTGATGGAGCTCATTAAATATGGAGTTCATCAAATATGGAGTCCATCAAAATGATCCTGTTCCTGCACAAGATCAGAGTGAAAATATATTGCCTATGGTATTCCCATTCGGGGATGAGGATGAAGTGGAAGATAAATTAGAGCATGTCAACTTTCAGGATGAACAATAGATGGAATTGGATTTTACCTTGGAATACACCAACATTAAAATAAGAAAGGAGATGAAAGCGCTACAAAGGTTCATATTTTAAGACGATCCTGATCAGACAAGCTGTTGTCTCGATGCATCTCGAATGTTTAGATATTCAATTACAAAATTTATAACAGGTTGTGCCTTGTAAATGTTGTTGCAAAAATATCTTAAGGAGAAGAAAATTTCCAATAACAAATACTAATCATGAAAGTTTTTCCAAGAGAGGAAGGAAAAATGTGGATCATAAACGGTTCTTTAAACAAACCGTCTGTGATAGTATTATCACAGACGGTTCTTGATACAAACCGTTTGTGACAGCATATTATCACAGACGGTTTGAACCAAGAACCGTATGTGATAGGTGTTTCACGGATGGATCATACAATCGCCTGTGATGACGTTTTTTAACGTCTGTGATGGTCTTTTCTGTAGCAAAATCCTTATAAACATTATATTCGCTGTAGAAATGTTTTTCATTATTTTTTATAAGTTTGATGAAAATTTTTAATACAAAAATTGTTGTTAGCATTGTATCTCCCAGACCGTAGCAAGCTACAATCTTAAAAAAATTATGAAAAAAAGAGCATTAGGATTGCAATCATGCTAACACGTATAGAATGTTTTGATTATTCCATGTCTCCGCTAGGGCTTTGGTGTTTGAGAAGTCGCTATCCAGTTGTTGTGGACAAAAGTTAGGATGGGCTAGGTGTTGTCTTTGCATCTCAATCAAAAGGATTTAGCAAGGTATCTTGTAGTTTAAGGTTGGCTAGTATGGAATTGGTCATGGAGGGGAAGAATTCTTGACACCTTTTCTTTTTCACTGGTAGGGAAATAGTTTTTTCACTTGCAAGCACTTGGCAAGGGATTGTTCGTCCTCCAGAAGATTCAACCGCCAACAGAAAGTGATTTTCCTTTTGTGATGCAGACATGGATAAAATATGGGTCAGAAGATTTCGATTTGATTAACATCGGTTAGCCCAAATGCTTCTGTTTGATGTAATGTGTCGGCAAAATGCTTTTGAAAGTGAGTTTGACTTAAGTGTATGTTCGTCAAAAAAATTAAAAACAATAGTATGCGAGAATTATTTTTTAACATAATATTTGAAAAATAAAAAATTACAGAAATAATATGCCAAAATTAAAAATTACAGATATACCTCTCTGTCGCAATTTGAAATAGCGATAGCGATAGGCCTCTGTCGTTATTCCAAATAGCGACAGAGAGCAGTTTTAGGCCTCATTTACACCGAGCAAACGCATGCGACAAATTGCGATAGGCCTCCGTCGCAATCAGAGAGGTATATTTGCAATTTTTAATTTCGGCATATTATTTCTGTAATTTTCCATTTTTCAAATATTATTTTAAAAAATAATTCGCGAAACTCTTGTACCAAAATAAAGGGCAGAGAAAAAACTCAACAGGTTTCCTTTATCTGGGCAAAAATGTAACCACCAAGTTTAGTAAATACCTCATCAACACAATTAGGATGAGATAAACCCCAAGAGGGGCGGATCTAGGGGATGCCCGGGCACCTTCAAAAATTTGAAAAGTGCTACAAGATCACCTCTTCAATTGGCTTTGTTGATTGAATTAGTTCCGATTTTGGTGGTTTAGGATTTTTAAGACCTTAGAACATTTGTATTGTACTTTTCGCAAATTTCAAATATATGTGTTGGATTTATGATGTTACGAAATCATTGTACAAGATTATAAAGTTGTATACGTGTGAAGTGTGCACTCTAAACAAAAATTTTCTAGTTCCGCCACTTACCTCAGTGGCCAATAATTAAAGAGACTATAGTATAAACCTCCAGAATTTTTTTCTCTATTTACACTATTTATAAGTAAACAATAGAACTCACTTGAAGGGAGGAAAAATAAATAGAAAATGACAGAATAGACCAGTTATCTCTTGACACCAAATCTTATTCTTTTTCCTTATTCCTTCAGAATGCTTACTTCAAGGTGGACCCCGTGTGAAAGCTGCTTAATCTATGCTTGCATGAATCTTAGCTACTATATACTCCCTCCATTCTTTTTTATTTAATATTTTTTTATTTTTATGGTCTTCAAGATGTGACTTTGGCTATTAATTTTTTATAATTTTATATTAATATATATTAATAAAATTGTAATATTATAAGAGCATTTTGAATGATAAATCTAATTATATAGTTTTTATGTAACCAATTTAGATAGTTTGAAACATATTGGTGATCAAATTTTAGAAAATTTGACGGCATGGATGGTAGAATATCAAATAAAAAAGAACGGATGAAGTACATGTTATTATGCATTTATTTAACTCACCAAATTTTTCAGTTAACTATTTGTTTTTGCCAACACTGGGACACCTCAAGTTTTGCTTTGTTATTTATAGGGTTGGGCTTTGAGGCAAGCTGCCCTGTGCTCTTGCCACCTTGGCCATTTATATTTGGCTCCTCCTAAATCTCCTCCCATTGGCCCTGCACTACACCGATTATCCTTCTGCCTCACAACCTTGTCTCATAATTAAGGAGCCTTTGTGAGGTCGTTGGCACTTGATACAAAGGATTTGGAGGCAATCAATAAGGTACAGTTTTTGGTTCTTGATTCTTTTTTTGAAACTTTTTGTTCTTGATTCCTCCTCTTCCTTTTCTTTTGTTCATATGTTCTCTAGACTATGCATTTTGGGGAACAAACAGATTGTTGCTTTTATCAGGAAACAATAAATGGAATGGGATGGAATGGAATGGAATTTGTTCGTATTCAGTTACATAATCTCTTTCCATGATTTTTCTTGAGTTCTTGCATTTTGTTCTGACCTGACATGGATTCTGTTCTTGAAAATCAGACATCCAGAAACAGGGGGGAAAATAGAAAAGAACAAAGAATAGATGAAGGACATGAAATGAGCTCTTCTAAAACAGTGTTAAACATTCCTGGAAATTTACATTTTTTGTGTCCATTAAATAGCTTTTCTTGGCACAGGTTGATATAAACCACAACTTGTGTGATACATAACAACGGAAACAAATCAATTAAATCAGAGAAAAAGGAGAAAGGCTTGCAAACATCACATCTTGCAGCCAAGAAAATGGGGCTGTCAATCTCATACCCACCAGACGACTACCTGCCAGCAATGGAAGACAACATGGGCAGGCTGTTCATCCGGTCCCTCAGCTTCGACGACATGGAGGCCGTCGAGTCGCCGTCGGCATTGCTCCCTGCCTTCAGCTCCGGCAAGCTTGTCATAGAAGGCTCCCTGAGCTTCAAGAGAAGAGAGGCTGACCCAGTTCAGATGGAGACTGTCGTATCCATAAAGAGTCCTAAATCTGACAGAGAGTTGCAGCAGCAAGCTAACTACTACTGCTCGCCTATCAAGATTTGGGCCGACCGGAGACCGGGCACCGGATTCTCCTGTGGTCGGAATGGCCAGCCCGAAGCACCAGGCCGCGGCAGTCAGGCTGCAGAAGGTGTACAAGAGCTTCAGGACAAGGCGGCAGCTCGCCGATTGTGCCGTTCTTGTCGAACAACAATGGTAGGGTTGTCATGTACTACGCGGTGGTTTTGCATTTCTCATAGTTGGGAGAGCTTATTTTTGTCACTGGGGATGTTGGTTTTTTAATATTTCTGATGCTCAACTCAGGTGGAAGTTGCTCGATTTCGCACTGCTCAAGCGGAATTCAGTGTCGTTCTTCGACATAGAGAAGCCTGAGACGGCTGTTTCGAGATGGTCTCGGGCCAGAATGAGGGCTGCCAAGGTAATGTTCTTATTAGTCAGGTATGATAACCCAAGTATTGTGATCTTGCTAGTGCAATACATGTCTGAACTGTAGAATTGCCGCCTAGGATGTCCGGATACGCCGATACCGATATAGATACGCAATACACCATTTGCCTAAAATCACTGATATGGCGATATGTTTGTATATGTATATAATAAAATAAAAATACAGAGAAAAATAAATGAGATATGGTATGTCGCACACAAAATAGATATAAAAAAGACACTATAAAAAATGAGTAAGCAAATCGGCCAGACCATCACGGGCCTATCAGTCCGTAGCAAACGATTTAGGGCATCTATTCTATTGATGTCCCAAATATCCCTACAGTTGTGTACTTCTATTCTTGCCAGCCGCAACCATATGTCTTGCCTCCTAGCTATTGCTGCGCTCACCCACTCCTGGCTGCCTGAAAATATACCACACTACTACAGTCAAGAGGGGAGAAAAGGACTAGTAAGAGGACTCACCGTGCTTGAGGACCAGGACAGCCGTCGCGTCGGTAGGGAGAGGGATGCCATGCGCCACCGTCTTCAAGGGGAGAGGAATGTTGGCGTGGTAGCCTGGGGAAGAGAGGAGCAGGGGTTGTGGTGTGAGAAGCAAGAAGGGGCTATGGGACGAGAATAAATAATTCAAGTGTCTCCTTCTGAGTTGATAGAGGGATTATGGTTGAGAGGTATAGGGGAAGTATGTTGGGAATTATTTTCTTTTTTTGAAAAATAGGAAAGTCAACAATATAGGCAAGATACGTATCTCGGGGCTATATCAGTATCCAATATGGTATCGATAATGGTACGTCAGATTTCTAAAGTATCCGATTATCAGATATTGCCACCTTTGTATTATCAGTTATCTTGGAATATACTGCATTGTTGACACAGGTGTAGTATTGCTGTCACCTTTAGGTTGGCAAAGGTCTGTCCAAGGATGAAAAGGCCCAGAAACTTGCTCTTCAGCATTGGCTCGAGGCGGTACGTTGCAAAAATATGATGTCTCCACTATTCTGATGATGGCATTGTGCAAGGAAAACTGTATTTCATCTCATTTTCTGATTGTCAGATCGACCCTCGACATCGGTATGGCCACAATTTGCACTTCTACTACCACCGCTGGCTCCATTGTGAAAGCAAGCAACCATTCTTCTACTGGTACGAATGCGCAAAACTCTGAAGACTAGTCGCATCTCTGAACGAAATGGACAAGGTTACTGACAATTCTGTGATTCTGCAAACAGGTTGGATGTAGGTGAAGGGAAAGATGACAGCTTAGAAGATCATTGCCCTAGATGGAAGCTGCACAAGCAATGCATCAAATACCTTGGCCCAGTAAGTTTCATCATTCCTTTCTGGTCTGGAAGTCGAAGCAAACATTCAGAAACTGCTCAGCTGCAGAAGTTGCATCCTACTAACAAGATGCGTTGTCACGGGAATCTGTAGAAAGAGAGGGAGTCCTATGTAGTGATTGTCGTGGATGCAAGACTGATGTACAAGCTGAGCCGTCAGATCGTCGACACAACCGAAAGCCCCAAGGGCACAAAATGGATCTTTGTGCTGAGCACGTGCAAGACTCTGTACATTAGCCAGGTGAATACTACATCCATGCCACTTCTTTGATAGGCTGCTAGAAAACTTCTTCAACCTTGACAACATTACATTAATTGATGAGATGCTGAAATCTTCTACATCGTTACAGAAGCAGAAGGGCACATTCCAGCACTCCAGCTTCCTTGCAGGGGGAGCCACATCTGCTGCCGGAGACTGGTTGTAGAGAATGGAATTCTCAAGGTATCATGGGAATTTTGTATATTTCTGCCAGTTACACTGAATTTGCTATTTCTGACTTAGAAATTTGCTCATTTCAGGCTGTCTGGCCTCATAGCGGGCATTACCGGCCGACGGAGCAGAATTTTCAGGAGTTCATGAACTTCCTGAAGGAGAGAAGTGTGGATCTTACCAATGTCATGGTGAGGAGCAAAATGTGAATCATATGTAACATCTGATATGCCCAAGATAGGTAACTACAGATGCTAACTCTACTCCAACTGATATCGGTGTTGTTTTGGTTTTCGGTTTTGCTACAGCTGAGCCCATCAGAAGGTGAAGACGATGCCGAGTTCAGCCTCAAGAGTGGCCACTCCCAGGTGGACTTAACCGAACTCTGCCAACCTGAGAAGCAAGATCACGAGACACAAGTGGCGCAATGCAATAGCACCGCAAAAACCGAGATAAGCAATGGCACGCCCACCGCTATATCCAGTAAACCCACAGCGAGCACACCAACAATCAGGAAGACGTCCTCAGCCAACAAGCTGCAAGGGAAGCGGCCGCCCAGGCTGCTGATCAGTTCCAGCAACAGAAGGATATCCGCTGTGCACAGCAATAGCAAGCCATCACCCAGTGCAAAGGACATCGACCAGGACTCCGCCATGTTCGGCGAGTGCCTCGACTTCTGCAAGAAGAACCTGTTTCCAGAGGACGGCGACGAGGAGGAGGAGCTGGTGGAGGTGCCGGAGGAGCTCATCCTGAGCCGCATCAACTCCAAGAAGGCCATGAAGTCATACCAGCTAGGGAAGCAACTGTCCTTCCGGTGGAGCACCGGGGCGGGGCCTCGGATCGGGTGTGTCCGCGACTACCCGTCGGAGCTTCAGTTCCGGGCATTGGAGGAGGTCAGCTTGTCGCCCCGGGGCGGCAGGCCGACGAGGTTTTCTCGCCGAGGCCGAGCCCCTTGACACCAAATAGCATTCCTACCGCAAGGGGTGGTGGCACTCCCGACAACATGAACATGTTACTCAAGCCTAGGCAGAGGAGTGTCACTTGGACTGCTTTTTGATGTTGATGCCGTCCAAACAGGGCGGACAGAAAAGGTCGAAGGTTGCGAGCGGTTCGAGCTCGGCTTATAAAATAAATAAGCCAAGATGAGCCACCTTTAGCTCGGTATCTTAATAAGATAAGCTCGAGCTAACTCACGAGCCGCTCGTTAGCTCGTTAAGACTTGGTAACTAAATATTCACCGTGTTAACTTTTGATGTGAAAGACTTTTAATTAGCTGAATATTTAAATTAATACATATCCATATAACTATGTTTGGTTGAACTAAAATTGTTAGGATTGCTAAACGGTTCTGGACTAATTACCTATGTTTTACTTGTATGCTAGATAATTAGCTATGGTTTCATTTCTGCAGTTCTCTTGTAGCATGTGTTAATGTGTGACGTGCTTATGACGTGACTTAGCTTAGCTCTTGACTAATTAATCTAGCTCATGTGGCTTAGCTTAGTTCAACTCATCTTAGTTGGCGTGTCTCGTGAAGAAGCCAGGGCTTTTTTCTAGCCCTTTGACATTTTTTTTTGCAAATCTAGCTCCCTTCCGAACCAATTACAAAAATAGATCCCCTCTAGTGCTGCCAAGGAACTGGAGATCAGCGGCACCACTTGCCGAGCGCTCCAAACTTGGCAGATTAGGTAAGCCGAGTAATTAGGTGATTTAATTAAGTAAAGCAGGTCATTAAGTCGATTAGTTAAGTGATTAATTAATTGAAGTGGTTAATTAAATGATTAATTAAATGAATTTGATGGGCTCAATGCTAGCAAGGAAGGGGAGCTCAGCATTTTCTTTCCACCTCGGAAGAGTGCTAGATTTACAAAAAGAAATTGTCAGGGACTAAAAAAGCGTTGGCTTCGCTTGTGATCTGCTCATGAGTAGTTCAAGCTTTCTATCAATCCAAACCAACTAGTTTTACACAATCTTATCAGCTGACAATCCAATAGGATGATTTCAGAAACTGTTTTGTAGGGATATTTCCAGGTACACAGAAAGAGCAACGGGAAGTTTGCAGTTCTACATGCCTATTAGCACGCTACAGGTTCTACGCAAAAAGTTAAGCGTGTAAAGCAATCTGAGCCAAACACAAGCACAGGCTAACTTGATTAGAACATGAACGTACTCGATCAGACAAAGGGCTCGGATTTGTAGTACCACTCAATCATAGGATTCAATATAGCATTCACCGAATCAATTCATATTAATCGAGGTGACAGTGCATAAACATGTCTCACAACATCAAGTGCATTTTAATTTAGACAACAGACCAAAACTGCAACCAGGTAAGTACTCATTACATTCTCCATTGCTCTTAACTCGTACACACAGCCCAAGCGAAAGACAAACCAGTGTTCAAGAACTTGATTGGAAAGGAGTACACTAAGCAAGGCAAACAACCCAGCATTTTACGCTTCAAGACAGGAACCACGAGGCCACCTCAGCGCAGTCTCCTGGCCTCCCTCTCGGACTCAAGCAGGGTGAGGATGTCGCCCTCGCGGACCGGGCCCTTGACGTTCCTCATGATGAGACGGTTCTGGTCATCCAGGAACTTCACTCTGACCTGGGTCACCTGACCCCTCGAGCCGGTGCGGCCCATCACCTTTACCACGACGGCAAGCTTGACCTGGGTATCCATGCTGCACCAACAGAAGGCTAACCATTAGGCAAAACAGGTGCAAGGTCTGAAACAGCTAGTGTACAATTTCTATTGCACCAATTCGGGCACAAAACTTGTGACCACAATTACTTCCGATAGCATAGGCAAGTATACAGATGGTCATGTACATTAAATGTAAAACAAAATACATGCCTAGCCACTGCAAATCTGCAATTCAATTGGAGAATTCAATAACTAAGCCAATGTGTATTAGATAACTCGCCCACGTTTACCGCAGGAAATTTCCTATATTTCAGCAGGAATTGAACTGTTTACTGTTAAATTTTCGAAAATCTCATATGTACTAAACAGGCCCTTAACAGTTCCATGTGTTGTAAATGGAGGAGCTAGCCAGACAACTGTTCACGTTTTGTTCGGTCAAATCCGCTATCTGTGAAATCGAGATATGATTATGAACACCGAAACCAGTCACAGAACATGTGTTTAACGCCAAACAGAATTCAAGTTGCTACCTTGAACTAATGATGTCTATATACAGCAATTCCCAAATCCTATAGCATAAAAAACCAGTCGTGTACCCATTACCCTACCAAGTAGATCATCAAGAACCAGTCACTAAAATGCAACAAAGGCCATCACGAATTCACAAATAAACGAATCCGAGACTTACTAAAGATCTAAATAGCAGCGATTCATCTACGCACAAGTCTAGAGAGGCTAAAGCGAAACAACCCAACGCAATAAAAGAAACATCTAAATCCGACGAGACAGAACGGGAGATAAACTCCAGAAAATATCAATCCACGACACCTGAATCAGCTACCGCGCGCAGCATCGGGTCGCGTCTCTACAATACAAGAACACACGGATCGATCGCGGCCTCCGTCCAAACCCACATCGGTACACACCGCGTATGAAAGCACGGCCACCCCTCAATGGAGACGAGGAGAAGGGGAGGGTAGAGAAAACGCACCTTCCTTCGGTTGTTGGCGACGGCGCGAGGTGAGAGTATTGGAGGAGGGTAAAACCCTAGAGCTCTTCGGGTGCTTATATATAGCTGGCTCGGCCGGCTTGGGGTCGTAGACTCGTAGTCGTAAGCGGCTGGATGATCTGATGGGCCGGTCTGCATGGGCCTAAATGCTGAGTAGGGATGAAAACGGAACAGAAACGGTCGGTAAATGGTCGTTTCATTTTCATTTCTACGTCTTTTATCGGTAACGGAAACGAAATCGGAAACCCTGAAAATGGATATGAAAACGAATAATGACCGAAACGGATGCAGAACGGAACAGAGAGGATACGGAAACGAAAGTGGAAAATTCCACAAGAACGTAGTACATGATCATAATATACAGACCGTAAAAACAATGTAACTCATTCCACTTTAAAAGCGGATACAAGAATAATGTTATGTTCACCGGTATCACTAGAAAGTTTTTTCTCAAGTTTGTCAATTGAAGGCTCGCTATTTGTCCTCCAAATCAGACCATCGTATCCTCCTCCATATCATTATCATCGACATCCTCTTGCTCCTCCAACTATAAAGATGTAATGCCCTACAATTTGCATATCATTGTTCAATGTTCATTTATGATTTTCTGAGATTTATCCTGGATTTTCTAGAGTTTATAAATGCCATTTTGCTATTTTTTATATTTATATAATTAATTATTTATAAACAATGAAGCCAAAATTATGCTAGAAATAATTTTCCTAGGTTCAAAATGTTCCAAACTTTTTTTGAGAATTTTTTCAGAATTTTTGAACTCTATTTGATATTTTCTATAAAGCCATTTGTATTTTTGAAATTATTTTAATTCGAAAATAAATGTAAATTCTCCATTCTGCTTTTTGGGCCAAGTTTCTGACGGAATTTCCGGTTTCACTTATACGGAATTTCTAATTCCGTTTTCGTTTCCGACGGAAATGGCTCTCCTATTTCCGTTTCTGTTTTCGAAAAAAAGGCTTCCATTTCCGTTTTCTCCGGAACGATAAGAAATTCCGTTTTCGTTTTCACCCCTAATGCTGAGCTTTCCAAAATGCTTTTTTTTTCTTTTCATTTTTGCTATTACGCCAACTTTTGTATTTCTTTAAAGGCTTAGGCTTTGTTTGTTTCGGTTTAGATTTTTTGGCTTATAACATAAAGCCAACTTTTTGGCTTGAACAGTTTATAAGTTGTGTGCTTTTAAGCCAAGCCAACCTATTTGGAAGACTGACTTTTGTTGGGTTGGCTTATTATTGTGAAGCACGAAATGTCTAAAATACCCTTATTGCACAATTTCGGTTTGGAGTGAACATGATATCGATAAACGCATAGCAATTATTAAAACTGAATATCAAAATTCACAATTCATGCAAACATTAGAATTGTTCGTACAAACTATCATCTTTGATCAAATTGCTAAACAAAAACATAGTAAAAATTAGAATTGTTGTTCATACAATCATCTATGATAAAGTTAGAATGGTTGTTCATCATTCATCCATCATCCTTCGCTCAATCTGCATGCCTCGTGCCATGCCACCACCGGATCCGTCCGCCTCCACCTGCGTGTTGACCCCGTCGACGACGACGGCACCCTCCCTCGATCAACGTGATAGAGAGAGAAAGAAAGAGGGTGGGAGGGAAGCAGAGAGAGAGAGAGAGAGATCAAGAGTGTGAGAGTGGAGGGAGAGATTAGGGCGAGAGAGACGGGGAATCCTAGTTTTTCATTTATAATAATCTCACTCAATAGCACAGCTTTCAAGTATTTTTATTGTTTGACTAGGTGCTTTTTTATCTAAACCAAGTTGCAATCCTATTATTGTGTTCCAAATAATGGGTGGGTGGAAATATAAGAAATAACATAGTATATCTGAACTTTAATCTATTTCGCCCAACAAACTAACTAGCTTTTTCATAGCTACTTTTCTTCTATTCCTCAGCAACTGCACACTCGACAACAACCAAGCCTTTTATCCCAAACAAGTTAGAGTAGACTAGAAAAGAATCCCAATCAAAATCAATAAAATCTCTAAACCTTCGATCTTGGGTCATGGTTCTAGTACGTGTATCGCTAACTTCTATGCACTCCTATCAAACGTTAAATCTTTGGAAACATTTCAATCCCTCAAGTCTCTTTTCGTTGCTTCTTTCTACGTCAGTCTCGGACGACCTCTACCCCTTCTTATGTTTTCGAGATGAATTAAAATTCCATTATGCACCGGTGCCCCAGGAGGCTTTCGATGGAAATGTCTAAACTATCTCAGACGATTTTGAACAAGCTTTTCTTTAATTGGTGCTACCCCAACTCTATCACGTATATAATCAGTGTAGATTCGATCTCACCTTGTATGACCATAGATGCACCACATCATCGGCATCTCTGATACGCTAATCTTCTATACATGTTGTCTTTTCGTTGTCCAGTATTCCACTCTATACAACATTACAGGTCTAAGCACTGTCCTACAAAACTTATCCTCTAACTTTTGAGGGACTTTTCTATCACATAGGGCACCCGATGCTTAGTGCCATTTCAACCACCCCACTCATATCCTATAGCTCGCATCTTCATCAATCTTACCGTCAGTCTGTAGCATCGATCCCAAATATCGAAAAGTTTCCTTTATGGGCACTACCTTTCTATCTAGACTAACATCTCCATCACATGCCATAGCACCGCTGAAAAATGCACCTCATATAGTCAGTTTTAGTCCTATTAAGTCTAAAACCCTTTGATTCTAAAGTCTTCCTCCACAACTAAGTTTTCTATCAACACCTACCCTACTCTCATCAATTAGCACCACATCATCAGTAAAAAGCATATACAAGGAATTTCTCCTTGTATATTCCGCATGACTTCATCTTCATCCATTACTAGGGCAAAAATATAGGGGCTCAATGCTGATCCTTGATGTAGTCCTATATTAGGGTCTATTTCTTTTAGCTTTTAATTCTGGATTCTGGCCCCCAAAAGCATAATAAAAACAAATAGCCCGATTCTAGAATCCGATTCTCACAATCCAGCCCACCCATATACACTAGAATCCACAATCCACTTCATATGTGCTTTTGGATTCCAGCTTTTGGATAATCAGCTTCTCTACAACCACAATCCAGAATCAGCTTTTAGAGAATCCAAAGCTAAAACAAATAGGCCCTTAATAGAAAAGTCACGGGTATAGCTATCACATATTCTAACATTAGCCACAACGTCGTTATACCATCCTTGATTAATTGATTAAGTTTCTTCTCAAGCGCCCACCACATGACCTTTCTTGGCAATTTATTATAAGCTTTCTCCAAGTCGATAAATACCATGTGTAGATCCTTCTTTTTCTCTCTATACCTCTCCATCAACTATCATGTCAAGAAGATCGCCTCTAGGGTCAACCTCCAAAGCAAAAAACCAAATTGGTTTTTCGTCATGCTAGTCTCTCTTCTTAAACAATGCTCAATTACTTGCTCCTAGAGCTTCATTGTGTGGTTCATGAGCTTAATTCCTCTATAATTAGCACAACTTTGGATGTATAATTTATTCTTGAAAATTAGGCATCTTATTCGACCTAAAATTCTATTAAATAATTTAGTTAGCCAAATGATTGTCACGTCTTCAAAGGCATTTTTACATCTCGATAGGAATGTTATCAGGCCCTAATGCCTTACCTACTTTCATCATTTTTAAGACCTCTCTTACTTCAGACTCTTGAATTTTTCGAATGAACCGCCTATTGGTGTCATCAAAAGAATCATCCAGTTCAATCATACTATCCTCGATGTCTTCATTGTACAACTTGTCGAAGTAGTATCTTGACCTATTCTTGATCTTGTCGTCTTTCACCATAAATCTATTAGTGTCGTCTTTGATGCATTTAACTTAGTTGAAATCCCTTTTTTTCTTTTTTCAGAGTTTAGCTATCTTGTAGATGTTCTTCTCACCCTCCTTTGTACTCTGCTTCTGATAAAGATCCTCATAAGCCTTGCCTGTGTCTCACTCACCGCTTTCTTTGCACTCTTTTTAGCTACTTTGTACTTACATATGTTGCCGTCGCTCCTATCATACTACATGTGCTTGTGGCATGCCTTCTTTTCCTCGATAGCCTTTTGCACTTTCTTGTTCCACCACCAAGTGTTTTTAGATTTGTATCTAGTCCCTCGGGTCACTCCACACATCTCTGTAGCCACTTTCGTAATGCGAGTTACCATCTCTGTCCACGTGCTATTCGTGTCATCTCTCACATTCTATATCCATTCCACAATCATCATCTCCTTAAACGCCTGTGAGGCATTCCCTTTGAGCTTCCACTACTTCATTCCCATGACTTTGGTAACTTTAGCCAGTCTAACCCGATCGTACCCTAAATCAAAAGTCTAAGACTATCAACTTATGTTGTGCAACAACACACTCTCTAGGTATAACCTTACAAATCTATGCAATCTCGTTTGTCCTCCCTCCTACCAAGGACAAAATCGATCTAGCTAGAATGTTGATAGGGATGACAATCGGGTGGGTACCTCCGGATACGATCGCCTCAAACCTGCCACCCGAACTCGAACATGTGCCTCCCACCCAAACCCACTAAGCTTCACGGGCACAGATCTATGCTTGTGCTTGAACCCGATGGGTACCCGATACCCAATAGGTACCCATGGGTAGTTCCTTTGCTTTCCCAAGAAGGATAGGAGATAGCATACCTGGCGTCTTGGTGGAGGGCGGCGGGAGGGAGAGGGAGGGGCGCTAGAGGAAGTTGGCGAGGAGATGGGGAATTGCGGTAGGCGTGGGCGCAGGAGGAGTGACCCGAGGCATGAGTTAGGGTTTTTTGGATGTATATCTCATAGAAGTAGAGCCCACATGTCATAGGATACCCATGGGTACAAATTGGCACCCATGCCAATCCTATGATCTTATCAGGTACCCAAATTCAAAAACCTATGGTCTAAAGTGCTACCCGTGCCTACCCTTATCGGTTCGGGGACCCGTGGGTACCCAAACCCATGGGTAAAATTGCCACCCCTAAATGTTGACCACTGCTAAAGGTAACTAAATGGGATTGTCTCTTTCTAAAAAAAAAAATGTTAGCTATCATGAGATCATAGGCTACAACAAAGTTCAAGATATCCTCTCCTTCTTGGTTCTTATCACCATAAACAAAACCTGCTTCCTAAGGAAAACTTCTCGCCGCTAGACACTTCTAATCATGTCATCTAGATCTTCCCAAATTTTCTCTTAATGGCATCACTCAAACCTACTTGTGAAGTATAAGCACTAATAATATTTAAAACCAAGTCGCCATTGACTAGCTTGACTAGGATAATTCTATAAACCCCACGCCTCACGTCGACAACTCCGCTCTTGAGGCTCTTATCAATTAAGATGCCCACTCCATTTTGTTCGGTTCTATACTAGTATACCATAACTTGAAACCAGTATCCTCCACTTCCTTCGCTTTCTATCCCATCCATTTAGTTTCCTGAACACACAATATATTTACATGTCTCCTAATCGCCGTATCAACTTAGGGGCTATTTTGTTTATAACCAAACTTTATCACACATCAAGTTAGGCAAGTTTGACCAAGTTACACGTGTCAAGATTCTTTCTTATCATCTAGGTTCAACGTGTCATTAACTCAAAAAAGTGTGGCAAAATTCATTTTGCTAGGTAAAGTGTAGCTTCAATTATGATGATCTATTCTTTGGCAAGTTTGACAAAAAAAAAACTATGACAAAGCTTAGCAACCTTAATATATGAACCAAACAGGTCCTAATTCTCTTAACTTGTTAGAGACACTACATTCCAACTACCAAAGCAGATACTACTATCCTTGGCTAGCTTCCTTGTCCGTTGCATTTGTCGAGTAAAGTGTGAAGACCCTCTACGTATTTTTCACTACATCTAGACGCCGACGTAGCGTGTCACTAAGGGAGTGACATCTCAACCCGTGCTCATTTAACACCACACTTGGGTTCCCACATAGCGCATCGCTGAGAGGGTTATGCCCCCAACAAAAAACTTTTAGGTTTCATTCTACGAAAGGGAGGCTGTTTTATTTTTCTTTGGCTCGCTAAGTCTAACATAACCCTTCTCCTTTTCCTTTTTACTGAGGTAAGACAGGTTATGTAGAAAAACTACGCAGGCGGAGTTCTCAGCAACCGCACACTAAGCCTAAAAAACCATTACAATTTTTTAATGAACATACAAAAACGAGTCATAATTCATCTCGTTGAAAAGATCAACTTTGAAAGAACTGCATCTTACTATGTTGTGAATGTTTACACTTCTCCCAATGGTAGAGATAACAAGTTAACAACTTGTAAGATGGGAAACGGAAAACGGTATATCTCATTCTACCTTCCCTATCTTTTGTGGCTAACTAGCATGCTATACAAGCAAGGAATCAACTACATGCAGAGGTAATGAGCTGCAACGCTGGGCAGTGGGAATTAGCCGCTTTGCATATCAGAGTTCGCTGCGTCAAAAGGGACCCGAATCGTAGCTCAGGACTGATTTTCAGTCTCAAGGTCTGAATTCACAGAGTCTGTTCGCTGCGTGGGAGAAGAATCACCCTGTAAACAGCAAGTGAACGAAACCAGCATAAGCTGTAATTCCAGAATTATCGGTAAGGGCATATCATTAGAAACCAGGAGCGTATAGCCAGCCCATCATACCATGTCAATGTCTTTGGATTCATGAAGGCAGTCAGATGTTTCTGCATTTGCATTTACTGGCTCTGGAGATGGCAAGGACGAATGCTACAAGCATGTAGAGAGAATTCACTTTGTTGATGTGGGCGTAGAGCTACAGAAAGTGGGAATTGTGGCCATGCTAAAGAATCAATAGAATCAGATAGGCACTTGCCTTAAGGGATTCTGGGCTTTGCACTTGCTTGCTGCCTGGGTCGATTTCCATCTGACATTCTACATTTGGAGTAGTGTCTGTAGATGACAAAGAAACCAAATGGAAACCTCAAATGTGATTACTGGGAAATATGTTTATGGGACAATGGTAGATATACAACTCAAGAAAGTTCTATGCTATTATTCTCTCAGTTTAATATGCCAAGCAACTGATTATGTGGTCGAAAACAACATAGTCAACAACTCGGATGGACTACAGGAGGAACTTCCAACTTGGCATAAAGAAGTTCATAAAATTCAAAAGGACGTGTAGAATTACCAGAAAGGAAACATGAAATTTTCAATTCATGGCCATGTGTTGCATACATTCTAAGACAGGTCTTTAACATCTTATGATAGATCGATAGATATGCCACCAAACAACTTTGTAAGAACAATTTGATACGGAGCTCTTGAATGGATGATTTACCTGCTTCATCAATTACATGTACCATGGTATGCTCAGGTGGATCACATTGACTACCTGGAATGCTATTTGTTTCGCAATCCAATATTAACAGCATGTTAAGGCTACACTCAATATTCCTTTCTTATTGCAAATTCCAAATGTTCAATGAAGCCATCACCTTTCAAGTTGCTCATTATTGACATCTTCGTGTATATCCTGACTTACAGAAACTAGTGAAGAACTTTTCATTCCCTAGTATATTAAGAGACAGAGAACAAATGATTCAATTTAAACAAAAGTAGCAAAGCACTGCAAGACTGGTAACTCTAATACAAATATTTGCGTCTTACCTCGTGCCCAATACTGCTGGACATATCTTGAAATTTCCGTAAAGCAATCTCCATGTTGTGAAGCTCTATAAGCATTTTCTGCATAAAGAAGAATAGATAAGATCAATTTTGAGTATTGGAGTTTCAGATACAATTGAAAAAACTATGGTATTGTAACAGAATAACCTGCTTCTCTGAAGTCAATCTCTCAATAATTTCATCCTTCACCAACAAAAAATTCCTAAGGTAACATTGTTAAAAAGAAAACAACTAACTTGATGAGATCAATAGAAACTAAGATGAGTAAATTTCACAAAACTATAAGTTTCTTGTACAAACTAACAGAAAACTACTGGTTTTAGCTTCTATTTCACAAAATTATAGATTTTAGGAGAACTTGTGTCACAAAACTGCAGGTTTTGGAATCGACCGTTTCTTGTAACAGGTCTAATAATGTGGGGCGCATGAGACTGCCATGTAGGCCCACACTGTCAGACCCGTTACAAGAAACGGTCGATTCTAAAATCTGTAGTTTTGTGATATGAGTTGTCCTAAAATCTATAATTTTATAAAATAGATGCTAAAACCAGTAGTTTTCTAATAGTTTGTACAAGAAATCTATAGCTTTGTGAAATTTACTCAACTAAGATTGAATACGGGCAATGTTTTCAACTAAGTAAATGGATATTTCTTCTAGTTGGGGCTGAAATTTGCTGTTAAACTTCTCAGCTTCAAGGTGTTCCGTCAATTCATATATGATCCTTGCCCTATTACGGAGTTCAAGCTGGTAACTACTAATTTTTCCTTCCAAGAAACTAAGTTTCTCTGCATAAATGAAATATCGGAATTAGAACAGGAGATTTCACAAATATTCTCCACATATATATGGTAACCATTATCATCATATGGAAATCACAATCTGTGAATGATGAAGCCATATTACAAGAAACAACCATACCAACGAAATCTTTCTCGAGTATAGAAATCCTTTGGACCTTACCCTTCAAATTAGAAACTGAAATAGCAACATAAGGGACATTAATGTATAAAGAATGCACGTCAGCATAGTAAGAATAAATAGTAACCAAAATACAATTGATTGGTCAAACAGTGGTAGAATCAAAAAGTTTCAATTGTGCTCATACCTACATTTTCCTTCTCACCAACTAGACATTCCACATCACCTAGTACTTGTTTCACCACAGCAACCTCCTTTCCTACTGAACTAAATAAAGCCAGATGAGAATTCAGCTTTTCTGATATTACAGCAATCTGTTTATCCTTCATTTGGATGGTCCATTGCAGAGAACACGCAGATTCCTGCCTATCAAACACGGTATCAGGAGCCAAACGTCAGCTTGCTTCCTTACACAGGTAGTTCAGAACTCCAGGCTATACTCTTCAAACAAACAAAATAAAATGTGGCATCCACGAAAGTAAAATCGTGTAGAATCTTTAGAAGTCCGTGCAAACTATAAACCAATGAATGCTTCTGGTAAAGGTGAGAAAACCAAGGAGGGAAGAAGATGACAGGTGATAGGCAATGTACACAAAAGCAGATTGCAGCTGCTAACTAAGGATGAAAGAAAGTGGTACATCTATCGTCTTACAGTCTTAGAAGTTATCCATATGCATGACGGTGGTTAAAATATACAGCAACAGATTACCTGAAAGGATCCTTGTGATTATCACAAGGATCTAAAGTCTAATATTGAGAGAAGACACAGAAACGAATTCAACTCTCTAGCGATGATAGCACAAAAGAAGGGGCAAACAAACATAAAGGTAGACGACACCTGCCTCGTAATGTTTTATGAAAGCCTCCCTCGATTGAAGCAGCCCATCCATGCTTTCTTTCAAATCCTTTTCGTTTTTCTCCAGCACCTCATTTTCATTTTCCAGGCACTTTATCTGTACAGGAAAATAAATAAATGACTGTAATGACTCCCCAGCCTGAAAGGTGCAAATCAACCATAAGGGGAAGAATCGAGTACTCATAATCCACAGTTACATAACATGGACAAATCAAAAGCAGTATTTATCATGCCTACTCGGCTAAGTATCAGGATAAACCGACATTATGATTCCACAAATCTAAGCTATGATAGACGATTGACGAATATCTGATCCAAACGGCCCCAAACCATGAGTCAACATGACACAAAAACACAGCATTGCAAACACCAGGATGATCACCATGCGCTATTAGAGGCGGGTGAAGGAACAGTTCATCTACAGGCATGACTAAGAATAGCAACCATAACTTGGCATCAAAACCTGAAACCACCACCACCACCATAGTTGCCCAGCAATTTCCAGCGCCGGGGCGCATTGCATTGCTCTTGGTGCCCTCTCCTCTTCGCACTAGCAACATCACAGCTACAACTTACCACAATCCAACGATGATGCCTTTAAAAATCCCTAAAAAATTACACGAATTCCGAGGCGCGTTGCTTGTCCAAAGCTACAACTAGGCCAAACTGAGGAGAAGGGCGAAGGGGCACGAACCCTGGACTCGAGACTCCGAAGCGCGTCGTCCCGTGCCGCCAACTCCGCCCGCAGCTCCCGCGACTCCCGCCGGTGCTCCTCCTCCGCCTCCTTCCACCTCTGCACCATTCCACCAAAAAAGCCCCTATTAGAGAACAACCCAAACCCTAAGGCCAACACGGAGAGAAGCGTGGGCGGGAGACCTGGCTGGAGGCATGGAGCTCCTCGCGCGCGGCGCGCTCCCGCTCCTGGCGAAAGGGATGGAGATGACGATGAGAGGAGTTAGGACTTGGGAGGCGGGAGGTGCCACAAGATTCGAGAAGGCGGTGAGCGTCGGTTAGCTGACTCACGCGGAGGAGGCGGAGCTCGGAAACGAGGGCGAGCAGCTGCAGCTGCAGCTGCGGCAGCGCCGCCACCTCCGCCTCCATCACGCCGCCGCACCAGGGAGACTTCCGTTTCCTCTGTTGATCCAACGGTCGCTCTTCGAGGAAGGCTTTTCCTCTTGTTTGGCACGACTTGGGTTGGTCCGAGTCCTTGCCTCGATAACTTGATTTGGTACTTAACATTTCCTTAAGTTTACATTAGAAATTCTAAAAAAAAGCATGATTACAGGTTTTTTTTTTAAAAAAAAATCAACATAAGAGAAGAGAAGCGAGCATGCATTGAAGTCCCACAAAGAAGCGAGCATACATCAAGGTCCCACGAAGGTTATTAGTTCTTCCTAACCTTAAAAATCATTAGGATTGGTTAGAAAAAAGGGTAGGATAGTCCATGGTGGGCAACGGCGGTGTCTACCAGGCAATCGGTAGGGACGACGAGTTGCAACAATAGGGATAAAGGGGAGGAAGATGATATGGATGCGTATGGTGGTGTTGGGGCAGCGAAGTGCTGAGACATCTGCTATGCGTGATGATCATTAGGGGTGGAAATCGAGCTAAGTTCTTATTTTTTTTTTTTGAGCTTTTTTCGAAATTAACACAGTTTGATTTAGTATCATTTTATTTATAGTTCGAAAGTATTTTTAGGATCAAGCTAACGAGCCGAGCTAAGTGAAACCAGAGCAAAATCCAATTTCATTCGAAATTGATTTATTTCAATGTTTAACCAATGAACAAGTGTAATTAGAGCAATTTTGAACCGAGCCAACGAGCCTCACTAACGAGCTTTTTTCTGGCCCTAGTGATCACGAGTGGGGTGGTACGAATGGGTGAAGTAGTGGCAATAGGTTGTCGTCAAATGTGGTAGGGTGGAATCTTATTTTAATGAGATATTATAGGCTAGTGAACTAAATCTTTTCTTACATAGTTTACTTATATAACTCATTTTGGACCTGTCGGCGTTTCGGGCACCGACGAGTGAATTTTTAAGTCTAAGGGGCCGCGCGTTCCCTCTCCTTGAATGGTTAGACTCGGAGCCTAAGACGATAATCGTTCGGGCCGAAAGTCCCTACCCAACAAGGTGGTGGTGGTGTATTGCCTTAGGTGCAGATGGCTGCACGGTTTTTACAAATGGGAGCTGAGAGCTCTAGAATGTGAGAGCAAGAACAGCCTATTTGAGAAGACCGAGAGGAGGGCGCTCTTTTCTTTTCTCTCCTCTCTCTCTCCCTGGAGGGTCCTGCCTCCCTTTATATAGCCGGAGGGGGCAGGTTATATAGGAAATTGGGAGAGGAAGAGATGAGGTGATCTATACTGTGTTGGGAGCTCTGGTCCTTCGTCTTGGCGATTCAGCGTCTGCCTCACCCCATACCGGGTTGGTGAACTTGCTAAGCAGAGCAGTTTGCCGTTTCCTTGGGAAATAGCGCACCTGCCCTCTGCAAGTTTGTCAGGCACTGATGTTTGCCTCGGGAGGGAGCGCGTCTTCACACCGCATGTGTTCGGTCGATGAGACCGGGGCTTGACTTTGGCGACCTCCTCGCTACCTCGGGAAGGAGCCACCTGCCCCCGCACAATCACTCTAAGCCGTTGTGTCCGCGGGGCACGTGGCTAATGGCCGGCGGAGGCCCGACATGTGGCCCGCGGTGGAGATCGCTTCATCTTGGTCGGAGCTCGTGGGGAGCCCGACCCGTGATGAGGGTCGGCCGCCCCATCGAGTTGGGGACGAGCGTAAGGCAGCTCGTCAGGTTGGGGACGAGCGTGAGGCAGCTCCTCAGGTCGGGGGCTAGCTTGAGGCAGCCCATTAGGTCGGGGACGAGCGTCCCTCGCGGCCCCACGGGGCCTTTGGTTGGAGTCGATCTTGGGGCGGTCCGTTCGTTACTCCGGGCCGTTGGGGTACCCATGGTACGAGTACTCGTCAGTAGCCCCCGAACCCCCTAGCGAGTTTGTTAGATACGGTCGGGGGTTTAGCTTGGTTGGCGAAACATGTTTGAGTGTGGCCTGGTCAGCCGATCCGACTGGCCTGGTCAGCCGATCCGACTGGCCTGGTTGGTTGGTTCCAGCCTAATGTGCCTGAGCGCATTCGACAGCTGTTGGAGGACTGGGCAGGGGTAGCTCTGTTGCCGGAAGCCTTTAATTGCTTCGTTGCGCGCGTCGCGTATGAGTTGGCACGTCTTGACCATACGTCTTCCCGGCCGCTTCAGAATCCTGCGAAGGATGTTTCATCTTCCTGCGTTTGCATTTACTAGGAGTCGTTTGGCCTTCCTTCATTCGGGTATATAAGGACTTCACCGCTCGCTTGAGCGGTTGTTCTCACCTAGAATCCTCCTTTACAACCTTTTGATGGCTTCGCCGCATCCGCCGGTCTTTAGCTTCGTGATGACAATGAGGTGAAGGAGGAGGATCCTCGCTCGAGCATCGGGCGGACTACGACGGGCGATGGCCGAGCTCATGAGGAGGAGGCCGTGGCTCGTGACACCGCCGCCGCCGATGCGCCGCCGAGGTCGCTCCACGGCTATACAAGCGAGGAGCGCCTCATCGGCGAGAGGGCGCTGTGTCGGGCGTGACCGAGGTTCTTTCATAGCATTATGTAATAATCGAACCAAGGGCCTATAATAAAACTTCTTCTTTCTTTTGATCGTCAGACCGCGTGATGACTTCGCTTTAGGCGCTGTCGACTACTCGAGCCCCGAGGGTTAGTAGCCGGTGATGTGGCCATTTCTCTAAGCACGGGCATCCGATGCCTTACGCGCCGCTTGGTTGGCGCGGACGCACGACGACGCCTCGGGAGGTTCCGGTGTCCGAGCGTTGTTTAACGTCCGAGCCGGACGGGCCTAGGTCGACGCGACGACCGTGATGCCTCTCGGAGGTTCCGTGTCCGAGTGCTCATTTAACGTCAGAGCCGGACGGGCCTAGGTCGGCGAGGACGACCGATGCCTCTCGGGAGGTTCATTGTCCGAGTGCTCGCTTAACGCCGAGCTGGACGTGTGCTCGCTTTACGTCGAGTTGGACGTGCCTTGGTGGCGAGGACGACCAGATGCCTCTCGGAGGTTCTGCTGTCCGAGTGCTCGCTTAACGTCGAGCCGGACGGTGCTCGCTTTACGTCAGAGCCGGACGTGTTTTGGCCTGGCGCGACGACCGATGCCTCTCGGAGGTTCCAGTGTCCGAGTGCTCGTTTTACGTCGTAGCTTGACGTGTCTTGGTCGGCGAGGACGACCAGATGCCTCTCGGGAGGTTCTGTTCGTCCGAGTGCTTGTTTAACGTCATAGCTCGACGTGTGCTCGTTTTACATCGTAGCTCGACGTGTGCTCGTTTTACGTCGTAGCTGGATGTGCCTTGGTCGGCGTAGACGACCAGATGCCTCTCGGGAGGTTCCGGTGTCCGAGTGCTCTTTTAACGTCGTAGCTGTACGTGTGCTCGTTTTACATCGTAGCTGGATTTGTGCTCGTTTTACGTCGTAGCTGGACGTAGGGCGTCCATCTCGAGTCCCCATCGGGAGAGGGTAGCAGCGAGAGGAGTGGCCACTCTCTATCCCACGTATACGCCCCGTCCGCAGGTGTGGGACCTGGAGGGGGTGAGCGAACGCGCGTTTACCTGCGTCGGTTTGAACGCCGTGCTCGTGGAGCTACTAACGGGTGATCCGAGTGGGACCTGGAGATCCCTCCCAAGGGGGACCTTTCCAAGCGGACGATCCCAGCGTAGGGTGTCCAGCCCACTGGGGGCGACCCATGAGAAACCTTTCTTTACTCGATCCCGTATCGGACTCTGGGCCATCCGCCGACCCAGAGCACAGCTGGCTGTCACCCATTTGATGGGTTCCGCGGGAGAGCGTGAAGTATGGTCTCGGACACGAGTTAAGGCGATTGGGTCGTTCGCCGACCCAACTCGGGGCCCACTGGGGGCACGCCTTGTCCTCGCCTCTTGCTCAAATTTCTGCTGGGGCAGCTTGAGTCCACTTGGTGGATTTAAGCCTTTGGAACCCGCAGCTATCGACCGGGCCCCGGGCGTGAGCTATCGAGCTCTTTTGCCACTTTGGGTCCGAGGCGGCCCAGTGGGCCTTTCGCACGTGCTTCGGGGCAGCCGACCCGGCCTGAAGGCGGAGACCGAGGGGTCATAGGGTGCGCTGCTCGAAGCGGTGTCTTCGCGTCCCCTGCAGTCCTATCAGACTTAAATGCGTAGAGAGGAATTGGAAATCATAGCGGTTACTAGGGGCCTGGCGAGGCAACCGAGGGGAAAGGGCGTGCGACGCCTCACCCGAGGAGGTGTCTATTCGACTGGTGCCCGCTCGGCTCGGCACCTGTTTGGCTTCTACAAAGCTGGTGTAGGGACGCTTGTGCAAGTCACTTGCCTTTGCTTTCCTCGCCTTCTCGTCTTTGCCTGCGACAAGAGAAAAACAGAGTGAGGGAGCCGGAGAAAAAAAAGAGAACCCCACCTTCCTCTTCCCTTACTTCTCAGCCAATCTTCGACTCCGGCGATGTCGTGGCCAGAGTGCTCTGCTCGGTCTAGCCGTGCGCTTGGCCTGGAGAAGAAGGGGTTCCTCCCCCCGCAGGGTGTCTCGAAGTGGAGGGTGTCGACGGGGGTCGCCGTCCCTTCGCCGGGGGACGACGAAATCGTGGCGGCCGTGCATCGAACTACATCGACGTGAAGCTACCGTCGTCAAACCGGGGCTGGCACTCCGAGTGGTTCTATGTTCGGAAATTAGGGGGCAGCGCCCCGATCTTCAGCGGCTGTCTTCTCGAGGCGGGGCCCCAGTGGACTTGGGGCACCGACCAGAAGGAGAGGAATAGGGTGACTGAGATCATTGACCGGATCAAGGCCCAGAGGGAGCGAGGGCTGACCGGCGATGTTGTCGTACGCGCGTTCATGAAGATGCGCGTGCAACCCCTTATGGACAGGATGCGCCCCATGTTCCGATATGAGGGCGTGTCTGATCCCAAGAGGATGGCGAGACCAGAGCTCTCCGCGTCGGAGGTGGGGTCTCGGGTGTCCGCCGTTACGGGTGGCAGCACCTCTGAGGCGGCGGGCGGCCACCCCGAGCCGTTCTCGGCGCGTAATCTCCCGGACCTGGTAAGTCGAGAAGATCTCTTTCCTTCCTCTCTTTTCTCTTCATCCCTTCGCACTTGGTCTGACTAGTATCTCTGTGATTTCCAGGGGCTCGCCGGGATGGTCTCCCAGGCATTGCTGCCGGGGGAGAAGGAGCTGAGGGCCGCGGTCCGGGCGGACTCCGCGCAGCGTGAATCCGCGCACAAAAAGAAGAGGGAGGAAAGGAGGAGGGAGAAGGAGCGTGCGGCGAGGGCCGCACGCGACGAGGAGGTCTCCGATACGACCGCCGTTGAATCGGCCGGTCCGGGGTCGACCTCCAGCGATAGCGGTGGCGGTGACGACCCATACCGCGGGCTGGAGCTCGGGCCACCGACTGGCGGCGTTCCAGACGAGGGTGCTCGCGCGGTCGCTGCCGCTGTCACGCCTCAGGCGGAGGCATCCTTGGGGAAGCGGAGGGGCGATTCGCCTCCGCGAGGGGGGCCGACGAAGAGGGCGTGGTTGCCCCGCACCCGCTCGGCGCTGTAAGTACTCTCCTCATCCCCGAGTCGTATTGTAGCGGAGTAGTCCGAGTAGCTTTTAACCGACCACTATGTACAGGTCTTACACGGGGGCAGTCGTAGCAGCGGTGGTGCGCCCAGCTGGAGCCCTGGGAGGGCTGGCACCATTCGCGCAGCCGACGGGGGCCGAGGAGACGCGGGTCGAACCGGGACTGCCGGCGGAGACGACGTCGCTGGCCGGGGCGACAGGGGTCGAGGCACCGCGGGCGGCGCCTGATTCGTTGGTGGAGCCGACATTACTCGTGTCGCCGGTGGCCGAGCCTGAGTGCAGGGGAGGTCCGACGACCCTCAGTGAGTCAGGGCTTCACCCGGAGATCGAGGGGGCCGCGGAAGAACTCCCGTCGCCACCGCCGGGGAGGCCACCTGCTGGTGCGGTCCGGCTCTCGGAGGGGATCCTGCCGCCGGGAGCCCGTCGGCGGGAGTGGCCCAGGTGTCGGGGGCGATCGTCCCCGAGCCGCGGGGGGAGGTGCTGGTCGGCCCCCTGCCAGGACGAGTCACCGGGGCTGCTCTAGGGGGGTTCACTCGGCCGCTCGCGAGACCATCTCTCGCACAGGACGACCTGACGATGTGCAGGGAGTGGGAATCCTTTCAGGAGAATGCTCGGGGGGTCGAGGCTGAGATGGGCCAGATCCATAAGGGGTTGGCTCTCGCCCTTGACTCCAGCAAGGTTTTGGATGCGATCAGCGGGGGAATCGTCCCGATCTGTGCGGTAAGCCGAACAAACTCCCATCTTTGTCGCTTTTGATGAGTTTTGCACTGAACCTAACGGGGCGTTCGTGTTTCGCAGCGCTTGTGGGCCCGCTTGGAGGACCAGTCCGAGCTCCTCCGGCGTTTAGACGGCCAAAGGGCGGCCGCCGAGGAGGAGCGCGATCGTCTGTGCCCCGAGCTTCGTGAAGCTCTGGGGGCGCTGGCTCACGAGCGGGAGGAGGCGGGCAAGGTCCGCCAGCAGTTGAGCCAGGTTGGCGGGGTCTTGCACGATGTGCGCCGGGCAGAGCAATCCTCGAGGGCGAGGCTAGCCGAGCTCGAGTCCCTTCTGGCGGGATCCAACAGCGCCAAAGACGCTGCCGTTACCGCGGAGGAGACCGCGCGGTCGGAAGCATCTCGCCTCTAAGGCGAGCACGACTTGGCCCAGAAGGGTGCCGAGGAAGCGCTGCTCGAGCGGACGCCGCGGAAGGAGCTAGCTTCAGTGAGGGCGCTGCAGGAGCGGGCCCAGGAGGAGCTCCGCGCTTTGAAGGACTCCACGGCTGGTAAGTAACCCAACTCTTGGTAGTCAACTTTGCGATCGCAGCATGCGAGATGTGCTTGCTTGACGCCGTTTTGGTCTGCAGAACTGCAGAAGAATTTTAGCGACACCGCTGAGGCGCGGAGGTTGGCGGTGGAGGAGCGTGACGTGGCGGTCGCGGCGCACGACGTGGCCTTGACGTCGCTGCAGCTGGCGGAGGGAGATCGGGCTGAGCTGGTCGCTGAGCTGACGACCGTCCGAGAGGCCGGCCGGGACGTCTGCGACCGGGTCCTCGGGACCGTGCCGGGCCCGAGCTCGCTCGCCACCGAGTTAGCCCGCGTGCCCGAGCACGTTAACAGCTCGGTGAGCGAGGGCGTCGTGCTTAGAGCCTGCTCTGCGCTCGTCTGTACTATCTCTCATTTCGATGGTATCAACCTCGCCATGGTCAGCAGCGGGATTGCTGGGAATCGGACTGAGGAGGAGGTCGACAGGTTCGAGCTCCAAGTCGAACCGTACGCCCGAGTGATTGCTGAACGGATTCCGCCCCAAAGCATCCTCCACAAAGAGTAGGAGGAAAGTTAGAAAAAATCTTAGCATATTTTTCTTTTTGCGATGTAAGAAACTTTAGCATGCAATAAAACAAAGTTTGGCAAGCTCCAGTCTGTCTTTAGCACTTTCCTGTTATGATGAGCACTCGGCGACCATAGCTCTAGCAACCGCAGGGGTCGGTCGAGCGTAGGTCGGTGCACTACCATTTGCGAGGGAAGCGTGAAGAGGACAGGAACTTGGTTACGAAGCATTCATGTGCACTTGCTCGGGACAAGAGTGTTTCCGATCGACCAAGGGTCGCTTCCGTAAGGGCACTTCCTTCTTCTGTAAAGCGCTATTTGGCAACCGTAGCCGCTGGGGCGTAGGCCGTAGCACTTGGGTCGATAGGGTTACCATTTTAGGAGGAACCTTGTGGCCGTCCGAGTCACCGACCCATGTGAGTGCGTGAACTGGCTGCGTTCGCGCGAGAAAGGAGTGTTCCTGACCGACCGAGGGTTGCTCCGTATGGGCACTTCCTTCTTCCGCAAAGCACTACTTAGCAACCGTAGCCGCTGGGGCGTAGGCCGTAGCGCTTGGGTCGAGAGGGTTACCATTTTAGGAGGAACCTTGTTGTCGGCCGGGTCACCGACCCGCGTGAGTGCGCCGACTGAAAGCGACTCGTACGAGTGTGCCAACTGGTGGCCCCCGAGTGCCGCGCGGTGACCGGGTACTCGGTAGAGGGGTAAAAAAGAGTGAGGGACAAGAAAGAGTTTTAGGGATAGAATCGTCTTAACTTTTCTATGTTCCACGCGTTGGAGATGACGTCGCCATCCGTGTCCTCGAGTCGGAAGGTGCTGGGTCGGAGAACCTCTACGACGGTGAAGGGGCCTTCCCACGGTGGTGAGAGCTTGTGCCTGTCTTGGCTGGACTGAACCTGGCGCAGGACCAGGTCTCCCACATTGAAGGACCGGCCTCGGACCTGACGGCTGTGGTAGCGTCGTAGAGCTTGCTGGTACTTGGCCGATCGCAGAATGGCCACGTCACGTGCCTCGTCGAGCTGGTCGATGGCGTCTTGTTGCGGGACGAGCCCCCATGCCTTGTCAAAGGCTTGTAGTCTCGGGGCGCCGTAATCCAGGTCGGTTGGCAAGACAGCTTCGGCACCGAACACCATGAAGAATGGCGTAAACCCGGTCGACCGGGTCGGTGTGGTCCGTAGGCTCCAGAGGACGGAAGGTAACTCAGCCACCCATCGTCCCGCGAATTTCTTCAGTCGACTGAAGATTCGTGGCTTGAGCCCCTGGAGAATCATCTTTCGTTCGCCGCCGACCGCCGTTGGTCCGCGGATGGGCCACGGCTGCCCAATCGATGCGGATGTTGAAGTCGTCGCAGAACTCGAGGAATTCCCTCCCCGTGAACTGCGTGCCGTTGTCGGTAATGATGGAGTTCGGGACTCCGAACCGAAAAACGATGTCTCGAAAGAAAGTAACCGCCTGCACCGATGTGATGCTGGCGACTGGCTTGGCCTCTATCCACTTGGTGAACTTATCCACTGCAACAAGGAGGTGGGTAAAGCCTCCGGGCGTCTTTTTGAAGGGCCCGACCAGATCGAGTCCCCAGACCGCGAATGGCCATGTGATGGGGATCGTCTGTAAGGCCTGTGCCGGAAGATGCGTTTGTCGGGCGAAGAATTGGCATCCCTCGCAGGTGCGAACGATTTGCTCGGCGTCAGACACGGCGGTCGGCCAGTAGAAGCCTTGCCGGAAGGCTTTCCCTACTAGGGACCGGGGTGCGGCGTGGTGACCACAGACACCACCATGGATATCGAGCAGCAGCCGCCTACCTTGGTCGGCCGGAACGCATTTCTGGAGGACTCCAGAGGGACTCCTTTTGTAGAGGTCTTCTCCGACCAGGACGAAAGACTTCGCCCGACGAGCGAGGTGCCGTGCCTCGGTCAGGTCGGTGGGGAGCGATTCATCGGTTAGTCGGTTGACGAAGGGCTTCCTCCAGTCGGAATCGGTCATCAGCACATCGCGGCCTAACCTGGCCGACTCTTCGTCCGATCGTTCGGCGGTCGGAGTGGTTACCTCGGACAGGTCGGACGGCCGCTCGGGCGCCGAGACCATTTGGACGGATGGCCGTCGAAGATCGCAAACGAAGATCCCGAGTGGGATCGGACCTCTTGCGGAGGCGAGATTGGCTAGGTAATCGGCCTCACCATTGTAGCGTCTGTAGCTATGGTGAAGCTCGAAACCCTTGAACCTTTCCTCGAGCTTGCGCACTTCCCGGCAGTACGCGGCCATGAGGGCGTCTCGGGGCTCCGCGGCATTCATGACTTGGTCGACGACAAGTTTGGAGTCTCCGTGGATGTAGAGTCGGCGAGCACCAAGGTCAGCAGCGATCCGGAGACCGTTGACGAGGGCCTCGTACTCGGCGATGTTGTTGGTCGCATCGAAGAGCAGCCGAATGGCGTACTGGAGCTTGTTCCCGAGTGAGGAAACGATGACGACTCCCGCGCCCACGCCGTTCTTCAAGCGCTGGTGGCGATTGGGCTTCGGTCCACTCGGCGACGAAGTCAGCCAGGGCCTGCGACTTGATCGCCATTCGAGGAACTACGATATGTCGTGGCCATTGAGCTCGAGCGCCCATTTGGCTATTCTTCCTGAGGCGTCGCGGTTGTGGATGATTTCGCCAAGCAGTGACGTGGTCACCACTGTGACGGGATGCCGGTCGAAGTAATGGACCAACTTCCTCTTCGTGATGAGCACCGCGATAGAGCGTTTACGACTGCGGTACCGAGCTTTGACTCGAGAGGACTTCATCGATGAAGTAGATCGCCGTTGTACCTTGAGTACATGGCCTTCTTCCGCCGCTTACGACGAGGGCGCGACCGACGACTTGGGTCGAGCGGCGATGTAGAGGAGCGATGGTTCTTCCGTCTTTGGGACGACCAAGACGGGTGAGGTCAGGAAAGCCTTTAGTCGGGTGAGGGCTTCCTGAGCCTCCTGGGTCCAGCCGAATCGATCGGACTTCTTGAGCAGCTTGTAGAGCGGCATTCCGCGCTCGCCGAGGCGAGACACGAAACGGCTTAAGGCTGCCAGGCATCCGGTTAGCTTTTGGACCCCTTTCAGGTTGCCGACTGGGCCCATCTTTAAGATCGCCGAGATCTTCTCCCGGTTGGCTTCGATGCCACGCTCGGAGACGATGAAGCCGAGTAGCTTTCCTTTGGGGACCCCAAAAACGCATTTCTCGGGGTTGAACCTTATCTGGTACTGTCGGAGGTTTGCAAAGGTTTCCTCCAGGTCGGGGATGAGGTCATCGGCCTTCCTAGTTTTGACGACGATGTCGTCGACGTACGCCTCGAGGTTACGGCCAATCTGGTCACTGAAGCACGCTTGCATACATCGCTGGTATGTAGCGCCCGCGTTTTTTAGACCAAATGGCATCGTTACGTAACAGAACGAGCCGAACGGGGTGATGAAGGAGGTCGCGAGCTGGTCGGACTCCTTCACTGCTATCTGGTGGTAGCCCAAGTAGGTATCCAGAAAGGACAGGGATTCGCACCCTGCAGTGGAGTCGACGACTTGGTCGATGCGGGGCAAAGGGAACGGGTCTTTGGGACATGTCTTATTCATGCTCGTGTAGTCAACGCACATCCTCCATTGCCCATTTTTCTTTTTTACAAGGATAGGGTTAGCCAGCCACTCGGGGTGGCAGACTTCCTTCACAAACCCCGCATCCAAGAGCTTGGCGATCTCTTTCCCTATGACCCTGCATTTCTCCTCGTCGAAGCGGCGCAGGCGTTGGGCGACCGGCCTCGAGCCTGGTCAGATGTTTAAGGAGTGCTCAGCGACCTCCCTTGGGATTCCTGGTATGTCGGATGACCTCCATGCGAAGATGTCTCAGTTGGCGCGGAGGAAGTCGACGAGCGTGCTTTCCTATTTGGCGGGGAGGGCGGCTCCAACCCGCACGGTTTTGGCCGGATCCTTGGGATCGACTGCAACCTCCTTCGTGTCCTCGGCGGACTTGAAGGATCCAGACCCTGACTTGCCGGAGTCGGGGGCGGACTCGGAGGTTTCCCCCCGGAGGTTTGCGAGTTCGGCTGAGGCGATGACCGCTGATGCCAACTCGCAGCTGCTTCGCTCGCAGTTGTAGGCAAGCTGAAAAGATGAGGCCACGGTGATTATTCCCCGTGGCCCAGGCATCTTTAGCTTGTGGTAGGTGTAGCTGAGGACCGCCATGAACTTGGCGTAGCATAGCCTCCCCAGAATGGCGTGGTAGGAGCTGGGAAAATCCACCACCTCGAAGGTGAGGGTTTCGGTGCGAAAGTTGTCCGGTCCTCCGAAAGTCACGGGTAGGTTGACCTGCCCGAGTGGGTGGGCCTGCTGGCCCGGAATGACGCTGTGGAAGGGCGCCTTGCTCGGCCGGAGGCTTGAGCGGGGGACCCCCATGGCGTCAAGCGTCTCAACGTATAGGATGTTGAGACCGCTGCCTCTGTCCATGAGCACCTTGGTCAGGCGCTTTGTCCCCACGATGAGGTCGACCACCAGCGGATATCTCCCCGGCTGCGGAATGTGGTCGGGATGGTCGGTTCGGTCGAAGGTGATCGGAGATTCCGACTAGCGAAGGTATTGGCGGACAGCGGGAGTTGCCGTGTGGACCTCACGGAAGGCGAGCTTGAGCCACCGCTTGTCGGCGTAGGACGTCGGTCCGCCAAAGATCATTAGGCAGCCGTCGGGTTCTGGGAACTCGGCGTCAGCCCTCTTTCCTCTACTGTGGGGCGGTCCGCTTCTTTCCCTTACCCCGTGACGCGTCGGGTGCCGAGAGAAGCGCCAGACTTGGCGCCCCGGTACTTGTGCTTGATGGGGAACCCGTGGTGCGGACACGGGCTCTCCATCAGCTTTTCGAAGTGGTCGGGTGCGACAGCCGGTCACGCTTGCAGATTGGCAGGGTGGTCGACAGCCGCAACCAGGCGGCCCTCTCGGCCCTGTTTTCCTTGCCGCTTCCTCTTGTCGGAGCGGTCGGGAGGGAATCCGGCTTGAGCGTTGGGCTCTTGCTTGGCCTTTCCCCTTTCGAAGATAGCCCCCACAGCCTCTTCGCCAGAGGCATGGTTGGTGGCGATGTCCAAGAGCTCTTTGGTGGTTCTGGGCTTGACGCAGCCAGTTTGTGCACCAAGGCCTTGCAGGAGGTGTCGTAGATGAACGCCCCGACGACATCAGCGTCGGAGATGTCAGGGAGCTCGTTGCATTGTCGGGAGAAGTGTCGGATGTAGTCCCGGAGAGTCTCTCCTACCGCCGCTGCGCTCTTCAGTCCTGTGAGTTTCGGGCGCTTGTAAGTGCCCTGGAAGTTTCCGACGAAGAGGCTCTTCAAGTCGGCCCAGTTCCTGATAGTTTTTGCGGGCAAGTACTCGACCCAAGCTCGAGCAGAGTCCGCAAGGTAGATGGGAAGGTACTGGATGATGAAGAGGTCATCCGCAGCTCCTCCCGCCCGGCATGCGAGCCTGTAATCTTCCAGCCAGACACCGGGGTTCGCTGCCCCAGTGTATTTGGCTATGTTGGTCGGCACCCTGAACCTGGCGGAGAAATCCGCGTAGCAGATCCCCTGACAGAAGGCCCGTGGCCTTGGACCATCGGAGCTCGGGCTGCGATCGTCGTGGCGACCGTTGTCTACGACCTGTGACCTGGCCACTTCGTCCGTCGCTTTTTTCCTCGCCTCGATGGTAGCGCGGGCGTCGTAGTCATTGCCGAGGCGCTAGCGCACTGGGGTGTGCGAGGCCTGGGGCCGTTGGCGCTGTGCCGCCGTCTTTGCTGGACCCAGCCGATTCTGAGCGGCGGTGTGGTTCGGGCGACTCGAGGAGGCCCGAGTGGTGGGAGTCGGAGCCCTGCATGTGCTGCACGGCAGCATGTTCGACCAGCCCCCGGAGGTTCTGGTATATCGCCTCGGCCTCCGGGTCGTCCGGCTCAGGAATGCCTCGGAGCAGCATTGCAGCCGCGGCCACATTTTGGCTCGCGTGGGGGAAGAACGGAGGGCCGTCGGATTCCTCCGCCAGCTGGTGATGTACCCGACGCGCGCGTCCGCGTGCGTCTGCGCGCGACGCCAGGCGCGAGTGGAGGCTCGGGCTGTCTTTGCTCCAGGTCGGCCTGGAGTTTGTCGAGCTCGGCCTTTCGGGCCTCCAGCTCCTCGCGATGTTGTTGGATCTTGGCGCGGCGAGCTTGGGTGCGTTCAGCGCGCTCGCACTGATATTCCTCTTCCTGCGCTCCGGTGCGCTGGATGAGGACTCCCGTAGTCGCGGGGGTTGTGATCGGGTCGACCATACCCGCCATGTTACACTTGCGAGAGTGCGGCCGGCTGGCAACGCGCTCCGTGTCGGAGCTGGAGTCGTGGCTGGAGGAGTCCTCCAGCAAGTCGTGGACGGAGGCCGACATATAACCGACCATTGCCACGAGGCGCGAGCCCACGGGAGGTGACATAGTCACCTGCCCGAGCTCACGGGTGTCGTTGCCAGAGACGGCGCAGGGCTTGGTGGGTTCCGGCTTTGAGGTTCGCATGGGAGCCTCGAGCCGGAGGTTGCCGAGATCGCCGGAGATGGAGTCCAGGTTCCCAGCGGATGCCTGGTCTCGGAAGGTGGCGGGGACGAGCATGAGCTCTCCCGTCGAAGTGGCGACGAAGTTGAGGGAGCCGAAGCGGATCCAGCTCCTTGACGCGAAGATGTCGTCGCGGGTGATGGAAGCCATCAAGGAAGTGAATGGGAATCCGGAGATGATGATGAGGATGTGCAAACACCCCTGCCTGGCGCGCCAACTGTCGGCTTTTCGGGCACCGGCGAGTGAATTTCTAAGTCTAAGGGGCCGTGCGTTCCCTCTCCTTGAATGGTTAGACTCAGGAGCCCAAGACGTATACTGGTTCGGGCCGAAAGTTCCTACTCCAGCTCGCGTGGTGGTGGTGTATTGCCTTAGGTGCAGATGGCTGCACGATTTTTACAAATGGGAGCTGAGAGCTCTAGATGTGAGAGCAAGAACAGCCTATTTGAGAAGACCGAGAGGAGGGCGCTCTTTTCTTTTCTCTCCTCTCTCTCTCCCTGGAGGGTCCTGCCTCCTTTTATATAGCCGGAGGGGGCAGGTTACATGGGAAATTGGGAGAGGAAGAGATGAGGTGATCTATGTTGTGCTGGGAGCTTTGGTCCTTCGTCTTGGCAATTCAGCGTCTACCTCACCCCATGCCGGGTTGGTGAACTTGCTGAGCAGAGCAGTTTGCCGTTTCCTTGGGAAAAGCGCACCTGCCCTCTGCAAGTCTGTCAGGCGCTGACGTTTGCCTCGAGAGGGAGCGCGTCTTCGCACCGCGTGTGTTCGGTCGATGAGACCGGGGCTTGACTTTGGCGACCTCCTCGCTACCTTAGGAAGGAGCCACCTGCCCCCGCACAGTCACTCTGAGCCGTTGTGTCCGCGGAGCACGTGGCTAATGGCCGGCAGAGGCCCGACATGTGGCCCGCGGCGGAGATCGCTTCAGCTTGGTCGGAGCTCGTGGGGAGCCCGACCTGTGACGAGGGTCGGCTGCCCCATCGAGTCGGAGATGAACTTGGGGAAGCTCGTTAGGTCGGGGACGAGTGTGAGGCAGCTCGTCAGGTCGGGGACGAGCGTGAGGCAGCCCATTAGGTCGGGGACGAGCGTCCCTCGCGGCCCCACGGAGCCTTTGGTCGGAGTCGGTCTTGGGGAGGCCCGTTCGTTACTCCGGGCCGTTGGGGTACCCATGGTACGAGTACTCGTCAGGACCATTTGCGTTAGGTACACACAATAGTAGAGATAATTAATGTCTATATAAACCTCTACATCATCTAATCAAAACCTAGAGTCAACACTTCCAATCACTGGCGGACGCATGGGGGGTGCGCGAGGGGGCTAGCGCACCCCCTCTGCCCGTCGCACCCCCGAAACCACATAGGAAGCGCACTCCATTTTTTACGACTGGGCGGCGGCGGAGCACCGGCTACGAGCTGCAGATAGGAGGACCGACTGAGGAGGATGCCTGGATGGGAGGAGGCAGGGGAGCGGGAGCCGAACCAGAGAACTAGAGAAGGGAGGTCACTAGGTTGGTTCGAGTCCGGTTGTCCACTCGTCCGGGTGTGGTTACACCAAATCACACAAGCCAAATCCAAATAGACTCTCACTTGAACCCAAACTCAAATCGATCCCCATTCTCCCATTCGGTCGTTCCCCAATTCTCAGATCCGAGATCCCTAATTGAGCGAGACTGTGAGAGGACTCATCAAGTGAGAAGGAGCGCCAGCTACCAGGCTGGGTGGAGGAGGTGCACCGCCGAGCCTGGTGCTGGTGCAAGAGGTGCGCTACCGGGATGGTGGAGGAGGGGCCAGCTCCGCGGCTCGGATCCGCCGCCGATCGGCTATCCTGGGCTGCGCATGATCGGGCGGGCCGTGAGGCGACGGGGTGAGGCCGACCACGGGCCACCGGCGGGAGGCAAGCAGAGGCGCGGTCCGCGCAGAACCTCACGCTAGAGTCGACCGAGGACTAGACTGGAGGGACTGGAGGGAGGACCGAGCCGGCTGGCCAAGCCAGAGGATAAGGTAAGGAGGTGAGTTTTTTTATTTTAATTATTGATTAATTAGTAAATTGTAAGTACCATGATCCATGAAATATCATATATTCATATTGTTGGTTGATTAGTAAATTTGAATTATTAGTTGATTAGTAAATTATTCTCTAGTATAACTTATTATAGGTTCTATAAATTGTACTGTAGATCTATAAAAGATAGACAAACGAACCTTGCACAACTATTTTTTGAACAATTCAAGTGCAAGTAATCCTCGAACTAACGAAAGCACAACTCAATCAAAGAAGCCTCGGATTGATTTTAATCCTGATGATATCATCATTGATCCAGCATGTCGCATAGCAATTGAAGATTATCCCAATAAAATTAGAGATCAAGTGAGGAGGGCATATTTGTTGAAGGGTCCAACTCGACCATTCGGCTATGTTTTTCCAAAGAAAACAATGGATTGTTTGAGATATTTTCAAGAATCATGGTTAAAGAAATTTGACTGGTTAGAATATAGCGTGTCAAAGGATGTAGCCTTTTGCTTCTATTGCTTTCTTTTCAAGAGTCCAGCACATCCAAAATATTTTGGCAATGATGCATTCACAAAAGGGGTTCGTTAATTGGAGGAAGGCTAAGAGAAGTTTAAATGATTATGTTGGTAGACCTAATAGTACTCACAACTTTTGTAGGCAAGCATGTGAGGATTTCAATAATCAAAGATTAAGTGTGCCACGTAGATTAGAAGCTCGTGGTAAGATGGATGAAATTACATATAAAATTCGTCTAACTGCTTCTCTAGATTGCGCAAGATTTCTCTTAATTCAAGGTGAAGCTTTTCGTGGATATGATGAATCTTCTACTTCTATCAACAAGGGCAACTTTAGAGAGTTGGTCGAGTGGTATAAAGATAAGAAGGAAGAAGTAAATAAGTTATTTGATGTAGCTCCTAGGCATTTTACCATGATTTCTCCATGGATTCAAAAGGACCTTGCAAAAGCTTATGCAGAACAGGTTACTAAGGTGATTATGAATGAGATTGGAGATAGAAAATTTTTCGTGCTTATTGTTGAATCTAGAGATGTATCAATAAAGGAGCAAATGGCTGTGATTGTGAGGTTGGTACTTGGTTTTATATTTTTACTAATACCATTTATGCATTGTGTTATTATCCTAACTTGTATATCTTGCAGCATGTAGATTTGTCAACAAGGGAAAGTCATGGAAAGGTTTCTTAAACTTGTCCATGTTAAAGAGTGTACTTTTGCTGCATTAAAGGGTGCATTGCTTGACGTGCTTGCAGGATATGATTTACCTCTTTCTAGACTTCGTGGGCAGGTATATGATGGAGCTTCAAATATGAGAGTGGAATTTAATGGCTTGCAAAGATAGATTCGAGATGAAAATCCGTATGCTTTCTATGTCCATTGCTTTGCTCATCAGTTGCAATTAGCGGTTGTTACTGTCTCAAGTAGTGTAAAAGCTATTGCTGATTTCTTCAATTATATTCCCTTAATTGTGAACACTGTAAGTTCATCTTGCAAGAGGATGGATGCTTTGATTGAAAAGCACTAAAGTTTTATTGGAGAAGGTGGAGAATAGTTTGGTTCTCACTGGACCAGGGTTGCATCAGGAAACTAGCCTAGCTAGATCTGGAGATATTAGATGGAGCTCACATCACAAAACCTTGCTCTGTCTGTATCAAATGTGGGAGGCAACAGAGGAAGTGCTAGAAATTGTAAGTGATGATAGTCGTCAGCTGTCTAATTCTGGTGGAGCATATGGTTTAATAAGAAAAATGAAAAGTTTTGAATTTGTGTTCATCTTGCATATGATGTTGGACTTGTTGGGTATTACAAATGAGTTATCACATGAATTCCAAAGAAAGGATCTGGACATTGTTCATGCCATGGGTTTGATTATGAATGTAAAAGAGAACTTGCAAAACATGAGGAATGATGGGTGTGAGTCATTGTTCGAATGAGCAAAAAGCTTTTGTGAAGCAAATGGCATCACTATTCCAGATATGGATGAAAGCACTCCAATTATGGGTCAAATGGCACGTCGAGGCCATACAATGACTCATAATCATTTCTATAGAGTTGATATCTTCTATGCTGCCATTGATGCCACTAAGTCAGAGATAAATCATCGCTTCAATAAAGTTTCTACAAAGTTATTAGTATGCATGTCTTATCTCGACCCACGGAACTTATTCTCCAAGTTTGATGTTGACAAACTTATGCGACTTGCTGAGATTTATGCTGACGATTTCACCATAGGTGACCGTATATTTTTAAGAACTCGGCTTCAAAACTATCTCAATGTTAGGAGAAGCATAGAATTTCGTGGATGTCGTGACCTTGCAAGACTCGCAGAAAAGATGGTTGAAACCGAAAAAGATAGAACATTTCCATTGGCCTATCGCCTCATTGAGCTAACATTGATCCTTCTTGTGGCAACAGCATCAGTTGATAGAATATTTTCAGTAATGAAAATTATCAAAACAGACTTGTGCAATAGTCTCCGATGATTGGCTCAATGACTTGATGGTGTGCTACACTGAACGGGGAATATTTAAAAGTATTGATGATAAAACAATCATAGATCGCTTCCAAAAGATGAAATCTCGTAGAATGGACTTGTCGTCCTCTCCTAGTCATAGCTAGCGGTTTTGCGGTACGTTGCATTTCATTTCAATGTTTGTAATTACTCATGCTTTTTTAATTGCCTCACTAATTTATCTATTTTTGTTCTACAAATTTCTACTTGCACGCATATCAGCATATATGGGCATTAAGGGTGTTATATTCATTACCAACTACCAAGGTATCTTATGTGTATTTTACATTTTTACTTTGACTCTTGTCTATTTACATATGAATTTCGATTACGCTAAGTACTTTGAATTGCATACATTTTGGTATAGTTTTCTTCTGTTAGCGAACTCCCACAAGCATCCCTTTATTTTTATCCTGCGTACGCCACTGCTTCCAATGAAATAGACAATTGTTGTCTATACTTCAACATGCCCTACAAATCACGTTCTGAGTGGACGAGCCCTGCAATGGGGCATGGAGCTGTCTATGACTGCATTAATTCACACTAATAGATTGTCTATCCAGCATGTTCAACAACAGAACAGGCGTCCTCCTCCCTCTCCTTCGTATCCGCATGAATTCGATGTGGCATAGTTTATAGATAGCTCATGTCAGCTCATTGTGCATGTCCTAATGGCTTGTTCAATTTATTTCCTAACTTCAGTTAACAAGTTTAACATTTTAAGGCCACGGCATGGTTTCAACATATATGCACAAGCACAACACGATGGCACATCTCTCATACATGCGTCTTTACAAATTTTGGCTATGCTCTTCACAAATTCCGCATGAGTCTGTCTGCCATAACTACGTATAACAAATGTTCGGTGACCATAAAACACCACCGGGAAACTTTGCTCCGCTGTGACTAAAGCTTGCACACACTCTACATAGCTGCATATATGCGTATGACATTGCAACACCGTTGCGAGGAAAAAAGGGGAGTAAAGCGTCACGACAAATTTCAGAAACATACACGTTGTGACAGCGTCAGAAATTTTTTTCCCTAATTGCATCTCCAGTTTCCACCTTTGTTTAACTAAGTGGGTGCATACCTGAATCTCCAGCCAACTGGCACAATGGCCACTGCTAACATTGCCAACACAACATATGGGTGACACGAAAAAGGGCTAGAAAGCTACTTATACACACTATGTGGTCTGCGAGCAAAAACATTGATGTACAAAACTTCACACGAAAGGGGGAGGGGGAAGGCTACTGGGTTAAAGACCTTCCCTTTCGTGGTGGCTGCTGCCGCTGTTGCTTCATGCTGGCTCTCCTAGCTACGTCCCATGGCTTGTGCGGCACACAGACGCCTTGCTGCGACGCAAAGAACGACTCGTAGCCCGGGGAATCGAACGCGAACCCGGTGTGCTTGGAGGTCTCTCTGGGAAGCATGGAAATCGCGTAGCTTCTCGCTTCTTCTGGACTTAGATGGCTTCTCTCCGGCAGATGTATCATGCTATACTCGTGGGGGTCGTCCTTGTGCATCTCCTGGACTACTTGGTAATCATAGGGGAATAACCATCTTTGAATCCTGAGACGGCAACGCAACATCTTTGAATCTTTGAAAGGAATCAAAACCAAAAGGCATAAACTACCATAATTTTACAATAGGAAGAGCTGGTAATGAAGGCTGGATATCTTACGACAGATATAAGAAGTCACCAAAGAGAGCGATGATCGGAACAAGCAATAGTGTGAGGTAGAAGAAAAAGGTGCTCATCAGAACATAAATCACAAAGTATACATTTTCCTGCAGAAGGAACACAGCATTAAGTTAATGCATTTGTACACAGAAATAGTAATAACCAGAGTAATAGATTAGTAAATAATTCACACACCTGTCTATCAAATGACGTCATTATCGCAGAGTATATGAAGATAAACAGAAACCACGCCGCTATACTGCCAGCAACACTGAAATAATGCCATCTCGTTATAGAGTTGCATGCCATGAGAAGACGGAGGTTCACAGTCACCACAATACAAGTAAAGGCCATTGTGCTAACATCCCATAGACCAAGAATCTTGCCAGATGAACTGTGACCATGACGACTTGCAGCTGCCGTGAAGTAATAGAGCACTATTGACTGATAAAAGGCAAAGAAAGCCCACACCGCTATCACTCTCCACTTGAAGAATGTATTTCTGATTCCTTCCTGGTAAAGCTGTGGGTATTTTTTTGATAGAGATGCACTCACATCCTGAAAGGGGTCAGTTTAGTGCAATGCAGCAAATAGCATCGCTCCATAAGTAGAATGAATGCAAGCAACCATACCATATCAAACAATCCAACCATAATTACAGGTAGTGCTGTGAAAATGACATTATATAGAGACTGGAACCAGTCATCGTAAAATCGCTGACCAGAAAAGCCAGTTTGGAAAGTGAACCAGAACTGAGTTAGTGTAAATGTCAGATTCTTGTAGAAGAAGTATGTGATAACCTGAAACAGAAAGTGTCAGTATTTAGTTTCTTTTTAACGAAATAGAAAGCTACAAGGTAAGCAACCATAGGCATACCTTGCACAATCTCAAGTATGACAAACGTCCATGTACAAGAAGCAAATCAGTAAGATATCGAAACTGAGCAATGGCAAAATCACTAGCCATAACAGCTTGCATTCCTTCTTGTCCACTAATGCCAATCCCAACATGAGCAGCTTGAATCATACTCACATCATTAGCACCATCACCAATACTGAGAGTTATCTTACGAGCTCCTTTCTTAACTAAACTAGTAACCTGCAAATATGTTTATGTTTTAGATTTTTACATCAGTACAACCAAACAGGTTATGCAAGGAAATACGTAAACAAATCAGAGACTACAAGGTTATTGATGGTTAATAACTAAATAATCACCTATAAGACATGCTACTCAATAGTACAACAGTGTACAAGATTGAGTTAGAAACCAAAACTGCAATAGCAAAAAGCATCCAATGTACTATGATTAGTAATAGATGTGAGCTGCACTGGAACTCTTCTTTTGCAGGGGTAAAAAATTGATTATTCCCTTTATAATTTAACAATATCAATATTACCAGTATTGCACAATCATCCTGAAAAGCATCCAAGTGAGAATTACACTACTACAAAATACAGGCTATAAAAAATCCAGATATCCATAAACCAAAAATGTCATGCTGTTAGTTGCTCCCTGGGGAAAAGCACACCATGCATAAGAACAGTAAAAGCAAGAAATGATATTTACCTGTGCCTTCTGCAATGGTGAAACTCGGCAACATACAACTGAGTGGCAAATTAAACTCAAACCAAGGAGATCCACACGCAGAGTTGGGTCTAGCGCATACATCAAGCATCTTCCATCAATAATGAGAGCCAACTTACGCCCTTGTGTGCTACTTACAGAACGCTGGGCTTCCTCGTGGTAACTTTTCAGACTCTGTTTTACTGAGTCCTTAATAACACGTGCAATTTCCACAGGATCTCCCTGAAAACGACTGCAGCGTTACATATGGCACAGGTAGGTCCAAAAAAAAGTATACACTACTAGTCAAGAGTTGGATGGCGCCAAAGGATGCAATCTTATAGCTGATTATGCTTGACCCAAGTAGAAAGAACAAGAAAACAAGCACCATGGCATACATCAACATGATGCAGAGGCTAAAGTGCCAAAGATCAAAATCCACATAAAGTGATAATACTATTAAAGAATAATACTTTATGCTGTTTATTCGAAAAAGGTTTGTACAAGAATCAAGGTTAAATCTCCCCCAAACAAGTCCCATAATACCTACCCCACCAACCCAAGCACCAAGTGAACTTATTTCACAAGTAATTCTCCAGCTGAGCTATCCCATTATTCCAAATGATATGGCTGACACCTTTAACAGTCTCCACTTGTAGTCATTTAAATCTTAAAGATAAAATAAACCAACTGGACAACAATGCAATGATATATGTTCAACATACCCTGTCTTCAGCCTCTCTAATTACATCTGTCTCTGAACTGATGACAAACTGTTTTGTACCATTGTTCACCAGGCTGCATGCTGCAGAGCAAAGAATCAACTCAGATGAAAGAAAAAATCAAGAAACAAATTTCCAGAATCCAAAACCGAGTTTTTTTTATAAAAAAAATGCCTTTGAGAAACGCAAGAAACAAACTTCCAGAATCCAAAACCGAGTTTTTTCTTTTAAAAAAAATGCCTTTGAGAAACGAAATTATCAATGTAAAATAATTAAAAATTTAAAATAGAATAAAAATCTCACCGTATGCTATATTAATTGCTGTTTCCATTTTATCTCCAGTTAAAACCCAAATTTTTATGCCAGCTGCAGAAAGAGTTTCAATGCAGGCTGGCACACCTTCTTGCAATTTGTCTTCTATAGCAGTGCACCCTATCAATATAAGGTCTTTTTCAATCAACTCAGCTACCTACAGGGGAAAAAGAGAAAAAAAAATAACATCGCAACGTGGCCCAGCAATAGTGGAATAAACTTCAAGGTTCTTTTTTTTTCAACAAATCGCTCAGTCTGTAATTGTGTGATAGAATGCACCAGTCTGTAACTGTGTGAGAACGCACAGATAATGCCATTGTGATGAAAACAAAAAAAATGCTTTACATATTCCTGTTCTAGTAAAAGTGACCAAAATATTTTGTTCATGATCATCATCCCTACTTTGACAAATGTATATAGAATGGATTGAATATAAATTATTTTTTAAAAATATACTGTAACAACAAGAGATAACAAAATAGACACATACTAAAATTGCAAATGGGCAATTGAAATTTATAGGTTGTACTAGCTTTCAAAAAATAAATACTCACAGGACCAAATACATTCAGTAAATTTACAATGGAGGCAAAAGAAAATTTCAACTTGTGACGCATACAATACGGCAAAGATCCAAAGAATACCACAATGAGGTTTTTAGGGGAGGGGAGCTACAAAAATGCTCTAGGCTGCAAATATTTCCTGAGCCAGATTTCTTTTCATATATAAATTCCAAAACTAGTCATGGGAAGATGAATCAAGGTTTCATACTCAACAGTGCACGTGATGCTCAAGTTCAGTAGCAGACAACAATAAAGTAAGAAATCATGCAAGCAATAGAAGAGCTTGTAGAGGCAGTAGCAGAACTTCAAATCACAAGGATCAAAGTTCAGCATATATATTCGACAAAAAATATCCTTCATACTAATAAAATAGGCAAAAGATGGTGATGCATGCCTCATCAAGCCTCTTATCACGATCTCGTAAAGAAGATTTTGCTTGAATAAACTTCTCATTCCAGCTTTCGTATCGCTCTCTGTTGAGATCTCTATAAGCAAGGCAAAGCGTACGCAAGCCAGCAGAGCCAAATTGTTCTAGATGTTCTCTGCTTGTCTTTTTAATGTCATGATTTCCATCAGCCAATCTTTCATAAATGACATTGTCAGCACCCTATTACACAATATTTCTTTAAGGTTAGTGCAACAATGTATAAAATGAAAGATAAATCAAGCTTTTTCCTTGCACTACCTTGCAATAGAGAACAAGTCTTCCATTTGGGAAACGGCAAACCACAGACTGACGCTTTCTTGTACTGTTAGTGCAGTAAAGTGTGAAATGCAGAAAAATGATTTCATCTCATTGAATTACATTGGAAACAAATAAACACACCTGTTGAATTCCAAAACATTCAGGATTTCATATGCAACATCTTGTATACTCCCCATCCTCTCAACATGTGATTCACGAACCATGACTGTGGTTGGTGTACGTCTACAAGATAGGCACAAAATGTCACCCTCCACTCCTCCAGACATTACCATTCGCCAACAAAATCTCTTAGTTCAAATAAATTGCAATACAATTTATGAAAATAATTGATGAGCTCACGTCTCATGTTCCTAAAAAATAACTCATGTCTCACAGCAGTTGCTTTTACATTGTATATCCATGGAAAATTAAGAAGGAACCATTCCAGTAGAAGCATAGAGACCTCAGGATGGTTGGATAAATGACATAGAAGAACAGAACTGCAAGAGCAATCTAAAACAACATCTAAGATAAGAATTACCTATAGAAGAAGAAACCAAAATTCTTTGCTGCAGTTACAAGTGCAGCCTCATCAGGAGAGGCAGCTTGATAACTGATCTTTTCCGGTGTCTCCTCACCCTCAGGAAGAACTGTATGACAGAGTGCAAGGCATCTGAAGAATTCCTAAATAGAAATAAGAGCAAATAAAGAATGGCTATTTAGCACATTAAAAAAAAGAAAAACATGAAAAAGGAAACAAAGATTATTTGAAGCCATTTTTTTTATCAAGGGCATAGATGCCTTTTGCATAATGTGGAAATCATGTCAATACACAGGTGATTATGACCAAAATGGAACCAACAATACTTGTGGAAAGGAAGAGTTAAATCTTATTCACAAGTTGTCCAAAATATCTACCTTGCAAGCTTCATGATTAGGTTCGTTTCTCCATGCACCACGCATGATTCTAGCGTCGTCAAAGTTGAATCCTTTCTCATGCACTGCAGTGGCTGATCGTTTACCCTAATGAAAGGAAATAGAGCAAATATAGAAGCAGTAACACAGTTAAGTTTCCATGACAAATACCACAGTTTAACAGCTTAAAAACAAGGAAAAAACTATAGACCTCATCATCATCAATCTTGATTCCAGCTCGCTCAGCTCCTCCTTTTTCAATCTCTGTAATGCCAGTCCCATATATTTCCCCACCAATCGAGCATTTAAAGAATTCCATCAAGTTTCTTGTAAGTGTTCCAGTTTTGTCAGAAAATATATATTCAACCTGAACCGTTATGTTAATGGTTATGTCAGAAATGTTTGGTTTTGGTGAAATAACCCCATTCCACAAGTGAAGATAATTATACCTACTTTTGGAGTGAGTTGGTGCTAGAATGAGGTCATTGCATTCAATAACCAAGCACAACATGTAGGGTAAGCTAGCCCCATTCAAGTAACCCAACAAGGGGGCTTTATGCAAACCAAAACAGATAACTAAGGACAAAAGGGAAAATTTACCTGCCCAAGCTCCTCGTTCAGATTAGAAGTCCGGGCCAAAGCTGGGGTGTTACTCTCGGCATGGTACATACGCAGATCATTGTTAATGAATTGTGTGCACTGAATGAATTTGATCATCTACCAACCAAAAGTAACATGAGCTCCAAGTCCAAATATAGGACGCATTAAATGAGAAGTTGGACAATATACCTCAATGGACACGTAAAGAGAAATGGGGATGATAGTTGAGTATAGAGTTATTAGAGTAAACATGGTTAAGATGGTAACCTGCAGCAGAAGTATAATATAAGGCCACATGTAGCAAATTAGTTACAATAAAAAAAATCTAAAATAGTATATACCACAAATCTGTTCTTGGGATTAAACTGGTCCTCCACATGCCCACGCAATCCAAGATAGAAGTATTTCTCATTAATAAAAACACCACTGTTGACAAAGCCAAATATAATGTCCATTAGTAGAGATTTAGTTTTGATCGCTGGAAGTAATTATCAATATATCAAACTGCGCGTGTGCAAAATTCTTTTACCATATGAGGATGCAATACACTCGATAATTTTGCTTTAAGTATTACAAGATACAACGATCCGCTTTGACTATTAGCAAGGATTATTCTTCCCTGCCAACCTTCATAGAAATCCATATACTATAAAAAGACTTCACCATTCTGATAGTCCACCCCTCCCACATAAAACCAATAAGAAAAAAAAACAGTTTTTAAGAGCTAATCCATACACACATCTGTACCCCTCCTCCCCCACAAAATACCACTAAAAAGAACAAAAAAAAAGGCACCCAAACAAACTCCCAAAAACTCATGTCCTAAACTCTACAGCATATCTTCTATAGCAAAATTGTTTTTATGATAGATCGCAACAACATGGAGACCTCTAACTAGTTAATTAAGAAACTGTGTAAATTGATTATGCAAGTGTAGGCCTCCACAACATTAACCTAATTGGTATAACTAATGCTCAGGATATACATGTAAACACAAAATACACAATAGACATGTCAAATAAATGAAGTGGATTGAGAGAAAACTGACCTTCCAATAGCACCAATAAAGCACATCATGAAGAGGGTTGCAAATAGAGCAAGGATAAGTTTGTCTAGCTTTTTCTCCAATGTACTTCTTTTAGAGGGAACATTCATGGAATTCATCATAACCTGCGACAATGTTCCACTGCAGTAAATCTCAAAACTTGAAGAAATCGTAACTTCAAGTTGAATATATAGGGAACACAAAAATGTTTATACTTTTGTCTCGTGGCCCGTGAATATAACCATCCCAACAATGTACTCCGTATTACGAAGGCTGCATCCCTGTGGCAAGAAAGCAATGAGAAGTTAGGGTCTCTTTCTTGGACATGTACCCACAGAGAGAGAATTGATCATTTGGGTGCCATGCAAGACACAATTAAGTCTGCTAAAAGCAAACATTGGCACAACGAGGAATATTAGAGCATCTCCCAATGCAATAGGTGCTTAAGGTGGTTAGAAGGGAGAGAGTACAACATGTCACCAAGCATCCATCTATACAGATTGTTTGGTTGGAGGGAATGGGAATTTAGGGGGTGAGGGTTATAAAATCTCGTGTTTGGTTGATGGGCATGGTAAATTAGGTGTAGATTAGGAGTTTGAGGGTCCAACTCCCACCATTTTAAAACCAGGGTGGGGGTGGGAATTGGGAGGGAATTGTTGTCTAGAGAAAGAGCAATAGACCTCAGCCCTTCATCATAACTTATGTTAAGGCATCTTAGAAGCTATAAAGCAATCCCTCATAATGTCTCATTTCTCTTACCAAACAGGGTATTGGGACTAAAAAACAAACTCCCATGCCTCACATCCCACTTTAAACTCTCACCTCTAAACTCCCATTGCCCTTCACAACTGTTGCCAAACAGGCCATAAGAGTCTAACCATTGATCCAACGCAAGCACCTTCTCATGGGTGCTCCAATGATCCCAAGAAGGCAAAAACTCACAAAAGCCCATACAAGTACCGAACCATATCCCACTATCAGGTTTTGGTACTTTCCACTTTCCAACATGGCAAATAAACTACCTCTAAGCACCCTCCACCTTGGAGCATTGGAGGTGCTCTTATACTCCCTCTGGTTGAAATTAATGTTTTTTACCTCTCACTGTCTTGGAATTATAATTTCTGCGATAAATTTCTCTGTTATATATTTGCAACAGTGACTACAGTACAAGTGTTCATTTCTTATGCACTTTACAAACATTGTTTCCACCATCCACTACTCGTCCTACATGTGGAACTACAGAAGTGGGAAATTGTTTAACATCAAGGTTGAAATGCATTTTGAAACTGAAAAGTGTTTGTACCATACCTCATTTGCAAAAGCTATAAAATCATAATACTACTGATGCCATATTCGCGGCCAACCTAAGTATTTAGAGGGATGTTGTTGGTCAAATTTAAAAAAATGTGAACACATCCCATGGTGGCATTCTTTTTTTTAACCTGAGTGTGTACAAAAAATCTTGTCATGCTATATCTAGGAACATGCAAACAATTTGACAGTGAATAATCTTTTTAACAAAATAAAAACTGAATGAAACTTACCCTTAGTAGTACTTGGTTTGGCGAAAGTGGTATAGTTTGCTTGTCCATGATAAGATTCCCAGTAAATGTATAAAGTGAATTGTTTGGCTGTTCACACTGTACTTCACCTGTAAGCCATTTATGCAAGTTAAACATAAAGCATTGCAAGGAACAATCATAAGACAAACAGAGAATGTTTAGTTTAGAAGAATTACAATGCTTCCTTAATTCCACCAACTACAAATTACAATGTCCTCAACACAAGACAAATATAACAGAACCTTTGAATTCAGAAGCCTTTTCAGGAAGTACGTAGTCCCAGGTTTTCTCCAAAGCCTTCCTTATTTTCAGGTTGGTTTCCCCATCAAGATTTGCTGTCTAAGATAAATAAAAAATATCCAACAAAACATCAATTAAAAGAAAATTCTCCCAAGCTCATTTACTACACTTTCAAATTGAGCAGAAAATGGAAAAGGTAAAAATGAATATATGAACCTCTATGTAGCAGACACCATCAGAGTTTGTACTTGATAGGAAGAGCAAGTCAGCAGGGAGATAACCATCTTGCTTGATCTGCTCTAAAGAAGTGCCGATCACTTTAGTTTTTTTTTTGTACGTATTGAGCTCAAGATTAAACTCAACACATAATAAAAAATGAACTGCATTAATTTCAGGAAGGAACAGACCAATGGATCAATAAGTTGCTATAAGGAAGATTTAAGACATTACCCTAACAATATCTCCAACCTGCAGTCTTTTCCATGGTGTACTTTCCCATTTTTGACCTTGCAATACATCGACGTGTGCATTATTAATTGACATATCATTCTGGAAACGTTTCTGTATAAAGAACACCAAACAAAAAGGAAAGGGCATCAGATCTCTTAAGAATAGCACAACAAAATAGTGAAGCAACTGAGGAATACTAACCCAGTCCTCAAAAGCTTCCTTGATGAGAGACACCAAAAGCACAAGACTAAGTGGAACCACATTAGTGACAGGGTGAACTGGACTGCAAAAGTACAAGCACATATGAAATTAGATTGTTAGAATTAAGGTTGAAGGAAAGGGAAGGATGGCTGAATCAACCCATGGACTTGATGAGCTCAGAAGTGTCAACTGTCAAGTTGCAACCAGAGAATTATATAGCTAATGTAGGTGTGCATGGGTTTTGAGTCAAAGAGAGATACCTAATTGGTGTAGTCGATAAGATTGAAATCATGAGAAAGTAAAGATTTGCCACCCGCCTGAACTGTCAAAGCAAAAAACAAATGAATTACAATAGATTCCCATGCTCAAGTTTCTGTTGAATAATACAGTGATGAAACAGTAAAATTGCTGTTGCAGCAACCACTGAGCCACTTTGTTGGACCGAAACATGCAACATAATACTCGTTACTTGATTCAACAATGACAGTGTATGAAGCTCATTGACATACCTGGATCACCCTCGTCTAACAAAACAGTGAACTAGAAAACTGCCAGCTTTATGAAGTTGAACAAAATACAGCTTACATTGTGCAAAAAGCACACTGTGCTTTAGTGCTTTACTAAAAACCAAAATCATATAATTTGACAGTGCATGCATAATATGCATAGCACATATAATCACAATATCTTACACATTGCAACATTTACAAAACCAGGTGGAAAACCAGCAGTGGTGGATCAGGGGGGCGAAGTGTCTAGAATTGCTGTGATATTAAGTTATTTCCATGAAGTTGGTGTTAGGTGACAGGTCATTTCTTTGTTCAGTATAGTCAGTTAGTTTCCTCCTTTCTCAGGCTGTTCTCAGACTTCAAGGCGGCTGTATTGACCTTCTTAATTGTGTTATCTCATCTTATTACATAAGATCCTGCTTATTCTCAAAAAAGGGAGATTGATATGCAGTCAAAAGGATAAGATACTTATTTCATTGCGTGAAGAAATAACTCAGTGTTTCTATAGTTCAAAAAACGTTCATATTTATGGAACGTAGAAAGGAAGAAAAGCAAATGCATTCAATTACATATGACATAGCATATCAGGTTAACAAATTAAGTGCTGCTTCAAAGAAAAATCCCAAGGGAAAAATCTGCTCCAAAGATGCCAAACCTAGAGGGTTTTCTCAATTGGCAACATATGTAATGAACAAAAGACAATGTATTAATACCTGTTCAAACAACCCTTTAGGTAGAAAAGTCATGATGCTGTACTTTGTAGTCGACACAGAATTTCCCTGGAAATGCAAGCAGAGGATGTCAAAGAATGTTCAAAAAATAAAAATATCTTTAATTCATCAACAGGAAAACAAAGTAGCACTCTGGCATTAGAATTTGAAGGATTGACAGAGATTATGAAACCAAACAAAAAAGAGGTAATTGAAATGATCAAACAATCTACAAGTATATGGGCAATATGGCAATGGTACAGTTTAATATTTACAGTATAAATTTCGAATATATGTAATTACTTACACAAACATATGAAAAGAAAGGGGAAAATTGCAACAGTGTGATGCAAAACAAAGTCACGAATACACCTTCTTACAATATAGCAAGCTAGCAGCAGCAATCTTGCAGGGTGGAAAGGAAGGATCCAGGCAAACACAAATGGGAAAGGCAATGAGAAGAAATCAAACTTCATTTGGCAATTGGCACAACCTCCCTCTGTTGGGGAGTCCACTGACATTACTATATTTACAAGACAAGGAGATGAGCTGTTCTACTGACATTACGACATTTACAAGACAAGGGCATGATCCGCAAGCTCATTATTTGAAACAGGTAATAGCTTTGCTTCAGCTTGGTGCCATCAAGTGGTGACCGGTGAGCTAGCTGCCCTGACCGAACACAAGTCCAGCCGCTGTATGTCAACTCCTAAAGCCTAGACACCTGGTGTAATCTAAATCTTATTGCTGGCAATAATCTCGCAGTTGGCTAGTAATGCAACCCTTAGTGACTCTCCTCAATAACGAATTCTCGTCGACCAAACTGTATAGAACCGTATAATCTCTCCCCAAGCAGAGGCAAAACAAAACTACTACTACTCTACTAGTTCATCGCGCCAAGTAACCCATCTCCAACCCAAACACACGAGTCACAGAGCGCGTCAACAGCTTCGAGATCTAGGTCTCGAAGCAAAGCAAGCAGCGGATCGATCGTCTCGTAAGTCAGGCGTCTCGCCATACCTTGTACCCCACAGGGGCGTTGGCGTCGCGGTCGTTGCAGAAGATGGTGCGCACGGTGGGTGCCTGCGGCTGCGGCTGCCGCCGGAGGCTGGCGACGCCGCCGCCGCCGAGCCGCGCCGTCCTGGACAACTCCCCGCGCCCGAACGGCGAGGAGCCCGGCCCCCCCGGCGACGGCTCGCCGCCCAGCCGCGCGGTGGCGACCCGCACCATCTCCTTTATCCGCGCGCTCATCCTCTCCCGCCCGCAGCGCCAACTCCGACGACGAAGGAGCCCGCGGAGATCTACGGGAACCTCCCGGCGGATCCGGCGCGAGATCGGTGGCCAAATCTGGCCAGATTTGCGCGGCTTTTTTGGTGTCTCGGGGAAGGCGCGGAGGAGGGGATTCGATTCGATTTGGATCACGCGTAGCTGTGTTTGCTTTTTTGCTTTGGCTCCTTTCCTCCCTGAGAAGGAGATGGGGGGACAACAGGAAGAGGCGAGTAAAGAAATGGAAGAAGCAAGCTTCGCAGATTGCACCCGGGTTTCTTAACTAATAAAAGAAGTTTACCTCTACTACCTAGGGCTAGGGCTAGGGCTATTCGTCTCACCCTTGCAGCCTCCCCTCCAGTCCCTACAGCCGATTCAGCCCTCCACGTATAGCCCTCCGGACCACACCCTCCATGTTGCCTTACCTCCTCCCCCCCTCCTCTCTAGCGTCGTCGCGGTAGGAAGGTCTAGGGTCACCACTGTCGCTAGGTTCAAGCGGGCCAACCCCAAGCCCAATCGCTCCTTCCTCTACCCACTCACGGTGGCAGCAGCTCCTCTACCCACTCCTCGAAGCAGGCACCCAAGTCCAGGTCATCGCAGCGCACGGCCAGGGCCAAGCCGTCCGCGTGCTCGTGTCAAGATCTGAAAATAGCTAATCCGAAAACGAAAGGGGTTACAGAGAAAAATCGGTGGAAGAGGAAGGGATAAATGGAACTCTCTGCTAATGCTCTACGCTAACCCTACTATACTTGAGAAGAAAGTTGTTGAATCAGTTTCACGATTCTCTTTTCCAGCGGAGTTTGGCTTATAAGCTAGCGTTCAGAGTTACACAGGTAAAAGCAAAGTTACATTACGATTAACTGTAAAATGACAACAGGTTTAAACTCATTCGGTAATTACTATATCTATTCTTTGCCATTGATACTACTTAGTTCTTTTGGTAAAGTAAATCCATGCCCTCCATTTAGATAAGTTGAAATCGCTCTCGAACTCCTTCCTTTAGACGAATTCACTTCTGCAGCCAACTCTGTCCCTGAGTTCTGAATTTTTTCATGCGTCTATTAACAGGGCCTGACAATTCCCCCCTGCTAAACTAGTTTCTTGTCCTCAAGGAACAAAATCCGAAAAAAACATGTTGTATGAATGTGACATCTTCCCACGTAGCATCCTAAGGAGTGAGGTTCAGCCATTGTATTAACCATTGAGCAGTAGGTATTCCCTACCTGGGCACCAATCTTCGGTTCAGCACAGCCACAGGCTCGGTTTTAATCTTTCCATCCTCGGTCACCAATGGTAATCCTGGTAATGAAACTGCTCGAGGACCCAGATGCCTCTTTAGCTGGGAACACCGGATGAATGAGAGTGTCCTCAGGTAGCTGTAATCGGTAAGCAACCTTTCCAATTCTTTCTTCCACCCTGAAAGGACCATAAATTTTTGATCTGAGCTTCAAGGAACCCCTTAGCCCAAATGCATTAAGTCGGTATGGTTGTAGCTTCAAGTATACTATGTCTCCCACTTCAAATTCCCTCTCAGTTCTGAGTTTGTCTGCAAAGTGTTTGATTCTCTCTTGTGATTGCTGAAGATTCTGTTTTACCCCCTTGATCATCTCTTTTTGCCTCAAAGTGATCTTTGCTTCTTCTGATACATTGCAGGGGATTGAAAATCCACCAATCTAAGGAGGAGGGTATCCGTAAAGGGCTTGGAAGGGAGTGCATTTCAAAGAGGTGTGGTAGGATGTATTATACCACCACTCGACGAACGGTAACCAAGTATACCATCTTTTGGGTTCCTGAAAAGTCATGCATCTCAAATATGATTCAAGACATTGGTTTACTCTCTATGTTTGCCCATCACTTTGCAGATGATAAGACATACTCATCTGAAGTGAGATATTCATGGCTTTAAAGACCTCAGTGAAGAATTTGCTGGTAAAGATTCGGTCACGATCGGTGATAATAGCAATTAGAACCCCATGAAGCTTTAGGACATGATCAATAAATAGTTGAACTACTTGGTCCACCGTAAATGGATAGACATGCCAATAAAATGGGCATACTTGATCAGCCGATCAACCATCACTAGAACGATATCCTTGCCATGTGATTTTGGTAGTCCTTCAACAAAGTCCATCGATATATGCGTCCAAGCCATTTCCAGAATTTCCAATGGGTTCAGTAATCCTGGTATATGAATGTGCTCAGGTTTAGCAATTTGGCAAACCGGGCACTCCGCTATCCATTGCTCCACCTCCTTTCTCAATCTAGGCCAGTAGAACAATCTCTTTATCCTGTGATATGTAGCTTGAGCCCCCTAATGCCCACCAAAGTTTGATGCATGGAAATATGCCATGATCTTTTGTCTTATTCTTCCTTTTTCCCCAACATAAATCCTTCCCTTAAATCTCAGAATTCCAGCTCTTAGGGTATAGTCATTAGTTGGATCTCCAGAACAATGTATTTTTTGCAACAGCTTCTGAATGAATTCATCATCGATATAGCTATTTTTGACTTCCATTACCCATTCAGGAGAAACTGCCACCATGGACCAACAAGAGTCCTCATTCACACTGTCAGGGCTGTCCCTCTGGACAGGGCATCGGCTGCCAAATTCTCCTTTCCCCTTTTGTACTCGACTTGATAATTAAACTCTAGAAGCTTTAGCAGTAATTTATGCCGTATGCCTTCAGTTATATGTTGAGTGGTAATGTATTGAAGGCTCTTTTGATCAGTTCTTATAAGTAACTTCCCTCCTAGAAAGTAGTGTCTCCACTTCTTTAGTGCTTTTAACACCGCCAATGATACTTTATCATAAACAGATTGAGCTGATGATTTATGCCCTAAAACCATGCTAAAATATGCAATTGGTTTGCCAGCTTGCATTAACACGCCTCCAATGCCAGTACCACATGCGCCTATCTCTATGACAAATGGCTGAGTGAAGTCCAGCAGAGCAAGCACTGGGCAGCTAGTCATTACTATCTTGAGCTCTTCGAATGCCTTAGTCTGAGCCTCTCCCCAATTCTAAGAGTCCCTTTTCAACATATCAAACAAAGGCCTACAAATTTGACCATAACCCTTGACAAATCGCCTGTAGTAACCGGTTAATCCCAAGAATCCCCTTAGCTTCGAGATGTTGCTAGGTTTCAGCCAGTTAAGAATATCCATAATCTTTTTGGGGTCAGTAGCAACTCCATGCCCACTAATAATGTGCCCGAGATATTCAACTTGAGAGGTGGCAAATACGCATTTGCTTAGCTTCACTTTGAGTTTGTTCTCTTGCAATATCCTCAATACTGCCTTGAGTAACTCTTTGTGCTCAGTTTTGCTTTTACTGTATATCAAAATATCATCAAAGAAAACCAATATTCCTCTTCGTAGATATTGAGCAAAAATGGAGTTCATCAAAGCTTGAAAAGTCGCTGGAGCATTTGACAATCCAAAAGGCATCACTAGATATTCATAATGCCCAAGGTGAGTCCTGAAAGCCGTTTTGTGGATGTCTTCCTCCCTCGTTCTTATTTGGTGATAACCTGATCTTAAATCCAATTTTGTGAATATCTCTGCACCATGAAGTTAGTCAAGCAGATCCTCAATAACCGGAATGGGAAATTTGTTTTTTATTGTCATTGAGTTCAATTGACAGTAGTCAACACATAACCTCCACGACCCATCTTTTTCCTCACCATTACTGCTGATGCAGCATAAGGACTCACACTCTCTCTGATTTCATTATTTTCCAATAATTGTTTAATAATGTTTTCCATCTCATCCTTTTGATAGTGGGGAGTTCTGTAAGGTCTGAGATTCGGTGGCTTAGACCCTATTTTCAGATGTATAGCGTGATCACATTCTCTCTGGGGTGGCAATCCTTTAGGCTCCTCCGAAACCTCAAGAAACTGCCGCAAGATGTGCTCAAAGTCCACTGGTATAGCCCTTTCATGTTTCACCTCCACTTCTGTTATGAGTTGTACTTGGATTATGCACCCAATCACACCCTTATTCATCATCTTCTCAAGCTTTGTGGCTTTGATTTTGTAGTTTATAGAAGGTTTGGTGTAATCCTTGAATTGTAAGACTTGGTTTCCCTTGGATATCGTTAGAATCCTTTGTCTTAAATCCAGCCCAATGGGACTATATTCAAAGATCCAATCTACCCCGAGGATTAGAGATGGCCAAATGGGCGGCACGACCCGTTTAGGCCCGGCTACTAAACGGGTCGTGCCGTGTCGGCCCACATGCCGGAGTGACGGCCCAGGCACGGCCCGTTAGCCTTTCGGCTGCCGTGCTGGCTCGGTCCTTCACGGGCCTAATGGGCCGGGTCGGCCCGGTAGCCCGTTAGCGCTAATTTTTTTAAAAAAAAAATCATAAAAAATTAGAAAAATAGGAAAAGTATGAAAAAAATGCAGAAAAATAGGAAAAATTTATAATAATTAGAAAAACTCGAAGTATGTTGAATTTTTTAATCCTCCAACGGCTATAAAACAGATATTTTTTAAACTAAACGGGCTAAACGGGCCGTGTCAGGCCGTAATCGTGCCGGGCCGCACTAGGCCGCGCTGCGTGCTGGCCGTCTTAGTGTCGGCCGCGCCAGAACTGGCCGCGTCGGGTGATGGCCTGCACGCAAGCGGGCTCATGGCGCGTCAAGACGGCCTGCATTTACGGCCGTTCTGATCGGTGGTAGGGCCTACGATGGCGTGCCTCGGTCCGACCCATTAGGCACGGCCCATTTGGCCATCTCTACCGAGGATGATGTCGTAGTTCTTTAGTGGCACTAAGTTGAAAGAGTTATTGAATGGTACACCTTGTATTGAATATTCCAATTCATCAACCCTAGCGTCACAAGGTAACTCTCCCCCTCCAGCCACTGCAACCTTCTTGACCAGCCCGTACTTCAGTGGACAATTAGTTTTAATGGCAAACCCATAGTCCACAAAAGAGTTTGTACTGCCACTGTCAATTAGAACCACTGCTTTACTATCCCCAATATTTGCAATCAAGGCAAAAGTAGAAATCCCGACAATTCCCTAGGCTGCACGCAACGATATTTGCATCATCTGTTCTTGTTTCTATGGCTGAGTTTCCACTTCTAGACTTCCAAGAGTAGTCACAAATTCATTATCTAATGTTGGTTCATCCTCTCCAACATCTTGTTTTTCTTCCTCTTCACCTCTCATTAGTATAGCATGGAGTGCCCTTTTAATTTTGCATTTGTGTGTAGGGTTCCATGGCTCTTTACAAAACCAACAAGGGTTTTTATTCCTCTCTTCCATCTGTACTTGATTTGAGTTTTCAGTATTTTTCTGAGTAGATGATTTGTTACCAGACTGAATGAACTTGTTACTAATTGATGGATCGAGATGGCAATCAGAGGGGGGTGAATGATCCCAATTTAAATTTTATCCCCTAAAGAAGATCACAAATGCAACTTTTTACCCAAAGAAACCAAACCAAGATACCTAGGTATCAAATGGAGGCGGAAGAATCAGTTTTCACAAATTTCAGCCTGAGGCCGGCACTACGTGCCCATGTAGGGGTGGTACTACCGGAGCTACTGTAGCTACAGTAAAAATAGTCATATGAACAGTGATTTCAGCACGGGTTCAAAAAGAAAAATCGAGAAATCTTTTGATCCACTGATCCAAACTCAATGAAACTTTGTGGACACCTTCCTATGGTTGTTAGGAACCTATTTCAGCCGTCGATTGCAAGAATCGATGTCAAAGTTCTGACCTTTTTCAAATATACGGAAGGGTGCACAAGAATAGGTTCAAGAACAAAAACTTGGCCTTTAGCTAGCTCGTGGGTTATTAATGATCAAGATGATCCTAGATGACTTCTCACATGTCATAGCAAGCTAGAACACAAGTCAAGAACACCAAAAACCCCATCTTCCATGAATCATCCTTTCAAGAACAAAAATGGGTTTCTTACAAAGAAGAACACAAGATTTGCCTAGATGATTGGGATATGGTCTGAAGAAGACTCATCCATCAATCATACATCCTAAGCACAAGATCCACAAGCATTTAGAAGGAGGGGAGGCAAATCCAAATGTGCAAGAAGTAAATTGCAAGGATGTAAATTACGAAATTTAAAGACTGAATTTAAAGTATAAAGTAAATGCGAAAAGTAAATTCAGAATTGAGAGGAATGGATTAAACTTTCATTTCTGGAAGGGAGGTTTACAAAGCCTCACAATAAAGTAGGCAAAGCTCAAGGAGCACAAAAACCTCAAAAACTTCAAGAGGAGGAAGGCTACCCCTACCCCTCTATTTATACTACTCTTGAGTTATCCTCCACCCTTGGATGAGTTCCTTTCTACCGTAAGGATCACCATCAAGGGCTAGGATTGACTCAATCACTCATTCATGGGCTAACCCGAAACCCTCTAACATAACGGGTTTTTGCACACTTCTCAAATCATACTAACTAGACCAGCTACTCTATCACTTAGACCGCGATCCAACGGCCCTCCTTGATCCGAGCAGCTCCTAGCTAGCATCTCAACTATTTCTTGTCTTCTTGGTTCGCAGCGACTCTGTCTCGATCATCTTCTGGCGATCCATGACCGTCTGGATCTCTGTCAGGACCCGAATATGCAAATTCGGACCCTCTGTGTATTCAGCACTAGTCCAGGATCACGCTAGTGCACACAGTCTCAACATAGATAAAATATCACAATCATACACAACGGAATAATAAATAAAGACTTCATCTATTAATATAGAACTATTGAACGACCTTAAGGTCAAACTTACACTTGTGAGGCCTTGGTGGCTTCAACTCAAAATAAATAAACAAAGAATGGAATGAAGAACGCCGACGAATCCCATCAATATGCCACAGGCAACTGACAAGGTTCAACTCCTAGATATTCGCCTCCTCGTGGAACTTCTCCTCCTTCGAAGTTATAGTCTTCTCCTCAACTGATGATTTTGTGTATTGCAAGGGGTGAGTACATAAAGCACTCAACAAGTTGTGCACAGAATGCAAGTCTAGTATTCTATATGCATGGCTTAGTACAAAGGTATGGCTATCATGGCTATTTTGCAGTAAAGCAGCATTTATAAAAGAATACAGTAAATAGATTGAAATTGCAGTAAACCAAATAATAATAGATAGATAGATTCAACATTTGACAAGTAAACCATGTTTCCAATTCTAAGTCAAATTCCACTTTCCATGGCATCCTGCCATCCCAATAAGTTTTGTTTAACAAAAGTCTAACCCTTGACTGTAATTCCCGAGCATTGCTCAATACCGCGAGAACGGCTGTTCGAATAGATTTTACACTCTGCAGAGGTTATGCACTTTACCCACACGACATGATCGTCCCTTGTTGCCAAGCTATTAGCACACTTCCTTTGGTGTGCCGGCAGGGTAATCATGGCAAAGCCTTTACAATGCTCCGTCTAGACCATGTACTGCTCGCTGAGGTTTGAACACGGAAGGGGCTGGTTACCACACTCCGGGCTCCCCTCTTGCACCATGTGAGTCTACCCGTACACCCAGAACTCACTATACACCACAGCAGTACCGAAATCTAGACATCACAAATTAGTCGGCTAGGCTGTCCCATTCCAGACGTGTGGTTGCAAGTAAGACTCAGGTCAAAGGCTTGCAAGATTAAGTCCTTAGGGTGACTAGGGCAAGACTTCCACATACCTTCTGCCAAATCTGGCCCACCTTGGCACACTGCCCCTCATCACTTGCCCTAATCTAAATCATTACCACCCCAGTTGATTATCAAGCACCACATGCTATCAACAAGTCAACCTCATTGCGTGACATCCACTCGTCACCACAACGGAATCTCATTGTGTGACCACACATGACACACAAGTTCATAACATTGTTCCATATTCCATTAGTCAAGATCAATCAGTGATGATTCAACACTTGTGATGACATGGCATGGCTAAGCAATCTACGACGGTCTAACCAGCCCATGTTGATTATCAATATTAACCAACTATTAATTAACCATCCTAGGGTGACAATTAGATCATGACATACAATGGCAAGGTAGGTTATAGATCAATTTGGTTATTAACTAGATCCCAATTTAATGTGAAACAGTATATACTTGAAATAATATGCAATAGGTAAAATAATATAGCATCTTTATAAACATGAGTTCAACATGATCAAAGCACAACTTGCCTGGCCTTTGCGATTTTTACTGTTCTTTACTCTTTATCTTTGATTCTTGATCTTCGATCTTCAATCTTTACATTCTTGATCTTCAGCTCCTTAGAACAACTTCCGGACGATGCGTCTAACGATTAAAGAAGAAGCAAATACAAACCAACTCAAAAGATAAATCAAATAAATCCAAATTGAGAACGGATAGTATTGGATCACAAAGGCTTAGATGAATTTAGGAACTTGAATGGATTATATCATAAATTAGACAAAACATGACGAGCTTTCGGAATACACCGAAAAGGAAAAGACTGATAACTCAGAAAGAAAGAATAATATTCCAAAGAATATTTCTTCTGAAGTTATTATATTGATTGGATAGACAATGACATATGGGCTCTCAATCTATAAACCGGGTCCATAAAGATACGTTAGTTCGCAATGAACTAAACTGATGCTCAATGCTGACTTTTGTTGACTAAACAGATACACAGTCAAACAAAAGAAAGATAGACTAATAGATTAGATATGGCACAAGGATATGATATATGGCTAATGATCTATCAAACAAGTCCATGAATGACTTCTAGGTCAATGACAGATTAGATTTTCAAGAATAGGACATGGACAAGCGGGGTTGACATTCATGCGATTCGATCTGAGTTCAGTCATATGTCGATCAAGAGTCTTGATGATGACAAGGCAGCGAGGAAATGAAGACAAGGCTAAACTCATGGGTGATGGGGTTAGATTACAAAGGCGATAGAGAGGATGGTGATATTGCACTAGGGCTTTTGCGTGCATGCACACATGCGATGATAGCGAAACGACGACAGGAAACTCATGCAAAGATAAGATGTCGATTGTCGATACAATGATATGGTAGCAAGGTTATGATATGGCTCATGATTTATCTGCGAGTTGCGAGGTTTACATGACATGATGCATCGTCAACGATAGATTGGATCCAAGGTTAAGTTAGGGTTTGAGAGGAACGATGCGCGGATAGATCCACTTGGCATAGGGATAGGATAGGTAGGGTTGTCTCTGCGATAAAAGATTACCAAGGGTGGCTAACCGAAACAAGATCCGATAATGAAAAGGACTAGATCAAAAACGACGGGTAGATTCTAGAATATGGTATTGATGGCAACTGAAGACCAAATGAACTCTAAAGATGGGAAAACCAGAGAATGATGGCCTACTGGACATGACGACACAACCAAGGCGAACTAAGATGGTTAGCGGAAAAGGACAGCGCACGGCATTGACGAAAGGCGACGGCTAACGAATATTAAAATTTTCGGTTGATGGAACAGCAAAGGGGAAGTGAGCAACACGTAGAACGTGGTGAGACGAGCTCAACTATATAAGCGGATTTGGCGGCAACCCAATGGACAGATCACAAACTACCAAAGAACGATTGCTAAAGCTAATAGATCAAACGCTCATAACTACTAAAATAATAGATGAAACCTAACCAAATTTTACAGAGAGCTATCTGGGACCCTAAGTCACAATATGACATAAAAGGATCTAAGTTTTACCTTCTGGATCAACAGGGAATACGCGACAAAGTTTTCAGCTGTACGTATGCAGTCTGATCGGGGAAGATTGAATTTTCTGCAGAAATCCTGCAGACAAAACCTTGAGTTAGGGTGAGCACCGCGTAGAGGACATCAAGATGAGTCTATAGTAAAAAGGGCACGGTCAAATTCGCAAAAACAAAGGAGAACGGGCGACGACAAGATTAGAGATCGGAACGGCCATAACTTTTGATTTTGCGGATGAAACTACACCAAATTGGGTGGAGAGGTAGATTAGACCATAAGGCACGAGATGACATGAGAGGATTTCATAAAAACTCACCAGAACGATGGGGAACGCGACGCCAAGTTCGGCCGACGAGGGCGACGCACGAGAAGAGGACGGCTGCGGTTTTTTCGGGTTTGGGAGGTGCTCTAGGGATTAGGGTTGTGTGGGAGGGGTCTTAGAACACTTATATAGGCTGGGGAGTTGTGCCATGCAAGGAAACACGATGAAAAACTGGATTTGGATTGAAAACGGATCGGATCGAACACCTGGCGCGCAATGAACAGTAAGAGATGACGTGGCGCATTGTGGTGCGTCGGATGTGGATCGGAGGGCTGCGGCTGGGCGGCGACGTTGCCGGCTCGGGAGATGACATGTGGATTTAAACCAATTTCTGAATTAAAATAATTCTAACAATTAAAATAATTCATTTAGAGCAATAAAAATACCAGAAAAATTCTTTAAAAAAATCTAGAAAATATTTTAAGATATTTGGAGCTCAAATAAAATATTTTTAACTAAACTTCATTTAAAATTTTGCAGTATTTAATAAAATCTAACAAGAGGCTTTATTTAAATTAATTCCAAATAAATTCAAATGAATAGCAAACGAACTCCGAAAAATCTCAAAAAATTATAGAAAATTCCTTGAAGCACAATGAACTCAAATAAAACTAAATTTATTTTAATTAAAGTTTATATTAGTCAAATTAAATTATGTTAGTATTAGAAAATTCCAGATTAAGCTTTATTAAAGCAAGAAAATCAGTGGGGATTTTTGGAAAGATGAACTGAACAAAAGACTTTTAAAAACCCAAATTTTGGGATGTTACAATCTGTGACACACCTTGCCTAGTCCCAATCATCTTTCGCCTCACCATGACCTAGCACCGTTGTCCTGGAACCATCAAACACAAGGAAACACATCACATAGCATTGCACAAAATGATATGCAATATATCACACATAATTCCAAAAATCAAACTCAAAAATCGCTCAATAGGCCGACAGTACCGCCTCCTAGGGCCGGTAGTGCCGCTTTGGCCGGCACTACCGCTCCCACATGGCCGGTAGTACCGCTCTCCTAAAGAACCAGCGAACACCTCTCTCTGGAATATAATTACCGCTCCCCTCAGCCGGTACTGTCGCTCAGCTGGTACTACCGCTCCCACATGACCGGTCGTGCCACCCCAGGCAGGCGCAACTTAAATTGCTTCATTTTAAAAATCCAATTCAAATCAAACTCAAACCAGAGCAAACCAAGCTCAAATTTAGTCAAATACTCATCACCAACATGAGTTGACCTCCACATGGTCTTTCACTATTGCACCCAGGCCTGCTTCTGTTATAATTGACACTCGCCTGATTCCTCTTGGAAGCCGCTGATTTTTCATAGACCCTCACATACCAGTAACCTTCCATCAAACCTTGTGGCCGTTGACCACTGACATCGTGCTTAATGTCCCCTCTGAGGCCTCCAATAAAATAGCTCAAGAGGAAATGCTCCTGTAGATAAGAGTGATCCTTCTTGACTAGAGCAACACATTCTTCAAATTTGTCAATATAGTCTGACACAGTGGTTATTTGACTAATGTTTTGCAATGCTTCAATAGCTTCCTGGGCTGACATATCAGAAAAGCGGCCACTAATCATAGCACAGAATTGTGGCCAAGTTAATAAGCTGATATGGATGCCAATTCCTTTAAACCAGGTGGCAAAACGACCTGACAAATGTGTTGTTGCTATGTTGGTCCATTGTTCCGGTGGTGTACCAGAAATCTCAAAGAATTTCTCACTTTGCTTCAACCAATTCAACACCCCATCACCTTCAAATAGTGGTATTTCTAACCTTGGACCCTTGATTACTACCTCCACGTAATGGTTTGTGCTACTTACTTCCCCCATTCTTTGATTGTTTTGGCCATCAATCCATTGTACACCTGGATGATGTGACCTCATTCCATAGCTGTTCCAGATGTTTACCGGTGATCTTATGACTCCATGCATGTCAACGTTGTTTGTTTGCTGATAAATCCCATTTCCTCCCCAATTCATTTGACTGAGATTAGAATTCATTGGTGGTCGGCTACCATGATTACCCTTAGTACTAACTCTGGGGCGATAGCATTTTGTCCCACTGTGAACTGGACCTCACGCGCTACTCTGTCAAACCTCCTTTCATTTTGTGATAATACTGGACCACAAGTGTTTTGATTCATTACCTGAGCTCCTACTGAAGACAAATCTATAGCCACCACACTAGCTCCAGCGTCTTCTGTTGTAGATGCACTGACTCTGTTCAGATTTCCATCACCATTTGGCCATGGACTTGATGGATCTGAATGGCACATCTTCATCAAGATTTCTTTCATCTCTTTGAACTCCGTCTTCAGAGTCTTTAGATCTGCAAAATCCTCCTTGATCACTGCGATTTCTGCTTTTACTTCCAACAATTCTTCTTGGCCGGCCATTTCTTCTTGTGATTTGGTTGTTACTACCATAAATGTCCCTCTCGATCTTCCCCCAGGGAAGATCTGTGAAAAATCCTTTAGTTCTGCCTCAATGTTGGGATTTTACGGCGGCGATTAATAAATCACGACCAACCTCCACAGATCGGGCTTCAAATCCGAAGATTGGCAGTGCTCTGATACCTTTGTCAGGATCTGACAATAGCTAATCTGAAAACGAAAGGGATTATAGAGAAAATTTGGTGGAAGAGGAAGGGATAAATGGAACTCTTTGCTAATGCTCTATGCTAACCCTACTATACTTGAGAAGAAAGTTGTTGAATCAATTTCGTGATTCTCTTTTCCAGCGGAGTTTGGCTTATAAGCCAGTGTTCAGAGTTACACGGGTAAAAGCAGAGTTACATTACGATTAACTGTAAAACGACAACAGGTTTAAACTCATTCGGTAATTACTATATCTATCCTGTGTCGTTGATACTACTTAGTTATTTTGGTAAATTAAATCCATGCCCTCCATTCAGATAAGTTGAAGTCATTCCCGAACTCCTTCCTTTAGCTGAATTCACTTCTGCAGCCAACTCTGTCCCTGAGTTCTGAATTTTTTCATGCGTCTATTAATAGGGCTTGATAGCTCGCCGCTCGCCAGCCCCCCGCATGGCCACCCCTCTCCCCGCCGCGGCGGTAGCCCCCTCCCCTGCTTCTTCTACAACAGCCTGCAGTGTCGGGGACCTCAAGAGCACCGCCGTCTTGCAGATGTAGGCACTTAAGCACCAACTCGACATGCTCCACTCCCTCGCCCACACCGCCCTAGACACCTCCCTCTCTCATGCCTCTGAGCACTTCAAGGTGACTATATAGACTCGCCTTTCCTCTCGTGCACATCTCGCCTCCACTTCCTGCGTCACCACCTTCTCCTCTCCCCTCAATGGGGAGCGCCGTCGCTTTCACCAAGCTCAACGGGCAGTGGTACTCCAAGGCCGCCAACGCCATCGGTCAGGGCTTCCCCACCGTCCTTCTCTTTGTCAACGGCACTGAGCACACCTACACTGCCCTTACACCAAGTGAGGATGCTAACTACCCCCATTGGTTTCAAACTAGGAGCTGCCTTTCATGCGCTCGACGAATTGACTAATAGAATTGTGTCTCTTGTTGGTAGGGACACGATAGTTACTTGGGTAAGTAAGAAGACTGGCACGCCTGGCATTAGGCTTCAGTCCAGGAATTCGGCTGGGGAATTTCTGATAAAGGACCAGACTTTTTCTATTGGTTTGTTCAAGAATTAGGAGGTACGTGAAATGCTAGATGCGATTGTAAATTTTGCTAGCTCTGCTTTGACCTAAATATATATAAAAAAACTTGAGTGATAAATTACATGGATTTGCTGAATTTAATTCTAATTTTGTTTATCCATATCCATTTTTTGGCAGGGAGCAGAATACAAAGAATTTATGAAGGCAGTAACCACTGAAAACGAAGTACAATTTGTAGAAACCAATGATAGGAGTGTGGCCAAAGTTCTTTTTCGAGGTATTGCATCTGAAGATCAGTTCCTAAGCCTTGTTAAAACTGAACCTGAGAAATTTGAAAAGTTTGGTAAGTATCCTTTGTGTATTTATGTATGTTTCCTTTTCTTTTCTCTCGTTTTCATTTAGATCTTGCAAATCATGAATTGGTGAGTAATGTCTTCAAGATTGCATAACAACGCCTTGTTACCACAGTTCCAAAACTAAGGATTTGTGCTTTTCATATATGGGGGAGCACTGATGCACTTTTGAATGTAATCATGTTTTTTCAGAGATAAAACTTACTAAAGAAAACTCTCATTAAATTCTGAAAGATAATACTGGTTAAGTTTCAATTCCATAAGTGGCAGTGTCATGTATTTATCCGTTGGGTGTACAGTTAGTTTCAAGAAATTCCATTAGGAATACAATGTTGTAAGTGTAACAATAAGAAAATTTAGTTTGTTCATCCAGTAACTCGGCATTTTGCAGATGGAGCATTTGAAGAAAAGTCTAAAATACAGTTTGTCAAGATTAACAAGTTTTCACTAATTACTGCATTTACTTAGCTCAACTCTGCTAAATTTTATGTAAGCCCTATTAAGCTACTGATTGGCGCGCTCTACTTTTTCTCACTGTAATTCTAAATATAAACAAGTAGGATTCTGTCAATTTATGTCGTATACTTCCTTGAATCAAATATTGAGGATCAAAGGGTGGCATTTTCTTGGTGTGGAAAATAACTGCTTATTTTTCTTTCAACTGAAATAAGCCTTTTAAGTTTTAACTGTATAGTGAATTATAGAAAACTATCGATGTGTTTGTGATCCTCTGCAATATTTCTTTTATGTATTATTTGATATGATAGAGTTGTTGCTAAAAGCATTTGATACTAGTAAAGGTTCCAAATATATGATGGAGGCTAATATTAACACGAAGAACCTCCGGGTACAGGGTGTATTTATTTTGATTTTACGTTATGCCACTTGAGGCAAATTACTCAATTGTATCATGCACTGGACAACAAGAGTTTTATATAAGCGTTATGGATGGTACACTCCCTTCATACTTTTGATCAGAACCAGTAGCACAAGAAGTAAGATTTAAATTTGGGTCAGGTTTGATTTTTTTTCAGTGTAATGTATCACTATTTGAATTTCTTATTCCCTAAGCAGACTAACTTAGAAATAATCACATGTTAAGGATGCAGCCTCATATTCATAGCATACTATTTCTGATATGTATATAGTTCACCTTTTCTCTGTAACAATATCCATTAACATTTTAAGGAAAATTAGCTTGGTAACACCGGAAAGATGTGTAAGTTGTAACATTAGCATTCAACATTGACAAGTGTGGCTTGGAGTCACTTTTTAGTGACACATCAACCAAAAACTGCATGATCTTTGTATTGTTATTGATGATTTGTTTTGAAATGTTTTGCAATTTGCATAGTAGTCAAAGAAGAAATGCTCTAAATAGTCCATATTAAAATAAATTATTGGATGAATGTTAGGATCACTGTAAGGTAACTCCATCCAAATATGAAGTAGTTACTGTTTGCCATGCAGAAAGACAAGTTCTTTCTTGTTGAAATTGTGTAATCAATGTGAACATTTTGCAGAAGGGACTTGTTGAAAAAGGCTGTTGGGCATACATTCAATTCTTCTATCTTGGGCAGTCTTGAAAATGTCTTCCTTGAGGTATTTGATTTGTATCAATTTTCTAATATCTTTTATGCTACAATTCTCATCCTTTCTCATTTTAAAAATATTTTTTACCAGAACTACATGATCCAATTTGGAATTTGGGCCAACAAACTGCATGTGTTTAGCGGTTGTAGGATAGGCCGAATGTTACAGAAATCAGAAATATTCTCAGGCAATAGACCTATACCTGTTCTTACTTAATAGATATCCTTATTTTATTACTGCAACATGCATATGTTGCTGTTTTGTAAGCATGAATTTTTCCCCAACTTTGTGGTGATATATGTTCATAGCCTCTCTTCGAATATGCTTATCTTAGCACTTTTGTCATGCCAACTATGTGCCCACACTTGAATTGGATGTAAATATGTTATGCTTATGAAGGGTAGTAAGTTCTAACTATTTTTATGCTCCATGTTATGTAGTTGCTGTTGAATAAATTGGCTGGCAAATGCCCATCAATTTCCTGGTTAGAATCATGGATTATCTAGCCAAAAGATTAAAGTAGCAGCCAGTCACATAGAAGCTACTGCTGCAGCAAACAACCCTAATGAAGAGGTCAAGCGTATTATGCTTTCCATTGATTTTAGGATGCATATGTTGGTGGGAATGCTAAAGATTAGCTAAATAAATAGGGACTACTTTTGCATAGGAAAGGTAAATTGGTCATTATCATTTGCCTTCTCTCACAATTTTATATGTTTTCCTGGTTTGCCATTCACAGTATTATGATGCATACAGAAATTTCCTATAATAACTAATTTTTACACCTTACATGTGTGCTAACCAGTTTTACACCTTACATGTGTGCAAACCAGTGTTTCCCTTACCAGTTTTGCTTGATATGTGTGTAAGATAAAATTGATGTTCTGTGTGATTCGGGATGATTCCTGATTATATGTATCACCTTTTTTTCAGACTCCATTTGATGAGGACATCACTACTACGGATACGACCACATTTAGTTGTGCCAACTCCAACACGTCATCCACAGGCCAAGAAGAGAGAGATATCAAATCCATCACGTTTTGGAATCCAATTCAGCCTCCTGGGACAACACCGACTTCAAATATGAATAACTTTTGCATACGGACTCCAATTTGGGTGAACTTGGACTTGATTGAAATCTTACAACGAGATCTTTCCAATGGATCTAATCTTAGTCCCAGATTCATCATAGGTCAGTTGAAATCATTAAAACAATATACTACAATACTGTTTTAGGTTGTTTCGGGCCTTGTAAGTGTGTTGGGGCCCAAGCCCAAGTTGTGTGCGCCCCCTTGCTGCACACAACCCTAGGATGACCCTCTCACATCCCTCCCTCTCATATTTTCAGTAGCCGCCGCTTTAGACACTTGGGTTTTGTTTGATTAGTTTAGCCAAGTGCAAACTTTGTTTCTTCAAGTTGTGCTGGACAGCCACCTTGTCAAGATCCTCAATAGAACCCCACCTTGATTTTGCCTTCAATTCTTATTTGCAATTTCAGATTGCTTTTACTATTGTTCTTGCTTATTCTTCGGTTGCTTGCAGAAATTGAACCTCGTGTTCAGGTTGATCGTGCCCACGGCAAGATCAATAACACCCCGGAGATAGTTTAGCGATTGCTAAGGCGCATCATCGTCGTACGTTGTAGTCGGATCGTCAAAGTCAATTTCACCAAATCGATATTTATCGCTCTCATCGAAAGATCGGGACACAATCTCACATCAGGTGGTATCAGAGCGCCAAGTTTCTCGGTGAGAGATTCTAAACCATAGATTAGTTTTTGTTTTCTGTCCTAAATTGAAAATTACTCCACAAAAATTCAACCTTTAGATTCAATCTGGTATTTTAGTGAGTTTTGTTAGGTTTTGATCCATTAGAGTCCTTGTTTTAGTTGCTGATCGTTTCTCCTTCGCGTAGCTTTTTTTCAATCTGTCCAGTACTTTGTTTTGTTCATAACTTTCACATACGAGCTCGGATTCTAGTATTTTTGCACTTTCCTAAAACCTGGGAACGGTCTCTACAAAAACCTAGTTGGGCATGGACTCTAATTATGGAGCCAAATCTGTTTAATCTGGATGTCAAAGTTGTTGAAGCAAGTTGTACTTTCAATCCAGATCGGTTCGGTATTTTGATCATAATTCTCATGTCCGAACCCCGATTAAGAAGTTTTTGTACTTTCCTGAATTCTTGAAGAGTCCTCTACAAAAACGTTTTTGGGTGTCCTTTGTGATTCGGACTCCTTCAAACAGAATTTGATTCGGATTCGGAATCGGTCTCGTAGGCTGAAATTGGGGGTATTCTGTAGTGTTCGGTTTTTGAGCCATAACTTTCACACCCGATCTCCAAATTGCATGTTCTTGCACTCTTTTGAAAGCTGAGGACATAAGCTTCATTTCTTTCCATAGTGAACCTTCTAAATTCGGTCGTTTTGAAGCTTTAATCTAGGCGACAAATCTGCTGCCCTAGAAACATTGAATTTGGATATCTTGCTTCAATTCGTGTCCTAGCTTTGTTCCTTTGAGTTGGTTGAGTTCAGTAGCATCCACAATCCATAAAACCCAAAAAATATCAGTACATATACCTTTGGGAACCAATTCATCTTTTGCGAATACTTTGATCCCAATTGAGACTAGCTATTTGATATTGCTTAGGGCTATTCATATTGATACATTGCATAATATTGAATTACCATATCATACTATCTTGTGACATCGAGTTAGGGATTCCAAAACTTTGTTCATAGTAGTGTTGGCCGAAAGTCACTCAAAGAAAGAAAAGAGAAAGAAAGAGCCAAAAGGCAAAAAAAAAGAGAAGAAGAAAAAAAAGAAAATAGTGGATGGTCGCACTACATTGAGCGAAACCCTAATTTGTGTTCATTATTTTTCAGATTGTGCAATTGTATTAATTAGTGAGCAATCTTGTGCCCTTTTACCTTTTCTGAAGCAATTAGCTAGTGTCTCTCCATAACTTATGCAACACGAGATTTGGTGCTGAAATTTTTCTTATTTAGCTCATTCCATTGGTTGCATTAAGTTACATCATCTTTGCGCGTGAGTTGCCTTGAAATTCGCTTATATCTTTCAGACTTGATTAAGCTAACATTTCAGACTTGATTAAATGTGCTTGTAGAGCTGAAAACATGCTTGCTGAATCTTCAAAGCTGATTACCCTCTTACTTTTCTACAAAATGTTAGCTTCTTTTGAGGTGCCCATTGTTGCACCTTCTGTTGTAGCTAACATTTTGTATAAAAGTGAGCACCATCAGGAGTAGGATGAAGAAGCAAATGTGCAGAAAGAGATCTTTACTGCTCCATACGTATGTGAAGTGCTGGAAATTGAAATTGCACCTACAACCACTGAGAATGATTTAGAAGGTAATGTCAAAGGTATGGACTGTATACATGGTGAAAATCATTTTGAAGAGACAAAACTGTCCATGAATCATGCTATCGTAGAGCAACTATTAATGGAACCCATTGCTGATTTGGTTGCTATTCCTGGTGATAAAAAAGAGTTATGTGATAATGTTTCATTATATCCACACCATAACTAGTGAATGAACATGAAACAATTATATTTGAATTAAACACTTGCGCTGAACATAAACATGTTATTCACATTGCCATTGAAGAAGATGAGCTTAAATTGATGTTTTCTTTAAATACTTTAGGTTACATTAAATTTGAGGTTCTGTGATCTAGATAGTTTCAAGGAGAATTTTTTTGTATATTCTGATTTGCCATGGTTATCGCGAAATATTTTTCATGTTGTTGGCAAATATAATGATAAAGGAGAGTACAAAGTGCATAGAGTACATTTGTTCAGATTTGAAACCTCCACATCCTATACAACAATGTGATCAATTTGATAATTCTAATATCATATCAAGTACCCCTACTGTCGATTATAATCTATATGATAGTTTTCAAGAAAGGGAGTGTTTGGGTGATTGTGATTCACGAGCTATTGATTTGATCACAAAAGATATGCATATTGCTTTACTCTTTGTCGTGACTAACATTTTGCAGGAAAATGTGATGGAGTCGAGGACGACTCCAATTCAAGAAAGGGAGAATGATGAGACCATGCTCGTCCTGGAAATGACCAACACGATATCAGTTTGGCAACACTTCACAGCATCCTCTGCATCATCTACATCTATTAGGATGGCTTTCCTTCATGGAAAGGAGGAAGCATCTAAGAGTGCTAGCATTCATCAAGCTTTTATATGCTGGAAAGAAGTGTTGAGCTATGTAGATGATTATCAGGACGAGCTAAAAGATGAGCATGAGTCGAGAACGACTCAAATTCAAGAAGGGGAGGATGATGAGGACATCACTACTATGGATACGATCATATTTGGTTGTACCAACTCCAACACGTCATCCACGGGCCATGAAGAGAGAGATATCAAATCCATCACGTTCTGCAACCGACTTCAAATACGAATAACTTTTGCATACGGACTCCGATTTGGGTGAACTTGGACTTGATTGAAAGCTTACAACGAGATCTTTCCAATGGATCTAATCTCAGGCCCAGTGCGCCCCCTTGCTGCACACAACTCTAGGACAACCCTCTCATATCCCTCCCTCTTATATATTCAGTAGCCGCCGCTTTAGACATTTGGATTTTGTTTGATTAGTTTAGCCAAGTGCAAACTTTGTTTCTTTAAGTTGTGCTGGACAACCACCTTGTCAAGATCCTCAATAGAACACCACCTTGATTTTGCCTTCAATTCTTATTTGCAATTTCAGATTGCTTTTACTATTGTTCTTGCTTGTTCTTCGGTTGCTTGCAGGAATTGAACCTCGTGTTCAGGTTGATTGTGCCCACGGCAAGATCAATAACACTCCGGAGTTGGTTTAGCGATTGCTAAAGCGCATCGTCGTCATACGTTGTAGTTAGATCGTCAAAGTCAGTTCTATCAAATCGATACTTATCGCTCTCATCGAAAGATCGGGACACAACCTCACATCACCATTGCAACACACGAGCACCTTACTAGTTCTTTAAAATATCGGGGGACTTCGGTAACGTCGGTTTGAAATTTGAAATGTGACCTTAATTTTTCCCCCTTTTTTCGAGTGAATCGTGTTCTTGGCTTTTATGTTGTTCCCTGCCTTTCACTTTTCAGAGGATTGCTCGATGTGCAAGCAAATGGTGATTAGTGTATGGCACAAAGAAAGGCTATGCCTGGCGAGCAGACTTATTTTTGTTCTAGTGTGGCCGTAGAGAATTTAGAGTAGCAAATTGAAAATTGAAACCCCCTGATACCGAAGGATGTTGCCATTTGGTTTTAACCTGATTTATGAACTTATTTCGACAAAAAATGTTTTTTTGTTCAATTAAGGAAATGCACAATCCTTACATGTTTTTTCTACACAATTCAAAATCTAAATTTAACCTAGACCTACTGATGATCCATCGTGTTTGCAAACATATATTTTCACTGATGGTAAAAACCTAGCCAATATGACAAGCTAAAAGGACTTTGATATTAGGGGGAATTGATCATTTACCCCATTTTACTTGGTGCAATGGCCACATGTTAGTGAAACAAACGGGGCATTTGATCAATGACACAAGTAAGTGAAGGCGTTTTATCAATTATTCCATGATATTATTCTAAGATGATACCGTGGTCACGGTTGTTTATGGTCTCTTTGGATTGATGGATTTCTGCAGGAAAAATAGGATTTTAGATTCCTGAGGAATGGACGGTGTACATCCCTTTGGTTCACAAGAAAAACTGAACCAGATTCCACAGAATTACTGTCCATTCCACTATAATTCTGGAGGAACTTCACTGAAAAAAAAATCATAAGTCGGGCCGAGGGAGGCATTGCCGACGGTTATGTCAGCTGGACCATAGCGGGGCCGGGCGGCATTGGTGGTTACTTCCTCTGGTAAATGGGCCCGGGTGCAGTGCTGGATCGTTCTTCTGGTACTGTAAGAACTATTTGGGACGGTTTCAGCCTCGGCTTCTCCTCTCTAGAAGCCGGAATCTGTTCTAAATGGTTGGTTTCTCCGTGCTAGGAGAAGCTAAAAGTCGAAAGCTAGTCTAAGGCAGCTTCTTACGGTTTTAGTGAGTTGAGGTTCTGACTTTGCCACTAGAGTTGAAGAAAATTACCCCCTCTTATTAAGTATAAAATCTCAAATCCTACCTCTCTTACCCTCGTTCTCGACCCGCACCCCTCACATAAACAAGACTGCCAAACACTAAATCTTTTCAACCTAGCCATTCAATTGTACATCCTTTTAGCCATATAACCTAACTGAAAGCTACTTTTCAGAAAAGGTACAACCATACCAAACATGGCCTATGTTGAACGCAAGCTGGGCCGACAGTGCAGTGGCACAGGGGAATGTACACACGGTTAGAGGGAGGGGAACCTCCTGCATATCCTAGCTTTGACCTACTTGTATGGCTCCGTCCCTCTGTATGTGGGTCCTACTAGGTTCGATTAACTCCCAAACCGCTTTAACCACGAAGATCTAATCAGAATTTAGCACCATCTAGACTTGGGCATTGCGTTGGGCTTTTTTTGGCCAGTTCGTGGCACAACAGGCACGACACGACACGCGCACGAATGACAGGGCTGTGCCAGGCCTCGCAGTTGGGCATGATGGGTGGCGCGGCATGGCACGCCAGCATGTGCTGTGCTTAAGCTGGCACGGCATGAAATAGGCCCGATGGGTCCAAAGTAGGCACAACACATGATATGGCTCTCTGCCGCGATATTGCGTCATGTCGTAGTTTGCCCTACGACTGGTGTCTTTTACGGTCCTCGCATGCGGAGAAAGAGGAGACAACGGAGATGCTAAAAAAATGAAGAATGAGGACTGGAGAGTACATGCTCACTGACACCGAGCACGCGCACCGAGCCGCTCTGCACTAGGATATCTCACACTGGGTGTAAAATTTTTAACAAGGCAGTAACTCTGCACCTGTTCAAGAATAAAATGTGTCCAATGCTTTCGCTGCGTGCGTCTCCAACTCCTTTTCTCCCGTTGTAAAAGTGCAAATGGGCCGAGTTTGGGTCGACACGACACGAAACCGACATGAATCGCAAATGAGTCGTGTCTGAACTAGCCAAAGATAAGCCGGACTGGCACAACATGACATGGTGTTTTGACCGAACGTGATGGTACGACACGGTTTGACACGCGGCCTGACGGGCCATGTTGTGCCGGTGTGGCACAGCAAGAAGCCCACCTCTAGCACCATCCATCCCTCCCTAGACTTGATTCTTGCTTCGTTTCGTGTTCAACTCCGAGTCATATATAATAATGTTGATTTTTCTTTGGTCCCTCTGCACATGAGAATGAGAATATTATATGCAAATACTTAGTATTTTACATTCAAACAGATAGAAAATATAGATAAATGCTTCCATGATTTTTTTTTCTAATTTTTTCCTAGCCTCGAGAGACCAATTCACAAAAGGTTGAAAACCACCGAAATTTCAGTGATTTCGACCGAAATTTAGGTTTAAGGTTCCTTGAAAATACCGGATTTAGAAATTAGTTTTTGAATTTCATTCAGATTTTAGCCAAAATTTTGATTTCGACCGTCCGAACAAAAATGAAATTTTAAACCTTGGCTTCCATCTAGTACATACAAATCAAGACACCATCAACTCCCTATTCCCAACCCTAGCATACCTAGAAATTGCATTCCATTAGCACAAAAATTAAAGTATCACTATTTTTAGCCTCCTTTACCTATTTTTTTTGCAAATCTAACCCTTTCCGAAGTAGCATTGCATATTTAACTCCATCTCAACAGCAGAATTTGCCTCCCTCGCTACATTACCGCAGAATTAGCCGGCGCGCTATGAAAGAAAAAACGGCTTAGAATCACCTAGCCATTGCATCCGAATCTGTTATAAATCTCTCTCAAAAGATTTCCCTTCTATAGAAAGTACTATTACAAAGGCGCCGCTTAAATGTCGTGAGTTGGAAAAGTAAGAGGGTAATCAGCATTACAAGCCGCCCTTTCATCAGGCCGCTTCGAAAGACTGCTGCTTCCCCGAGGATCCGCGCCTGCCCCTCCTCAGGTTCCATCATGGAAGAAGTTCCACCATCATGGATGCTGATGCTAACCATTCACTGGACCTGAATAAAACCAGTCATATTGACCACTGAATTAAGAAAGGGTGTCATAGTGTTGCCCATATGGCCACAATCGACTACCGACACAATTCACAAGAGATCCAAAAGGAACAATGGGCAATAACTAACTGTACAACAAGAACGATGTCTTGTACTTTCAGATGAATTATGGTGCAGTGAAACAATATTGTAAGCGTTACTCATTCTAACTATAAACCACAGGAATGTAGAGGTAATAGAAAAACAAACGGTTACAAACCACATAGAAGCACGAGACCCCTTAACAACCAAGGGGAGCAATAGAAAAAACACAGTACAGGTACCAACTCACTTGTAAGCTCCATGCTGATGGAGCTAACAAAATCAACACACTGTTCTACTAGAATGCAATTAAACAGCAGAGATGTCCTTGTTACATACCTAAGGTATTACCGTCTGATTCTAGGCTTACACCGGAATTCTGCTAAGAGCGCTATGTGATCTGATGACCATTCAGGTGAAGGAAGAGCTGTGTCCTTTCTTAAGCTTTCCTCATCCAGAAGTTCCAATAATGACTCCACTGTCAATGAATCCGCTGAAACAAGAAAGCAAACATGACCAACTGACCATCATCAAACATATCACAATGCTAGTTGCTCATTCCAGAACAACGGAGATACCAAAGCTGCAAACATAGCATAACAATTAACAACTAACAAGCATACAGATACAATGGGTCAGGCACTAACCTGTGTAAAATATGTAATCGACGGTTCCAGTGAAATCCCTTGTGCAATTTGTGAAAAGAGGTTCATTTGTTGCTGGGTCCATCCTCCTCCGTTGGTGCTCCAAATCATAGCTGAGACCTACCATTCTTGCAAATGAAGAATATGCACTGACCTACAAACCAGTAAAACCTTTGGTCAGACCGTTGAACAGGGAAGAAAGGGATCACCAAGCCATGATAGCTTTACTGTACCAGAGGAAGCTGGTGAGTCAACTTGTTCGCAGGGCGTAAAATTCCAAGGGGATCTATGGCCAGATCTGGATGCAACTGATCAACTTTGCCCATTGCAAGAAGCCCATGTGGAGTACTGAAAGGCAAAACTGAGTACTTAGATATTCATAATTAAAAAAAAATAAACCCAAAAAATATTGCTCTGATAGAATTTTGATATGCACCTTCCAGGGATTGAATTGAAATCTCCACAGACCAACATTGGAATGTCTGCACTGACAGCTATTTTTTCCAATCCTTTCAGAAGGGTGTGAACCTGCAAAAATCATATTTACTGTCAATCTGAAATTTTAAGATGTTGCAGAATGCTAGCATAAAGAATGTGATGGTACGGACCTCCCATAGCTTCACATCTTTGAGGTCTTGGTGGACATTTACATGTGTATTCGCCTGCAAAATGATATTATTTGAAGATGAAATGAGACTCCCACGACACCAAAATGCATCAAGTCTGAATTGCTCTGAAGAATTATATAAGCTCCAAATAAAAGGCCAAGGAAAGCATGATACGCAGACAAACCAGGGCAATATGTAATGGAAAAATTATAGTAGGTGGGCCACGAAATCTAGAGCTCAGTGTCAAAAGATCTACAGTCTACCATCAACATAAGGATGCTTCCATGCATCTTAATTTAAGGTCATACTACACAGATATAATTCTTCCTAAAAGAGTATACAACTTTATCTTTTGAGTAACGAAAATCGTTCCAATTGCTGTCTTGCAGTATACTGCTAACAGTTCAACAGCTGAATATAAAAGAATATAGCATGTTTCATAAAGTAATGTCCTTCATCCAGTAAACTACTTTTCACATATTTAAGTGCAACAAAAGAAACTTGGTTATCTGACAGATTAGGAGCACAGCTACTTTATACACATATAAAGAAGGAAGAGTAATTTCCGTACCACACAAAGGAGCTGCCTTTTACCAGGATTTTCAGTTCCATGGTTGCCAAATTTGGCTTCCAAAACAGCAATCAATGCAATGTTATCCTTCAATGGAAACGCAATGCATGATAATAAAAAGTCAATAACAGAATCACTGAAGTAGCACATAATCTCTCTTTTCAAATTAATCTTACCTTAAGCAATCGACTTAGAGCCACTCTTCTTTGAACAGCTGGAATAATTGCATCTGTTAAAGATTGTGCAGCCTTATTGAACTCAACCTACACAAGCAAGGACGTATTAGATAGCAGGAAATTAGCAGATAACCGAGAGACCTACAATGGGGGTACCTCATATTTTTTAACATGTGAAAATCTGTCTTTCCGGAAAAAAGTAGCACAGCCATCAATGGCATGAGGAACTCCAGTGTACACCTGTGACAACAATGAAGCAGAATCAAATAAGACATCGAGAGGTATTAAACCAAATTGCCAAAATAAAAATACAACTAAAAAATACCTCTGTTGTCATTTTCTTGTATAGTGCCTGATATCCATGTTTATCAAGCTCAGGTGCAAAAAAATCTCCAAAGTGGTTCGATTGTACCTGAAAACAGTATGATTTAGCTTACTTTGCTGAACTTAGGCACTTGCTGGATTTAATTTATCAAAGGATTCCACCTGTTAGGCATTAGGTTTTTTAGGGCACTTTAAATTTTAACATTTTTATTATACGAATTTAGAAAAATGAAGACAGCAATCATGTAAAGGATAAACATAATTGTAAGCAGCTTCAGAAAACTCTTCATAATGTACAAGCACAAAATATTGTGTCAGCTGAAACAGCAGGAAAACTATCATAATTTAACATTACTGAAAGAAGCAAAAATAAGTGATAAATATAGCATGGAACAACAATGCAGAAGTAGCGAAAAGATTGTAGGCTGTTAAACATAGTTGCCACTCATAAGTCGATTGGATTGCAAAATTGTATCATGCAAACAACTGAGACTTGCTTAGTTTATTAAACCAAATATATCATGCAAAGAAAAGCAGGAAACATGTCACCAAAAAATTTAAATTGGGAAAGCAGGTTAGCATATGATACCTCCTGAAGACAAATGATATCAGCATGATAACCAATAATTTCACGCATCAAATTTTGTCTTCTGTATGTCCATGAAAGCGCCCACGTTGGGCAGTAACTATATGCATCACTTGTCGCATATGCATCAGCAAGAATATTGTAGGACAGCACCGTGAATTTTCCTAATGAAGAAGTCTGGATGTCTAATTCTAAATGACCCAAAACATCTCCATTCACTTGGATAAGGCGACGTGGAGTAGGAGTTGGTGCTGGAATCACACGCGATGTCATAATTGAAGTTGGAGGTCCCACAGGTACTTTTTTTTCTGTGTCCACAGCTACACATTCAAATCTTAGAACATGCCCAATATCATCAGCAGTTGGTGTATATGTCCGCGAGCGACCCACTTCAAACCAAGTTTCACCCGAGTTCTTGTCAGTGCCTGAGGGATACAAAGGAACAGGTCCGTTATTAACACCAGAGCTCTGTCCAGGATTTGACATTGAGCCAGACCCGGTAGTACTGAGAACCCCAGAACTACCACTGCCAAATCTGCCAAATAGTTCCTCCTCTTCAGCTCCATTTTCATTTAAAGCACTACTAGCTCGCTCATGCAAAACCCTGTGGTGCTGCCATGCATCTGAGAAGCACTTAGCAGAACAATGGTAGCTCTTAGCAACAGGTATTTTCGACTTGAGACAACCTATGCACTGAATTGTTGCTTGTTCCATTGGATGTACACTGCAGATAGTGACTTTTCGATCACTTTGGATGCGATACCTTCAAGGAAGGAGTCCAATCAATATAACACATCCTATTGGATAAACGGAAAGCTTAGAAGAGTGTGACTGAAAATGGTAAAAATCAAGAAGGCCACCTGAAGAACAGTTTGTATCAGTTCATAGAAACTTGCAACATATTGTCAGTCAGTTTGTCAGGGGTCAGGACACTCTGAGCATGTACAATTTTGTTATCAGAATAGTGTAAATGTGGCAAGATGAAATGAGTTAGCGTCATCTTGGCAAAACATCAAATCACAGGTGTGCTTGTGCATGTGTGCTTGTTGTTGTTTTTTGTTTTTGGTTGATTTTAGTCCCTCAACCTGCTAATTTTGTGGACCGTATTCTTCTCTAGCTTTCTTTACCAGATCAGACCAAATACATAATAAGCTAAATTATGTAGTATAGATCAGAGGAGACTCAAACCTTAACTGAGTACAACTACAATTTCATATATCATCAAAGTTGTACACGTCTCATGAGAGGCTATGAAATTAGCTGACTGAAAGGCTGACAGAATGAAAATCGACAAAATTAGAGCTGAGGAGCCAAAACCAATGAAACTAAAGTATTGTTTGGTAGAGCTTCAGATCCTAGCTCTACCTCAGATCTGAAGCTTGTATACTAAAATAAAGTGAATTAAGTTTATATTTTTAGTCTAAAATGTAAACAAGATGACTCACCTAAACACTCTTAACATACCCACAGCTCCAGCCTTACGGATCTAGTGTAGCTAGGAATACCCAGCTTCACCAGATTCACGGATTTGATAGAGCTGGAGCTGTATCAAACACAGCCTAAATGTGTTACCAAACCAAGTTCCACAATTTCTTAAAGTCTAAACCTGTAATTTTTAACTAACGCAATTTGGGCCTACTTGACATGAAAAAATAATGGAAATAATGAATGTAACAAAACATTAAAGCACCAACATAATCAATCATGCATAATTGTATATAGTGTGGCAAGAGTTTGAAATTACCAACAGCACATTGACTATGTCACACTGCTAAAACATAAGCTAGAAGTGTTTTGCATAAATAAATACAAAAATTTGTTTCAAACAATGTAGCATGGAAAGAAAATGGATTTTTTGTGGAGCGGGTTAACAGGGGCAGTGAGAGATCAAACAAGGCAGGAAGATACATGCAGTCAACAAAACAAAAGACCGGAAGGTCTGTTTCAAACTCTGACTAACTTTAAGCTAGTGAAGTAACTTGCAATTGAGCCTCAACCAGCCTAATGTGGTATCTACTCTAATTTGCAATACCAAAGTACTCTTTCGTTTCGAGCTTCAGAGGCATCAACAATCAGCATTGTCCCCTTTGAGTTCACCAAGTGAAGCTAAAGTGTTGTTTAGTTCAAGGAATACCCCAATCCTGGAATCATTTGGCCCCAATTTTAGAACCAGCTCATCTGGAAGAAATTGATAGTGCTTGCGGAAGAAGGTCTCTCCACAAATTTAGTTGGATAACCCAATTCAATCCAACAAAATTTGTTGAATGCCCCCATTGCATCCAAGATGAATGCAACCAATCTTGCATGACAATTGACAACATTCCTCAAAACCAAACATTTTTCATAAAATCATAATATAACTCCCATCATGACTCCTATCTAATTGTCAATAGTTCCAACCTCAACTTTTATGTTTCCAAAACCCAAATAGGTCCAAAATCAGATGGTTTATTAGATTGTTCAATGAATTAGTCACCTATTAGCAATCTGTGTTAGCCCGTGTGACTGCTTGATGTTTAATGGTGAGATTCGACAACAGGTTCAAAATTATGCGGTTTGTGAATTCTGTACCAAATCATGCGGTTTGTGAATTCTGTACCAAATTATGTTACCAACCGTACAATATATTTATGCCTCAACAGCAAGCATTGGCATTTTACATTCTTTTGGGATCCATTCATTTTCCAAAAACAAACAACTCGCTCGTTAGAGCACTCATTACTCAATGCTCTGAATTCATACAGCTGTACTTTCATATATGCAAGAATTAAGCAAGAAAAGCACATTTCCCTGAGTTTAGCAACTACTTAAGCTCCGCTTGACACTTGAAAGCACCATGATATGTCAAAATTCACTACCACATAAGCACAATCAGAACTAAAGAATTCCACAATGGCGTATCATAATCAGCCAAAAATCACAATCACGAGCTGCTCACCATCTGTACCGCATGAAGTGGCCATCAGTGGGCGCGGTCTCGGGCACGTCGTTGGTGGAGGCCACGCCGTTGGGCAGCCGCAGCAGCACGTAAGGCGTGATCTCGCAGCCCACGATCGGGATCTCCGACGGCAGGTGCAACCGCACAACGCTCAGCATCCTCCCCTCCTGCTCCTCCTCCCCTGCTCTGCTCTACCCAGCCCCAGCACCGCCTCGGCCTCCCCTCGCTTACAGATGCAAGCCCTAGATCCCCCACCGCCAGGCTGATCGGCCATCACCTGCCGCCGCGCGCCGCCAGCGTTGCGTCCCCCGATCCAACACCCGCGCGAGCTCGCGGGCTGGGGGAAATGGGAGATCCAGGCGGGAGGGGGCTCACCTGGGGATATTTTCGAGGGCCCTCGAAGCTTCTGGAAGATTCTAGAGACGCGGAGGAAGGATGGCTAGGGTTTTGGGCGCAGAAGACTCTCTCTCTCTCTCTCTCTTCGCGTCGCGTCTGGAATTTTGGGGTTCTCGTTGGAATTTCGGGGGGGCTCACTGTGGGCTGTGGGTGCTCGTCGACTCGGGTATTTGTAGATTTGAGAAATTGGTACGCGGCACCGGGAGGTGGGCTCTGCTGTTTTTCTGGCTTGATAATTTAGGGTCTGTTTGGTAGTGCTCTAGATTCTAATTTCACCTGAGATCTCAAACTTGTAAGTTAAAATAAAGTGAATTAAATTTATATTTTTGATCTAAAATTTAAAAAGATGATCCATCTAAACACTCTTAATGTACTCACAGCTCCAGCTCCACGGATCTGGTGGAGCTAGAAATACCCAACTCCACCAAATCCACAGATATAATAAAGCTGGAGCCCTACTAAACACACCCTTAGAAGGAATTTTTCGTGTTCAGGGTTGAGTCATGAGTGCTTGGCTGATAGCCTCATCCAGTATCATAGAGGTGCACCATGAACAAGGTTTAGTTAGTATAAGGATCATATTTTCTCTATCAGAATTTTGAGTTGTTCATTTTGGACCTATAAATCTTTTTTCAAAATCCTAATCTTCAAATTGGTGCTCTAATGTGAATATAAGATTTAGCCTAATTTTTTCCTAGTTTTCAGTTTTGGTGTATGGTAGAACAATTTTTTTTCTAGAGTATGGTGGAACAATTTATACAAGCAATTTTGTGAAAATGGTCAATTTGCCAACAATCATTTTGAAAGAGATAATGCTTGTTGAATCTACTTGTTTTTATAAAGGAAGCATTAGCTAGGACATTTAAAAGGTTGGATGCAGCTTAAAGTTTCAAGAAAGTATAAGTACGGTATATATGTTTTGTAAAACATACTCGAAGGAAATATACGATATGCACAAGCTATTGGATTTTTCATCCTCTCATGTTTAAGATAGGAACTTTGCTTGGAATGGGAGAAACGATAAGAAAACTTGAAAGGATTCCAATTATGTGAAAATTTGGATACCAGGCTTTTTTGTGTTACAAAAGTTATGTGAAAATTCAAATTAGTGAAAGGAAAACCAATGGCTTAGATAAAATCTCTCTCATTTTCTCGTGTTCCTCTGGTTTTCTGCATCTTAAGCATATGTCGACGATCGGAATCGCCTGCCCGCAAGAGAAAGGAGGGTATGATGTAAGAGTGGAACCCAAGATCGTGCTCGCCAGGGGGAGGAAACCTGATCGTTGCTAAGGATGAGAATAAGAGAGCGGTTGACGCGAAGAATTATACTGGTTCAAGCCCCCAGCACGAGTAACAGCTCTACTCCAGTCTTGCCCGGAGTCGTAAGGTAGACGATGATGTAATGTGGTTGAGTACAAGGGGTGCTCGAGTTGAGGTCGAGCACTGGTTCTCTGTGTTGTGTTGCTTCTGTCTCTCTATGTTGTCCTCTTTTTGTCCCACGCAGGGGAATATTTTATACCTCTAATACAGACTGTTGCAAGAAATGGCTTCGCCCGGAAAACTCGGGAGCGTGGTGTTAAACTTGGATCTGCCCCGAAAATGTAGTCTCCACGTTTGGTTTGACTCCATCTTTAAAGCCCTTTACTTGACTTGGTAACCGTCGACTTCTTTAAACCTGGCCCAGCCCGATTTTGCTAGCTCGAGCTAGGCCTTCATTCTTCTGCTCGAGCTCGAGCTCGGGAAGCGCATGCTCGAGCTCGTGGGATACACCCCTCGAGCTTGAGAGTTGTTTATTTGCACAGAGGTTACTGATCCCCGACAGCATACACTTAATCTCATGGTACACCTTTCATGCCCTTTCGATTTATTGCTTTCATTTAAATGACAAAGGCAAGGAAATAGGCATCATACCTTTCAGGTTGTGTACATTATGTGTTTCAAGAAATAGGTATTTTTTTCATAACTGAAATGGAAGCTGTTCTACCATCTTAAAATAGAACATTTCATTTCAACATTTTAAGAAAGAAAAAATTAGGTAGATGATGACACAAAGAAGTAGACTTAGACAAATAGCACCCAAAGGTTTTTCACCCACATTAACTGAAAAATAACACATCTATTTCTCTTGCCATCAATGGCAACTATCAACATTACGGTGGGGGATTCATTCAGAAGAACTATCAACCATTCGTCATGCTATGTTTTTCTATCTACCACGTCAGTGAGTCATTATCATGTCGTCTCTGCCAATCCATTGCATTGTGCCCCATAATGCGGCGGCGGTTGACCTTTGCCCAAAGAACTACCATCACTTCTTTCCTTCGCTCTGACTCCAACTTCAATAATGTCAAAGCCAAGCCACCATCACCTCCTCTCTGACTCCACCTCTAGTGACATCAAAGTCAACCCGTTGCCACTTCTATCCAACCCCGCCTCTAATGACGCATCAAAGTCAAGATGTTGCTACCTTCTCCCCAACTCCACCTCCAGTGACGTCAAAGTTAAGCTGTTGCCACCTCTATCCAATTCCATCTCCAGTGATGCATCAAAGTCAAGTTGCTGCCAACTCCTTTCCAACTCCACCTCCAGTGACAGCAAAGTCAAGCTACTACCATCTCTATCCAACTCCACCTCTAACGACGTCAAAGTCAAACTGTTGCCACCTTTACTCCAACTCCTATTCTACAGTAATTTTTACTTTGATAATTAGCGTTAGTGACGTAGCATTGTCATTCCTAGGACTGTTAGGCAACAATCATGATGACCCTTGACAAACAATACTATTGCCGAAGTGGTTCCTAGATGGCAATGAAGGCAACAGATCTTGCTCTATCTTTTCTTTTTTAAAAAATACCTTGCCTAAAATTTGTTTGTCACCTAAATTTAACACATCTAATTCGAAGTTATTTTCTATGACAAAGGATAACTATGATGCTATTTTCAGTTGACAACATTTTAATTATTATTTGTCTATTTTCTATGTTCTTTGCAAGGTGTTGTGAATTATGTAGTCGCAATGATGTTGATGTGGTAAATCAATCCACAACAATAAGAATACCAGATCACCGTAGTAATCACTAAGAAATAGATGAGCACCAATCATACTTTGTGGAGAGACAAAAGGTGTGAGAGAGAATAGTAGCTACAACTCTTTTTAGATTGATTTTACTCATCTCAAGGGATACAAATACTTTTATATAACCAAAGTCTGGACGTATGGTGTTCCAATAGAAGCCCATTCACTACACAAACATAATGTCACTATTATTGACCTAAATTTTCGTCCTAAGAAAAGGTTTATTAGTAAATGTGTATGATCTTATGCCCAGTGGCGGAGGAGAGTTGAGGCTAAGGTGGGCCACGGCCCCTCCAACAATATTATAACTCTAAGAATGTACTAGTAATTTGGCAATTTTACCGTCTCATGTAGCAGTATGATTTAGCATTTGAATAAATTTGCATTGACCTTCGTTTGGCCTCTTGAAATTTCGCTCAAGCTCCGCCACTGCTTGTGCCTTCTTGACGGTGTTTTTTTTAAAGGAATCTAGCACTGTGACGGCAGGATGCCCATGAATTAACGAAGGCCGAACACGATCTCTCAAGCCCATTTTGTCTGCCCCTTATTAAAGTGCAAGACGGCTTAACCCACCGTGGTCACCTCCAACGTTTCTCGAGATGAGCCTCTATCTCAATTCCAAAATTTGCTACTCGACTTTTCATCAAATCCTGCAGCCATACGTTTTCACTCACAAATAAATCAGCAGCAGCAGCTCAAGATATTCCTTCTGAATCTCACATGCATTGGTACTGTGTTTCACCATGAACCCTCTGTGTACGTAAGTAGTCTCTGCGTGTACTGACACCGGCACAGGAAAAATTAAACCTTTTTACTACTCCATCTGTCTAAGTTTATAAGGCTTATTGTTTGAATAGTTTTGCCCATAAATATAAGGTTTACATGTAGATTTAATGAGACCTTTCCTTCTAAACCCCTATTTATTCTCTCTCAACTATATGTATTTATTCATTACCACCAACACAAAGTATTATCTCTCATCTTCCAAGACAATTAAGTGGGAGCATTTAAGTCATTTTCTCTCGTACTTTTCTCAATTTTAATGCAACCTTAATCCTTATACAAAGTCAAAATACGCATTATATTTTAGGACAGAGGGAGTAACCATTTACAGAAATGGTTCAGTGCGTGGCAGAAGCCCCATTCCATGTAAAGAGGCAACGCAATTTGCTAGTGGGGGCGAGGGTGATTATCCCCATAGGGACAGGGCAGCCGGAATCCCCTCCTTGGGATGGCCCCGCTAGTGTAGTGGGATGTAGAGGTGGGCGTCGTGCGTGTCTGGTCGGCCGGCCCAAGACGGCCCATCGTGCCGGGCCGAACCGCGCCGGCCGCGCCGGCTGTCGTGCCCGCCGCGTCGGTCGTCCGGCCGGCTCGTCTTCGGCGAGCCCAAGCACGCCCATTTACGCCGTGCCTGCGCCGTGCCGTGCGCCGTGCCCGGTCCATTTACACTATTGCGACGAGAGGAAATGACCCAAATTTGCTTGTAGTAGCGTGCGTACGCGATGGTATGGTGCAGCGAATGTATAGCCACCTTGATTAAATAAATATGTAAATCTACAATCGAGCAACACGCATGGACAGAGATCCTTGGCAGTCACAATAGTGACTGCCAAGTTTGCAGTTGCTGGGCATCCAACTGTTGGATCGAGCGAATCGACGGTCCGGATTAATAAAACGGTCTTGCTTGGACAGAGATCCTTGGCAGTCACAATAGTGACTGCCAAGTTTGGAGTTGCTGGGCATCCAACCGTTGGATCGAGCGAATCGACGGTCCGGATTAATAAAACGGTCTTGCTACAGAAAATTTTCTCCGAGGATTCAAAATGACAGCAAAACAGTACAAATATGGAATAGCTTGAAAATATTTTAATTTTTTTTGCTCCATTGGTTCTATAATGGAACGTAAAACATAATTATCTCTATTTTCTTTAAAAGCATTAGCAATAAACCAAAGCCACTCGATAACTAAGCAAGAAGTTGGGTAATACACACCGGATAATTTTGTAGTTGCGTCGTAAAAATTTTTAAAAAAATTTCGAAAATGACCAGCAATTATCCAATCCGCGTCAGTAACCAATACCTCACCATTATTGCAGTTGACGAAGACAGTGATAATGTGCTCATAGTCTTCGCACCGATGCAACATAGTATAAGTTGAGTTCCATCTAACCTTTATATCAAGGTTGAATCTTCTTGGTTTCATATTGTTGGCCTTGCAGTACTCTGAGAACTGGGCAAACTTTACAGGTGAATTAGTAATAAAATCGATAGCACTACGTATGCCCTCTAAAGTAGGTTTCATTACATGCAAACCTGCCTGTACAATGAGATTAATAATATGGCATACGCACCTCTGGTGGAGTACAAAACCTCCAATATAAGTCTCCAGGTGCGGTGAGAGATGCTCCACAGCCGTTGTGTTAGCTGATGCATTATCAAGAGTAATGGAAACAATTCTACTTTCTATTTTAAAGTCATTAACAACCTCAAGTATAGGGTAGCGATAGCATGTCCGGTGTATGACTCCGAGATTGGCCTAAACCTTATAACTCTTTTGTTTAGTACGTACTCGTCATCTAGGTAGTGTGCAACAACACTAATATATGCTGCTCTTTGGTGAGAGGAAGTCCATATATCAGATGTTAATGCGAATGAAAAACTAAGCGTCATAAAGGTCTGTTTTAACATTTCTAGTTTAGTTGTAAACATTTTACCAACATCACGTGTAGTTGTTCTTCTACTAACATGTTGGTATTGCGGGCAAAAACTACGTTGCACCATTCTCTCAAAATTAGAGCTCTCACCCGTTCTAAGCGGAAAATCCTCCGTAACTATGTAACGTGCAATTTCTTCTCTAGCTACGTCGGCGCTGTATACCCATGTGCTTACCGAACCGTCGGTGTTGAAGTTGAGCTGTGTCTGCACGCCCTCGCCCGGCCTCCGTCCGGCCGATATCTTCCTCAAGCAATTCTCCGCATGTCTCTTTAGATGACCTGTATCACCACATGCACGCAGATAGTTTAGCTTGACAAGATTTGCAAACAAAGATACACTACCTCATGTTCGTCACAGATTTGACGGTTCTGTCCATATGTTGCCGACCACGCTGCCGATCGCGGCTATGGACGCCCGATCTTGCCGCATCGATATGTCGAGTGCGTGTTCGGTGTGAATACCGACGCCGCCCCGCATGCACCGAGGTAGCGGCATCCGAGTTCGGTGCATCCGAGTGTACGAGGCATCCTCGATCTTTGTCGCGTGCCGCCCGGATGACGGTCATCCATACCGTAGTCTCCCATGCTGGGGGAGAGTTGGCGTGGGTCGATCTCTTGATCCTGACGAGGGGGACTAGGAGAGCGCGGGCGTGCTCTCCTACTCTTGCTCTTGCGAAATATTTTATTTCACAACGAGAGAGTAAAAAAAAGAAAGCAAATATAGAGAGATTTGCAGATTATGCTGAGCGCCTGAGCAAAAATAGGCAAGAAGGGAGAGTACGATAGAGTTGTGCAGAACAAATTCAAGTCATCCCCTGTCTTTATAGTGTGTCCAGCGAAATAACCGTTGTTCTGCTGTCGTTGTAAATTCAAATTACGCACGGGAGTACAGTACGGATATTACAAAGCAACTTTATATCATGTCACGCGTCAAATTGTTGTTCCGCTGTCGTGCATGACGAAAATTTATTCGTTGAATGCTTTATGTCTTTCAATTGAGACACGTCATTTCAATTGAGGCGAGTCTGTGCTCGTTGAATGCACTCATACACACAAAAAAATAAATTCCTCAATCTTTTCCTTTTTTCCCAATCTCTCCCTTACTTTTTCTCTCCACGCGCCTTACCTTTCTCTCCCGGATTCCCTCGCCCTCGTGGCTGGCGCCACGCCGCCACGCCCACGCGCCACGCGCTCGCCGCCGAAGTCACCTCCTGCCGGCCTGCCCCGCCTCCTCGCTTCCCCGCCACCCGCCTCGCTTCTCCCGCCGCCTCGCTTCTCCGCCGCCGTCTCGCCCGGCCCCGTCCTCCTCCTCGCCTCTGCTGTCTCGTCAGGCCCCGTCCTCCTCCTCGCCCGCTTTGCCACCGCCTCGCCGCTCCCCCCCGCCCGACCCCGCCGTCGCCTGCGCCACCTGTCGCCCGGCCTCGCCGCACTCCCGCCCGCCCGCCTGGCTGAGCTCTCTCACGGCTCGCTTCTTCCCCCCCGACCGCCTCGCTGACCCCCGCCTCGCCGCACCCTCTTCCTCGCCCGGCCCCACCGCCTCGCCTCGCCCCCCCCGCTCCCTCTTCCTCGTTGGCTCGCTTCCCCACCCCCACCCGGCCCCGCCCGCCTCGCCCAGCGCGCCGGTCTCCCGCTCCTCTCCCCTCACTCGCTGCTCCCTCTCCCCTCCGTCCTCCCTTGCTGCCCTCTCCTCCGGCCTCCCGTGCGCGCCGCCGCCTCCTCTCCCTCCGGCCTCCCAGGCCGCTGCCGTCCCTCTCTCCTCCGGCAACCTCCGGCCCCACGGCCTAGGCCCTCCCTCCCCCTCCCTCTCCTCACTCGCCCGGCCTCCCGCTCCCTCTCCCCTCCCCTCACGGCGGCGGCGCGGCGGCGGGAGCGGGTCTGCGCGTCTCGCCTCTACCATGGGCGGCGTCTGCTGCGTGCTGCGTGCCTTCTCCGGTTGGGCAAGACGCGCACGCCCAACGCGCGTGCCGGGCCGTGCCGCCCGTCGTGCTCGGGTTTTGGGCTCGGCACGGCCCGACCTCTGATGGACGGGCCGCGACGGCACGGCCCGCTAACGTGGCGGGCGGGCTTTGGTATCTTGCGTGCCTGCGTGCTCGGTGCCGCCCGTGGCACGGCCCATTGCCCACGACTAGTGGGATGGGCTCACGGCTCCGTAGGATCGTCGAAATAATAAAATATATTATTTTAGTTTGTATGTTATATATTTTTGTATGATATAGGCATTTTTTCTTATATGTTTAACTAAAACTTATATCTATGTATCATAATATAAATTTTGAAACTATATATTATGAAAAAATATACCCAAAAACCTATAAATTAATAGTTAAAGTCATATTTACAAGTAAATTTTTTTATTTATACTTTGTTTTCAAAAGCTATAGGGATCCCCACGAGGCTCAGCTCCTGCGCGAGACAGGGACAAGGTCACTTTCACTCTGTGAAGCTTAGCGGGGATGTCCGGGCAAGTATTGGAATTTGGGCGGGGTTGCAGGGACATCCTGTGGCCATCCGCTCCGTTGCCATCTGTAGTTGCAATGCATCAACACTTTTCTCGTGATGGCGGCCATCTTCTCTTTGGTTTATATTAGAGCTGTAAAAAAACCTAAAGTTTATGAGCTGCTCGAGCTCATTTCGCTCTACGCTCAATTCAAGCTCGGCTCGAGCTCCAATGAACCGAGTTTTCCAAAGCATGCATGGTTTAGTACCATATTGTCTAACCAAGTGGAGGAAAGACAATTTAAAAGGTGGAGTCGTTGCCACCTCTTGATTAATTACACTTGGTATGAGAATGGAATAGGGTGGACAGTGGCTAAACACACACGCACGTGCGCGCATTCGCGTATTTTCGCGTGAAAATTCGCGTGACTTGTGACGAGCAACCGCGCCGCGTCGTAATGTGTATCCTGACACTTTGAATTCACCTTTTTGTTTTGCTGAACCCTACATTTATCTCTCCATTCAATCTGTTTAAATGCGATTTAAACATATATTTGAATTCTGTGTCATTATACAGTCAGTTACTAGTGAGTTAATTGACATTATGTTGTCAATTACTAGTAATCGCGCATTTCTTGACATCATGAGGTCGATTTTTGTGCGAGTGTATATAAACTCTCGAGACGTTCGTGATGTAAACACGAGATTCCTCCTCCATTCTTCCTCCTCAATTCTAAGTGCTGTACTGTTGTGTTGTGTTGTTGAACCGCGCCGGCCTTCCTCCTCGTCGTGCACCGTGAAGGAGGGTGAACGGTATCTCCGAACCATTGCCGCAGAGTTCACCTGCACGAGGGCGGCAATAAGGTTTCTGAGCAGTACATCAGCGTGACCGCTCTGCTTCTTCCTCGACGTCGACTACTTCCACGTCTGCGTTGCGCTGCTTCCTTTTCTTCAACAAGTCCAATAGTAAGTAATTCGTGTGATAAATCAATTCCGTTATTATACAATTCTTGAGCATATTCTGAAGTACAATGTGGTACCTGCTGTTTTATGTATCTCTAGTCTTTTGTTACTTTTGCCTCAATTTAAAATCTGGAATAAAAACATTACACCAATTTCCAACAATCCAGAAACCTTATTGCGAATATTTTTGTGATTCAGCAATGGCTGGTGCTTCGGATGCAATGAAACCTAAGAGGTTTTCTGGTGTGAACTTCCGTAGATTTTAGCATGGATGATGCTAAGTCCATTGTTGCACAAGCACACGACCTCCAGCTACTAATTGGCGAGATTGCCATTTGGGTTGTGCATTGCCTCCTAAGTTTTTGGCGCAGGCATTGTTGCCAAACTTCCCTCATCTTGGCGGGATTTTTCCACTAGCTTAAAGCACAAGAGGGAAGAGATTTCTATTGAGGATCTCATTGCAGCCCTTGATGTGGAAGAAAAGGCAAAAGATATTTTCTAACTTTTATAGATGATGCAACACGTTTTTTTATGTGTATTTGCTGAAAACAAAGGATGAAACTTTAAACTATTTCAAAATTTATAAGGTCGAGGTTGAGAACCAACTAGAAAAGAAAATTAAAAGACCAAGGTCTGATCGTGAAGGAGAGTATATCTCTCATGAATTCTCTCAGTTCTGTTCTGAGCATGGTATAATCCATGATGTTACACCACCATATTCTCCCCAATCAAATAGGGGTAGCTGAGAGAAAAAACCGAACACTAACGGACTTGGTGAATGCCATGTTGGAGAGTGCCGGTATGCCTAAAATATGGTGGGGGAAGCTATATTAACAGCAAATTTTGTCCTAAACAAAGTAATCACTAAAAAGTGTGAGATTACTCCATATGAGGGATGGAAGGGGAGAAAGCCCAATGTTAATTTCCTGCGAACTTGGGGGTGTTTCGCAAAAGTCAATATACCATTGCAGAAAAAGAGAAAGCTTGGACCTAAAACAGTCGATTGTATTTTTCTAAGATATACACATAATAGCACGGCCTATAGATTTTTAGTAGTAAAATCAGAAACTCTTGAGATTATTGCTAACACAATAATGGAGTCCAGAGATGCTTCATTTTTTGAGGATATTTATCCTATGAGACCAGCAGGTAGTACTTCACAAACTGAGAATAATCAAACTGATAATAATAATAATGTTGAACCTACCACTATTTCTAAACTAATAAGTGATACACTACCAGTAGAAGATATTTCTGAGGAGGATAACAATTCAGTCGCAGAGGCTCCTCGTAGGAGTAAGAGACAAAGGGTTGAGAAAACCTTTGGCGACGACTTTATTGTATACCTCGTGGATGATGTGCCAAAATCTCTTTCAGAGACTTATGCACTTCCTGATGCTGAGTATTGGAAAGAGGCGGTCCGTAGCGAGATGGATTCCATCATGGCTAACGGGACTTGAAAGATCACTGATCTTCCTAGTAGTTGCAAACCTGTTGGATGCAAGTGGATCTTCAAAAAGAAGATGAGGCCTGATGGTACTGTTGATAAGTACAAGGCAAGACTTGTGGTCAAGGGTTATACCCAGAAAAAAGAAGAGGATTATTTTGATACTTATTCTCCTATTACCAGATTAACCACCATTAGAGTGCTCATTGCATTAGCTGCTTCCCATGGTCTACACGTCCATCAAATGGATGTAAAGACAGCTTTCCTTAATGGAGAGTTGGAGGAAGAAATCTATATGGAGCAACCAGATAGTTATGTGATTATTGGACAGGAAAATAAAGTGTGCAAATTATTAAAATCCTTGTATGGCCTAAAGCAAGCACCTAAGCAATGGCACGAAAAGTTTGATAAAACTTTGACATCTGCTGGTTTTGCTGTTAGTGAGGCAGATAAGTGTGTATACTATCGTTATGGTGGGGGTCAAGGTGTTATTTTGTGTTTGTATGTTGATGACATACTTATATTTGGGACAAACACTGCTGTAATTGACGAGGTCAATACTTTCTTATCTCGATGCTTTGATATGAAAGACTTGGGAGAGGCAGATGTTATTCTGAATATAAAATTGATCAAGAATGAGGATGGGATCATTTTGCATCAATCCCATTATGCTGAGAAAATATTGAGTCAATTCGGCTTTGAGAATTGCAAAATTTCCCCAACACCTTATGATCCGAGTGTTAAGCTTCGGAAAAATCAAGGGTTAGGAAAGGATCAATTGAGATATTCACAAATTATTGGGTCCCTTTGTATCTAGCTGGTGTCACAAGACCTGATATCTCATTTGCTGTGAGCAAATTAAGCCGGTTTATATCTAACCTAGGAGATGATCATTGGGAGGCACTTGAAAGGGTGTTGCGCTACTTGAGAGGCACAACATCTTATGGAATACACTATACTGGGTATCCATCTGTTTTAGAAGGATATAGTGATTCCAATTGGATCTCTGATGCGGATGAGATCATAGCTACAAGTGGCTATATTTTTACTTTAGCTGGTGCTGCAGTTTCATGGAGGTCTTGCAAACAGACCATATTGACGAGGTCAACCATGGAAGCTGAACTCGTAGCACTAGACACAGCCACCGTTGAGGCTGAATGGCTTAGAGAGCTAATGTTGGACTTGCCATTGGTTGAGAAACCAATAACGCCAATCCTAATGTACTCGATAACCAAATAGTGTTGACTAAGGTTATGAGTACTAAGGATAATATGAAGTCCTCCAGACATGTGAAGCGCAGGCTCAAAACTGTCAGAAAATTGAGAAACTCCGGAGTTATTGCTGTGAATTATATTCGTACTGAGAAAAATCTGGCAGATCCTTTTACAAAAGGACTTGCAAGGAAGGCGATTTCCATTGCATATATGGATATGGGTATGAGGCCCACTTGAGTTAAACCACAATGGTAACCCATATCTTCCTGATCGGAGATCCCGTGAATTAGATAACGGGAAAAACAAGTTGATGTTGTAACAAGAGAGTACATATTATTAAATTTGTACATGTGTCCTAATAGACAAAGTACTCTCGACTGTATGGAAGGTTGGCTTAAAGCCCTAATGTATTCTAGTGTCAAAGGAAAAATGTATTGGCCTACAGGATACCTATAATGAATACACCTACTTGAGCCTAACTGTGAGGTCGCAGTTCACGAGGATGGGGCATTCTCTAGAAAGCTCATGAGTAGATAAGGGAGCATGACCATATAACGCTCCGTTTAGGCGTGGTTTATTGGTAGCCTAGTATCGGTTGAGATTTTCAAGTTAAGTCTGATCACGAAAAGCTATGAATTCAAGGCATAGTCCATTCATTAGTTGTGAGAGGATGAATCTTGCCAATCTAGGTGCAAGTTTAACCCGTACGGGACTTACACCAAAAAGACTGGTATATTAACAACACATTAGCACAGTGCTTTTTGTAATCTTTTTTGCTATTTGCTTTAGAATTGGTGGGGGATTGTTAGAAATTGACCCATTGGGTGACCCATTTCCTTTAATTCCAAAGCATGCATGGTTTAGTACCATATTGCCTAGCCAAGTGGAGGAAAGACAATTTAAAAGGTGGAGTCGTTGTCACCTCTTGATTAATTACACTTGGCATGAGAATGGCATAGGGTGGACAGTGGCTAAACACACACGCACGTGCGCGCATTCGCGTATTTTCGCGTGACTTGTGACTTGCGACGAGCGACCGCGTCGCGTCGTAATGTGTATCCTGACACTTTGAATTCACCTTTTTGTTTTGCTAAACGCTGCATTTATCTCTCCATTCAATCTGTTTAAATGCGATTTAAACATGTATTTGAACTTTGTGTCATTATGCAGTCAGTTACTAGTGAGTTAATTGACATTATGTTGTTAGTTACTAGTAACTGCCATATTTAACTGACATCATGAGGTCAGTTTTTTGTGCGAGTGTATATAAACTCCTGGAGACGTTCAGGACAGAAACACAGTATTCCTCCTCCATTCTTCCTTCTCAACTCTAAGTGCTGTACTGTTGTGTTGTGCTGTTGAACCGCGTCGGCCTTCCTCCTCGGTGTGCACCGTGAAGGAGGGTGAGCGGTATCTCCGAACCATTGCCGCAGAGTTCACCTGCACGAGGGCGGCAATAAGATTTTTGTGCAGCGCATCACCGCGACCGCTCTGCTTCTTCCTCGACTACTTCCACGTCTGCGCTGCGCTGCTTCTTTTTCTTCAACAAACCCAATAGTAAGTAATTCGTGTGATAAATCAATTCCGTTATTATATAATTCTTGAGCATATTCTGAAGTACAATGTGATACCTGCTGTTTTATGTATCTCTAGTCTTTTGTTACTTTTGCCTCAATTTAAAATCTGGAATAAAAACATTACACCAATTTCCAACCGTTTGAACTTGACCCTGAGCTTACGAGCTTTAACGAGCCGAGTTCGAATAGCTTGTGAGTCTGGATAAATTTACAGATTACTTGTTAAATATTTTTGTATGTTAACTTTTATCGAGTTTACTCGAGTCAATCTCAAGCTTAAGTTTTTTTATTGTCCATGTTAAATTGTTGATTGATATTGAGCTTACTTGAGTTTGGATCGAGTCGAGCTTAAGCCTAAGTCCAAACTTAGATCTCAAACTCAGGATCGTTCGAACTCGGCTCGAGCTTTTACCAAACTCGACTTGTTTACAAACTCGACTTGTTTATGACGCTATTAAGATGTACTGACTGATGCTATCCAATCCAGCCGAATGTTGTGCGCGGGCATACGACGGAGGCCTGAGTTTCGACTTCCGTGCTTGTTGCGGGAGCAAAGTCATCGTGCTTACTGTTGTGACCCAAGTCGATCGTGGCCGGTTGTTGGAACTTGTCATGGTCGATTTAATTTGGTTTAGGAAAGAGATTCACGAATGAACGTGTATAGACTGTGCAATAACGAGATTGACAGAAGTTTAGTATAGGCGTTCTTGTGATCGCAGTGCTTGAGATCGGAACGGCCTGTTTGCTATGACTATGGTTTTTTTTTTTTTTTCCGAGAAGTAGCTTTCTGCTGAGTTGTATGGCTAAAAGTTTGCACGGATGAATAGCTGATTTGAAGAGATTTAGTGTTTAGCAGCTTATTAGGTGTAAAGGGAACGGGTCGGGAATAGGGGTGATAGGGGTTGGGTTTGCGATTTTATACTTGGTAAGAGAAATAGAGGTGGGCATTTTTAAATCGAAACCGAATTAACCGATTATTTCTATTTTTTTAGTTTTCGGTTTGGTTTTTATTTTGGTATAATTCGGTTTTCAGTGTTCGGTTCGGTTTTTCGCTTCTAAAAACCGAATAGCCCATGTATAATATCAGTTTATAATGTTCTTCCTAAAGCCACTAAATAATTCTGATGTTCTAATGCATGTATGCGTATGTTTGGTATATTCATATATTCTATTATGCTTATATTGTAATGACCTATGAATATTGTGTAGGTTTGTCTCTACTCTGTGTTGCGATATGAGAATGACTAAATCTAATCTAGCTAGTATTTATTCATGTTTCGGTTAATAAAAAAACCGACTTAATCGAACCAAAATATTTCGGTTAAATCGGTTCTATTTTTTATTTTGGTCCAAGAAATTTGGTTGCCAGTTTCCAAAAACTGAATTATTTTAAAACAAAAAAAACTGAACCAATCAAACCGAAAAAACATAATACCCACCCCTAAAGAGAAAGTTAATTTTCTTCAACTCTAGTGGTAAACGCAGAACTCTAATCCACTCAAACCGTGGGAAGTTACCTTAGACCTGCTTTTGGCTTTCAATTTCTTTTAGTACAAATGGACTGCTAGCGTTTGGCTTTCAACTACAGAGAAGAAATCGTTTGGGACAACTTTCGACTTTCAGAGAAGAGAAGTCAAAGCGGAAACCATCCCATAGAGGGGCCGTAGCTTTTCTGAAAAGTTGTTTTATGGCTTTCTGGACTGAAAAACAACCATAGCTTTTTTACGATAAGTCATCTGATAAACAGCTAATTTCTTTCCACAATAAGTGCAAAAACCCACCCCACCCTTCTTTTGGCTTTCGTTAGTTATATGTGGCTTCTAGTTTATGCCAAAAGCCAATTGAAAGTGTTGGCATCAAAATTTGGTTAGAATAGTCGCTTTAGGAAATAGAATCCAAAGTATGGAGAATTAAAGTGTGGGTAAAGGATTCTAACTAATATTGGTTTAACAAAAAGTTTGTATTTCGGAAATTGAAGCTGATATTGTACGCATTAGGATTTAGAAATATATGTCTGACTTGTAAGGGTAAGTTAATTGGATATTTAGCCGATATAAATTCAAATAAGGAATTTTATCTGCAAAAGATGAAGGCCAACATGGATCATGTTTTGTAACGGATCGGAGAAGGATATGATCGGTCTAGTGCTTAAAAGGGACTCGAGACGAGAAAAGAAAAAACAATACAATAGTCAATCAATCAACTCTCATCTACTTTTTACTTATTTCCTGTCGACTACGAGTAGTTTTTGTAATTTAGAATCTCTTTGTAATTTGTTTTTGATCGATAAAGTTGTGCATCGTCGATTTTGATCATCTTCGATTTACGTCAAGTTATCCTATATTTGCTTTTCTTCGATCATGTTGTGCATCGCCTTTTTGGAAAAATCTGTCTTTATCAAATCATCTAATTATCTGTATCAAGCTATTTAGATTGATCGTTACCTGCGATCTAATCGGCTAAATAGCTGTTTGGATCAGATCTTTATTGAAAACCTAATCGGCTGAAATAGCTGTTTAGATTATAATTTTCTTGCCGATTGCAGGATCAAATCGGCTGGCACACCACAAACCAGATTAAACCCGGTGTTTGCATGTGTTTGAGCCGATCAATCCTTCATCACATTTTTCGGCGCCAACACACTTTTGGCACGCCCGGTGGAACCGATTTCTTCTTCAAGCAAGTTGATTCCACCATCCGACATTCTGTCCGATGCTACAACCGTCCTGACGATGGACGATTTGACGCCGGAACAATGCAAGGACATTGAAGATCAAAAGGTCATGCTCGAAGAGATGATGCTGAATTGCTATTAGGAAACTCGACGTGGCATACCCAGAAGACTACATCACCAACTGTCAGTTTCTTCGACAACACTGAAGCTTCGACCTTATCGGATAACAGGCCGATGAGTCGATATATGCCTGCACAAGCTGAATTAACATATATGATTAATCAATCTGTGCACCATGCCTTGGTCAACTAGTCATCGGCTTTGGTGACAACCCTCAAGCTGATGATTGAGAATAGCGTTAAAGCCGTAGCGCAAGAGTTAGTGTCGATTGGAAATTTATTAGAACCAATGCAAACGCTGCCAAGTTATCCAGCCTACTAAATAGCGCTAAGTACATAGAGTCTTGGAACAGTAGCCGATCCTAAATTGTTGGCTCCAGGTCCAACTATGATGCCCACTCAGCTTACCATAATTTTACCAAGAGATACGCATGCGAGTAGGGCTCCCCACTATCAAGCTTATACCGATGGGGCTAAGTTGGACTCTCAAGCCAGCTTGTCACCATCGGCCCCCTTCTACATTTTCCACAACTGGTCGCATAGTGATTGAACCCCCTAAGAATCCACAATACACCGATCCCATTCCGCAGAGGAATCCGGCCCCATATAGTGTGGTAGCTTACTCAGAACCCTTTGTTTCTTTGCCAGAGCCGACGGCTAGGAGGCCTAATGTAGCCTATGACCAGCCTTATCAGCCTCCATCGGCTCAAGTGCCATATCAACTCGGATCTACGCTCGGGGGCAGCATGCCAGTTGTGACCGTAATTGGCAACCCCCTAACCCATTGTCGGCCAAGACAGATAATTGGGCTGACCAGATAGCTGTGGTGTTACGGGATCAATTCGGCATACAGCTGAAGGGAAGGATAACCAGCTATCGAAAGCCGTATCCTGATTACATTGATCAGATTCTGTACCCTAATAACTTTAAAGCCCCTGATTTTGCAAAATTTTTGAGAGACAATTCTACCACCAACTTGGTGCACATCGGATGATTTATTGTGCAATGTGGCGAAGTGGCTTATTATGATGGATTAAGGATCAAATTATTCGCGCTGTCATTATCTGGGGCAGCTTTTACATGGTTCACCACTTTGACCCCAAATTCGATCAATGCCTGGGCCGATTTGGAGAGCCAATTCCACGAATACTTTTTCTTGGGGAGCTTGGAACTTAGAATTTCTATTTTGAGTTATATTCGGCAAAAATTCAAAGAATTGGTCACCGATTATGTTAAAAGATTAAGGGAAATCAGAAATCAGTGTTTAGTGTTACATTGCCCAATAACCAGCTAGCCGATTTGGCCTTCTAAGAATTGATGCCCCAGTTAAAGGAAAAATTCGGTGGACAAGAATTTACCGATTTAAGTCATATGTTACATCAAGTATGGGTTCAAGAAGGCCGTTTCACCAATAATAGGGGTTTTAAGGATAAGTTCAAGAATAACAAGGACAATAAAAAAGACAAGGTTAACCTCATCGAATATGATTCAAATGATTCATCTGAAGACGATGAGGTTGAGATAAATATAGCCGAGTGAGTTAAAGGACCTAAAAAGTCTTTAGTCTATTCATGGCTCAAGCCGACCAAGAATAAATCAGAAGTAAAATATGCTTTTGATGTCTCAAAGTGTAACCGTATTTTTGATTTATTATTTCAAGAAAAGATAATACGGTTGCCTGAAGGACATGTTCTACCGTCGACTGATGAGATAAAAAGCGAAGGTATTGCAAGTGGTATCATTCTTTCTCCTGTAATACTAATGATTGCAACATTTTTCGTCAGCAGATACAATTGGTTATAGAAGATGGCCGACTAAAATTCTCTAAGGAGCCGATAATGCAGCTAGATGCTAACCCATTTCTGATCAATATGATCTAATACTTTGAGAAGCAAGAGCCGAAACAAAGTGCAACATCCAAGGGTAAGGCACATGTGTCGGCATCCACGAAAGTAGTACGCCAAGTTGACGCACAGACGAACCTTGATAGCCATGAGACCTTAAAAATTATGGTTAGCTAAATCCAAATAGAAACCGACTATGACGAGAAAAGTTCAAGAACCATCAAGCCAAAGGGGGAATTGCAAATGAACACGTGGTATAAGGCGAAAAGGTCATCGCCACCACGTAGGCTAGTACAAACGCAAAAGCCTAACCCGACTCTCTCCCAGTTGTTGAAAAAATATGAAAGGAGAAGTGACAGGCCGCAATATCCTGCACGACGGCCAGATAATATGTATTGGCCTGAGAACCTGGAAAGAGTGCACCAGCGATGCCCGTTTTGGCAATACTGTTGGGAGAGGGGGTCAGTCTTGCCGTCACCATACACATGTCTGATGGAGCATTACCCGCCCCAAGGTGGCTGGCAGCGACAGTCAGCTAAGACAGGATATCTAAGTCGATATGAGACCATTAGGGTGAACAAGTCAATAGGGGATCGGTTAAATAAAGAATTTCCAAGAAGATCCAAGAACAAAGGCAACCAGATGAAGGGTTAAGTTCTGTGGCTAGGGTTGATCTGGCAGGAAAGATACGTGAGCCGATCGAACCAAAACCCAGAAGGTGTCCTCCAGGTTTAAGCCGATCTCAACAAAGAAGACTTCAATGCCTAAGGACCTAGAAGATGAGGAAGGCCGAGCAAGAAAAACAAAGAGATGAAACCTTTAACGAGCTCCAGCCGATGGAAATTGCCAGAAAGGAGTGGAGAAAGAAAGAATCGGTTGAAGAAGAGTTTGATTCAGCTGACGATTTGGATTCCTGGGTGATTCGCAATGACTCTCCACCTCCGATGGATATCAATATGGTATTCATGTTGCCTGATGAATTTAGAACGGGTATTACATCGACTAAGGAAACTTTTGCTCAACTATGCCTGGGTGCTCAAGATATGGTTGTTGAAAAACCTCAAGATGATCATCGACATCTGAAACCATTATACTTGAAAGGCCATATTAATGGCAAGCAGATATCAAGGATCTTGGTCGATGGTGGAGCAACTGTCAACCTGATGCCCTACACTACGTGTAGAAAGTTGGGTAAGTCCGATAATGATCTTATTAAAACTAACATGATTTTAAATGACTTCACAGGAGATGCCACCAAGGCAAATGGGGTCATGGTGATAGAACTTACGATTGACAACAAGACATTGCCGACCACATCTTTGTAGTCAATGCCAAAGGAAATTACAGCGTGCTATTGGGACGAGATTGGATTCATGCCAACTGTTGTATTCCGTTGACTATGCACCAAATAATGATCTAGTGGAATGGTGATGAGGTGGAAGTTATCCAAGCCGATACATCGGCTCATATTGTTATGGCCAGTTCTGACGCAAATTGACAACATGATGAGGCTGAATGCATCGGGTAAAACCTTGGACGATTGCGATTTTATCTGCATCAACAAAACTGGTCTCATCCCGATTAGCGTAAGGCTGAGCACCTTTGATCGGACAGATGAGATTTTATGCCGATGGAGCCCAAGTCAACAATAAGAGTTATGTAAGACAAAATGTGAGGCTATTGGCAGACAACAGATAGCTATGAGGCCATTGAAGACTTTCAAGAGGTAGAGAAATTAGACCAGGGTTTTAGGTCGACTGATTTGCTGGATGAAGTCGACATAGGTGATGGTGATAGGAGACGACCGAATTTTATTAGTTCAAAATTAGTAGTAGCGTATAAAGAAGAGTTGGTCAATTTGTTAAAAATTACAAAGATTGTTTTGCTTGGGAATACCATGAGATGCCCGGTTTGAGCTGACAATTAGTTGAGCATCAGCTACTAATAAAACCAGGTTACAAGCCATTTAAGTAGTCTCCTAAACGATTTAATCCAACCATGTATGATAAAATAAAAGAAGAGATTGAGCGATTATTGGAAGCTAAGTTTATTAGGCCTTGCCGGTATGGTGAGTGGGTTTCCAATATCATTCCTATTATGACAAAAATAGTAAATATGCTTATCGATGTCTATAGCCACAACGAAAGACGAGTACCCGATGTCTATAGCCGATATGCTTATCGATGCTGCATTAGGAAATAAGATTATTAGTTTTCTTGATGGTAATGCTGGGTATAATCAATTATTCATGGCAGAAGCTGATATCCCTAAGACCGCTTTCAGGTGCCCTAGGGTTATTTGAATGGGTGGTTATGACATTCGGCTTAAAAAATACTGATGCAACGTATCAACATGCTATAAATTTGATTTTTCATAACTTAATCGGCCATATTGTGGAAATCTACATCAATGATGTCGGGGATCGGACAGCCTGGCGCGCGTCCCCCTGACACGTGTCCGTTCCCCCTCTGTGCCCGGGGGACTGTTCCTAAGCCCAGGCAGAGACGTCTCCGGTCTACCGGCCCGGGGCACCGAGCGGACTGTTACCAGTCGGGATCCGACCAAAGGTCCCAAGAGGCCACCGGGGACACTCTTCCCCGACCTGGCGGACCTCTCCGAGCTCTTCCCCGACCTGGCGGACCTCTCCGAGCTCTTCCCCGACCTGGCGGACCTCTCCGAGCTCTTCCCCGACCTGGCGGGCCGGGCTCCCGACCTCCGCGGGAGCAGGGTCCCCGACTCCGACCAAGCTGAGCTCCCGACCTCCGCGGCGGGTCGGGATCCCCTGACTCCGATCGAGCCAAGGCAACCCCCGCCAAGGGCCGCGTGTCAAAGCCTCCACCAGCCAACAGCCACGTGCCCCACGGATGGGGTCAATCGAAGTGACTATACGAGAGCAGGTGGCCATCTCCCAAGATGGTTTAATGGCTGCTGAAGTCATGCTTCCAGTCCCATCGACCGGTCCGCGACAAGACGAAGACACGCTCCCTCCCGAGGCAGCACCAACATCATGAGCAGCAACGTCAACACTCGTTAGGATCGCAGAAGGCAGGTGCGCCGTTTCCCGGTGAAATACCTAACCGCCCTGACCAACGAGACTACCGGCCCAGCGTGGGCAGGACGAGCGGTGACCAGTCGACAGGACAAAGGACCGAAGCTGCCCCTTCCTACCGTATAAAGGGAGGCGGGAACCCCGGGAAAGGGGGGAATTCTCCTAGTTAAGCCATGAGCACTCTTGAGCAAGGATCCAATAACTCTCGTTTGTAAACTTTGTACATCCATCTACAAAAAAAGGCAATACACCACCACCACACGAACTGGAGTAGGGGTTCGGCCCGAACCAGTATAAACCTTGTGTCCCCTGTTTGGTTGCACAGGTTCCCATGCTTAGTGCGCCCGCCAAGGGTGCCATCCGGACGAGCGAAGCTCTGGGCCTCGCCCTCCGTACGATCCTTCCCCCTCTTTCTTTGCGGTTGGCGGTCCCGATCGTCGACAAGACCAATCCAAGATTAGCCGATTCCATCAGGGTCTAGGATTTGACTACTTGAAGCATGCTAGGGCGCATCCTCCCACCATTGTGCGTGGATCCAAGAGTGGTGAGATCGTTGTGGCTCCAAGGGTGAGTAGCACTGTGTTTGGATCTGCCGGGGTTGTTCATGGGATCTCTGATCAGAAGGTTGCTCCTCCTGCTACTTCTGCCTCTAGCAAGGCGAAGTATACTTGCACCTTCTGTCAGAAGGATGGACATTTGGCAAATTTCTGCTTCAGGCACGCCAAGATCACAAGGCGTGAGCGTGTGGCTGCTCTTAGGGGTATTCAAGGACATCCTCAGACTCTGAGTGCTCCTAAAGCACACACTGCTTCTAGACAGGCTAGAGAGTCGCATGTTTTTAGGCAGCGTCCGGGACTCGATTTTCAGACTGTTCAGTCGAGTTTTAGTCCTGGAGCTGTTCGTGGTCAGTCTTTCTGCCGTCCTCTTGATATTCCTCATTTTTTTCTATTGAGGTAGATATCAGCGGTGTGAGGTGTTTTCAAGTAGGAGATTCAGGCAGCCGAACTGGGATGGTTCGGCCTTTGCACCACGGCGGGCCAACCCAGTTTCAGCTCCTAGATCTTCTGCTATTGCTAGTTCTGATCTCGTAAGTGTTGAGCGTAAGAGAGATGCTAGAGTCCAGTCTTTTTCTTTGGCTGGTACCTTGAAGCGTCGTGTGATTCAGTATTGGGTTCTCAAATCTTCACTTTATCCCAGTACTGAGTCATCTCTTTCTTCTATGACTTGATCAGGTTCGTCGGATGGGGAAGGAAGATGTTTGGATTGTCAACTCCGGTTGTTCTCGTCATATGACCGGAAATTCTCGCTAGTTCTCTTCCCTAGTCCGAGCCCCCGGTTATGAGTTGATCACTTTTGGGGATGTTTCTCAGGTAGAGTCATTGCTAAAGGTACCATCTGCATTAATGACAATTTCATTCTTAAAGATGTTGCCTTAGTGAGTAAGCTGCAATACAATTTTCTTTCTGTTTCTCAACTTATCGATGACTCTTTCGAGGTAAGCTTTAAGAGTAATGTCTGTAGAATCCTCGATTCTTCAGGAGGGTTACTTTGCAAGATTTCTAGATATGAGAGCGTTTTTCGTGCTGATTTTTTTGCTTCTTCTGGAGACTCTCTCCGCTGTTTGATTGCTTCAGAGTCCCGTGATCTCTCCTTCTGGCATAGGAGACTTGGTCACATTGGATTCAATCATTTGACCCGAGTTAGCAGCCATGACCTCATTCGTGGTTTGCCTAAACTCAAGATGTTCAAAAACATAGTTTGCTCTCCTTGCTGACATGGCAAGATGATTGCTGCTTCTCATCCCCCAGTCACTGTTGTGATGACTGATGCACCAGGATAGTTTTTACATATAGACACTGTTGGTCCAACTAGAGTGCAGTCAGTGGGTGGAAATTGGTATGTTTTTGTTATTGTTGATGATTTTTCGAGGTACTCTTGGGTGTTTTTCATGGCCTTGAAGGATGACTCTTTTACCCATTTCAGGGGTTTGGTTCATAGGTTGTCCTTTAAGCTCCCTAGTGCCCTACGAGCTATACGCAGTGATAATTACACAGAGTTCAATAACTCATATTTTTGAGAGTTTCTGTGTGGAGTCTGGTTTAGAGCATCAGTTCTCCTCTCCCTACGCCCCTCAGCAAAATGGCGTAGTGGAAAGGAAGAACAGGACCCTAGTAGAGATGGCCAGGACGATGCTAGACAAGTACAATACTCCTAGGAAGTTTTAGGCTGAGGCTATAGCTATTGCTTGCCATGTTTATAATCATGTATTCTTGATTGCACTTTTGCACCGCACTTCTTACGAGTTGAGGTATGGGCGAAAGCCCAATGTTTCTCATTTTCGTGTGTTTGGTTGCAAGTGTTTTATTTTGAAGTCTGATAACCTGGATAAGTTTGACTCTCGTTCTTCTGATGGTATCTTTCTAGGTTATTCGACTTCTTCTCGTAGCTATAGGGCCTGGAGTTGCGATGCGCATAGGATCATATTGACCTGTGAGGTGACCTTTGATGAGGCTAGCCCAGGAGCTAGATTTGACATTTCAGGCTCTTCTTCCACCTCGGAGAGCATTTTTGTAGAGGATGAGGATGATGGAGATGATGGTGTTCCACCTGATCCAGTCCCCTCTACACCTGAGGTGCCTCCTGTTTCCATTTCTGCACCTCAGGAAGACCAGCCCTTGCCTTCTAACTCTCATGCAGCTAGTGGCTCTGCTCCTACTTCTTCTGTGCATAAGGTAGAGGCCACTTCTGCTTCTGGACCTCCTCGTCATATTCAGCGTTCTCATCCACCTGATCAGATCATCGGTGATCTGTTTGAGCGAGTCACTATAAGTTCAAGCTCCATTAGTTTTGGTGATTGGTTTAATATTAATGTTTAATCATTGTTTAATGACAAATCTAATCATTATGGGACTAACATATTTTATTAAGCTATATTCTTATTAGTCTCATATTTTGATGGGAAATGGAAAACCTAAGGTATGCACTTGTATTCACTTTATTATCTTAATGCATACTTAGGATTCAAGTTAAAATATGAACTCTTCCATTGCTTTAGTCCAAATATGTGCATTATGTTCCTAATTCATATATTACATTAATGCACACATCTAGGGGGAGTTTATAATTTAACCTGTTGTTTCAATAGTATTGATCCATGTCTTATTGCTAAATAACATATAAAGGATCAAGACTTTGAAATAATCATTTGAATATATATAACTTGTGTAGTTGTAGTATACTCATGCAAATATAGAATAAACTCATATGCAATCTAAGATTGATTATGTGCATATTGATTCTATGATCAATTTGTTATATGCACGTACTTAATGAAGTTTATTCTATAGTTGTTGGTTTAAATGTATTGATCCCATTTCCATCACTCAAACATATATGGATCATTACTAACCATCATATTGAGTATATGAAACTTGTGTAGTTATATATATACTCATATCAATTTAAATGAAATTTAAATTGAGTTCGATTGTCTTTCAATCAATAAAAGGACATTTCATCATGTGTTGATGGTGTTCCTTGTTGATTAAAGTCAAGCGAAAAGTTCTTGAGTATAATGAAGCATTAGTTGCATCAAAGTACTCAAGACAACAATTAATCATTCAAATTGTTTTGGGTTGTGCTCAATCGATCTTGGAGGCATCCATTATGTGTTGATGGAGTGCGGTGATGATTGAGACAACCGTATTTGTTGGACTAACATCTTTCATGAGTTGTGAAGTAGGTTGAGTCCAAGAAAATGAAGAATCGGGAACGAGAAGTCATCATGCGTTGATGAGCTTCAAGAGATAATCCCGAAGTGAAGAGAAGAGCTAGAAGGTTTATCATGTATTGATGAACAAGAAGAAGAAGATGTGATCCTGGAGAGAAGATGATTGGAAATCAAAAAAGCTCCAAGTGGATCGCTAGAGGCAAAGGTATAACTAGTTAGGGCTAAGGATGTGTTCCCAGTCTTTTTACCAGTCTCGGTGTTTGGATGGGTGATCGGGTTGCTAGTTAGGTTGCCGTACTATTAAGAGAGGTTGAGTCTTTTAGCTTGAGCTTCATCATGTGTTGATGAACTCAATCCGGTTCACTCTAGCTCACTCTCTATTTGGATTTTGCATGGAGCTAGCCATTTGGCATGTGTTCCAAATGGGTGAAGCTCGTGCGTTGGATTTTGCATGAACTAAGTATTTGCATATGTTGCAAATAAGAGTGCTCATGCTTATATCTTATTTGAATCTTATCGATTTGGTTTTTGCGTGAAGCTATGGATTTGCATGTGTTGCAAAAAGGGAGACAGCTCATGCAATGTTGTTTATGTGGTTATTGCTTGGAGCTAAGTTTTGCATGTGTTGCAAAAGGAGAGAGCTCAAGCAATTTTGGTTTAAAGTGGTTGCATGAAGCTAGAGACTTGCATGTGTTGCAAATAGAGAGCTCATGCACTTAAGTTTGAATTGTGGTTTGCATGGAGCTAGAGATTTGCATGTGTTGCAAATAGAGAGCTCATGCTTTGGTGTTTTAGCTTGTGATGGGATCATGTGTGGATCATCACAAGGCTAAGCTTGGTTTGTGTTTTGAGTTTGCAAAATGTGTTTTTGCAAAATGATTGAATGGATTTGTTATTTGCAAATGTGTTTTGCAAATAAGCTCGAAGTTATGAGTTTCGATCCTAGAGCATGTGTTGGCATTTGCAAATGTGTTTTGCAAAGTGCCGGGATCATGTGTTGATCCTTACATGGCTAAGAGGATTGATCTTATGGGTTCGTGGTTTATTTGCGAATGTGTTTTGCAAATAAGTTGGAGTTGTTATTTGCGAATGTGTTTTGCAAATAATTTGGAGTTGTTATTTGCGAATGTGTTTTGCAAATGAACTTGAGATTATGGGTTTCAATCCTAGAGCATGTGAATAGGGTTTGCAAATGTGTTTTGCAAATTGGCTTGATCATGTGTTGATCATCACATGGCTAAGAGGATTGATCTCATAAGTTCTTGGTTTATTTGCAAATGTGTTTTGCAAATAAATTGGAGTTTAAAGTGATTCTTTAGAATATGTGATTAACATGTGCAAATGTGTTTTGCATAGGGTTGTGATCATGTGTTGATCATCACATGGGTCAAAGAATCAATCTTCGAAAGTTTGGAGAAAAGTTTTTGTGAAAAATTTGGTTCTTCTCCTCAGTGGCACTACAGACCATGTAGGTGCGATCGCCAGTATGGGGGCGAGACGCCCGGATGGCGGTAGTTATATTCCGAGAGGTGAGTTTTCAGGTATTGCACGCCGCGATGACGGCTCGATTAAGCGATGCTTGCGCTCGCCGGCGATCGGTCCCGCTTAGGCGATCTGCTGGGACCACCGTAGCTAACCGCTAGTTTTGGCGTGCTTTCGGCCGTTGAGGTGAGGCCGCCTCTACCGCCCAGATTGGGCGGTAGTGCCTACCTGTGTCTTAATTTTGCCCATTTTGCCCCCAACGGCTAGTTTTCGTGTGGGGGGCTATAAAAGGATGCCAAGGTTGGCATTTGGGTGTTGCTGGTTCTATTGAGGTTTTGGGTGAGGTGTTGCATGTGTTGCACACTCACATTTGGTTTTTGAGCTAAGAGTGAGCCCTAATTGCATGTGTTGCAATTAGGAAGTGGATTGAGGTCCTCTTGTGCATGTGTTGCACTTGAGGAGGATCCTAGTGCATGTGTTGCACTTAGGAGATCACCATTGTGCATGTGTTGTACTTGGTGAGGTTCAAGTGGAAGGCTTGACTTGTTACTCTTAGAGATTGCCGCCTCCTAGACGGCGTAGAGCGTCGTGCGCGGTGAGCTTCTCAACGGAGGTTGTGAGAAGTCCCGGCAAAGTTTGTGAAGGTTGGAGCTCGCCTACCCGAGAGGGAAAAGGAGCTACCACTAGTGGATTCGAGGTGGGTGCTCAATTCGTGGAGCCGGTCCAATGTGTTTGGGCTAACCTCAACGTGGACTAGGGGAGACCGGTAAGTCTCCGAACACCACGGTAAAAAGTATTGTGTCTCTTGTGCTTGCATTGTTTTCATTAATTATATTCAAGCAATTTATATTCATAGAATTAAATTGATTGATTGCTTGTCTTTAGAATTGCAATTATTGTTAGAGACATAATTAGTTAGTGCACATAGTGAGCCTAGTTGATTTAGGCTTTAATTGTCAAAACCTTAGTTTATCGCTTCCGCATTAATATTTGTTAAGGTTTTGGTATTAGGATAATTAGGGGTGAATTGCTTTGTAGAAATTAGCGAGAGAAATTTAAAAGCCGCCTATTCACCTCCCTCTAGTCGGCATCCTCGACCTTACAGTCACTCGCTTAAAATCAGGTTTATCCAGTTTCTGCCTTCACTCTGCCTTTGCTGCCTCGTTTGAGCCGAAGGATGTGACTCATACATTATCTGACGAGTCTTGGACTAATGCTATGCATGAGGAACTTGAAAACTTCAAGAGGAACAAAGTTTGGCAGCTTGTAGAACGTCCATCTGGTCATAATGTCATTGGGACCAAGTGGGTGTTCAAAAACAAGCAGAGTGAGGATGGGTTGTCATTCGCAACAAGGCTAGGCTAGTTGCACAGAGCTTTTCTCAGGTTGAGGGTCTTGACTTTGAGGAGACCTTTGCCCCTGTAGCTAGACTAGAGGCTATTAGAATTCTGCTTGCATTCTCTGCATCCCGGGGCTTCAAGCTCTATCAAATGGATGTCAAGAGTGCATTCCTCAATGGCTATATCGAGTAAGAGGTTTATATCAAACAACCTCCAGGATTTGAGAACCCCAATTTTTCGAGTCATGTATACAAGCTTTCCAAAGCTCTGTATGGACTCAAGCAGGCCCCCAGTGTTAGTGTTATGCCCTTGAGGCAATCATTTAGATGATTTTAACATGACTATGTTTATGAATAATAATATGATTATTGGTCCAATGAATGTATATCATTGTATTGATCAACAAGTATGTGACTTGCTTATGAAGCTCTTTACTTATTGATGTAATTCGATAAATATCTCTGATCGGATATCATCGTATAGGACAACAATGAATAGATCAGCACATGTAGTAATCGATGATCATGCTTCATAGATCATGGGATATGGAGATATCATCTATACATTGTGGACGCATATTGAAGAATATGGGTTAGATAGACCCACCATGGAACACTGCGAGAATGTTACATTCTTATGTGTCATCAGTGTATCTCATACATAGTAGATATATGATCCTTAGACCTGAGATTGTCATATTCCCTACATGTGTAATAGTTCTCCTTGGGGCTATCAAAAAGTACTTCCTAACCGGATAGTTATAAATGTAGCTTTCATGTTTACTATGAAACGTGCAGAGGGAAGTGAGCAGTCAAGATGGAATTTGCCACTCCAATGAAACGGAGATATATGACAAGGCCACTGGTGTGATATGATTAAGGAAGTGCATGGCCATGCCGTGATTGAGGAGTCAATCACAACTTATTAATATATCACGGATACGAGAGATGGATTGAATCATCAAAGGATGACATGCTTCTCGCCTTGAGTTCAATCTTCATATACTTGGCAAAGGGATTATTACAATAGTACTTTTGATAGATTCTGTCCGATTTGATCATACTATGTTTGGGAGTTGGCATGCTTTGCAACGAGCCACTACCAACTATTGGATTTAAAAGGAGTTTTCCGAATCCATGTCCAAACGTACATGAACCTGCAGGGTCACACACCTAATGGACTGGGACGCATTAATTTGGATTGGATCCGTAATTAATGGACCTCGTGGGCTTAGCACACTAATGGGCCCTGATTTAGGGTTTCATCTCGTGGCTATATAAGGAGTGAAGGAGGGTGGGTGCAGGGTGTGCTTTCCACGGTTTAGAAGTGTTTCACCCGAAACCCTAGCCTCCTCCTCTCGCTGCCCTTGCCGAGCGACCAGGTGCTTGCACACCGACGCACGACGTTCCATCCCCGGACGTGTGGACTGCTGCGGTGACACTGCTACGACTGCGGCGTGGGAGGACAATCCACAGCGAGGCGAGGACGATCCACTCCATCGACGCAACGACTACGGCAAGGACGATCCACTACATCGACGCGTGAAGGATTCCGCAACTGCGCGTCTAGTGGTAATCTAATCTATGATCCCCTTCTTGCGAGTAGCTTTCTGGTTATGCGGTAGAATTTTTTGTGCTAGCGTAGCATACCGCGTTCCTCTTCAGTTGTATTAGAGCCATCTCATATAGATTTGTGATCTGGATGTTGCACATATGATGTGTGAGGTTAATAGATTGGATCTATTACATGTTCAGCCGGTTCATGTGATGAATTGGTAACGGCAGCCATCGATGAGATCGATCGGTTTAGGGTTTGAGGAAAGTGTAAACCGACTCAATCTTGATTTGGGTGAGTCCGTTCATGGTACGACGTTGCCCTTAACGGTCGGGTTACCGCCATCAGGGTTTCTAAAACGTAACCATATGGGACCAAGCCAATCAGATTTAGTCGGATTGGGTCAATCTAGTTGATCCATGGAAAGTGCAAACCGATTCAATCTTGTTTTGGGTGATTCTGTTCATGGTACGACGTTGCCCTTACCGGTCAGGTTACCGCCATCAGGGTTTCTGAAACGTAACCATATGGGACCAAGCCAATCAGATTAGATCGGATTGGGTCAATCTGGTTGATCCGTGGAAATTTTGACGGTGTTTTCCTTTGATAGAAGACATGCCTCTAAATTTTTTTCCAAGGAATTGGCAAGTGCCAGGCGGTGAAGCGCATCTTCAGGTACCTTCGTGGTACCACTGAATATGATATTTGGTACTCTTCCTCTTCTTGTCTATCCCTGAGAGCCTTTTCTGATGCCGACTTTGCTGGTTGTAGGATAGATAGGAAGAGCATTTCTGGCACTTGCCAATTCATTGGCACTTCTCTTGTTTCTTAGTTGTCTAGGAAGCAGTCCGAAGTTACCTGATCCACCGAGGCCGAGTATATTCTTTGCGACCGATTCTTTGTAGCAGTGCTCTGGATGAGATCGACCTTGCGAGACTATGGGTTAGAGATAGAGAGTGTGCCACTTTTCTGTGACAACACTTCTGCTATTTGCATTGCTAAAAATCCAGTGCAGCATTCCAGGACCAAGCATATTGATATTAGATATCAATTCCTTAGAGACCATGTGGAGAAGGGAGATATCGCGCTTCAGTTTGTAGAGAGTGACCTCCAGTTAGCCGATATCTTCACAAGCCTTTGGATAGCTCCAGATTTGTTACCTTTAGGAGTGAGCTTGGAGTCATGAGCCCTTATGGCCTATCGTGAGGGGGAGCTGGTGTGTATATTATGTATAATATGTTATCTTCCAGCTTTGTTTTTTCCTTTCTATGTGTTTCTTATGGGTGATTTTGGGCTTATTTTTCCTGAGTTGAGTTCACTCACTTAGACTTCTGGCATGCCTTGCATGGACCTCTTATCTTGTGCTTTAGGTTGCTATCATGCGTGATTAGCTGTGCTCTCTTCTCTCTAGGTTGAGTTCCCTCACAGTCTTATAAGTCTAGTAGGTGTTGGGCCTCCTGGGTAGAGAGGGTCTGTGTGCACTCCATAGTTGGGATATAGAGTCAGAGCGAGTCTGAGCCGTAGTGAGTCTCTTCTATCTTATCTATGCTGAATAGTCATCCAGTTTGCAGTTTCTTGACTTCTTCTCCTCATTCTGTTTATCTGGTTGTTTTTTAGTTCATTTGGATTTTTCTAATGCCTAATCTTGATAATAACTCAACTTTAACCAGATTTGAGCTTAACATTGATTCACTTATTGAGGGGGAGTTCGGGAATATGTTCCTACATTGCATTTAGACTGCTTTTTCAGTTTTATGAGCTTTGTCTATTATGCAATTGACTCAATCTTCATGAAATACATCATGCTATATCTTTTGGAGAAAATCACTAGCTTAGATATGTCCAAGTTCATTTATCATGCTAAGCTTAATTAAAATCTGAAAATTTTGAAAGCTTTAAATGAAAACTTGATGAAACATGTTACTTTTACTTACTAAGTTTCTTCTCTAGGGGTTTTACCATGAATTGTGAAATTTTGGATTTCTCTAGAGTCCCTATAGCAACTTGGGTGAATTTTGGTTGATCCATATTTGAGTCCTTCAGAATTGCTCATATATGCTAAATTGAAATCAAATTTTTTTTGACTCTTTTGTGCAAAATTGATCTCAACACTTTATATTCACGAGACTGCTTCCCATTGCATTTGGGATGAACTTGGAATATATTGTGTATGACCAAGATCATTCTCTTAAGAGTTACTCTTCAGATGATCGCAAATGGCTTGAGTCAATCAATAAAAAAAATGCAAATATCAAAGACATAAGTGGGTAAAGAATGCAAATAATGTCAAACATGTGCACCCCGCTATGTTTTTCAAAGTCTTAAAAAATTTGCATAAATTGAAAAATGAGCTCGAAGAACCTTATATGCACTTCAATATTCCCCAAAGTGTTGAGTAGGTTGAACTCTAGGTTTTCCATTTGATCCTTAAGTGGTTTTGCTTCTAGCTTTGAAACTTTACTAAGTTTTGCACTTGTCAAATCTTGCTAAAAATGACACATTTTCAAAACTAAGCTTATGAGCAAAATTTGTTATTTGCACTTGGACATGTCTTAGTTTAGTCATAATCTGAGATTGATAAGCTTGGTGTCATATCCTGTCATTATGATCAATTGGATAATCTTCAAAGCTCTCTTAGGTTGCATTTCATGCATACATAAAAAGGGGGAGAAAATTCCATTTTGATTCCTATATTGCCAAAAGGGGGAGAAAACATAGAAAAGGCATCATTAAAAATGTGAAAGCTTATTTAGTTCTTATGATCATTGTAAAATTTTGCTAATTCTTATGGATCATAATCACATAATCACATTTGTCACTTATGATTGGATTTTAGAGCTTTTGTGGAAAACTTGTTCTTTCTATTGCTTTGCTCTAAAAATCTTCTTACCAACTTGGTCATGTTCTCAGTTCTTCTCTCTTGACCATTTTTGGTTTAGCAATCAAATTGCTTTCTTCCAATCTCATTCAAACTCAAATTTATGGCTTTTATGTTGTTTGTCAATATACTCATTAAGGGGGAGATTGAAGGACCATGTGGAGGTCTACCCAGATTTGTGATGAGTATTTGACTAAATTAGAGCTTGGGTTACTCTTGTTTGAGTTTGATTTGAATTGGATTTTCAAATAGAAGCAATTTGGGGTCTTCTCTGTTTTCCCAGTGCTACCAGCCATGCTAGCCCGGTGCTACCGGGTGAGAGGTAGCACCGGCCTGAGGAGCGGTGTGAAAATTCCAGAGAGGGGTGTTTTCTGGTTTTTGCGCAGAGCGGTGCTACCGGCCAGGGAGCGGTAGCACCGGTCCAACATGGGCAGTGCTACCAGCCTGAGGGTGGTAGCACCGACCTGAACGAGTAAAAGTGAATTTTAATGAGTGGACTTTGATTAATTTATTGCATATCTTTGTGAGCATTGCTATGTGAGGAGTTTCCTTGTTTTTGATGGTTGCAGGACGACGATGCTAGATCATGGTGAGGCGAAGGATGATCGGGACTAGGCGAGGAGCGTCGAAGGTCCAGACGGTCGGTGATCGCCAGAAGATGATCGGAGACGGAGTCGTGGCAAGCTATGAAGACATGGAACGGATGAGATGCTATCTAGGCGTTGCATGGATCAATGAGAGCCATTGGATGTTGGTCTAGTTGATAGGTTAGCGGGTCTAGTTAGTGTGCTTTAAGATCCGTGCAAGAAAACCCATGTTGTGGTCAGTTTTGGGTTAGCCCTTGCATGGTTGTATGAATGGGTTAATCCTAGCCCTTGATGGAGTGCTCTAGGGTTTAGAGGCTCATCTAAGGGTGGTAGGTGGCCCAAGAGTTGTATAAATAGGGGTGGAGGGGTAGCCTTCCCCCCTTGAAGGTTTGAGTTGCTCCTTTGAGCTTTGCGCACATCAAGTGAGGCTTGTAAACCTTCTATCCAGAAAATACAAAAAATTTATTCACCTTATTGTGAATTTAAATTGCGCATTTACATTATGTCTTTACTTTACACAATTTAAATTCAGCATTTACTTTCTCGCATTTACATTCTCGCAATTTACTTTCTCGCAATTTGGATTTGCCTCCCTTCCTTCTAAATGTTGTTGTTCTAATATGTCTTGAGGGTGTTTATATGGTTTTACACTTCTCTTGCACCCTAAGATAGACTAAAGATCAAGTTTTCTATCAACTTGTCATTCTGTCTAGAACTTGTTCTTCACGCAGCAGTCAGTCTTTGATTTTTATAAATATCTAAAAAAATCCTTTTTGATTGATTCTTATTGGAGAATGTGTGTGACTCATATATCCATTTCTAAAAAAATTTGTACGTCCACTATTTGCACCGTTTGAGCGTTATGAAGTGAAAACCGAGCATCAAACTTTCTGGTCGAAGTTCCTGACTGTCTGTAATACTTGATTTTTCATGTCCATTATACAAAGCTTTTTAATGTGATTTTTGGTGTACTGTTTCACGACTCAACTTCTCATAGGGAAAAAAAATTTCCAAAAATTTTAGAGCAACAGAAACTCACCAACCATCTGCTCTAAGTGTGGACAATTCCTAGAAAATCTGCTTTTTACTTTTCTAAAAAGAGACTTTGTTGTTTTTAGCTTTATCTCTATTAGAAAAGAAGTCTTTGAATTGATTCCTTTTTGTTTGGACACTTGACAACTAGGATTGTGATTTAAACATCCCTAACACGGTTCATGGTTCTCAACCATGTAAGCTAGGGGTATACATAGTTGTCTAGTTGTTCGGGTTTTGGAGGGTGTGCGAATCTGAGAAGCGCTAGTTTGAACAAAAATCTTTGGGTGTTTCAGATTTTTATTGCGAGATTGTTTGGAGTACTTTGAGTGGGGGAAAATTTTATTTGGGATCATTCACCCCCCCTCTGATCATCATCTTGGTCTTTCACACCCGAGCCGAGCGCTTGCGTTAGCCCTAGAACCCGTGAGCCTGGTCCACCGCGGACCTGTGCAAATCCGTGGACTCGGTCCATAGACCATGGGTCCCGCATGTCAGTGAAATAAGGTTTTTCGGATTTATTTTTATTTCGGGATATTGATTGCTGACGTCAGCGTTGCGCAATAAATCGATTTGCTAATAGAAAAATAAATCGGGAAATTCGGATTTTCAGCCTTTTTCTCTGATTTAATTTTCCAGGAGCTCGTTCTTTCTCATACGAACTCCGATTGAGACGATTCAAGTTTCTAATTTTTTCTAAAATCAAGCTATACCTTTGAGAGCCATTTATTTTCGATTTTGAGCTTATTTATGTCTCTGTTTGGTATTTATTTGTATTTATTGCTTTCTTTTCCGGTAGACGTTAATTTCGAGGGAGCGAACGGAGAATTCGAAGACCAAGACTCAGCACTAGATCAGCAAGGCAAGTCGTAACCTTTGATCATATTGATCCTATGTTTGCAAAGTAATTTGTTTTATACAAATGCATGCTATTTGAGTATCAATGTTTATTTCATGGGAATAGCTATATACCTAGTTGACATTATACCACCTTGATTATTGAGATGCCATGTATCCATTGTTAAACCTAGGTTGGGACATTACTAGTTGGACATAATCATTATACCAACATTGGGTTATCGTAGTTATGGTTAGACATGCTTAGTTGTACGATGGGATCCATATCATATGTTGAATAATGTTAATCTTGACTTAATGAGATATTGAATTGTGGCTGATAGCCGCTGTTGTAAAATTTGTTATGCCATGGCGGGGTTTGCCATTGGTCTTGGTTGAACAAAGTTGTTTTTCCCTCGGGCAAGTGATCGTGTAGTAAAGGGGGTGCTTTCTAGCACATTGGGATGTGGATGTCTTGCCTGAGACAACTTAAGCACTTAATGTTGTGTGCCATTGAACTGAGCCTAACCATACTACCACATGTCTGGTATGAGACAGACCTAACTGATTAATTTGCAATGTCTAGCCTTGAGTATTGCCAATTGGTGGTGTGGGTTCCGTGATAGACGGGTAGATTCGCAAGGCGCAAGAGGGGGCCCTGCGGGGCGAAACCTTAGCGGGCAGTACCGAGTTTAAATAATGCATTGTAAAGGCTTTGTCATGATATCTTCGCGACACACCAAAGGAAGTGTGTTAGTAACGTTTGCACAAAGAGATGTTCATGTCTTGTGGGTAAAGTTGTATAACCTCTGCAGAGTGTAAAACTATTCGAATAGCCGTGTCCGCGGTCATGGACAAGCCCGGGAATTTCACACGGGGTATAGAGTGTTTAATGAAATGTGGAATGTGGAATTGTTGGGATGTGAACGAGGAGTTCACTGTTGTTTTGTTGTCTAAAGTAATATTGTTGAATTTATTGGTTGATACTTGTTTTAGATGATGTAGGGTGATGCCTCGCCATTCTGTTCATGTTGACTACCATTGATCTACCAGTTATTTATTTATCTTTTCATAAATATGCTTTCAATCTATTTACTGTATTTCAATTCAAGTTATTACTTTCTGCAAATGAACCATATGACTATCCTTTGTCAAGCCTTGCATGAATATTGCATCATTTCCCTACGGCTTGCTGAGTACTTTTTGTATTCACGGCTATACACATTTGTTGATCAGTTGCTGAGGAAGGATCAGGAAATGCTGAATATCATGAGGAGGAATATTATGAAGACTACGTGGATTAGGAAGGCGTTCCCCAGACGATTTCCTGTGGCATGTCGAATGGCCCAAGTTATTTGTTTTCCGCTGCAATACTTTATTTGTTTCTTAAACCCTTAAGGCATAGTGGTGTAAACATTGACTATTAAGTCGTTTGCTTTATTTAATAATAATTTGCCTCTTTCTTAGTTAATTCGTTGTATGGAATGATATTTCATCTATGTTTCCATTGTGTGCACTAGCGTGATCCTGAACTAGTGCGGTATACACAGAGGGTTTCGGATTTGCAAATCCGGGTCCCGACACCGAAGTTGCCGTGAAGTGCCGCTGTGGTTTTTGCTATTCTCCACTGCCGCCATCAAGCCATCTTCACCGTGTAGGAGCCCAGATCTGAGGACAGCATCGCGTCGCTTCGGATCTGTGGGATAACGTCACCGGGAAGTCGCCAAAACGCCATCGCTGTGGTTATCTTCTCCAAGATCGACGAACTGCCATCGTCACCCTTCGTGTTTAACCGTAGCCATCAGATCTGGTGACCACCGTTGGAACTGCGCCACATGTCACCACCTAGGTCTACCGCGTGTTGCCACTGCATCGCACCGCACGTGCTCTCTTGTGTCAGCATGACGTCTTCACATGATGTCAGCACTTGCATCAGTGAGTCCATGGTACAGTGCATCGAGTCTACGGTGGACCAAGCGATTTTGTGGACCAAGTGTAAGGACCCGAATCCACTGATTCGAACACACTGTGTTTACCGCACTAGTCCCAGGATCAACGCTAGTGCACACAGCTCAACATCGATACATATCACATCATACTCAACGATAATAGAATAATAGTTCGTTTATTGATATAGCTAAATGTATGATCTTATGACCGACTTACATTATTAAGCCACGCAGGGCAAGACTGGAAATATAAGCTAATAATTAAGCAGCAGAAAGTAGAATACGTAGATAGCTCATCAGTTCACCACAGGCAACCGACAAGGCTCGGACCCTAATGACTCGCGTCCTCCTGGACTTCTTCTTCCAACACAGGTGTAGATTCTTCAACTGTTGATTATTGTTGTTTGGCAAGGGTGAGTACTTAAAGCACTCAACAAGTTGTGCACAGAATGCAACTTCTATATATCTATATGCAAGGCTTATTCCAATGGATAGGCTACCATGGCTATTTTGCAATAAGCAGCATTTTTGAACAAATATAGTAAATAGATTGTAAAGAATGTAAAACAAATAACAATAGTAAATAACTTCAGTATTTCTCAAGTAAACCAAGTTTCCAATCCTAAGTCAACTTTATCTTTCACATAGCATTCCGCCATCCCAACCAAGTTGTCCAATTAATTAAACTAACCCTTAATTGTAATTCTCGAGCATTGCTCAATACCGCGAGCACGGCTATCCGAATAGTTTCACACTCTGCAGAGGTTATGCACTTTACCCACGTGATACAACCAAACACCACCAAGGCGAGTGATTATAACAAAGCCTTTACAATGCACTGACTTAGTCTGATACTACCCGCTAAGGTTTCAACACTGGTGGGTCTGAAAACCATAACCAGGGCCCCCCTCTTGCGCCATGTGAATTACACCATAACTCGGGAACTCACACCGACCACGATAGTACCAAAATCAAGACATTGCAAATTACTCAGCTAGGTTGGCCCATACCAGACATGTGGTTGCATGATTGACTCAGGTCAAAGGCTTGCAAGGTTAAGTCCTTAGTGTGATCAAGGCAAGACTTCCACATACCCTCTACCCATCGGGCCCACCTTGGCATACTCGCCCCTTGTCACTTGCCCCAATCTAAATTATTATCACCCAGTTGATTACCAAGCACCACGTGCCATCAACAATTCAACATCGTCGCGTGACATTACTCGCCACAACAACTCAATCTCATCGTGTGATCCCACATGACACACAAGTTCATAATATTGTCCCATATTCCATTAATCAAGATTAATTATCAATGATTCTGACACATGTGATGACGTGGCATGACTAAGCAACTAATACGAACTAATCCTCCAATGTTGATTATAATTATTAACCAACTATATTTAACCAATCTAGGGTGACAATGGATCATGGCATACAATGACAAGGTAGGGTGTAGATCAATCTGGTATATTAGCTAAGCCCAATCTAATTTGAAACAATTGTATACTTGAAATATATGCAATAGGGTAAAACAAATATAGCAATTTTATAAACATGGGTTCAACATGATCAAAGCACAACTTGCCTTGGAATAGGTCCTGGTCTGGTTCTGGAACTTGCTCTTGAGTTGCTGGATCTTCCTCCGAAGCGTCGCACAATTCAACGTCTACGCGTACCCAAGAAGAAAAGCAAATAAATGCCAAAACAGAGAGCAATTGAACTCCAAAAATCAAATAATATTCACCATTAAATAGATCTCAATTTTAAAATTTTTTAGAAATTGGAATCACTCAAATCCGAGTTACGATGCAAAAGATATAGCCTTTTGAAGTTTGAAATAAATACTGAAATTGCTAAAATCAGAAAATTCGGAATTAACAGATTTATTTTTAAATCGAAAAGCGCCTTATGACGTCAGCGTGACATCAGCCCTGGCGCCAGCCAATCAGAGCTTGCCACGTGGTCCCGGTGCATAGACTGAGTCCACGGCGCAGCGCGGGACTACGGTGGACTCGGTCCATGGCGCCTCGGCTGCTGAGCCCGACACGCGGCGCAATCTGGTTAGCCACTCGCGCGGTTCAATCTGGTCCGCAGAAACACGATCGGATGGCTAGTGATTTCGCACGACGTGGCAGCGCATCAACCAACCGATCTAGATCTGACGGTCCGCAACGCTTCCCACGCACGGCACACGCGGCACGATCTCACCTCTCCGCTACGGATCGGACGGTTGAAAGCTTCCCTGGCGCTGATGGCGACGCGGCGGCGAAGAAGACACCGGAGTTGAAGACGACGATGGCGCGGCGGCGAAACAACGGTCCCACATCGACGTTTCTTTGCGGTGCACGCGTATCTCGGCACGGGGATCCCGGATCCGGTCCTTGGGTCGACGAAGACAGCGGGTCAACGACGTTTTTGGTCAAAAACCGCGGCGACTCGAAGATGCACTCCGGTGAGCTTCTACGCGAAAACGGCGGAGGCTCGGAGCTTCGGGTTTGCGGTAGATGCGCGGCGCGAGGTGAGAAATCAACGCCTCGGTGACTTAAATAGCGCGCGGGAAGGCGTGCGAGCCGGACTCGAAGATGGCTCCGTGGCGGCGGACTCGGCGGAGACTTCGGAAGCGATGCGGTGCATCGGTAGCGTACACGCGCGCTCATCCGACGGCTCGGGTGCTCGGCCACGCGGACGGATCTCAGCGCTGATCGAGATCAGCGGCGCAGATCCAACGCTGCTAGGGTTTACCCTAGGCGGGCCAATTGGGCGCCGAAATGGACTCTGGCGCCGCGATATTGGGCTTGGCCCGATCATCGTTTCTAAAGGATTTTTAACACTTTAATAATTTAAATAATTCTAGAAATTCGTTTAATTGATTTTAGGCAAATAAATAATCAGGAAAAATCCAGGAAATATCTCAAAAATACCTTGAGACATTCTGGACTTAAATAAAATATTTTTGACAAAACTTTATTTTAACTTTGCATAAATTTAAATAGGTTTGAATAAAAGGGCAATAAACTTGAATTAAAATTAATTCAAATAAATCCAGAAAAATCCAAATAAATTCCAGAAAATCATAAGTGCACATTTAAGCAATAAAATAATATATAAGCAAAATTTTGGGATGTTACACCAAGTCTATGGACCGGTCATGTCTCAGGCCGAGATTGGCCAGTTCGGTGCTGACGTCATAAATAGGGTTTTTAATAAAAAAATTTAATTTGGGAAAAATATGATTTTCTATTTTCTGTTTTTCTTAATTTTTCAAATCTTTTGAGAGCCCGTTCTTCCTCATACAATCTTCGATTGAGGTGATTCAAATTTCTAAAAATTTGTAAAATTGAGATCTATTTAATGGTGAATTTTATTTGATTTTTATAGTTTGTTTGCTTTCAATTTTTGGAGTTTATTGTGTATTTTCTCTTGATACACGTAGACGTTGAAGTGCTTGAAGCGTCCGAGGGAGAATCGTTGACTCAAGAGCAAGGTTCAGAGTAGGAACAAGAGCTTTTTCAAGGCAAGTAGTGATTTGATCATGTTGAACCCAGTTTTACAAAATTGCTGTGTTGTTTTAAATTATGCATGTTATTTTATGTGTAGAATTGCTTTCAAAATAGTTTGGGATCTAGTTATTCAACCCAATTGAATTATACCTACCTTGTCATTTGTATGCCATGATTATTTGTCACCCTATGATGGTTCATTATTAGTTGGTTGCTAATAGATATCAACGTTGGTTGGATAGACCATGTGTAGTTGCTTAGCCATGCGACGTACAACTCATATCTTTTGGAAGTATCAAACTCAATCTTGATTAATGAAATATGGAATATGTTTATGAAAGGTGCGTCAGGTGTTTTCACACGATGATGTTGAGTTGTGGTGATGTAATATCTCACAATGATGTTGACTTGTTGATGGCACGTGGTGCGGGGAATGAACTGGAGTGGTAAATAATTTAGATTGGGGCAAGTGTCAAGGGGTCGTGTGCCAAGGTGGGCCAGTAGGGCGGTTGGATTGTGAAAATCTTGCATCAGTCATTTAAGGACTTAACCTTGCAAGCCTTTGAACTGAGTCGAACATGCAACCACATATCTCGAATGGGACGGTGAAGGATCTAGTTGGCCTAGAGGGGGGTGAATAGACAACTTTTACAAGTTTTAACTTTTTAAAAACAATTCAATATTTTATATAAGAGAATAACTCACAACAGAGTATAATAGAGAAGTAAATACAAACAATAATCACAGTGAAAGCAATAAGAGAAATATAAAACAAATGAGACAAAGATTTATCCCGTGGTTCAGAGCCGCACTCCTAATCCACGTTGAGGCACTTCTTCTGAAGTATTGCTTCTCCAAAGCTAGTCGCAGTAGCTCTGGTGATCACTCAGGTAACTCTTTCACTACTCCAGTGAGGTGAGTTCCAAACCTCTCACAATCACAGTGGCCTTCCACAAACACTTTTGGACAGGTCGCACTGTTTACTTCCTCCAAGCTGTTTAGGATCACTAAGGTCCAAGAGTAATAAACTTTGCACAAGTTCTGTCTCTTGGTTCACTTCGTAACTCACACAGCTAGACTTTGGCTTGAAGCTAAAACACTTAGAGATGTTTGAGAATTTTGGTTTGAAAGTGAATCACAGACTCCTTTTGAGAATGAGAGCTATTTTCAATGCTAAAATGTAAAGGTGTTCATTCTGTTACTTGGTAGATGGCTCAGGAAATGCTTATATAGCCATTTGGAATGAATATAGCCGTTACACTAGCTACTGTAGCCGTTGGACGTGTCAGATGTTAGAAATATCAGAAATATACATGTACAACGGACTAAGCAATAGTGCCTAGCGATACTGGACATGTGTATGATGGACCAAATTTAGATATTTACGACGGACCAAAAAATTTGGTCTGTTGTACATGGGTTTTTCATAGAGTTTGGTCAGCCATAGGAATGAGAGATATACATGTACGTTGGACCAAATAATTTGGTCCATCATACATGGGAGTTTCAAAGATCAATAGCCAAAGACCCTTTTTCAACAAAAATAAGTTTATCCAAGTGATTTACTTTAACAACGGACTAAAATTTTAAGAAAGAATGTTTGGTCCGTTATCAAAGCAAAAACCTTTTGAAAGAGAAAGAATATCCATTTAAGGTTTCAATAAGTAGGACTTCAAAGTTTGGTCCAGACAAAGGCTTATAAACTGAATGAGTGCCAGACCGAAATATTTGGTCCGCTGTAGATGGGAAACAAAGAACATTTTGGTCCGTCACAGAGGAGTGACTTTTACATGTATGCCGGACCAAAATATTTGGTCCGTCATACATAGATAATCACTTGGTTGACAGATGATTTTTAAAAGGAGCTTTTACCAAGGATGAAAGAATTATGAAAATAAGAGTTTTGGTCCGAAGAGCAGGTATTTTGATGGGAGTTTCGACACAGAAGATTTTCAATGTTGGACCAAAGTATCTTTTTGACTTGAGAAGATATGCTGTGTATGCAACGGACTAAAGAAGTGGATAGCTGAAATTTGGTCCGTTGTATACTAAAAATATGATTCAAAGGTCAATGTCTAAGTGTCTTTTGCCTCGAGAAATCTAGTTTTGTCTTTGCCTTATGATCCAATCCACTAGCTTGTGCAAAGTCCCTCTTTAGACAACCAAAAAGAAAAACAAACCTAGCTATTTGACTTGAATCATCTCCCAAGTCATAAACTAGAAACTGATCACCTTAATCTTTTTAGTCCAACTTGCTCCATCATTGATTACAGCATATGTTCTTCAAAGCTTTAAATATTATTAACTTAGTCATCAATACCAAAACTATAATAAAACACAATAACAATAATTGAGGGGGCCTAGATGCTAACAATCTCCCCCTTTTTGGTAATTGATGATAACATACCTTTTTAGTTAATAATATCTCATTCATTCTGCAAAACAGAGTTAGCTAGATAGAATAACTACAGAAATTATGAATGTATGTGCTCCCCCTTAATGAATGCATGATCTGAATTCTCATAATTATGATATATTCGGACTATATTAAATCCTTAAAAAAATTACAATACTCATAATTTTTGTCAAGTACGAAGTGAATATCAGAGCATTATGAAGTAAGTATCAGAGCACAAAACAAAGTAAGTATCAAAGTATTATGAAGAAAGTATCAGAGCAAGATATCAGAGCATAAATACAAGATCATAATCAGAGCATAAAACAAAAAGAGTATTAGAGCATAGAGCACAAATATAGCACACAAAAGTCAGAGACATATAATATATTTAGATACTTGTCTTTTGACAATACAATAATACTTTGACCAACCTACAGAACAGAACCTAGGAAACTATGTATAGAAGTATTCTCCCCCTTTGGCATCAATAGCCAAAAAAAAAGGGTTCCTATTTGCGCCTAGAGAAGGTTCTTTTGAGCTGACCAAGAATTGAGCTCTTCCTGGGAGGAGAAACAATCTGATCATCAGCTGCTTATTGAGTTTGAGTACTTGGCTCTTGGGACATGGCTTGATCATGCCAGCTCGGATAATCTAGTTCACCTAGTTGGATGGTCAGATTATGAAGATCTGACTGCATTTTGCTCAAGGACTCATTCAAGGAGTTTGTTTCTGCAAGGATGTATCCCACATCATAACTGCAATCTTGTGCCAATCGAGTATGGTCAAGCAGGGCATCCTTAGTGAATTCTGTGAGATGGTCCAAACTGTGTCTGATCCATAACTGATTACTCCTATTTGTTGTGCTGGCAGCCTCAACTTGATTTCTTAGACTCTTGTAATGATCATCAATTTTCTGATTCATGTCATATAGTCTGTCTTTTAGAAGATTTTGATTTGTACCAAGCTGATGGATATACTGTCTTAGATTCCCTTGGTTGCTGCTGATCTAGACAAGACTTCATTTTGAAATTTGGCTTGTTCTTCATATCTCAGAGCTGCTATTGCTTGATCCTCCATGTATCTTACTTGAAATCCTCTTTGATCAGCATAATATTGTTGTTCAAAGGTGGAAAACCAAGCAGGTTGAGAGTCAAAAGTGTTTTCTGGAGCCTAAAAAGTGTCTTCTTGTGCTTGCTCATTATATTTTGTAGAAGATGAGGTGGGATACTGACAATCAAAAAGACTTTCCCAACCAGGAAAGGTATCCCTTTGGTCATGCTCAGGATGAACTGATGATGGGGGATAAAATGACTCATAATTTTGGGGCATACCAGATCCTCCTGCCTCATGCTCATGTGCTCCTGGCTTGAAAGCTTGAGCTTCCATGAACCTTCTTTGCATTGCTGACTCTTGAAGGTGATAGAACTGTTACTCTTCATTAAAAGTTCTATCAACTGAGCTTGAGAGAACTTGAGTGGCAGCATCATCCATATTCCATGATTCACTTCCAGGAACCACTTCTGTTGCTTCTGGAGTGGAGGGTAAAGGTTGAGTGAAAGACCTTGGATGAGCATATTCATGATAGCTTGCAGTCTTACTTTTGTTACCACTTTGAGCACAAGGCTCTATGTCATTTCCACTTTTAGCAGACTCATGATGACTTTCATAAGCTTGATGATGACTGTCATAGGAGGGCATACGGCTTCCATAAGATGTATGCCAGAAGTCACTGCTTTGATCCTGTGAATACCCCCTTTGACTGTTTTTGTCAAACTCATTCTCAGCTTCTGCACTTGACTCATTTTCTTCTTCAGCCAACACTGGTTCTTCCTGTTGATTTTCTTGTAATCCTTGAAGAAAACTAGTGATCCTCAAGTTTTGTCCAGTGGCGTTATGCATGTTATACTTCTTTGGGAAACACTTAAATTCCCTATTCAGATCATTTTGAGAGATTATACCTTGTGCCAACAGGACTTTAGTGATTAGTTGAGCAAAAGGTAAAGGACTACCAAATTTTCTGTAGATTGCCTCTTCCATTTGCCCAAAGAAGTAATCAACCAAATCTACATGTTGTCTTGACAAAATAAGATGCAACAACCATGCTTGAACTTAGGTCACACCTTCCTTGTACCCATACTTGGGATATATTGTGTGCCTTAGTATTAGCAGCAATACTTTTGCTTCTTCAGGCAGACAGGAGACTCTGTTTGGATTAAAGTCTGCACTGGTGGTGTTCTTATATATGTGTCCAGATATTTGTAAGTCTAGCATATCACCACTCAATCTCCATCTCTGACGAGGGAACAGCTTTTCAAATATCCTTGTTCTATTTACTAATGGACTTGAGGCTCCAATTGCTGATTCAAACTGAGTTGATCTGATTTTTTCTATCTTTCCATTTAGAGTGAACATGATATATTTCCTCTGTTTGTTCACTAATAAGGATGCATAAAATTCTAGTGTTCTTGAGATACTCCATGGTATTGTCTTGTTTGACATTATCTGAATTAGTCCAGGGTTGAATTTATGCGATCAAACAATCTGTTGAGTCAATTATGGAATTTACTTGATCCCAATCCACATCTTGGTGAGTTGACAAAGCGGATATCATTTTCCTTTTCCATCTTTTACGTGCGAGATAAGCATTGTATATGTTCTTGTGTAACAAAGACACAAAGTTTTCACCCAAAGTGGTCTTGACTCGAAACAGATTTTCTCATTAACCAAGCTGTCTTGCTCTCGGTTTCTTGCCACTTAGGTCACCAATTCCTCATCTTGCTAATAATGTCAACTTGAAACCATTTCGGTATTTTCGAAGATGATTCACTGTTAGGCTCATAGACACTATCATCAGAAGGTGACTCAGAATCAATCACTTGTTTACCTTTTCTTGGGTGAGAAGTAACCACTTTTCTATTTGCTCACGCAGTATTGTGAACATCTTGGATTAACACAGGTCCTTGAGGTTGTTCAGGTAAGGTTATTCCAGGAGATGAACTAGACATTTTCTGTTTCTTGCTTTTTACTTTATCAATAATTTTTTCGATCAGTCCCCTCTTATCTGGGTTCTTTGACCTCATCTTGATTACTAACCAACTCTTGCTCAGACTCAAATGCAGACCCTTTTTCAAGCACAAGACCAGACATAAAAACAGTAAAAACTTAAGTCTAAGAACTAGGTCTAGGGTTTGAGACTTGAAGAGAAAAGAGAGGTTTCAAGGAACTTACTGAGATTGAGAAAGGTTCTTGCACAAGATGTCAGATGAACACCGTTGCCACGATCCGATTAAGGATATGCTTCGGTGCTAAGATGGATTTTCTGGCTTTGAGGAGTTTGCGCAAGCAAGAAGGTAACAAGGGGAAAAATTCTGATGGAAGAAGTTACTGCAGTGAATGCAAATAACAAGAGTAAATATGTCTTGGTAACTGATGCCTTTAACCAGGGTGGTTGGAAGGGGACAGGCGTCCTGGAAAAAAGGTAGTGGGACCCCTTTTAGGAAATGGTTTGAGCAAAACAGGGAGTCCCAAAATAGAGTCAGGTTAGCATAAGATAAGTCCGAAAGAAATAGGCAAGATTTTGAACAAATTTTGAAATTTAAGAAAAGAAGAAAAAGTTTTATTAAACAGATACAATCCATTTGAATTTGGATGAGAATCAGACTTGGAAACATTTGAACATAAGGCAGACTTGATTTGGCAAAAAGATCAAACAGTTTACCAAATGAGCCGGACTAAATAGATACAAATACCGACTAGACTGATTTTGGTCCGTGGTTGAAGGATTTTGCTTTGGACAGAGTCGAGACCAAAACTTCCTTTAATGACGGACCAAAAAGTTTAGTCCGTTGTGCATTGATATTCTGTTCTAGAATGGTCCGACCCAAATGGGAACTTGCAATTTTATTTCAATTGATCTTAGTCTGCAATATGTCTATGTTTCTGAAGATTAGAAATAAGGGATATAGCTAAGATTAGCAACCAAAATCAACACAACACAAATAAACTGGAAGAATTGAGTTTTCAAGGAATGTTTGAGTCTAATATCCAGATAAGCCTAAGCAATTTCAACTTAAGCTCAGCTGAAAGACTCAAAGTGCTGAATAGAGATAATTAACTAAACATTGCCACCAATTTTTGAGAAGAACAAAGATTTTGACTTAATTACTATATTTTGGATTGGATAAGAAAGAAGCATAGTAAGGTAAGTCTTATAGCAGCATTTACTTATTTTTAGTTAAGAAATTTATTCAAAGAATCATCTTATTCTGAAATCAGCACTTTTGAATTTATTTATTCACACCGCTAGCCGCGCAAGATTTAATACGATGTGTTATGCGTCGAGCATGAGCTACATTCTACGACAGACGGATGGATATCATTCAATCGAGAAGCCACGTGAGTTTCGAGACGCCTCAAGGTGGGTCTAAGCTATGACAAGGAACATTAAAGGAAAACATTTCAGAAAGACATTTCTTTATTTATATGAATTCCCTGGACATTATGCCTGGGAAATATTTTTACAGGGGGAGGGCCTATGCTTCACCCCGACGTATGCGGCCCAATGCCTCCACAAGGGCCTCCCTAGCCCTGTAAAGGGCAGGGATGATCTCAAGGAAGGCGTCGACGGTGGCACGGTCACGGGCGACTGCCCTCTCCTCGGCCACCTCTGCCATGGCGAGATCTAAGTCCCTCCAGAGCTCAGCAAGCTTAGGGTCGTCCTGGTCGTCCTTGAAATTCCTTTTCAACATGAAGAAGATAGAAGTTTGGAGCAGAAAGGAGAAAGGCTAAGAGTGAAGGATTACATTCCCAGAGCCCTGGTTCCCCTTTTATAGCCGTTGCGGCGAGGATGGAGTAAAAGCATCATAAGCCGAAGAGGCTTGAAGTTAATGAAGTTTCAGAAGCCGAAGAGGTTTTCGGAAATTGGGTATCAAGTGATGAATAGCAGGCAAGCTGGCTCCCCCTAAGGGTGACATCATTAAACAACATTGGAATAGGCAATGATATTTAGTTCATTTCTTAATTTTGAAAATTTGACCTCATCAAATGGCTTAGTGAAAATATCAGCCAATTGGTCCTCAGTTCTTACATAACTAGCACAATATTTCCTTTAGCAACATGATCATGAATAAAGTGATGTCGAATTTCAATATGCTTAGTTCTGGAATGTTGGACCGGATTGTTTGCTATTTTCACTGCACTTTCATTATCACACAACAGAGGCACATTATCAAATTTTATCCCAAAATCTAGAAATGTTTGTTTGACGAATAGAATTTGAGCACAACAACTGCCTGCAGCCACATATTCGGCTTCGGCAGTGGACAGTGCTACTAAATTTTGCTTTTTAGAACACCAAGAAACTAAAGATCTTCCAAGAAAATGACAACCCCCTGAGGTGCTCTTACGATCAATCTTGCATCCAGCATAATCAGAATCTGAGTAGTCAAGAAGCTCAAATGGAGCACCTTTAGGGTACCATAAACCAATACTAGAAGTAAACTTAAGATATCTAAATATCCTTTTTACAGCACTTAAGTGAATTTCTTTAGGTGCAGCTTGAAATCTAGCACACATACATACACTAAACATGATGTCAGGCCTAGATGCTGTCAAGCATAGTAATGAGCCTATCATGGATCTAAAAAGCTTTTGGTCAATAGACTTACCTCCCACATCTTGATCAAGATGAGTGTTAGTAGCCATGGGAGTCTTTATTGTCTTGCATTCTTCCATTTTGAAGCGCTTGAGGAGATCCTTACTGTACTTTTCTTGTGAAATAAAAGTCCCCTCCTTCAATTGCTTGATTTGGAATCCCAGAAAGAATGTCAGTTCCCCAATCATAGACATCTCGAACTCTTGGGCCATCATGTCACCAAATTCTTTGCAAAGAGAATGATTAGTACAGTCAAAGATAATATCATCTACATATATTTGACAAATCTTTAATGTTCCATTGATGTCTTTTAGAAACAAGGTTGGATCAACCTTCCCGGTTTTGAAGTTCTTATTAAGTAGAAAATCTCTAAGACGCTCATACCATGCTCTAGGAGCTTGTTTTAGACCATAGAGTGCCTTAGATAATTTGTATACATGGTTTGGCAAGTTTGGGTCATCAAAACCAGGTGGTTGCTCAACATAAACAGTTTCATCAATGAATCCATTAAGAAATGCACTTTTCACATCCATTTGAAACAGAGTGATATTAAAATGAGTAGCAAAGGCAAGAAGAAACCAAATAGCTTCAAGACGTGCCACTGGGGCATAAGTCTCTCCATAGTCCAGCTCTTCTACTTGAGTAAATCCTTGAGCTACAAGTCTGGCTTTATTCCTTATTACCATTCCATTTTCATCTTGCTTGTTTTGGAATACCCATTTTGTACCAATAACATTGTGATCCTTTGGGCGATTTATTAAGCTCCAGACTTTGTTTCTTTCAAAATTGTTAAGTTCTTCTTCCATAGCAATTATCCAATCAGCATCTTCTAGAGCTTCTTCCACTATCTTAGGTTCAATATAAGAAACAAAAGAGTAATGTTTACAAAAAGAAGCTTGTCTAGAACGAGTTTGAACACCCTTACTGATTTCACCAATGATTTGGTCTGAGGGATGATCCTTAGCAATGGCATGATGACTTTTGATGAAGACTGGCCGATCTTGTTCTTTTTCTTCCTCCCCATCTTGGGTTCCATCATGGGGCACCATTGATTGTGTAGGAAATTCATCCTTATCTTCATTGGGTTTAATGTCACCCACTTCCATCTTTCTCATTGCTTGCATCAATCCGTCATCTCCTACATCATCTAAATTCTCATACTCACCTTGTGAGCCATTAGATTCATCAAATCTTACATCATAAGTTTCTTCTACTAGCCCAGTTGAATTATTAAATACCCTATATGCTTTGGACTTAGAAGAATATCCTAGCATGATGCCTGTATCACATCTAATTTGAAATTTACCCAAATGAGTTCTCTTTTTATAGATATATACTTTACAACCAAATACACGAAAATATGATATATTGGGTCTTCTATCCACCAATAATTCATAAGGAGTTTTCTTAAGAAATCTATGAAGATAAAACCTATTAACAGCATGACAAGCAGAATTGATGGCTTTAGCCCAAAAAGCATCAGAAGTATCATATTCATCTAGCATAGACCTAGCCATTTCAATTAAAGTTCTATTCTTTCTTTCAACCACATCATTTTGCTGAGGAGTATATGTAGCAGAAAGTTCATGCTTAATTCCTAATTCATCACAGTATTCAATAATATTGGTATTAACAAACTCAGATCCATTGTCACTTCTTATTTTCTTGATGGGACAATCAAATTCATTTTGAGCCCTTTTAGCAAAAGTTTTAAAGATTTTTCCAACTTCACTTTTATTGGGTAAAAAGAATACCCAAGTTAATCTGGAGAAATCATCAACAATTACCAGACAATATGAGTTACCACCAATGCTAGCATATGAAGTGGGACCAAATACATCCATATAAAGAAGCTCAAGTGGTCTAGTGGTGGACATGATACTTTTAATTGGGTGAGAATTAGCTACTTGTTTGCCTACTTGACAAGCACTACATAGCTTATTCTTTTCAAATTTAACATCTTTCAGATCCGCCACTAGCTCATTTTTAAAAAGCTTTTTGAGATTAGACATACCTGCATGCCCAAGACGCCTGTGCCAAAGCCATCCAAGAGAAACTTTGGCTAACAGGCATGTTGAGATGCATAAGTTAGATTTGAAATCAGTAAGTAGAGATTTTGAAATCTGAAACCTTTGAATATAAGCTTTTCATTTTTATCAAACACAGTTACCCCATCAGATGAGAAGATACAATGGAATCCAAGATCACATAATTGAGCAACAGATAATAAGTTGAAATTTAAGGAATCAACAAGAAGAACATTGTTAATAGAGTGATCATTTGATATAGCAATCTTACCAAGACTTTTACCTTTCTTTTGCTGTTGTCTCCAAAGGTGATTTTGTGACTTGGATCACTTTCTCCTTCAATTGAAGTGAACATTCTTGAGGTCCTGGCCATGTGTTGAGTGAAGCCATTGTCAATTACCCAATGTCTGCCTCCACTTTTATAGTTCACCTACAAGTTCATTTCTTTACTTTTGGGTCCTTTGATGTTAGTTACAGCCAATTTAGGTTTAAAAGGGTTTAACAACATGGCCTTTGGTACCCAGGCAACTTTAAGTTACTTATCAAGATTTGAGGGACCTACATATTTTACATTTGTTTTGCCCCTAAAATCTTTAAATAGCATGTAATGGGCATCTACCATACAGCCCCTTTTGGCATGAGAAACATTTGCAAGATAGCAATTTTTTGATTCATGGTTTGATTTATGACAGTAATTGCACTGAGTGCTTTTCTTGACAAAAAATCTGATCGAGATGACTTAATCCACTTTTCTTAGGCAAATTGTTGGGTTTATACCCTAAGCCCTTTTTGCCCAAGTTGGATTTTTGTTCGACAAGAATTTTGTCAAGAGTAGCACTACCAAGAAAACATTTTTCTAAACCTTTATCAAATTTGGATACCTTTGTTTTTAGTTCTTCATTCTCAGTTTTAAGCTCCTTAGCATAGGAAGCATATTGGCAATTACCATTACAAGTATCAGAAGAACTGAAGGTCATAATTTCTTCTTTAAATAAGTCACATGAGACTGATGCATCACATAGAGAAACATGACTGGATTTGTTTGCTAGCATTTCATTTTCAATTTCTAGCTCACAGTAGTTGGTCTGCAAGTTTTCATGATTCTTAACAAGCAAAGCATGAATTGTGACCAGATCTTTATGAGTTTGTACAGACTTTTCATGTTCCTACAAAAGTTTATCATACTTGTCTGTTAGCAACTTTTGGTCATTAAACAAGCCAGTAATAGTCTTCTTCAGAGTTCTAGTTGAATTTGTTTTATCATGCAAAGCATTATTTAGCTCTTCAACCAGTTCTACTAGCTCATCATAAGAAGATGAGTCACTAACCTTTTCCTCGTCTGATCTTGCCATCAGACAGAGAGGAAATGAGGGTGGTGGTGGAGTTGACTCATCTAAGGCAAGCCTAGCTAGCCCCTTTGACTTTGAATTTTCATCATCCGAGGATGAGTCTTCACTTGCACTTTCTTCATCAGTGACCCATTCTCCTATGTGAGCTTCTCCTTTTCCTTTCTTCACAAATTTCTTGGAGTAGCTTTTCTTGAAAAACTTCTTCTTGGGTTTTTCATGAGTCTTCTCCTCATCCTCATCATTCTTGTTCTTGTACTTGCTCTTCTTCTTGATTTTGTTGGGACACCGAGCAGCTATGTGCCCCTTTTCATTGCATTCAAAGCATACAACATTAGAAAAAGGATTTTTCTTTGAGTAAGAGTTTGACCTTTCTTTGTCTTTGAAATTGACTCTTCTCATGAGTTTGTTGACTCTTCTCATGAGTAGAGCTAACTTCTTCACATCTTCATCCTCATCCTCACTTGACTCATCATCATCTTCGTTAGATGAGTCTTGTATAACTTCCTTGGCTTTGAGTGCGATGGATTTCTTCTTTGGAGCATCTTCTTCGGCCAATGTGAGCTCATGAGCAGATATTTTACCTAGTAGCTCGGTTGGAGTGAGCCTCTTGAGATCACCACTGTTGGATAAATACATGATCAAACTATGATACGCTCGAGGAAGTACTCTAATCATCTTCCTGCATACCTCAACATCAGAAATTTTAGTTCCTAGGCCTTTTAGTTCATTGACAATAGAATTTAGCCTAGAGAACATGTCATTAGCATTTTCTAGAGAAAGCATTTTGAATTGATCAAAATTTTCTCGAACAACATAATATTTTTCTTCTTTTACATCAAAAGTACCTTCGTGAATTTCTTGTAAAGTTGTCCATATATCATAAGCAGAGGTAAGATTACTTACTCTATCAAAAACTTCTAAGCTAAGACAGGAAAATATGGCATTTCTAGCTTGAGCATCATACTGCATATTTTGAATCTCACCAGGAGTGGGTTCGCCATACACAGTTTGTCCTTCGGGCATGACACGAGGAGGCAAAGCTTTTTCAGTGACTCTCCACACATCATACCCGACAGCTTCTAAATAGCATCTCATCCTAATTTTCCAATAAGCATAATTTGTGCCATCAAAAACAGGTACTCTACCAATACTAACAGTTGCGGATCCATTTCCCTCAGCCATTTACCAAAGCTAGTTAAGCTAATAAAGGTAAACCAAGCTCTGATACCACTTGAAGGATCTAGTTGGCCTAGAGGGGGGGGGTGAATAGGCAACTTTTACAAGTTTTAACTTCTTAAAAACAATTCACTATTTTATATAAGAGAATAACTCACAACAGAGTATAATAGAGAAGTAAATACAAACAATAATCACAGCGAAAGCAATAAGAGAAATAAAAAACAAATGAGACAGATTTTTCCCGTGGTTCAAAGCTGCACTCCTAATCCACGTTGAAGCACTTCTTCCGAAGTATTGCTTCTCCAAAGCTAGTCGCAGTAGCTCTGGTGATCACTCAGGTAACTCTTTCACTACTCCAGTGAGGTGAGTTCCAAACCTCTCACAATCACAGTGGCCTTCCACAAACACTTTTGGACAGGTCGCACTGTTTACTTCCTCCAAGCTGTCTAGGATCACTAAGATCCAAGAGTAATAAACTTTGCACAAGTTCTGTCTCTTGGTTCACTTCGCAACTCACACAGCTAGACTTTGGCTTGGAGCTAAAACACTTACAGATGTTTGAGAATTTTGGTTTGAAAGTGAAGCACAGACTCCTTTTGAGAATGAGAGCTATTTTCAATGCTAAAATGTAAAGGAGTTCATTCTGTTACTTGGTAGATGGCTCAGGAAATGCTTATATAGCCATTTGGAATGAATATAGCCGTTACACCTGCTACTGTACCCATTGGACGTGTCAGATGTCAGAAATATCAGAAATATACACGTACAAAGGACTAAGCAACATTGCCTAGCAATACTGGACATGTGTATGACGGACCAAATTTAGACATTTACGACGGACCAAAAAATTTGGTCTGTTGTACATGGGTATTTCATAGAGTTTGGCTCATAGGAATGAGAGAGATACATGTACGTTGGACCAAATAATTTGGTCTGTCATACATGGGAGTTTCAAAGATCAGTAGCCAAAGACCATTTTTCAACAAAAATAAGTTTATCCAAGTGATTTACTTTAGCAATGGACTAAATTTTAAGCAAGAATGTTTGGTCCGTTATCAAAGCAAAGACCTTTTGAAAGAGAAAGAATATCCATTTAAGGTTTCAATAAGTAGGACTTCAAAGTTTGGTCTGGACAAAGGCTTATAAACTGAATGTGTGCCGGACCAAAATATTTGGTCCACTGTAGATGGGAAACGGAGAACATTTTGGTCCGTCACAGAGGAGTGACTTTTACATGTATGCCGGACCAAAATATTTGGTCCGTCATACATAAATAATCACTTGGTTGACAGATGATTTTTAAAAGGAGTTTTTACCAAGGACGAAAGAATTATGAAAACAAGAGTTTTGGTCCGAAGGACAGGTATTTTGATGGGAGTTTCGACTCAGAAGATTTTCAATGTTGGACCAAAGAATCTTTTTTTGACTTGAGAAGATATGCTGTGTTTGCAACGGACTAAAGAAGTGGATTGCTGAATTTTGGTCCGTTGTATACTAAAAATATGATTCAAAGGTCAATGTCTAAGTGTCTTTTGCCTCGAGAAATCTAGTTTTGTCTTTGCCTTATGATCCAATCCACTAGCTTGTGCAAAATCCCTCTTTAGACAACCAAAAAGAAAAACAAACCTAGCTATTTGACTTGAATCATCTCCCAAGTCATAAACTAGAAACTGAGCACCTTAATCTTTTTAGTCCAACTTGCTCCATCATTGATTCCAGCATATGTTCTTCAAAGCTTTAAGTATTATTAACTTAGTCATCAATACCAAAACTATAATAAAACACAATAACAATAATTGAGGGGGCCTAGATGCTATCAGACGGACCTAGCTAAGTAAGATTACCAATGTCTTAACAAATGATACCTCAGGTGGATAATCACATGAGGGTGTGGTTATGGGCAGAGGATGTGGTGTACTTCGGTCTCACATCAATCTAACGGTATGTTGGTCCTATACTTCACCTCCGTTGAGGAAAGGGACAGTTTATGGCTTACCGGGAAAGTTAGTGTTGGGATAGAAGTTTTCTGAAAGGTTTTGATTATAATCAACTAGTCACACGTCGATGGGTACGTATTTTGGCCGACAGTATAGTTTGATCATAACGTGTGGGTAAAATTCATAACCTCTGCAGAGTGTAAATCTATTCGGATAGTCATGCCCGCAGTATTGTGCAATGCTTGGGGATTACAGTCAAGGGATAGATTTTGTAAAAATAAAACTTGGAAAGGGAGGCTGGATGCAATTGGAAAGTTGAAATATGATTTAGGGCTGGAAGCCATGTTTACGTGAGAAATACTCGAAAGTTATTATTTATTGTTATTTATTTTGCTATCATTTCAATCTATTTATTGTATTCATTTACAAATGCTGCTTTCCTGCAAAATAACTATCATAGCCATTCCATTGGAATAAGATTTGCATATAGTTATGTTAGACTTGCATTTTGTGCACAACTTGTTGAGTGCTTTAAGTATTCACCCTTGCCAACAACAAAATCACTAGTTGAGGAGGAGTCTACACCAGCTTTGGAGGAGGGGTACCAAGAAGAGACGAACATCTAGGGTGCAAGCCTTGTCAGTTGCCTGTGGTATACTGAGGGGTTTATCTATATTTTCATTCCGCTATAGTTTAATTTGTTAATCATAGTTTAGCCCTGTATGGCAAAGTCATGTAAAGCTAACCATAAGGTCAGTTAACATGTTAATAATTAATATATGAAGTCTTTTATTATGATTTCGCTGTGTATGATTGTGATATTCATCTATGTTAAGCCTGTGTGTACTTGCATGATCCTAGACTAGTGCGATATACACAGAGGGTCCAGATTTGCATAATCGGGTCCCGGCAGAGGTGGTATTAGAGTCATACTGACTGTTGGTCTTGGCCCTAGATAGACTGGTCGTCTCCTAAGGTCCTTTAAAATTATTTTCTAAAGGAAAACTAAACTTGAAAGAATAATAATTTCTTGACTTATCTTGTTCTTCTATCTTTTTCCTTTGCTGAAATTTCTTTCTCTTTCCCCTGCTAGATCAAGTTGAAATCTTACATGAGCTGCCTTTAATAGATGATGATGTACCACACGTAAGGCGAAAGCTCTGAGTGCCTGCTGCTACCCTAAAGATCGTGAAGAAAGGAATCATCGAGCTCGAGGAGTGGATTGATGAAGTGTTCCAGAAGCTAGAAGAGCCGGTGCTTAGAGTAGCCGATTGAGACTCATGTGTGGGAGTCGCATCTGCTTAAGATAGGAGAGTTGCCCATGTAGGCAATTGTTTTGTGTGCTTAGATTGATTTGGTTCTTTCATGATTGCTGAGTGTGCAGTATGTGTTGCATAGCCCTTATGCTTACGTAAGCAACCATACCAAGATATTAATAATGAATGCTTAAGTGGTGGGGTTAAAACAATCTCCCCTGCATTAGGATTCTTATATCTTACCTATGATGCTCCCTCTCCCCTAACCTACAAAGTGATCAACAGATGGTTCAAACTTGTGGAAAAAATGGACTTAGTGGAAGTGGTAACCAACCCAGTAGGGACCTCAATGACAGATCAGTTCCCCAACCTTCACCACAACTAGATATGAAGAGTGTTGGAGTGTTCTTGGCTACTCAGACTCAGTTGATGCATGCAATGATGAAGCAAATCTAGAACATGACCAATCAAGCCAATGTCTACAGTGTGTCTCGAGGTGTTGTCAATGATCCCTATTCCTACTCAAGGTTATCAAAATTTATAAGGACTTGTATGTCGATCTTTTCTAAAAATGTTTCACCTTTGGAAGCGAATGATTGGCTCAGGACCATTGAGAGGAAGTTATTCATTGCTCAGTGTGAATGTAATGAGAAGGTTCTGTATGCTTCTCACTAATTGGAAGAAATTGCTGCTGAATGGTGAAAGAAATATTGTGATGTCCATAAAGCCCCGCAGAATATCTCTTAGAATGATTTTGTTGCTGCTTTTCGTCATCTCTTGACCCCACCAGATGATAGTGTGATCACAGTGAATTCAAAGAAGAATGCTACCCTACCCTACACGAGATTTGAGGTTGTTCTTTGAAGTGTTGTTATCCAAACAAGTTAGAAGATTGTGCATGCATTCACTATAGAAAAATAGGACATACCACTGATGAGCATGCAATCCCTTGTTCCAGCTATGAAGAAAGCCATTCGCTTGGAGATTATCCCACAGGCAATATCACATGCTACCTTCGTGAAGGCCGAGATCATTGCCCGACTCGGTGTCCCTTGGATTCGATAGTTACCTTCGTGACTCAAAGTCAGCAAGAGAAATTCTGAGCCATTGTCATTCAAGAATCAGCAAAATGATGTGGAATGCCAGCTGCATGTGCTAAGTCACTTGAAGAGTCAAAGCGATCTAACTCAACTGACCCACTTCAGTCAAGATTAGCGATTATCACCGACAACTTGTTTCTTGTGTGGTGAAGAAGGTCATTGAGTTAGGGAATGTCCTATGAAACAACAAGTTGTGATTCACAGGAAGAGCAACATTGTGCATACCATTACACCCACCAAGGCACAACGAGGGATGCAGGTGTGCTTCTACTGTCATGAGAAAGGTCATTATGCTGACCGATGTCTACAGAAAGGTCGAGCATTCCTTGCAGTGGTAACTACTCTGAAAGTTACCTCCATCAAGTACGTGGCACCCAGAGTGAGCGATGAAATTGTAGGAACATTATGGACAAAGAATCGGTCGAACAAAAGGCGTTTGAACATGGATGCAACCAAGGAGGTTTGGAATAATGATTTTACCTAATGTAGTATCATGTATCTATTTGTAAAGGAAAGAAAATAGAAGTGGTCAATGTGTTGGCATGTGTAGCTTTGGAACATAAGCATTTATGATGAATGAAAGATTCGATGTTTCTCTAAGCATTCACTCTATTCAGATAGTTTACCTGATAATGATATGTGCGTAATGATGGCCAGTTAGTGGTATTTAGTGTGGAGGTTGTCAGCCCGGAAGAGGTGCCTGTTGTCCGAGAGTACCCTAATGTGTTTCCCGAGGATCTACCTGATATGCCACCAGATCAAGATATTAAGTTTGTTATTAGACTAGTGCCTAGTACATCACCAAAAGAAAAAAGACCGTATCAGATGCCTACCAATGAGTTGGTTGAGATGAAGAAGCAGATTAAAGAGTTACTAGAGAGGTTTTGTGAGACCTAGTTCGTCTCTATGGGGAGCGCATGTTCTGTTTGTTAGGAAGAAAGATGGGACTTTAAAGATGTGCATTGACTATCATGTGCTTAATGAAGTGACGGTAAAGAACAAGTCTCCGCTACCCAGGATCAATGATTTGTTTGATCAGGTTAAGAGGAACTGGAGTTTTCTCTAAGATAGATCTTTGATCAAGATATCATCAATTGAAGATTCGTGTTGAGGATGTCCCTAAGACTGCGTTCTCTACGCGATATGGACATTATGAGTTTACAGTCATGTCTTTTGGATTGACCAATGCTCCTGCATATTTCATGAACATGATGAATAAGGTATTCATAGAATATTTAGACAAGTTTGGTGTCGTCTTCATAGATGACATTCTGATTTACTCCAAGTCGGAAGAAGAGCACACAGAACTTCTAAGATTAGTCCTTGAGAAGCTGCGAGAGAAGCAGCTGTATGCTAAGTTTAACAAGTGTGACTTTTGTAAAGAGAAAGTTGAATTTCTTGATATGTGATGATCGCTAAAGGAGATGCAGTTTACCTAAGTAAAGTTGAGGTAGTGTTGCATTGGGAACAACTAAAGTCAGTTGTTGAAAAAGAAAAAGAAGTTTTCATGGATGCCAGAGTGCGAGAAATTTTTTCAAGGGTTAAAGAAGCGTCTAACGACAGTGCCAGTGTTAGTATTACTAGATGTTCAGTATAGTTTTGATATCTATTATGATGCTTCCAGACAAGTACTTGGATGTGTGTTGATGCAGAATGGTAAGGTTGTTGCACATGCATCGAGGCAGTTGAGGCCACATGAAGAGAATTATCCTACGCATGATTTGGAGTTAGCTGTCGTAGTGCATGCTTTGAAGTTGTGGCGTCATTATCTCATCGGAAATAGATGTAAGATATATACGAACCACAAGAGTTTAAAGTATATCTTTACTCAATCGGATCTCAATATGAAACAGAAAATGGTTAGAGTTGATAAAAGATTATAATGTGGGAATCCACTATCACCCTGGTAAAGCTAATGTGATAGATGATGCTTTGAGTCATAAAAGCTACAGTGTTAATATGCTAGTTCAGGAGGATTGGTTCTAACTATTTAAAGAATTTCAGAAGTTAAAGTTGGAAGTGGTTCCAAAACGACTCTTAGCTATGTTGGAAGTAAAGCCGACGTTGAAAGATCAAATTTGAGAAGGTCAGAAAGATTATGCCAAGATTAAAAGGATTAAGTCTTAAGATGGATGAAGGTTTAGCCAAGGATTTCACTTTGGATGAACAAGGTACTATGTGGTTTAAAGGTCGAATTTTTTGTACCTAATAAGAAGGAACTTAAGGAGTTGATTCTTGAGGAAGCCTATGATTCAAAGTATTCAATACATCTAGGAAGTGCTAAGATGTATCAAGATCTTTAGGAAAAGTTTTCGTGGCCTAAGATTGTAACATCCCGAAAATTTGAAAAATAGGAAAAATAAAAATTTGAAAATTTAAAATAAAATTGAATAAAAATTTCAAACTGAAACCAAGATTTTCATTCTCATGTATTCAACCTAAAAGAAAAGAGCAAGATATTGCATTAAAGTTTTCATCCAAAATAAACAAACTTTAAAGTTAAGTTCGAAATGTAAATCTTATTTTGAAATTCCATATTTTCAGAACTTTCTCGAATTCTGGGTTTTTAGAAAATGGATTATAAAAATTGTTATCTTTTACTCTATAACACAAAATCCAAAATCACTTAAGAGATAAAATCTGGAGAAAAAAAATCACATAAACCCAAAATCATCCCTGGTCATCTCCAGGAATTCTCAAATGCATGTGAACTCAGTTAGTGTTGAAGGGAAATAAAAAGGAGAATTGATTTAAAATAATATTATCAAATGTCAAAGCTTTACAAAAACAAATAAAGTAGCATGCCATGAAATTTATTGCACATTTGAATTTATCTTTGAATTCATTCATTGTTTCAAGATTTGACTTTTGGAATTAAATGACTTTCAAATATCTAAACTAACACATTAATGAAACTCAAGGAAACACCAAACAACATCCTATAGAAAATATTTTTGTAAAATATTAGAGCCCAAGTGATGAATAAATATAATTTTTCCAGAATTTTTACGCACCATTTATCAGCCCAAAAATTCAAAAACAACATGAAAATCAGCCAAATTTGGAGAATTACTGTTCTTAAACTACAAGAGATAATCAAGTGAAACCAAAGAAAATGGAAAGTAAACTACTTGGTCTACCAGCACAAAAATTTGTAAAATATTTGAACCAACCTGGCACCTTCGGCAAGCCTGCCCAACTGCTATACCCGAAATGAGACTTAATTGCTTTCAACTGCCAAATCAACTGATGCAATCGATGGGAGCTGTAGTCGTGCGTCTGGCAGTGGGCTCCACGCTAGCCTGGTCCCATTGGTCAGCCCCTACCTCACCTTCTCCCTCCCTCCTCTCTCTTCCGCGCCTCAGCCAAAGGCTGCCACGCCTGACCTCGCCGAGCCAGTCTTTGCCTTGCGCAGGCTTGCGCCCACGCGCCAACGCGAGCCCAGCTCACCTCCTCCGCCTCCATGCCCATACCGCAGCCCACCTACCTCCCTTGCACTGCCATAAAGCCGACCGAGCCCCTCTCCTCCCCTTTTGCTCTCTGCTCAGTCGACTTGCCCGTGCCGCGAGCTCGCTGGGACAAGAACCGGGCAGCAAGCCTCTCGTCCACAGGAAGAGACCGTGGGTGATCTCTTCTTCTCATTTCGCACATTTTCAGCTGCCCTACAACCTCCTGAAGTAGCTCACTGCATTGCATGCAGCTTCGCCATTTCCGCGGCCTCCATCTTCATCCCCAGTAGCTGCGCGCGGAGGGAGCTTGCTCGCCGGCGAACCACGGCAGCTCCGGTCGCTGCCATCACCAAGGCCTCCAGAGCCGGAGCCGCAGCCCCAGCCGAGCCTCCCCCTCTGCCGCAACTCCTTCTCCAGCTTCCATCCCGTGCGAGCCCAGCGCCATTGCCAACCGAGTCAAGTTCTAGGGTTAGAAGAGGTAAACCTCAAATATTTTTGCATGCACATTTTTCACAAGCAACAACTTGGTGCAGTGGTAGAGCAGCTCAAAACCGCATCAGGCAGAACAATCCAACTTTTGCAATAAAATGTTTCATTTTTGCCTTTTGCATTCAAACTTTCATAGCTTTTGATAGGAGTGTCCAAATGAGGTGAAACTAGTTTCTAAATTTAAGTTTTGAAACAGGGAATTAGAATCTGCAAAAAAAATTATATGTTGCTTGCAGAAAAATATTAATTAGAGTTTGAATGTTAGGCTCTAAATAGGTGTTATGAAGGAAATATATAGTCTCTTGTTCCATAAATCATGAAATAAATAACATGAGTTACTGCAACCCTATAAACTCCATTTCTGCAAAAATATCTATATTTTAATGTATTTTGAATCAAAAATTGATTGTTTAAAACCTTACTAACATGCAAAATTCATATGGTTAAAATATTGTTCAAATGAGCTTAAAATTTGATGAAACCAGTTTAGATGCATTTGTCGACTTTTGTAGTCGGCAATGAATTTATGGGGTAGGTGCTCGATCTCAAACTCGAAGGTCACACAAGACAAGGGGTTTATACAAGTTCAGGCTCTCGTGGAGGAGATAATACCCTAATCCTGTGTGCTGGAATTATATGGATCTCTTGGATCCGGGGTTGCTCAAAGCACAATATGCTCTGGGCGATATGAGGTGTTCTATGCTCTATGGCTTGATTGCTCTATGCGTGGATGATCGAATCCCTATGTTGTTGCCCGCCCTCTCCCTTATATAGCGGGGGTGGGGCGGTTTATAGAGTCCTGATCGGTTTGGAGATTCCGATCGGTTACAAGATTCTAGTCAGTTAATAGGATAGAGTTTACATCTTTATCTACCCTATTAACGACTCGGATTACAACCGTATCTATCATATCTAAATATAAGTTCAACTTCCTTTAGGATATGTCCCCTTGCGCACGGCAGCGGGGCCTGACGCGGGGAGTATCTTCTGGGCCTCCCTCTTGGGCCTGTCATGAGGGTACCCGGGTTCTTATATTCCACAGCATTCCTGGGATTGCATAGGTCATAAATAGTCAAAGACATTTAGATTTTACTTAAGTTTGCGCTATTTGCTCGCTAATTGAACATTCAATCGGCAAAATATTCAAACGACTATAACCTTCGCAAACAAACACCAAACTCGACGAAGCCAACTCCTATGACCTCAAAATGATATATACTTGTTGGCTATGGAGCCCTAATGATCATATACATGAAAAACATCTTAAATAAATGCAAAATATCACGGAACTAACTTTAAAACACTTTTAGGGATATCCCCTACTAATGTATGAAAAATGGTTAGATTATCCCATGAGGTGCGGTCGCAATCGAAGAATGAAAACTGGACCGTAACCGCGCAATCGGCATATCATATAAGCCTTTTCGGCAACCCATAAAATATCTTGTATAAATGGAAAATAATGAAAGAATAGCTCGATAACATCCTATGGTAGTTATTCTACCATAATATGGAAAAATATTTCATTCATAACCTGCTTTGCATATAAAACTTGTCGCCGCAAACACCTTAAATGACCACAAACTGCACCAAAACTATAACACTTAAGCCTTTTCGGCAATCCGTAAAATATCCCGTCCAAACGCAAGTTTAAAGGAAAATGATTCAGAATCAGTGTTTAATATATGTACTACTATATTCTGTAAAAATATCTTAATTATAACTTGATTTGCATATGAATCCTACTAAAGCAAGAACCCTAAATGATCACAAACTGCGCAGTGATAGAAACACTTAAGCACTTTCAACTGCTTGAGAAACTACTCGGCTTAACATGAATATTGGGGGAAATGGTCCAGAGACATTCCCCAGTATATGGAAAACCAAAATGTGGAAAAACATCTCAATTTCAACTTGCTTGTCATATAAAACTTGCTAGAGAAAATACCCTAAATAATAAGGTTGCTAGAGCCTTATTATAGGCCAAATGAGATCGGAAGTCTTAAACCGAATCATCTGTAATGCAAGAATCGTCACATAACCACGTAGTTACAGCCAATAACCTTAAATTCCAAATCTAACATGTAGAAATCACCCCCATGCATGAACACTTAAAGCTAAGTACCAATCAAGCAAAACCTTTTAACTAATGTTATTTTTATTAATCCAAATAATTTTAGCATCTAGAATTCGAAGTTATATATGCAAAGATACATAATTTTAGCCTCTTGAATTCGTAAATAACCTTAGCTATGATTATAACTTTAGTTCTTATAATAGAGGATGAAAGCAACACAATCAAGAAAAGGCCTCACATAAACAAAGTGCTAATGAAATCATTATGGAAGTGATAAATCAAGAACTCACAATAACCATATTCTTCTTGGTAAGTTTTTATTTGGTATTTACATCTGATTTCTTTTTGCCCCAATTGAATTGGTGTTATTTGCTTTTGTCTCGGTTCTTATTATTGACGCATAGATGACGATAATTCGGATTCGGTTATTAACGACGTTTACTACGACCCGGATTATAATCCAGAAGAAGATCAACCAGGCAAGCACCCTCCTTCGATCATGTTGATCCCATATTTGCAAAGTTATGTTGTTTCATCAAACTATATGCATGCGTGTATGTTTTAAACTTGATATGTTGTGGGTAATGGTAGCTAAATCCAATTGAGTGCATCTCCTTTACCTTGTCATTTGATTACTTGCCATTGTAACCTAGTTATGGTGTAGACAATACTTGATGTCACTTGGGTAATACTTGTGAATTATCTTATGCTCATGCTTAGACATGCTCACTAGAACGTCTTTTAAATGATGGGACACATTTTCAATCTAGCTTGGCAACTTGGTTTAAATGAACGGAACCAAGGTATGGTTTCCGTGTAATTTGGTAAAATTCCAGCTCAAAACTTATGATTTAGACGTGGGCGAGTTATGGTTAAACTTGAGGCGTGAAAAGGACCTCACACGTAGTTAGGGGGAGATTCTCGCCTGGGTCAGTTAAGGACCGAACTTGATGCTATCACCTAAGTGTTTTGGTGCAACCACATGTTCTAGTATGGGATAGCCTAAACTCACTAGATTAGTTCACTACTACAGAATTGTCCATCAGAATCGATTCTTTTTTGCCATTACAGTCGGTTCAAGTGGCGATACGAAGTCTTTAGATAGTGATGAGGTGGAGTTATCACAGTCGGTTTTGGCCCGATTGTGATAAAGCATCATTAGAATCGGTTCTTTCAACGAAGCGATTGTGATGACCCCTCATTAGAATCGGTTCTTCTATTGAACCGATTCTGATAACATGTCATCTGAATCGGTTCTTTCAAAGAAGCGATTGTGATGACCCCTCATTAGAATCGGTTCTTGTGTGGAACCGATTACGATAATGGTTATCGAATCGGTTCCACACAAGAACCGATTCTAATGAGGGGTCATCACAATCGCTTCTTTGAAAGAACCGATTCTGATGATGGATCATCACAATCGCTTTCTTCGAAGAACCGATTGTAATGGTATGGTTATCACAATCGCTTCCGTCAAAGAACCGATTCTCTCGATGTGGTCATCACAATCGCTGCTTAAAAGAACCGATTCTGATAAGAGGTCATCAGAATCAGTTCATCTTAAGAACCGATTCTAATGATTGTGTCATCACAATCGCTTTTTTCAAAAAACCAATTCGGATGAGACGTCATCAGAATCATATATACAAGAACCGATTCCAATTATGTGGTTATCAGAATCGGTTCCACATAAGAACCGATTCTGATGACCCTCATGGTGGTGTTGCAATTTTCCATATTACCCAAAATGGCAAATATTAACAATGGGCATATATCACATTCACAATACAGAACACAAAATGCACATATCACATTCACAGAACACGAACACTTAAATTACAATACATATAGCCCATTCGTTCACAACATACAAACACAAACATGCTTAATAATCAGTACACGTGCATATATATCACATTGACATATGCAATTAATATTGTTTCCATATGGACTAGTAGGACGCTTCAGGATCTCTAAACCTACCGTCCTCCGATATAACTTCCAACCAGTACCATTGGCATAAGTGGTCTCGTAAATTGTTGAGTGCTTTGCTGTCTAAGCTCTTCGGGGATATTGATCTTCTGCAAAACATAAATGAGTGCATGAATTTAAGTTTCAAAATTTGTAAGTGAAAGGCTAAGTATGCATGTACATATACCTTAGGAAAAAGGTGTGAGCCGCCGACCACAACCAACATGTGTTGCATGACATAGAAGCCGCACAGGTCATCGCTGCCCTGTTGATGACACTGTGAAGAGAGAAAAAGAAATTAACACACGAAAATTAGATGTCGAAAAAATTAATCGTATATATGCTAGGCACTTGTACCGTGAATTTCTTATACTCGGCAAATGTCTTGCCCTTTTTCTTATCGTGCGACCCTCCTTCATCGACATAGTCAGAAACCCTACATATATTGGAGAGATGCCATTGAGTAAAAAAAATATAGTTAAATTCAGAAAGTGTTACGTTACGGTAATGTACTTACTTCTGCAAAGGAAACTTGATCGCGTAGGCCATCGGTCTCTTCTTGATTGAGTTAAAAATGTAGACTGTGTTTTCGCTCAAAACGAGGACGAGTAGAACCCAATGGTTGCTCATTAAATGGAATGTAGTGCAAGGAAATAAGTTCGCATACGGCTTAAGTGCGTACGAGTAATTGAAGGGTTTGTACTACTTACTCCTCGTGGTACGGTATTACAACGAAGTCCTTCGTCGACTCAGTATGCAATACCCGCTTGACGTAGCCAGCAACAAACACCGGATGTAGCCTAGCCGTGGTCGCAGACACAAGCTCGGGGTCGACGAACCCAACTTGGTTTTGATTCGTCACGGTTCGGTGTCTTATTGCCCTGCAACTCGTGTTGATATTAGAAAACATAATGCAAAATCCTATAAAAGTCATCAGCTCATGATGTATGGTGCGATACTCACAGTGTCCAGGATTGTAAAGTAGAAATATCGACGGCCATTAATTGGTACACACGAAACAGATCCTCAAAACTGACGGGGAATATCCCATTCTCGTCACGGTGGAAATGTACCCTTTTATACATCACATTGAAGTCGACTCGACGCTCTTCCTCATTCACCTTATCCATGTACCATCCATGGAGCATGCGAGTCCACCGCCTAGATCATTTAGTTCGTTGGATGCAATCGGGGCTTTCCATGTACGTATGCCTTAAAGTCGTAAGGGATGTGCGTGGCATGTGTTGACTTTCCTTTCGGGCGAAGGAGTCTTTGAGGTCAAGGTAGTTGGCTTTTCGGGTACCTCAAGGGGTGTTGTGGCCTTTATCGACTTTGCCTTCTTGGCGGAAGGAGTCTCGAGAGGCCTCTTGTGGTTCTATTGGTGTCGTGCTTGTCCTTTTACACGTGAGCTCTGCACTCGTGTAGGACTCATCACGGTGGTGGGAGCGTAGCGAGGAGCACGAGTAAGCACAGTGCAGTAGGAACCTACAAAGCACGCGCATATTTAACTTATTGCGGTACTCTTTGGAATGGTAGAGAAGGCGCGGGATTTTTACCTTGACTAGTACGACACCCGTCGTGGGCCATGATGAGCGACATACGTGCTTGCCCGAGAGTGCCGATATCTTCATTGGGGGAACTCGAGCACATGTGATAAGAAGTGTTCGTGGACGTAGTCCACCTGCACCCTCATGTAGCCCTTCCCCAAAGGCTGACCATGCACAGTGTCCGTCTCCTTGCATGGAAATGCAACCCCGCGTGCAACCTCGACAGGAAATCCATCCTCCGTCAGGGTGGTGAGCTGGCACTTAGCAGGGGCCTGCAAGATATGCGCAACTTGAGGAGAAACATTGTGGGAGTTACACTTGTAGCTTTAAGTTAGGAAAAATTAATTATTACCTTGGTGGGGATCGGTCTCGATCATTTTTGAACCACAGTTTGCTAGGTCGGGCACGAGCTTCTCTACAAGAGGCGAGGCATCCGCTCGACTCGAGAGATCATCGCCATCATCTCGGCCCTCAAGCGCTCCTCACGTGCCATCATCTCCCCTTATCTCATCTTCACGTGCCATCATCTCCCCTCATCTCCTCCTTGATCTCCTCCTCGGTTGCTCCTCGAGAGTGTCCTTGAGGCGCTCGCACGTGCCTCCCATGATCTTGATCTAGCACTCGAGCGTCATCTTGGAAGTAGGACTTCTTCAGATGCCCGACCCTACGGCAAGCACTCGGCCCTTATGGTCGAGCTTCCGATCGCAGACGACGGGATATCCTTCGACCCTTGGCTCTGGAAGGTCCCTGTTCTTTCCGTGGCTTACCTCCTCCTGCAATAGCGAGTACGAATTAGATCGAAATACAACAAGCTAGGCCAACCGCAATGTACTAAGTCGGATGTCTTACGATGGCGAGACGACGCGTGTGCGAGAGCGGGGTTTGCGACTACAAGCTGCCCATCGGGGTTTTCTTTGTCCTCGCTAATACCCGATTGCGTCCGTTCCTCACATATATGGGAGTAAGGCATCGTCGTCCGAGTTCGCGACTCCTCGGCTAGTCGCGCCCACTCTGCCTTCTTCCCTCATAGCCGCTGCATCGAGGTGGTGCGGGTGCGTGTTGTGCCTCTGGATAGCGGTATTCCTCTCTCTTATTTGCTCGCCTCGGGCGTACCCTTCATCGTCATGAACTCCTCCCAAACATCCGTAGTATGTGAACGGATACCTCTCGAATGGTGTACGACCTTTTAGTACGTACTCACTGTGCATGAGGACCCTGAAGTGCCTCAAGGCCACACCCATCCTCTTCAAGGCGTACCGCCTCGCGTTGCATTCATCTTCCTCCTCTATAATCCATTTTCCCTTAACCTCGTCCCACAACCGATTCTTCTGCTCGGCGCTTACTTCCTTCCTCCAATCCTTAATTGTTATTGGCACTCTCTCTCTCACCAATTGACCGAGGAATGAACGATATCGCCCCTTGTACTTGGGAGGGCCTGTACAGACCCCCGTGGCATTGAAGTGGAGAACCTGCGGTGTTCTCCCTGTGGCCCCTGTGTTCGGTCCTCGGGCCTTCCTCACCTTACTCGGCCTCTCAACATTTGGAACTTGGCTCGGCCCCTCGGGAGCACCTTCTACTCTGTCTGGCGAGGAGCCGATGCTCTCTAATTGTGAAATTTTGAGTTTTCTTATCTGATAAGATCATATATTTGACATGAGAGAAAGCAATTCGTACCTATTTTGTGAACTTGACAATAAATCATGTAAAGCAATAGCTGAATAGATAAGTAATAAGATGTAATCTGTTCTAGCATATTTGAAGAGAGTAACAAATGAGCGAATGATCTTCAAAAAGTTTATCCGTTGACCACCTAAATACGTACCAACGATAACCCTACTCTCTAAATAGGTTTGGTCCTAATCCCATTCGAGGATATGTGGTTGAGCAAGTTCCTAAGCCGTTGTACAACTCGGAGAAAATTTGTGACATCTCCGCTGTTCTCCGGTACACGTCTCGACAACAGTCAAGAGGGTGTATACCCGAGAACACCGTGAGGAGATGCTACCAAATCTACTCTAGCTTGTACAACACTCAGAACTTGCCCGAACCACATATCCTCAAACTGTCTAAAATCGAGACAATTGAGGCGCTTGCTTATGAATGTGACGAAATGGCATATTCATAAACAAGCACTCTCGAATGGGAGACGAGATTACGCATTTTTAACTCTAACGTAGATCATATTATAGTAACATGTAGGTAAAAATTAATTACTATAATTGCAGAGATGTGAAAGCATTCATTATGAAATTTGAACTAAGAAATGTTTGCAAAAATAATCACAAGCAAGTAGATGTAAAGTGAACATGGTAATTTAAGCATTCGGAACATATATCCATGTCTTACTTATCAAACATTTACTTGTTGATTAATCGACTTAACATTTTATTTTCTTGTTGTATGTCAACAGATGCAACTACCAAAGTTCACCAAATGCATCAATTAGTAAATCATCCAAGCGAATGACTAGACAAATGACATATTGTGGTGTGAACTAAATTTAACTCTCTTATGTGAAGGCTTACAAGGATGCCAACAATGAAATAACAATATTAATGAGAAGTGCAAGGAAGAGAGGACTCACATCGCAAACTAGCTTCGTAAACTAAAGAAGGTAACCAACGAGAAAAATAGTTGCTAACTACTTGGTACTTAGTTCATACATGTTTATAGTTGCTAACTCACATACATGTTTATAGTTGCTAACCAACGAGAATCGTAATACTGTTGAAGTTTGCCCGATTACTCGAGTAATGCTATATCTACCTAGCCTTAAGATTAACAACTTTGGCAAAATGTGAAAGCCACAGTTGAGAACAACAGACAACTCGCAGAAATTGTGCCATCCAATGTCGCGATGATTGTATTCACATACAAGACAAAGGATTCAACAGAAAACCTGATTGTATTTAGTGAGACACTCTCCACGGCAAGGGCACCGGCTTTGATCTGTCGGTGCGGCACCAACAGCCAGTCGGCAATGAAAGTGTCGTCGGTGTCTGCGGTACACAAAGCGGATGAACTACGTGGAGTGAAAGAATCCGAAGGCAAATACTATATGTGCAAGCAAGTGGCTCTTGCAATCTTATGTGCCTACAACTCGCTAGTAGTTCAATTCAAATGTTGCTCAACATCCAAAGTGAATTCAAGTACTAAATGGATTGACTATTCGTATGACACTTATGATTTGTACCAACAATAAGCTCTGTTGTAACAAATGAGTATAATTCAATCGATTAGGCCTAACCTTTGTGTAATCTCAGATCCTCATATTGATCCAAGAAACATGGGATCGCACTTACTATAAATAGTAAGAACAAAACTAAGCATTTTGCTACGTAAGGGTGAGAAAAAAGTACCTTCCGACTAGTATTCTCCTTGACACCTTTTAATTGGATCCGCACTAATTCAGCAACCGAATGGAATTACGAATGTTTGAAGCAATAGAAAATAGACGGCCACCTCCACGAGGGCAACGCCTACGCAACGATGAGCTCCACAGGCAACGATGAGAAATGTTTGCAAAAGAAGCACAAGCAAGTAGATTTTACTTCAGGATGATGACAAATAGCCAAAGGAGTGATACATGAAAGTATATTAAAAGTTGTGTGAAAAAAGTATACAAGGAACAACATAAAGTTACTCCTTCCTTCTAACATTTGAAGGTGCCTTATTTTTTGTAGCCTATGTTGATCACCTATCTATAATCATGGCAAACTAAAAGGCCTATTAGAACTAATCTAGCAGTTTATCTAAAAACCATTTACCATTTGAAGAAAGAAAGAACATTGTATATATGCATGTAGGGTGAGATGATACCTAACACATTGGCATGACTGATTGCGGGAAAGAAATGTAAGAGGAAAAGGAACCAAATTGGCATGAGGTTGACCATGTATGAGTGTTAGTGTAATAAATTGTTTCCATTCATGGGTCAGTGCTTATGAAATTGATTCAACAGACATCGATGACTAGATTTTAAATGCACTCATAATGCACCAACATGGACCACATTTGATGTCCATACAAATGTCCATAAAAGGTTCACAGATATTCCAAAGAAGCTAGGAAGGCATTTGCATTTGCAGTTGCTATTACTTGGGCACAATCAACCAAAAGCGAATCATATGCAAGGCAATTCACCAATACTTCGCAAGCATACAGAGATAATAATTCACCCTGTTAATGGTGATTGGGCATTTGTGCATCCAAACATACAGAGATAATACTTCGCAAGCAACAAGGCACCACAGAAAGTTCATCCTACTCACATCTCACTTCACAATCAGAAATTGCACGATAATTGCACTAATTTGGTTCAGATTTTTACCTCGAGGATGACGGCACACCAGGATGATGAGCTCACGGGGAGGAGGCCGCCGTGGGGGAGCAAGCAGGAGGAGGCCAGCGAGGGGGAGGAGGCCGCCGGCGGCGGGAGGCGGGGGAGGCGACGAGACGTCGGGTGGGTGGGCTGCGTCGGGCGTGGGGCGAGGCGTGGCGGTGACGGCCGGGCCGGCAGGCGTCGGGCGTCGGCGAGGCGTCGGGCGCGGGCGGCAGGAGTCGGCCGAGGCGGCGAGCGTCGGGTCGGGCGGCGGGGCGAGGCGCGAGGCGTCAGTGGTCGCGTCGCCGTGCAAGGCGAGGCGGCGGGCGTGGCGACGGACCGGGAGGCGAGCGTGGCGAGGCGGGTGGCGAGGCGCGAAGCGCGGGCGTCGAGCGAGCGATGGGGGCGGCGGGATGGGTCGGCACTGCGTCGGGCGTGGGGCAAGGCGTGGCGGCGGGCGACGGGGGCGCAGGGTCGTGCCGACTGCTAGGGTTAAGACAGTGTGTGTAGCGCCCAAATAGGCTATGCGATCATCAGTATCGATTTATAAAGAAAACCGACACAACAGTCTATATTCATCCGTATCGGTTTATTTAATAAAACCGACACGGATAAGATTAGTCATCCGTATCGCTTTTAAATACAAAACCGACATCGATAATGGATATATCCGTATCGCTTTTCGAATAAAACCGACACTGATGTATCTCAATATATTTGTATCACTTTTTAAAGAAAACCGACATCGGTGTCTATAATCATCGATGTCGGTTTTTAATAGAACCGACACGGATAAGCTCAATATCGTCAGACGCTTTTCAAATAAAACCGACACAGATGTGCATATTCATCCGTGATCGCTTTTTGAATAAAACCTACACCGATGTACCTCAATATGTATCGTATCACTTTTTCAAAGAAAACCGACATCGATGTGTATAGTCATCCGTGACGCTTTTTGAATAAAACCGACATCGATGTAGTTCGTTGTAATCGTTTCCTTTCGGACAAACCATGAAGTCTAAATTTTCAGAATTAGATCAAAGAGTGAAAAACTTTTGCAAATATCGTTGGAATTATTTAAAATTTTCCAGATATATACTTTGAAATACTACAAATCTTTTCAAAAAAGAATTTTTGCAAAAGAGAGTTAGCATTGGAAAAAGATGCCAAAATTCACTTTTAGGCATGAATTTTCCTTAAATAGTTGAAAAGTCAAAACTTTTTCAGATGAAGTCCAAGTTTTTTAAAAATTTCCAAAAATGATTTCATGTAGTTTAGCCTCATTTCTGTGTCTCAGAATTATATAGATTGTACATCGCATCGAGACTACACTATATGTAATTGCTGGACAATAGCTCCATATATGGTCCAGTACACTTTCCTTATTGTGGCATTGCTTACTAATAATAAACTTTATCACCTATCTGCAAGTTCTGAATTTTCATCATTTCATCAGAGAGAGAGAGAGAGAAAATGCCATAACTTTTTCGTACATTGTTCAAATTATTAGGAATTTTGCAGAAATTTGTGCATAAAGTGTAGAAAAGTCAAAACTTTTTCAAATTACTTTGGAATTGCACGATAATTTCCATAAATGATGATTCGACTATTTGCAAGCAATTCACCATGGATTTTTACTTTCAGAGCATTGTAAACTATTTCACATACATAATACAACAATGTGATTAACAACAAACATTATAATAGTCCATTTATTTACAATACTGCCCTTCATGATGATCTACTCGCATGTAATTGGCTCCATGTGTGTCGTCATCCCCACTAAGACAGGCCCCATCTGCAAATGAAGGTATCTCATCGAATTGGTTATACTCTTCTTCGTCTACAACATCTTCAACTCCTACGATCCGTCTCTTGCCATGAAGAACGATGTGCAACCTCGGATTGGCCGGATCACGCACGTAGAAGACTTGAGTTGTTTGCTTCGCAAGGACGAATGGGTCATCTTTGTAGGCGAGTCTGCTGAGATCCGCAATAGTAAAGCCTCTCTTGTCGACCTTCACTCCATGTGGAAGTCCTACCCACTTACATCGGAACAATGGAACTTGGTATATTCCGTAATCGAGCTCCCAAATTTCTTCGATCAACCCATAGTAGGAGTTCATTGTGGTTGGAGAGACTCTTTTCGAGTGATGATAATCAGAAAAAGCATTTATGCACACACCACTGTTTTGGACAGTACTCTTGGAATCTTGACTCTCAGTGTAAAAGGTGTAACCATTAATATCGTATCCCTGCCATGTCTGTACATTAAATCTTGGTCCGTCAGCCAACCATTTTACGTTCTCACTAATGGAGACCTCCGCTTTTTCTTTGAACCATGTGAGGAATCGATCGTTGTGTTCTTGTGCGATGGAGAGGTCATCCATTTGTGGATTCTCTTCCGTAATATCAACTTATGTCGCTCGATGTATGGGCGAACTTGCTACTGTTACGCAAGATGTCAAATGCGCTTTGCAATACATATCAAACCTCGGACTCATTAGTTTGGACCCAATGGTTCCTTTACGGCAAAGTCGCCCTCGTGACGAGATACAGAACACCGATTGCTTGTCTTTTACCTAGGTAGTCCACATGAACTCAATAACCTCTTCATCCCATAACCTTCAACAATACTACCCTCAGGCTTCGACCGATTCCTCACGTAGGACTTTAATATACCCATGTACCTCTCGAACGGATACATGTAACGTAGGAAAGTGGGCCCACATATCTTAATCTCTCTAATAAGGTGAACAACAAGGTGGACCATTACGTCGAAGAACGACGGTGGGAAATGCATCTCAAGCTGACACAGAGTCTGCACCACCTCACTCTGTAGGTTGTCTAGCATATCGGGGTCAATAACTTTGCAGGAGATCGCATTGAAGAAAAAACACAACATTGTGATTGCCAACCTGACATCCTCTGGCAGAATATTTCGGATTGCAACTGGGAGCATTTGGGTCATCAATACATGACAGTCGTGGGACTTCATGCCCAACAACTTCAAATCATCCATGGACACAAGCTTCTTAATGTTTGCGGAGTAGCCAGATGGAACTTTAATACCTTGGAGACTTTTGCGAGATCTTCTTTCTCCTTCTTGGACAGGTGTAGCATGCGGCGGGATGTACGGACCTTTCCATCCTCCTCTATCACCGCAAGCCTTGGCCCGATTCCCATGTAGGCCATGTCACGACGAGCATTCACACCATCCTTGGTCTTCCTGGTATGTTCAGCGGGATACCAACCAAATTATCGCAGACATTCTTTTCAACATGCATGACATCAATACAATGTCGGACATCTAACTCCTTCCAGTACGGTAAGTCCCAAAATATTGACCTCTTCTTCCAAATTGTCCTTGGACGAACAGATTTCTGACTCTTTCCGATGAACATCGATATCCTCTACACGTGAATATACTTGCCTTCCACTCATGGGCTGCGGTGCGAACGGACTTCCTCTTCCCATCAAATTTGTCATCCATCTTACGGTATCGATGACTTCGAGGTAGAAACCACGGTGACCCATATACGCTTTTTCCGAATTTGGCAGCCATAGACTCTCGGTCTCCTCTTCACAAATAGGACACGCTTTGGCTCTTTCGATCAGTAACCCGCCAAATTACCAAGAGCCGGAAATCATTTATGGTGCAAAATACCATAGCCCGTATGGTGAAATGCTCTCTTTTGTACGCATCCCACACCACGACACCCTCATTCCACAATTTTACCAAGTCCTCGATCAGTGGTGCAAGGTACACATCAATATCATTTCCCGGCTGTTTGGGTCCTGAGATTAGTAATGACATCATGATATACTTTTGCTTCATACACAACCAAGGAGGGAGGTTGTAGATACACAATGAAGCGGCCAGTCTTTGTGACGATCGCTCATGTTACCAAATGGATTCATTCCGTCGGTACTCAACCCAAATCTTATGTTCCTCATTTCGGCACCAAACTCCTCATGTTTCCAATCGATGTTTCTCCATTGAGCCGAATCAGCAGGGTGTCTCAGATTGCCATCTTCCTTTCGAGTTTCATAATGCCAACGCAACAATTTTGCCTCTCTGGGATTTGCAAACAACCGCTCCAGACGGGGAATGATGGGCAAGTACCACAAAACCTTGGCCGGTGCACCTTTAGTGACCTCTTCACCGTCGTTGCCCCGACTCTTACGCTTCTTGTCATTACGCTTCTCCTTTTGTTTGTACCGGGGCACACCGCAAACTGGACACACGTGCAACTCCTGATGTGCGTTACGGTACAAGATGCAATCATTCGGACATGCATGTATCCTTTCTATTTTCATTCCCATGGGACATAGTAGCTTCTTTGCTTCATAAATGCTTGTTGGCAACTGGTTTCCCTCCGGAAGCAGATCCGATAGAAGAACTAAAAGTGCATTGAAACTTGTATCTGTCCAACGGTGTTTTGCCTTCAGTTCGAACAATGCAAGGACCGAACCCAACTTGGTGTATTCCGCTTTGCAACTTTGTGAACAGCGGTTTGGCATAAATCTTCCATCAAGATTTTAAACTTTTCAAACTCTCTTTTCGTAATTACCCTCCACATCCCGCAACATTTGCTCCAAATTATCCTCCTCAAACATATCAAGCTGCAACTCATCATCCGGTTCCATTGTGTCTTCGTTGCATACCGGAAGGGTACTACTTGCCTCCCCGTGATGGATCCAACATGTGTAATTCCTCACGAAGCCACGTCGAATCAGGTGGTCCTCAATTTGAGCTGAGTTGCTAAATCTCCTCAGATTGGTGCAATCAATGCAAGGACAATATATGAAGTTTAAACCCCTCCTCACCATATCCTCTTCTGCAAATTTTTTGAACTCCTTAACACCCCTATGAAATTCAGCACTCACACGGCTTTTCTGATACATCCATTCCTCACGGTCCATCTGCAATTAAATTTTGCACAATAAATTAAGGAGAAACTAGAGCGACAACTAGCTAGCTATTTTAAATATTGAGACATCATTTCAATTAATATTACCTTTGCAAAAAAGGGGATAGGTTCCAAGATATATAAATGTACTCCCGATCGATACCTAGCTTCTTCCCTGGTTTAGAGCTTCCAATTCCCTAGATAGGAGTCATAAATTTTTAAAATCAACAATGATATCAAATAATCTAATTATATAGCTAGTGCAGTAGCTTGCAAATCTTTTTACTACAACGAAACAAAACAAGGGTACCAACGATGACACCTAATCTCTAAATAGGTTAGGTCCTAATCCCATTCGAGGATATGTGGTTCGGGCAAGTTCCTAAGTCGTTGTACAACTCAAAGAAAATTTGTGACATCTCCCCCTTGTTCTCCATATACGCCTCGACAACAGGTCAAGAGGGTGTGCATATGGAGAACACCAGGAGACGCTACCGAGATCTACTCGCAGCTTGTACAACGGCAGAACTTGCCCGAACCACATATCTTCGAACTGTCCAAAAAACGTGGACAATTCGAGAATGCTAAGCTTATAAATATGCCATTTCATTGGCATATTTGTAAATAAGCATCCTCGAGCAGGAGACATAGGTTCATAACCTAAACTCTAACATTTATCACAAGATAGCAACAATAATTCCATATTAACATGAGAGCACTATAATAATTAAATAGATGTGTGCTTATCAAATAAAAGTGTGAAATCTGAAGGCACGTACACAATTCCAGTGCAACCTAAACTTTATTCACGACATATCGAAATTACCTAGTGCAAAATTGAAGGGGTTTAAAGAATTGCCCACATTTTGAAGAAAACCGCAAATGAGGGCAAAAAGAGGGGAATCTCCTCAAGATAGGGTTTCAAATTTGCCCTCTTAATACCCACCCATGAGGACTTCAAATTTTCTCACCCAAGTATTGCTTTGAACCACACAATATGAGATGTTTTCTCGGGTGGCGGCGAAGAAATCTCCTCTGGAGCAACAACAGAGAAGAGTTCAGCTCGAGTGCTATATATGACCTAGCGAGGCACATCAGAATCGGTTCTTTTCAAAAAGCGATAGTGATGTGAACGCTCATCACTATCGGTTCTTTTTATAGAAGCGATAGTGATGAGCACGTGAACATCAGAATCAGTTCTTTAAGAGAAGCGATAGTGATGTGCTGCGATCATCACTATCGCTTCTATAAAAAGAACCGATAGTGATGATCACGCACATCACTATCGCTTCTTTTCTTAGAACCGATAGTGATGTGCATAGTCATCACTATCGGTTCCTTTGATAGAAGTGATAGTGATGATCACGTGCACATCAATATCACTTCTTTTCTTAGAACCGATAGTGATGTATATGCACATCACTATCGCTTTTATCAAAGGAACCGATAGTGATGTGGATGTGATCATCACTATCACTTCGTTTGTTGGAACCGATAGTGATGACCATTGACATCTCTATCGTTTTTTAGTTTAGAACCGATAGTGATATGCCCAATGTTACATCACAATCAGTTATAATCTTAGAACCGATAGTGATTACTACTAACACCTCTCCGAAGTTATTTATCACAATCGTTTTTTCGTAAAAACTTAAGAACCGATACGGATAAAGCGATAGTGATGTGCCGTTCTGTAGTAGTGGTTAGAGTTTAGCTTTGCATTTTGGTAGGCCGAAGTAATATGGACGATCCGATGGACTGGTGTCGTTCTAGGTGCTCCCTTCACCAAGGTGTTGGGGCCCAAGCATTCCAATACAACGGTGTATGCCTTGTCACGGGGAAGTTCATGATGGGGCACCATCGGTTCAGGATCTCTGAAACTATGGCGAGGGTTTAACATCACTATCGCTGGTGCAAGGCTAAGCTTTAACTAGTTGAACAGTTTCGTCACAGTCTAGCAAATCGGGTACGGTACGTATCGCGAGGCATAGTTGACATGATTGCTAGAATGTGTCATGTGGGTAAAGTGTACACTCTCTGCAGAGATTAAAATCTAATTAATTAGCCGTGCTCGCGGTCATGAGCAACTTGAGAAAATAATGTCAAGTATAGTCTTGTTTTTGCAAAAACTTTTGGAAATGGTTTTGGAATGGGTGGGTATACTCATGAGCCAAGGGTGGCTGTTTTTACTCTCTATTCGCAGCCAAGGAGGGCTGTGGAATGATGGATATGAATTGTACTTACTGTTATTAGCTTCTTATTAAATGCTCTTTACAATTCTGTTACCGTTTTATGCAACATTCACTTGTTAGAAAAAATCTGCTTTATGCTGAAAATGAGACTAGTGTAGAAGCTTGTTATCCTTGTTCTAGCCATGCATTTACAATATTTCCATACACTAAAGTCTTGCGAGTACATACGTGTACTCACGGTTTCTTAATCTAAATAATATAGATGACGGTATGGAAGAACACCTCGACAACACGTACTTTACTTCGGGGTCCGACGAATATGTTGATGGATGAACTTGGGCTTTTCCAAGTCGGTTGCCTATGGGTTATCGGATGGGCATACCGTTGTCCCCATTTTGGTATATGTTTGTTCTCCACTGCAATTTACTTTTGGACTTGTAATATTTGGTCGGTGGGCCATTATTTGTAATAGTAAGTAGTTGTAATAGTTGTAGTTTATGTTTATGTTTATGCTATATCAACTGCTTAGTTTCATGTGTATGTGTTGCGATACATCTCGAATGCGGGATATGTGGGTGCTAGGCGTTGATCTTGGGAACTAGCACTAGACACATATCCTGGTACCTGGAATTGTTTTCAACCATCTAATGCATAAACTCGAGTGGTCGACGTTCTTTGACTATTGCTCGCGCCCCCTTTGGTGAGTGTGGGCGATACCAAGGTTCTGAGACGGACGGCGAGTACTATGCTTGGATGAGTTGCTTTCAATCCCGGTATGGTTGTTTGGAATGGAATCGAAACTCCCTTGGTTGCGTAAGTGTGTACGGTGCAACTAGGTGGCTCATATTTGCTTGAGTGAGGGCCATCTGGTTAATACTCTGTGCACGGGACTTTTGGGTGACAGTGATCATACACTTAAGTGGAGTATGGGTGTCACCTCTGAGTCCAATGCACGAGCGAGGATCGATTTGTATTTCCGGGTGCCCACAAAGATGAAGCATGAAGTTGCCAAGTATGTTGCTTAATGTGATGTATGTCAAAGAGTAAAGGCAATGCATTAGAGGCCAGCTGGATTGTGTTAGCCGTTGAAGATTTCTGAGTGGAAGTAGGAGGCAAACCGGTAATAAAGTTCATATCGTTATGGATTTGCCTAGAATCCAGAGTGGTTACAATTCCATATGGGTCATCGTGGATCGTTTAACCAAAGTTGCACATTTCATACCAGTTAAGACTACGTATTCTGGAGATCGCTTGGCAGAGTTATATATGCCAAGAATTGTGTGTTTACATGGAGTGCCCAAGAAGATAGTGTTAGATAGAAGTACTTAATTTACCTCGAGATTTTGGAATAAGTTGCATGAAGCAATAGGGATTCGTTTGAATTTCAGTACATCATATCATCCACAGATAAATGGTCAGACTGAGAAAGTTAATTAGATTCTAGAAGATATGTTAAGAGCTTGTGCTCTAACTTATGCTACTTCGTTGGATAGGTGTTTGTCGTATACAGTATTCAGTTATAATAACAATTATCAAGCAAGTTTGCATATTTCACTGTTTGAAGCTTTGTATGGTCATTCCTATCGTACTCCATTGAATTAGAATGAGACAGGAGAGCGTCTTGTATTTAACCCTGATATTCTAAAGAAGCCAAAGAACATATCACCATGATCAGGGAAAGGTTGAAGACAGCTCAGTCGAGATAGAAGGGTTATGTTGATAATCGTCGACGAGAGTTGAACTTTGAGCCAGAAGATTTCGTGTATCTCAGAGTTACCCCTCTTAAAGGAGTTAAAAGGTTTCACGCTAAAGGGAAGCTTGCGCCAAGATATGTTGGTCCGTTCAAAATCATGAGCCGTAGAGGTGAAGTTGCCTATCAGTTAGAGTTGCCGCAGTCATTGGCAGGTGAGCATGATGTGTTTATGTCTCTAAGCTTAAGAAGTGTCTTAGAGTGCCAACAGAACAAACACCGTTGGAAGCAATCGAGCTACAAGAAGATTTGACTTATAAGGAGCAACCGATCAAGATTTTGGATGTTATGGAGCGTAAGATTAGAAGCAAGTTAGTTCGCTTTTGCAAAGTGCAGTGTAGTAATCATGTAGAAAGTGAAGCTACTTGGGAACGTAAAGAAGACTAGAAGGCGGACTTTCCTAACCTATTCCTTAGTGAGCCTTGAATCTCAGGGTCAAAATTCTGCTAAGGAGAAAGGTTTGTAACATCCTAATTTTTGGCTCAAAATATTTTATTATTGCTATTTGTGAATTTTATGGATTTTTGAATTTTTAGAATTTTTTGGAATTTATATATTTTTTTAATTATGTTAAATAGGGATGTTATTTTATTCTATGAAAATTTTAAATAACATTTAGTCAAAAATATTTTATTTGAGCTCTAAATGTCTCAAAATATGTTTAGGAATTTTTTCAGAATTTTTCTCATATTTTTACTATTTTATTTGGCTTAATCTATTTTTGGAATTATTTTAAATCAAAAAGATTGGAAAAAGAGTATTAATAGTGTCGGGCTGAAACCCATTAGGGCCCATCCCATCTTATCTCCACGCTAGCCCATCTAGCTGTAGCCCAGCCCGTCTCCACGAAACCCTAGAGTTTTCGCCGTTGGATCTTGATCTAATGGTGGATGGTGGTTATGTAATCCTAGCGTGTTTAGCCGTTGGATTGGGATGGCGTGGACGCCAGTGATTTTGTCGCATCTCGCATGTCAGGGAGCCGTTGAATTGTCACCATGTGGACGACCCAGATTTCTCCACATTGTGCCGTCGTCACCATCGCGGACACGGTGTCCTCGCCGTAGCCACCATGGTTTTCACCTCGTGTAGAGTGCCCAAGGCCTTTATAACGAGCTTGAACACCGTCCCGATGATCCCCATGCTGTGCCGCTTCGTTAGCCCTAGAAAATGTTGCTCGAGAAGCATTCGTGACGTCGCATGAACTCGCCAAAGTTGCCATGAAGCGCTGCCGTGGTTTTTGCTATTTTCCGCCATCAAGCTGTCTTCACCGTGTAGGAGCCCAGATCCAAGGACCTTGCGTTGCACCGCTTCAGATCCGTGGGATAACGCCACCGGGAAGTAACCGAAACGTCGTGGCCGTGGTCATCTTCTCCATTTCCGGTGAGCCGCTGCACCATCGCCGCCCTTCACGTTTAACCATAGCCGTCAGATCTGGTGAGCGTCGTTGGATCTATGCCAAGTGTCACCACTCGGGTCTACCGCGTGTTATTATTTATTGTTATTTGTTTTACTATCATTTCAATCTATTTATTGTATTCATTTACAAATGCCGCTTTTCTGCAAAATAACCATAATACCTATGACATTGGAATAAGCTTTGCATATAGTTATGTTAGACTTGCATTCTGTGCATAACTTGTTAAGTGCTTTAATTACTCAACCTTGCTAACAACAAAATCATCGGTTGAGGAGGAGTCTACGCCAGCTTTGGAGGAGTACCAAGAAGAGACGAGCGTCTAGGGTGCGAGCCTTGTCAGTTGCCTATAGTATACTGAGGGATTTATCTAAATTTTCATTTCGCTGTAGTTTAATTTGTTAATCATAGTTTAGCCCTGCGTGGCAGAGTCATGTAAAGTTGACCATCAGGTCAATCAACAGGTTAATAATTAATATATAAGTCATTTATTATGATTTCACTGTGTATGATTGTGATATTCATCTATGTTGACTCTGTATGCACTAGCGTGATCCGAGACTAATGAGATATACATAGAGGGTCCAGAATGCATATTCGGGTCCCGACATATCAACTATAGCTTTGACCCTTTCTTGATTAACCTCAATCCCTCTTTAATGGATCATAAAGCCTAAAAACTGTCCAGCTAATACACCAAAAGCACACTTATATGGATTCATCTTAAAACTATGTGCCCTTATCTTCTTGAACACCATTTTCAAATCGGTTAAATGCTAAAAATTCTCCTTAAATTTTACAACAACATCATTTGTCGACGATCGGGACCGCCGACCGCAAAGAAAGAGGGGGAAGGATCGTACGGAGGGTGAGGCCCAGAGCTTCGCTTGTCCGGATGGCACCCTTGGCGGGCACACTAAGCAGGGGAACCTGTGCATCCAAACAGGGGACACAAGGTTTATACTGGTTCGGGCCGAACCCCTACTCCAGTTTGTGTGGTGGTGTTGTATTGCCTTTTTTTGTAGATGGCTGTACAAAGTTTACAAACGAGAGTTATTGGATCCTTGCTCAAGAGTGCTCATGGCTTAACTAGGAGAATTCCCCTTTTCCGGGGTTCCGCCTCCTTTATCTGGTAGGAAGGGCACTTGGTCCTTTGTCTGTCGGTGGTCACCGCTCGTCCACCTTACGCTGGGCGGTAGTCTCGTTAGTCGAGGCGGTTAGGTATTTCACCGGAAACGGCGCACACGCCTTCTGCGATCTGGCGAGTGTTGGCGTTCTTTGCTCATGATGTTGGTGCGGCCTCGGGAGGAGCGTGTCTTCGTCTTGTCGTGACGGTCGATGGGATTTGAAGCATGACTTTGACCATTAAACCATCTTGGGAGATGGCCACTGCTCTCGTATAGTCACCCGATTGACCCCATCCGTGGGGCACGTGGTGTTGGTGGTGGAGGCTTTGACACGCTGCCTTTGGCGGGGTTGCCTTGGCTCGATCGGTCGGGGATCCCGACCCGCGGCGGTCGGGAGCTCACCTTGGTGGTCGGGGACCCGTCCGCTGCTGAGGTCGGGAGCCCGGCTGCCGGTCGAGGAAGAGCTCGGAGAGGTCCGCGGTCGGGAAGAGCTCGGAGAGGTCCGCCGGTCGGGAAGAGCTCGGAGGCGTCCGCCCGGTCGGGAAGAGTGTCCCGGTGTCCTCTTGGGACCTTTGGTCGGATCCGTCGTAACGATCCTTTCGGTGCCGGGCGGTAGGCCGAGACGCTTCGTCTGCACTGGGCCTGGAGCACGTCCCGGGCACGGAGAGCGGAGGCGTGTCGGGGGCGCGCCCGGTGTCCGATCCCCGACAACCAGCCCCCGAGGCTCAAGAAGCGGTCTGAGACTCTAGGCGCTCTTGAGTCTGATGTCTTGCTCGGAGAGGGATCCCCCTATCGGGACACGTACTTCGGGCTTTGCCATTTTGTTTTCCCGGACGGGCCCAGGAAGCCCAGGGGCCTCGTGGACGAGGAAGTTGAAGGAATGGGGTCTGTAGGATGCGTGGAGGGACGCGCCCGTACGGGGGTTTTGAAAGGCCCCGACGTTTGGCCTACGCACGCCCACTCTGGCGCCTTTGAGGTGATGGTGATGCGGTAGATGATCGTCTTTTAAAACCAGAGGGGTCTCACCCTTTAGGATTTCACTTCCCGTTTCTCGTGCTTTTGCCTTCTTCCTCCTCGTCCCTCTGCGTCAACGCCTTCTAGCCCTTGATTGCGACCCCGCTCTCCCCCCTCCCTTTTGACCTTGATTCTATGGCGAAGTTTGGGAGGAGCACACTCACCGCGGAACGGATGAGGGAGATGGAGTCTTTGGGGCTTCTGGACCCATTCTCTGGCGGCTTCCTTCAGGGAGAAAGTCGCGACCTCGGGATGGCGAGATCGTGAGCACGGAGCGATACATGCTCTTTGGGCTGCGGACCGGAAAGTGACTTCTTGGCTGCGTCCCGCGCGCGATCGAGGTCGAACTCGTGAACACAGTGCGAACTCTCTTCTTCTCCTTCCGTTTCGCACATCTTTGCGAGGGTTCCTTGCGGGCTCCCTACCCCTCGCTTTTCTTCGTTTTACTCCTGTCCCAGCTGCGAAAGACCCGTTGTCGGGTGCCTCTATTTTCGGCTCAGGCGGGACTCCTTGCACCTTTCTCCATCCCGACCCGGGACTCGCTCGGGCCGTGGGCGGAAAAGTGGTTTTATTTAAAGAAGGGCGAGGGAGGCGGGCTTGCCTTATAACTTGGCGTCGCGGTCGAAGGGAAGCGGGAGACCCACGAGCTCGAGGACTCGGTGGGCGACCAGTGGCGCCTTCATCCACACATGCACCATGCGGGGCCTAAAGGGGCAGATGGTCGTTCACGACTACCTGCGGAATCGGGTGCTCCCTCTACGGAGGAGGTTGCACCCTTTCTTTGAAATCACCGGGAGGTGCGGCGCCACCGGGAAAGTCACGAGGTAAGTGTTGTCCGATCTCGGATCCTTCGGACCTTGGTGGAGTTCTCTTATCTCGATGCTTTATTCACGATCTCGCGGACCGAGGTCGGCATGGGTCGCCGAGGATGCGGGAGATCTTGGAAGGCGCCAACTCCTTCGACCTCGGCGGCAACGTCCTAAGAACATCTTGGGGCGTAGCAGCGAGGTAAAAGCCTTTCACCTTGGTCCTTGCTTTGGGCGCTCGGACTCGGATGCTTATTGTGTCGAGCTCGTGTAGGCAACCAAAGAGCTCAAAGTGCAGCCAGCGGTTGCTACCGTTTCTGGCCCGAACAAAGGCAAGAGGGGGCAAGAAGGCGGCCCTCGCGCCCAAAGCAAATCGCAGAAGCCCCACGTCGAGTGGGGCGACCGGGTCGTGGTGAGTTTAGGCCCCCCGAGCTCAGGGGTACCCGGGTTCGAGCTTGATGCCGTCGGGCCACTTTTTTCTTTTTCTTCTTTTTGGTTCACCCGCTAACCCTCGCTTTCGTCAGCAACAAGAGGCGGCTTCGGCCGCAAGAGCCTGAGCACGCGGTAGAACAGCGGGTTCGCAACAAGCTCAGAAGCCCTCCGCGCCGCCGAGGCGATCCACAGTCACGGCCTCCATACATTTTTCGTCATCCCACCCCATCGCGGCGTTGGGCGTCAGAGGGTACCGACCTTTCTGTGGTCGGGCGAGGTCGGGAGGAGGATTATGAGGATGATTGCGCCTCGTGCGCGATCGAGGGCGCGCGGCGGATCTTTGCTTGCTGCGTCCCGAGAGAGGGCAAGCGGCCCGAGAGGTAGCGTCGTCGTTGCGCCCCCGGTGGGAGCGTCCCTGGGGGAGGAGCCCTCGAGAAAGCGGAGAGCCGCCTCACCCCCGCGGGGGGGCCGGCAAAGAAGGCGAGGTTGCCGCGCGTCCGTTCGGCACGGTAAGTTTCCCCCTGTTTCTTAACTTCACGGTGGTGGGGCCGACTGAGCATCTTTTGATAATTTGCCGCGTGCAGCTCATATACCGGGGCGGTCGTGGCTCCGGTCCATCGTCCGACCCCGATGCCTCCGACCGGGGCGCTTTCGGTTGTTGAGCCCGTGATCGAGGGCGGCGTTGTCGCCGTTTCCCGGGTGGGGCCGTCCACCTTTGGCGAGCCGAGGACCCTTCCCGCAATCGAGGGCGGCCAGGGGGTCGTCGAGCCACTTGCCGGCCCAGAAGGTCCGGCCGCCGTTGCCGTGGCCGGAGCGGATCCCCCTGGTCCTTCGGGGTGTGCCGTTGCCATAGCGGCGGCGGAGGCCGCCGGGGACGCAACTGCGGGCGTACTGCCCCGAGATTCTGATGGTGTTGTCGACTTGTCTTCGCTGGAAGACCGGCTAGTGGAGGTAAGATCGATCGTGGCGTTAGCTCCTCCTTCCCTCCCTTTTCTTAGTGGTCATGGCTGGTTTTTTCTTTGCCTTCGCAGGGTCTGCGGCTGGTTTCCCGGGGGTATAACATTGCGCGCGAACATGTGCTAGCCTTCCGGCCCTTATGCGGTGTCCTCGAGGCCAATCGAGAGGACATCGCCGAGCTAAAGCCGCGTGTGTCGCGGTTAAGAGAAATCTCGCGCTGAAGGAGGCACAGGCCTCGAGCTCGCGCGGTGCCGAGGCCGGCGGGGCGTGTGGCCCGAGAGATATCGCCATAGCGCTCTCGAAGCCATAAAGGGAAGCGGAGGAGGCGGAGAGACCCTGCCGGGTCCGTCGAGAGGCGCGGGGCGTCTTTGGCGAGGACCGCATGGCGCGTCGGCGGAGATCCAGCGCCTCAAGCTCGAGATCTCCGCCGCTTCCGGCCAGTCCACGGCGAGGGCCTCCTCCGAGCTCGAGGCCATGGCCGGGCTCGAGAAGACGATCCACGGGGTTGAAGGCGAGGGCCACCGGAGCGCGAAACCAAGGTGGTGAGGCGAGGCCGAGAATGCTAGTCTTGGAGAGAAGCTGGCGCAAGTGTCTCGGGCGGGAAAGACGCCTTGGCCCAGCTCAAGGCGGCCGCGACCGGATTGACAAGGCGAATCGAGGTCCTCGATAGCTGCGTGGAGGGTTTCCGACCTTGAGCAGGAAAAACTCGCCGAGACATGTCTCTGTAAACTTTAAAGTTAGCGAGATGGGTCGGGCGAAAGATTCCCCCTTGTAAAGATAAAACAACTTTATGCTAAGCTTTATAGAGTTGTGTTTCTTGGAGAACTTAGCTTATTTGTCGATGCATGCGCCGCTGCGTACTTTGTGCGGGCTATTTCTTGGAAGGGTCGAGCGATTACTAGATCGTGGCGCGTGGCGAGCGTTCTGCGGACCCTGCAGCGAGGCCTACCGCCTTTTGCGAATTACCCGTTTAGGTGTGGTATCGATGCCCGATGTTGATTCGACCAGAGGCCTTGCCGAAATCACCGGGCGAGCACGACTTCGGGTTGGCGTGTCTCGGTAATTTGGCTGCGGGGAATAAGTCGGCTTGTTGCGGCAAAGCGACTCATTGCGACCGAGATCATCCCTGGTGTTAATCTTAGGGGTCGCGGCCTCCGGGTCTGGAAATGTCATCGGGCCCGGGGCGCTTCCTGAGGACGTCCACCGGTCGGTAACACAGGGGAATAGCCGGCTTACTCCGATAAGGATCGTTTTACTGCGGCCTCCGAGCCCGGGAACGAGTCGGGCTCGGGACGCTGGCATCCCTGAGACGAACCCGGAGAACGTGGTCCCCACCGAGGCCTCGCTGGCGATACAGTTTGGGCACAACTCGGGTGAGTCGGCGAGGATAGCTCGAGCTAGACCAGATTTTTGGCCTTGGAGTGCGACTCGCGAGCTCGGGAATGCATCGAGCTCGGCAAGACCCCCTCGAGGCGGTTTAGAATTCGAACTGGCCACACGGCCCGGGAAAGGTCGGCAGAACGACAGAGTCATCCCGGTGGTGAATCCCAAGCTGCGACCTCCGAGCCCGGGAAAAGTCATCAGGCCCGGGGCGCCCTCGAGAAGCGTTCAATGGTTGGCGGACGGGGATGGCGGCACCACGACAACAATCGCCTTACCGCGGCCCCGATCCTAGGAATGCCCGGGCTCGGGTTGTTCATCCCCGGCGAACCTAGAGAATGTGACCCAGCGCTGCAAGAGAAAACACGCATGGGCGCCCGAGGCCAAGCCGCGCGTGGCCTTATGGTTGCCCTTATAGCCACGCCGCTGGGTCGGGCCGCTCGAGGCGTTCTAAGAAGAAATTACTTTGGTTAAAAGGAGGGACGGATGAGGCGCGCGTCAGGGCCTTTAAGATGGCGCGACCTCGGCCGAAGGAGTGCGCAACTTAGGGTCGTGGCGGGCATCAACCCTTCTACAAATCGAAAGAGATTAGCCGGAAATCGGAGAAAACTTTACTATGGCCACGAACACAGGCGGACGAGGATGGCAACACGAGCCTTGGGCATGCCCGGCGCGGAGTCGAGAATCTGAGGCGAACACGGCAACAAAAAAGGAGGCACCTTAGCAGCGGCGGGCGTAAGAGGGCGCTAGGCGTAGAACCTCGGAGGCGGCCTCGTTCCACGAGCTCACGAGCTCCTGCCATCGGGACCGCCCAGGCAGTAAGCTCCCCGCGGCTTGTTGAGGCGACTCGAAGGGCCCTCCGGCGTGGGACAGCTTGTTGGTGTGGGAGCGATCTTGGATCCGTCGTAGGACCAGGTCCCCGACGCGGAAGCTCCTGGGTCGGATGGCTTGGGTAGCATGTCTACGGAGATCTTGCGGAGTGGCGCCGAGCGCCTTGACGCGCGACACCTTACTTCTTCCGCCAAGGCAAGGTCGAGGACCGCTCTGCTCGAGTCGACATGGTCGACCGAGCTCAAATCCTAACGGAATGGGCGCGACCTCGGGCGGCGGGCGACCTCGACCCGAGGCGAGGCGAAAGGGCTTGTCCCGTTGCCGGTGGTCGAGTGCGAGACGGACCAAGAAGCGTGTGGGAGCTCGTCCACCCATGCCCGGCCACGGCGGCCGAGCTCTTCGAAGACTCGCCTCTTGAGCCCTTGGATGAGCTGCCCATTGGCGCGCTCGGCCGGCCCGTTGCTCTGGGGGTGGCTCACCGAGGCATAGCAGACCTTCGTCCCCATATCCGCGCTGAACTCTTGGAGCATTTCATTTGGTGAAGCTGCGTTCCATTGTCGGTGATGATCACGCAGGGACTCCGTACCTCGTGACCACGAAGGAGCGGAAGAACTTTGCTGACCTTGGCGGTGATAAGCGGAGACCGGTTACTGCTTTGATCCATTTTGAAAAGGTGTCAATCGCCACGAATAGGAACTTCTTCCCCGGCCGACCTCGGGAAGGGACCGAGAATGTCGAGGCCCCGTCGAGAATGGCGGCGAAGGAATGGTGCGCAGGCGTAGGCGGTTGCCTCACTTCGGGCGTGGCCCAGCGGGGTGGCAAAACGAGCGATGCCACAGGCATCTTCGGTCACCGTTGGCGATAAAACCCATCTGAAGGCCTTCGACCATAGTCACGAAGAGGAGTGGCGCCGCTGGCGGAGTGTATGTCATTGGCGGTATTTACCTTCTTACGGGTAATGCATTTTGACAGGATGCCCAAGGCCCCACGGCGGTGGAGCTGCCCGCCGGCGAGCTGTCTGAGCCATGCGTCGCGGAGCACCGCTCCTTTCGGCGGAGTGGCGGGAGCTCCCCTTGGTCGAGGAACTTGATGAATGGATCCATCCATGTCGGAGCGTTTTGAGGAAGGCCACGGGTCTTCTGGTCGGCGGCGACGGTGTGGCCAAGGTTTCAGGATGGCGTCCGTGCGGAGCTCGTCGCCGGATGATCGAGCCTAGACGGGAGATCGGCGGTGGAATTGTCTTTCCTTAGTGCGTCTTTGGATCCTCGGGTTAGGAACCATCTCTCCATCTTGCGTACCTCGGCGAGTATTTGGCCATCGAGGCTCGAACACTGGTAGACTTTGTTGTCGATTGACAACAGTAGGAGTCTCCTTTCCACGATTAGGCGGCGGATGCCCGAGGACTTGTAGGCTCGGAGGCGGCCAAGAGGGCCTCGTATTCCACAGCGTTATTGGTAGCGGGAAAGTCAAGCGGACCACATATCGCAAGTGGTCACCTTGAGGGGTGATGAGGAGGGCGCCGGCCTGGCGCTCAAAGGATCTCGATCCGTCGAAGAACATAGTCCACGGGTCCTCGGCCCGACCTCGGGCTCGAGGCGAGCTCCGCCGTCGCTCGACCCACAATCTGCGGCGCTGTGATTTGATGGCGGTGCGGGCCGTGAAGCGAAGGTCGAACTCGGCCGGCTCCATGGCCCATTTGGCGGCGCGACCTCGGCCGGGGTTTACGAGATTTCCGGCGGGAGGCGCTCGGGATGACCACTGCATGCTTGGAAGTAGTGTCGAGACTTCGCGAGGCCATGAAGAGTGCGTGAGGAGTTTACGGACACGGGGATGGCGCTCCGCCGGCCCGTGGAGTGCCGCTAACATAGTAGATCGGTCTTTGCCGCCCTACCCGTTCGGCTACGGGGACCGCTGGACGGGCTGGGTCGCGACCATGAGTAAAGTAGTGGCACCTCTCCCTGTTGTGGAGTTGACAGCGAGAGGAGGGCGAAAGGTGCGCCTTGAGCTCGTCGAAGACCGGCCCGGGCTTTGAGGTCCCTCGAAACCCTTATGATGCGTAGGATCTTAAAGAAAGGCAGCCCGCCGCCGTGGGCGGAAATGAAGCGGTGAGGCGATGATGCGGTGGTGAGGCTCTGCACTTGCTTGCGAGGTCGGGCGGTCATCGCTCGATCGCCTCGATCTTCTCGGGTTGGGCCCACCCCGACCCCGATCATGTAGCCGAGTACTTTTTGGAGGCCGTGCGAAGCATTTTCGGGGTTGAGCTTGATGCCGAACCTGTTCAAGTTGGCGAAGGTTTCGGCCAGGTCGTTGACGTGGTTAGCTTTGGAGGGGCTCTTGACGATGATGTCGTCGACGTACACCTCGAGGTTTCGGCCGATCTGTGGGTCGAAGGTTTTGGCCATTAGCCGCTGGAACGTGGCGCCCGTGTTGCGGAGGCCGAACGACATGGTCATGTAGCAGAAGTTTCCAAACGGCGTGATGAAGGCGGTCTTGTCTTCGTCTTCCGCGGCGAGCTTGATCTAGTGGTATCCGGAGTAGGCGTCGAGAAAACTCAACATCTCGGCGTTGGCGGTGGAATCCACAATCTGGTCTATGCGAGGGAGCGGGAAGTTATCTTTAGGGTATGCAGCGTTCAAGCCCGTGTGGTCGACACACATTCGCCACTTCCTGCCCTTTTTTTGTACGATCACAGGGTTGGCTAGCCATTCGGAGTAGTTGACCTCGTGAATGAAGCCGGCTTTAAGGAGCTTGTCGAGGTGCTCCCTGATTATCGCCGCCTTCTCAGAAGAGAATCGCGAAGCTTACGGCGCGCGAAGTCTGCCGAGCTTTGTTTGCGATTTGTGCTCGATCACCTCTGTGGGACCCGGGCATATCCGCGGTTCCCATGCGAAAATGGTTTTGTTATCTCGGAGGAAGGTGGCGAGCTCGTCTTCCTATTTGGGATCGGTGGGCGAAATGCGAGCGCATTTGCGTGCCCCCTCCTCAAGCCTGCGGCCTTGAGTCGATCCGTTTGGTGGATAGCCGTCTTCGGCGGGCGTCCTTGGGGTGATCTCGGGGCGGTGGGCGATATGCGGCCAGCGTCGGGGCCTTTTCTTCGCAATCGTGTGCTACCTTAAGGTCGCGCGGACCGTTATGACACCGGGCCCAGGAGCTTCATGCCGGTGCCGTGGTGATTCGCGACCATGAACTTGACGAGGCGGGGCCGCCGAGGATGGCGTTGTAGGGAGATCGCCGTCCATGACCTCAAAGGTGATCGGCTCGGTGCGGAAGTCCGGAGTCGCCCGAAGGTGGCGGGAGGACCACTTGCCCCAAGGGGTGGTCGAGCTCCGACGCGATGCGAAGAAGGGGATCGCTATGTTCTTGATTTTCGGCCGGGTATTTGCATCGGTCCAAAGCGTATCTAGGAGTAGGTTGAGGGCGCCCCGTCGACCATGACCGGACAATGACGGGCGTTACTTATGGTCGAGCGGCGACAGAGCGGTTTGAAGTCTGGGACATCCCGGGCGTCGTCCGGGAAAAGGTGATGGGGCGGCGCCCCATGCGCGGGGTTAGTCGGCGGGCTTCTGGCGGTGGCTTGATATCTGGCCTTGGCGCGTCCTTCATTCGCAGCGAGATCGATATGCGGAGGAACCACGAAGATCATGTCCACCGCGGTCGCCTGTTGGAATTCCAGTCGGGGCCCGCAGAGCACGGCGGTGTCGATTCCTCCTGGCCGTTCATCGCCTTTTTGTAGCGTGGGCATTTCCCCAGTCCCCTTATAAAAGGCGTCTAGCTTGAACAGCCATGTCCTGCAGCCCCACAGGTCATGGTCGTGGATCTTGTGGAATAGGCAAAACTTGTTGGCGTTGAAGCCGGGCTGTTCCTCGTTGCCCCAAGCTCGGATGTTCGCGTGGAGGGGGTCTCCCCGACCTTGCCCCGGATGGGCCCGGCGTGGCGCCTGCTGCGATCGCGGACGGTTCTGCTGAGGTAGAGGCCCCGTGATCGGTGGCGCGGCTCTGCCCTTCACGCTTGTCGTCGGCCGTGGCGACTAAGCGGGGTAGCGCCCTCGGCGCCGCTGATCTTTTCCCGCCTTTTGTCGCGCGGGCCCGGGTCTCCTTCCTTAGCGCCGGATGGCCTCGTTTCGCCGAAGGTGAGGCCGAGCTTGCCCCGGTCATAGTCATGCTTCCAGCGGACAGCATCATCTGCGTCCGCGTACCGCTCAGTCATGCGGAATAGTTTGTCGACGGTGAGCCTTGTGGCAATCTCGAGGTCCTCCGTAAGGCGTCTGTCTCGGACGCCAAACTTGAAAGCCTTGATGACGGTTTCGTCAGAAACATTGGGGATCGAGTTTCGCACGCGGGTGAACCGGCGCACGAAGTCCCGCAGATGTTCCCCTTTCCCTGGATAACACGGTCCAGGTCCCTCTCCCGCCCAGGCCGTTCGTAGCAACTCTGGAGGTTGGAGTGGAGAGCGCTCCTCAGCTGGCGCCACGGCCGGATGGTGCGGGACGCTGGTTGAAGAGCAGTGCGAGCGGCGCCGTCGAGCGGTGGGAGGTAGTTGGCCATTACGGCCTCGTCCCCTCCGGCCGCCGGGATGGCGGTGGAGTAGATGGAGAGGAATTCGCGGGATTCTTGGTCTCGTCGAACCGCTCCATCATCGGCGGCCTCGCCGGACCGGCCAGCGTACCGCGGAGATCGCACGCGAGTACACACCGCGATCGAGGCGGAAGGTCCTTATCGCCGCTGCTAGCGTCGGGTCGTCACCGGCCAGACGAGGAGATCTCGAGCAGCTGGCGCACCCGCGTCGATAGTGATGGTCGGCCGGAGGCGCTGTTGTGGTGGCGTCGCAATCGATTCTGGATCTTACATCGCCGAGTTGGGCGTCGGAGAGGACTTCTAAGTACCGCTGTCCGGACGGCGTCGTTATTACGCCGCTAATGGACAGGCGAGCCCGCGTCGACCCTTCTGTTGGAGGCGGTGAAGATGGCGTTAGGTGCAAGCCGGGCGAGATCTGCCGGTGAAGCGGCGGCGATCATGCAACGAGGGCGGCGGCCGTCCGGGCGAGACTTCGGAGCCGAGAGCTTGCTTGTCGCCGGGGTGTGACGCCGTCGGTCGCTTTGTTGAGCTCTTCGACCAGGGACCGTCGGAAGAGGGCCGAGTCGGCCGGCGAGGAGTTAGCCATGACGGCGATGGCGCGCAGCGTTCTTAGGCGAGTTCGTGCGGACGGGAGGCCGAACCGGCGGACTGAGAGCGGGTCGTACCGCCCTTCGTCGAATGGCAGCGATGGCACAGTCGATGGCGACACAGGCGGCCGATCGCCTCGAGGAGTTTCCGGGCCACCGTCGTCGCCCGAGGGTTGCCTCACGTCGTCGGCGCGGCGTTGCGTTCGTGGGGCGGCAAGGATGGCGAGAGCATGGATGTGGAGCCTTGGCATTCGGGGACAGCGCCCGAGCCCAAGCTCGCCGTTCGCGACATGCTGGTAGTGGAGCTGGAGGTGTTGAGCCGGCCAAGATGACGAATTTTGGACGAACGAAACTTCGGGCCCCACGGTGGGCGCCAGCTGTCGACGATCGGGACCGCCGACCGCAAAGAAAGAGGGGGATGGATCGTACGGAGGGCGAGGCCCAGAGCTTCGCTCGTCCGGATGGCACCCTTGGCGGGCGCACTAAGCAGGGGAACCTGTGCAAGCAAACAGGGGACACAAGGTTTATACTGGTTCGGGCCGAACCCCTACTCCAGTTCGTGTGGTGGTGTTGTATTCCCTTTTTTTGTAGATGGCTGTACAAAGTTTACAAACGAGAGTTATTGGATCCTTGCTCAAGAGTGCTCATGGCTTAACTAGGAGAATTCCCCCTTTTCCCGGGGTTCCCGCCTCCCTTTATAGGTAGGAAGGGGCAGCTTCGGTCCTTTGTCCTGTCGACTGGTCACCGCTCGTCCTACCCACGCTGGGCCGGTAGTCTCGTTGGTCAGGACGGTTAGGTATTTCAAGGAAGCGGCGCACGCGCCTGCGATCGGCGAGTGTTGGCGTTCTTGCTCATGATGTTAGTGCGGCCTCGGGAGGAGCGTGTCTTCGTCTTGTCACGTGGCCGGTCGATGGGATGGAAGCATGACCGGTGACCATTAAACCATCTTGGGAGATGGCCACTGCTCTCGTATAGTCACTCGATTGACCCCATCCAGTGGGGCACGTGGTCATTGGTGGTGGAGGCTTTGACGCGGCCCTTGGCGGGGTTGCCTTGGCTCGATCGAAGTCGGGGATCCCGACCATCTGCGGTCGGGAGCTCGGCTGGTCGGGTCGGGGACCCGTCCGCTGCGGAGGTCGGGAGCCCGCCCGTCAGGTCGGGGAAGAGCTCGGAGAGGTCCGCCAGGTCGGGGAAGAGCTCGGAGAGGTCCGCCAGGTCGGGGAAGAGTGTCCCCGGTGGCCTCTTGGGACCTTTGGTCGGATCTCGACTGGTAACAGTCCGCTCGGTGCCCCGGGCCGGTAGACCGAAGACGTCTCTGCCTGGGCTTAGGAACAGTCCCCCGGGCACAGAGGTGGAACGGACACGTGTCAGGGGGACGCGCGCCAGGCTGTCCGATCCCCGACAGGTCTAGAATTAGATTGAGCTTCTTCTTGCCTCAAATAAACTTCTCGAGAGTGATCATGAGATAATCATACTCCCGAAAGAAAGAGGCACATGAAGAACAGGGAAGAGAAGAGGAAGAAGAACCAGAAAGAGAAGAACTACCAGTACGTGCATTTCTCCCTCGGCACTGCTGCCTCAATCTTGAGGGCCTCACAAGAAATGCAAGGGGCATTTCTAATCCTAATGGTCTGTGCCTCCAACTTCTTCCTAAGATCGACTTGGATTTTATCCAAGTCCCCTTCAATCTCAGCACTTCGCAAGCAACTTTCTTGTGACTTATCTAGTAAGTCTTTAGCAAGATTAGCACACTTGACATTTAAAAATTCATTGTCAAGTTTTAGTTGCCTACAGCCCTCACATGAGCTGACTGAGTCCTTAGAAGCATGCATTTCAAGTTCATCGTTTCTAGAAGAGAGCTTCCTAAGGTGATCGCTCATGGCATTAGTTTTAGCAAGAAGTTTAGGGCAATTTTGACATGGAGTAGAGTGAGAATTAAGAAAACTAGCCTCAACAGGAATAGCATCAACAGAACTAGTGCTAGCATTCTTCAACCTAAGACATCAAGTTCAAACAACACACTATCATGCATAGTCTTTAGGTTCTCCAACTCCACAAAAAGAGCATCACACAAAGAACAGTCATCAGTGACTCGGGAGGGAGAAGATCTAAGAGAAGCTAACTCCTGAGTCAAGGTACTTACTTCCTTCTCAAGCTCCGTACACCTAGCTCTAGCTCTAGCATGAAATTTTCCTAGTTTGCAGAAAGCTTCATTGAGCTGGTGGTAGGAGGGTACCTCGTCCGAGTCGCTGATGTCGTTGGTGTCCGCCATGAAGCACATGCCGGAGAAGTCATCGCCGCCTTTCTTCTCTTGTGGATCATCCTCGCCTTTGTCGCTCCATGTCTCCGTGTCGGAGAGGCTAAGTCGTCGAGGGCGACGAGGACACGGTGGAAGAGCTTCTTGTTCTTCGAGAAGTTGCGGTACTTCTTCTCGTGCGCCGGCTCACGAACTGGAGGCTTCTTTTTGTAGTTCTTGTGGATGTAGTCGTTCTTTGCCGAACCGCCGGTGTCTTTCTTGGCCTTCTCCTGTTTGGGGCAATTCGCCCGAATGTGGTTCGGGCCACCACTTTCGAAGCAGGTGATCGTGCCACCTCTCTTCCTCTCTCTCACTCTCTTGTATGCATGAGAGAATTTATGAGCTAAAAGAGCAAGCTCATTTTCTGAAAAAAATTTCAGTTGGTCATCGCTTAGCTCGCAAAGGGTGGAGAGGAAAAAACCAACAACAGAAGAATCAGAAAAAGAAGATCCAATGGGATCGATGACCAAAGCCATCGACTGAGATTTCGTCTTCCGAGAGACTACATCGATCTCATGAGTCTTGAGAAGGGAATAAAGCCCATCAAGAGTCAGAGTCAACAAGTCGGTGGTGTCCTTGATGGTGGTCACCTTCATCTCCCAAACTCTAAAATCGAGTGCTGTCAAGAAATGATGAGCATTATCTGAGTCAGATTATATGCAACCAACTGGTCGGATATCGCTCAAAATCTTAGTAAAGCGACTGAAACACTCATTAAGACTCTCATCAGCGTGTTGTTCAAACTTGATGTAATCACACTTCAATTGGTCCTGTCTCACTGTCTTGATTTGGGTAGTGCCCTTATGATAAGCATCGAGGGTCACCCAAATCTGGTGAGCAGAATGGAGGTGAGAAATCCTATTATACTCACTGCGGCTAATACCCTGTATGAGGATGTTCCTTACCTTAGCGTTCGCCTCAACGCTAGCTATATTGTCGGCCGTGACGTTTTGATCAGCAGGAACCTCATACGGGAGTTTCACCTTCTGCTATATCAGGAATCCCAATGTAGTGATGTATGATTCGATCCGCGACATCCAAAACAGAAAATCAACTCCAAAAAATAGGAGGCATGGTACAATACTTGTCCATCAGCATGGCTCTTGAGACCGGTCAAGATCTATAGAATACCAAAACCGGCTCTAATACCAATTGAAGGATCGAGATGGCGAACAGAGGGGGGGGTTGAATGGTCGCAGCTTAAAATTTCCTCCCAAAAACAATCCAAACAAGCCTGCGAAGGAAACACATGAAAGGAGCCGATCAAAACGAGCCACCTGCTGTCTAGCCGGTGCTACCGTAGGAGGGCCGGTAGCACCGGAGGCCAGTAGCACCGCTCGAGGGGCGGTAGCACCGGGCTCAAGAACAACCTTAAAGCAAATTTCGAGGAATCTTTTGATTGGCTAGATAAAAACTCATGAAACTTGGTAGATAAGATCCTCGGGATGTCATGAACTTATTCCAACCTTTTTGCCCGGGAAGGAAGAACGTACCAAGTTTTGAGGAAATCGAAAGAACTTGATTCAAGACTTGCTCGTGGGGTTTTGATGATCAAGATGATTTGAATAGCCTCCCAGACGTCCCAGCAAGCAAAAGAACAAGTAGAGACTTGAGGAAACGCAATTTACAAGATCATTCACTCAAGAACGCAAAATCCGGTTTCTTGCAAGAAAACGCATGGAGTGCCTAGATGATTGGGATATGATCTACGAAAAGATTCATCCAACAATCAACATCCTTGGCATAAGAATCGTAAGCATGTTGAAGGAGGGGAGGTAAATTCAAATTTCATAAATGTAAATTGCAAGAAAGTAAATGAGGAAATTAAATGCATAATGTAAATGCGTAAAGGAAATTGAACATAGATAAAAAAAATTTCATTTCTGGAAGGAGAGGTTTACAAAGCCTCACAACAAGTGGGCAAAGCTCAAAGGAGCTCAAAAACCTCAAAACCTTCAATAGGAGGAAGGCCACCCTTCCTCCTCTATTTATACTTCTCTTGGGCCACCTACCACCCTTGGATGAGTCCCTCAACCCTAGGGCACTCCATCAAGGGTTAGGATTGACCCACTCACATACCCATGCAAGGGCTAACCCAAAACCCTCCACACAAACCGGGTTTTCTTGCACAGTTTTCAAAGCACACTAACTAGACCCGCTATCCTATCAACTAGATCGCGATCCGACGACCCTCATTGTTGCAAGCGCTTCTAGCTAGCATCTCATCCGTTCCTTGTCTTCTTTAGCTTGCATCGACTCCGTCTCTAATCATCTTCTGGTGATCCTCGACCGTTTGGACCTCCGACGGTCCTCGCCTAGTCCCGGTCATCCTCCGCCTCACTATGGCCTAGCACCGTCGTCCTACAACCATCAAAAATAAGGAAACACATCACATAGAAATGTTCCAAAAGGTGTGCGATGATCCATCAAAATCCCAAGATAAAAATTCATCTTCGCTCATACTGGCCGGTGCTACTGCCCTCAGGCCGGTAGCACCACCCATAGTGGATTGGTGCTACTGCCCCTAGGCCGGTAGCACCACTTTACGCCAAACCAGAAAGACACCTCTGGATTTTTCTCACCACTCGAAGGGCCGGTGCTACCGCTCGCCCGGTAGCACCAAGCTACCATGGCTGGTAGCACCGCCTAGCAAAATCCCCTAAAAACACCCTCTCTGGAAATATCACACCAGCTATTTGGTCCGGCGCTACAGCCCGCCCGGTAGCACCGGGCTACCATGGCTAGTAGCACCGGGAAAAATAGAGAAGACTCAAATTGCTTCAAATTTCAATTCTAATTCAAATCAAACTCTAACCAAAGCATACCAAGTTCAAGCATAGTCAAAATACTCATCACAAACCTGGGTAGACCTCCACATGGTCCTTCATCCCGAAAATGGAGGCATATGTTGTTACCAGAATTTGGCTAGAGTAGCTGATTTAGGAAATAGAATCCAAGTATGGAGAATTAAAGTGTGGCTAAAGGATTCTAGACAATATTGGTTTAAGAAAAAGTTTGTATGTCAAAAATTGAAGTCGATACCGTCAACATTAGGATTTGGAAATATATTTCTGACTTGTAAATTGGTTATTTGGCTGATATAAGTTCGAATAAGGAATTTTATCTACAAAAGATGAAGGTCGACACAGATCATGTTTTGTTATGGATCGAGGAAGGATACGATCGGCCTACGTGCTATAAAAGGGATGTGAGACGAGAAAAGAAAAAACAATACAAGAATCAACGAATCAACTCGCATCTTCTTTTTATTTATTTCTTGTCGACTAGGAGTAGCTTTTGTAATTCAGAATCTCATTGTAATTCATTTTTTTATCAATAAAGTTGTGCATCGCCGATTTTGATCAACTTCGATTTACGCCAAGTTATCCCAGGTTTGCTTTTCTCCGATCTTGTTGCACATCGCATTTTTCTGGAAAATCTACATTTATCAAATCATCTAATCAACTGTAACAAGCTGTTTAGACTTATCGTTACCTACGATCTAATCGGCTAAATAGTTGTTTGGATCAGATCTTTATTGAAAACGTAATCAACTGAAATAGCTATTTAGATTATAATTTTCTTGCCGATTGCAGGATCAAATCAGTTGGCATGCAACAAACTAGATTAAACCCAGTGTTTGCATTTGTTTGAGCCGATCAATCCTTCATCATATTTTTCGGCGCCAACAAAAAGCTAATCTGTTTGGAGAAACTTACTACCTTTTTGGAAGCTGAAGCAGACTCTAAACCTGTGATAGGTCCTCAGATTAGAAGCACAGGGCATCAGGCACAAGGAAATTGTTGGGCTTACGCGTCGCGTGTAGTTATTGGGGCTCCTGTGGTCTCTTTTTGTGTGATGCGTAAACGGTTTGTAACACTCCATTTGTAGGTATACCACTAATCCTGGCACAAAATATCTATTGTTACATATGTATATACTTACAAACCTATAGAGGAGTGTAGTATAAAGTAATGACAGAATAGCATACTACCACTACTACAGGAATGTACATTACAATAGGTTCTTTTTCGTCATCACAGTCGGTTCTGATGGCGATACAAAGTCATTAGACAGTGATGACGCGGCGCTACCACAGTCTGTTTTCGCCCGATTATGATAAAGGCATCTTCACAATCGGTTCTTACTCAGAACCGATAGTGATGAGGGCCTCATCACTATCGGTTCTAAGCTAGAACCGATTGTGATGACGACCTTATCACTATCGGTTCTATCTCAGAACCTATTGTGATGAGGGGGTGTGCTATTGCTCATTTATGCACCTTTCTAAAAATAGAACATATTACGAACAATATGCACATATCACATTCACGCAGCACAGATTACACACAGTATGCACATATCACATTCACAGAACAAAAACACTTTATTACAACAGACATATCACATTTGTTCACAATATAGAACACAAACATGCTTAACAGTCAATACACATGCATATCGCATTAACGTATATAATATTGTTTACATATGGACTAGTAGGAGCCTTCAGGATCTCTAAACCTACCGCCCTCTGATATAACTTCTATCCTTTACCACTGGCATAAGTGGTCTCGTAATTTGTTGAATTATTTGCTTTGTAAGCTCTTGAGGGGGATATCGACCTTCTGCAAAATAGAAATGAGTGCACTAATTTAAGTTTTAAAATTTGTACGTAAAAGGCTAAGTATATTATGATGCATGTACATATACCTTAGGGAAAATATCTGCACCGCTGACCACGAGCAGCATGTGATGCATGAAGTAGAAGCCACACAGATTATCATTGCCCTGTTGATGACGCTGTGAAGAAAGAAAACGAAATTAAGAGATGAAGAATAGATGTTAGAAAAAATTAATCCCATATATGCTAGGCACTTGTACCTTGAAGCGCTTCCACTCTAGCTTGTCGCCCCGTTTGTCATTGTGTCGCCCTCCTTCAGCGACGTAGGAAGAGAAACCCCTACATACATTGGAGAGATGCCATTGAGTAAAAAAAATGAACGTAGTTAAATACAAAAAGTGTTAGGTTAGAGTAATGTACTTACTTCTTTAAAGTAGGCTTGATCACGTAGGCCATCGTTTTTTTCTCGAGCGAGTTAAAAGTGTAGACTTTGTTTTCACTCGGAGCGAGCATGAGTAGGACCTACTGGTTGCTTATTAAATGGTATGCAGTGCAAGAAAATAAGTTCATATAGGTTTAACCCCGTACAAGTAATTGAAGGGTAAAGTACTACTTACTCCTCGTGGTACGGGAATAGAACGAAGTCTTTCTTCGACTCATCATGCAATGCCTGCTTGATGTAGCCGGCAACAAACTCCGATTGAGGCCTAGCCATGGTCGCTAACACAAGCTCGGGGTCGACGAACCCAACTAGGTGTTGACCCGTCATAGCTCGCTGCCTCATTGCCCTGTAACTCGTGTTGAATGTTAAAAAACATAATACAAAATCCTATAAAAGACATAAGCTCATGCTGTATGGTGCGATACAACGTCCAGGATCGTACAGTAGAAATATCGATGGCTATTAGTTGGTACAAACGGAACAGATCCTTAAAACTGATTGGGAATGTCCCATGGTCGTCGTGGTGGAAATGTCTCCTTCTGTACCTCACATTGAAATCGACACGACGCTCGGCCTCATTCACTCTGTCAATGTACCATCCATGGAGCATGCGAGTCCACTTGCCTAGAGCATTCAATTGGTTGCTAGCCAAAAGGGGTTTTCCATGTTCGTAGCCCTTGAAATTTTAAGGGGGCTCTATGGCCTCTGTCGACTTTCCTTTCTGGGCAGAAGGAGTCTCTGAGATTGGGACAGGGGGATTTTCATGTATTGGAGAGGGCGCTGTGGCCTCTGTCAGCTTTGCCTTCCTGACACAAGGAGTCTCCGAGGCCTCCTGTGGTTCTGTGGCTGTCGTGCTAGTCTTTTTGCGCACCAGCTCTGCACTCTGTGTATGACTCATCATGATGGTGGGAGCAGGAGCAGGAGTAGGCGCTGGTACGGTAGGAACCTACGAAGCACATGCATATGTAATATGTTGCAGTACTAGAATGATTGAGAAGACGTGGGTGAAAGGACAGGGGATGTCGCCTAGAGAGGGGGTGAATAGGCGGATTAAAAACTTTAAAGCTCAAATGCAGTGAAATAAAAATATTGCAGCTAAATAAAATCTCCCGATGATCTAAGTTCGGAGTGTCCGGGACTTTTATCCGGATACTCCGGAATGTCCGGACTGTCTGGGTTCAGGAGTCCGGATACTCCGGATTGGATCCGAGGGACTCAGACCGGAGTGTCCGGGACTTATCTCCAGATACTCCAAAATGTCCGGACTATCCAGGTTCAGAAGTCCGGATACTCCGGATTTAAGACGTCGAAATGAGATTTTAAATCCTTGCAATTTTTCAACAATCTACTTGAATACAAAAGATCTAAATGCTATCAGGTACCAGGGGAAATTGTAGATCTGGAGCCAAACAAAACAAAAGAGTAGATCGGGGCTCCCAAAGATTCATAACCAAATGTTAAAGCAAGAGAAGAAGCAAACTTTGAGACGAAGATTTTTCACCCGAAGTTCGGATCCTTGAGGGTATCCTACGTCTCCGTTGAGGCGGCTCGGTCACACTTGAGCCGGGGTCTCTTTCAACCCTCTTCCTCCCGGTGTTGCACAAATGCACTCGCCGGTCTTCACTCCTTTGATTCCTTCCCTTACGGAGGCGGAATCGGCCTTCACAAACCTCCCACGGCCAACCACACAAAGCTCTGGTGGCTCGTAGGCGACCTCCTAGCCGTCTAGGAGTCCTCAACCTCCAAGAGTAACAAATGCTCACGAAGAACAAACTTGGAGATGAAATCAAGTGCTCAAACAACTCAACACTCACTCCCCAAACTCTTCCCAACCCTTCTCACAAGGGGATCACTTAGATCTAAGGGTAAAAGCTTCCTCAAAGCCCCCACACAGCCCCCCAAAAGCCTCTCAAAAATCCACACGAAAAACCTCTTCAAAATGAGGGAGGATGGGGCTATAAATAGAACTCCCCAAAAACTAGCCGTTGGGGGCAGGCTGCGCACAACCCGGAGACTCCGGACATTACCCCGGAGACTCCGGATTGGAAGGATCAGCTCATCCCGAGAGAGCCAACCCGGAGACTCCGGACAAACACCCCGGACACTCCGGACTAATTCAACCCGGAGTGTCCGGACTAATTCAACCCGGAGTGTCCGGACTAAACACCGGATACTCCAGACCATCCGAGAGCAGCCACCGACGGTGCCAACCCGGAGTGTTCGGACCAAATGTCCAGATACTCCGGACTGTCCGAACAGCACTGAGCAACCCGACGAAAACGAGCATAACTTTTGACTCCGGACTCCGATTCCAAAGATCTTGGACTCTACCAAAAGGTAAGAACGAGGGCTACACAACCAACAAGGTCTCACTATCCAAAGCTCAAAGGATAACCACAGATTTCACAAAGAAATCAAGAGAGACCTACAACCCTCACTTTCCAGCACTACCAACACCACTCTCTTTCTAAGATTCACAAGGATGGATCACTTGAGCACTTGACACATCTAAAAGTCATTCGACATCGCATTCCTCTTAATAGTACGGCAATCCTTAGACTCAAATTAAATCAAAGATAATATAAGTCTAGAACTAGTCACTTGCCGTCTTCTTTCTTGATGTCGATGCATGAAGACTTTCACCAAATAATTGATGACATCTTCGCCTTGTCCAACTCGACTCGATTCACCTCATGAGACTCTCGTCCTATCAACCTTGACTTGATCATCCTCTCTGACGATCTACACACCAAGTCAATCATTGACTTAGTCCTCAGCTCTTAGTGACACCGTCGTCTTGTTGACCTCGGCTTAATGATCATCCTCCAAGATACCTTGGTCATCATACACAGACGGGACCTAATTCTTTCCAAACTACTCATGAAAGAAATTAGTCCCAAAAGCTCAATAGATATGAACAAGTTGATATTTGTGAGCAATTGATTATAATAAGTGTTTCATAAAAAGAAGCACAACATAACTGGAAACACTTGACATAAGAAACGTTGTCTACTAAGTACATCATGATGAATGTGTAATTGATCTATATGCACTAGAGAGATAATTGCCAATATGATGAATCAATTAAATCATGGCAAGGATCACAGACTTTACTTAAATGAAGCACATGATAGAATACACACGAATTGTACATGTGCAAATAATATTTGGAGTAAGAGTAAATATGTGATCCAACACTAGATAAACTTCACTAAGAGAATTGCATGAGAAGATATACAAATAAAACATGCATGCACCAAGTCAATCTATAGCAATATGAAGTTTAACTCTAGTTAATACATTCATACCATAATGAACTCAAATGAATATATATGCACAAATAAATATGACATGAACCAATGTGCATATATAAAATCAACATGCTACTTGGAGTTCACTATGCATTTGCACGAAAGGAATGCAATAACAAATATAGAATAGATACCAAAATTGCATACCTTATCTTTGCTTAACCTTCCTATTTGATTTTCCTCTAAAAGATGAGACTGATACTCAACTAGGCAATAACATGTTAGTCTCATAGCAATATAATCATATTATAGGTTTGTCATTTGCTAAGCACTAAGTTAAGCATTTACTTAATTGCATAGATTGTCATTATGAGTGTTTGTCATTAATCACCAAAATAACATAAGTGCCTAGATGCACTTTCAATCTCCCCCTTTTTGGTGATTTATGACAAACCTATTATCAATTGCACCAAATGACAATATTAAGATATTTTAGCATTAAAACAATCATAAAGATACAATAAGAGATCATACTTACAAACCATCCCTTTTTGTCAATCGATTAGGGGACAATTGATAAATCCATAAATTCTCCCCCTTTTGTCTTTAATCCCAAAAAGGTGCTTAAAAGATTCTTATTGTTTATTCAATAAAATCTGTTCTCCCCCTTGATTGCACACTCAATAAAAAGATTAGGGAGAAATAAAAATAAAGATAAAAATAAGGAGCTAGTAATAGGACCATAATATTAAGCTCCCCCTAAATCTAGGCAAGATATGATACCAATTATTTCCAAGATTTAGGTAATAGATTTTTCTAATTATACCAATTTAAAGTAGTCATGATTCACAGGATATAAGTGATGCTTAAACATGACACACGAATATGATTTCACATATTCTTTAAACATCAAGATCATATAAAGAAGATTACACAAGAAGGAATTGCTTATATGATCACAAGATGTATACAAGATCATGAATCAAGGTTGTATAAGTAAGATGCACTTTCATGTCAAGAATTTCATAAACTTATCAAGGGCATACCTCTTTGCAATGTGTCACCCATATGTACCTTTTAGTTCTTGATAATGCCGAATGCAAGTTAGATGACACTTCAAAACAATTTAGGATTAGAGGATACCTCTTGAAAGATACCAATTAATCATACCAATTGAAAGATACAGCACCATTTAGAATAACACAATTTAGCATAATGGTGTGCACAGACATTATTGAATATGGTCAGAAAAGAAACACGTCCCTTTGTCGATCCTTGTCCACCGCATGTTCGAATTCGTCATGATCACCGCGCCCGGTCTTAGATCCCTTGTACTATGGAGCTCCTCTCCATTTCCTTCATCCCACCGTCGAAGATGACCCCTTTTCCAATACCTTGAACATCAATAGACAAGCACACGATTTCTGGGAACAAATATCTTTTAATTTGACCCAAGTTAGTTTGATAATGTCTAAGTACAACATGCATGATATATATGATATACAAGACAATACTCTTTGCATGCAAAGAAATTCAAGATATCAATTAAAGATTTTATTACACCACTTTACAATGAAAATATTTGAAACTCATTCAAATTTGATCTTGACATCCACTTGTAAGAGAGACAATGAGTAAAACACATTCAAACTCACTCTTGGTCTTACAATGGAAATTTTCTCTTTTCCATAATAAACTCGAAGTTATGCAAGAGAGAAAACATATTGAGGCTAAATTACAATTAAATCCAATTTCCATAATAACTTAGCCAAAAGATGCACTTTCATTGGAATGAAAACTTAAATAGATATGCTCCACTTAGAAGCTTGGAGCAATGAATAAGTTCACTTAGTTTTCATCTTGAAAGGCTTGCCAAGATGCCAATTTAAAACTCTTAAAATCTCAAAAAGATGCAAATAGCAGCACAAAGTCGATTATAACTTTTAAACCGTTGCTCAAATACAAAAATCATCAACGCGGAACAGATTCGTCTCGAAATCCTCTTCGAGGGCTATGAAGACTGAATATTGATTTGAGCAAAGGAGAAACCCCAAAAATAGGATGAACAAGATATTGCAAGAAAGTATAGATAGCAATTTAAGAATTTGGGCCGAGCAGTACAACCCGGATACTCCGATGTTTTTGATCCGGAGTGTCTGGATAATCCGGATACTCCGGATAGATTACCTAGATACTCCGGGTTGTTCAGCTTCATCCCTAAAACTGAACATTTTGAATTTGGATCAAATCTTGATCAAATGAAGTCCAATAACCATAAGATTTTGCGGAAATGATCCATGAACATCCAAGAGACTTTTCCAAAAGGATTTTCTCAAATATCACTCTCCAATCAAAAATAGGTCATTAGGAGCATTGGAGGTTTAGTTTTGACACTAAGTCAAATAAAGTCAACAATCTTGCAAATGAGTTCAAATAAATTTGAGAATTTTCATATATGAACTCCATATGTGAGAGAAGGTTTTCCAACAAGGATTTTCAATAAATAAATTTCATTTCGAGAAATATGATAAAAGATGCATATGAAACACATAAAAGATTAAGATTTTCACCAAATCCTCAAAATGGAACCAAATGAGTTTTGAATGGTAATATGCACTTATATGGCTTCATATGATTTAGAGAGATGTTTATAAGCCTATTTGCATAATCAAATCCATTCAAATCGTAAAATCCAACTTAATGCAAGAGTATGCCAAATAAGATCGAAAGAGAGAAAAAGGCATAACTATTTCAAATTAAGTTGAAATTATTTGAAATTGAGCATAAACATTCTTTAGACTCCCAAGAAACTTTTCCAAAAATAATTTTCCAAAAAGGAGTCTCCAAATAAGAGATATGCCAAATTTTGCTTTGAGGGTTTGAAAAGAAATTGAATTTTCGCCAAATGTTCAAAATGCATTCCGGATTGAAATTTATGGAGATTTGAGCTTTCATAGCTTTGTATGATTTAGAAATACTATTTCAATCCAAGATATACAATGAAATCCAATTCAAATAGCGAAATCCACAAAATGCAACAACGGGTTATTTTGGGTCAATTGGATGATTTTGGCCAAATTCAAATGGCTATAACTTTTGAACGGTTGGTCGTTTGGAAAAACTTTGAACTAAAGAAATACTTAAAATGACCAACCCTATGAGTTTTGTATTGACCACTTTTTCAAACTCCAAATAGATATTGCTTTAGAAAAATTTGAAGTTAAATGCAAAAACAAGATCACAAAGATCTTTTTTAGGCCAAAGATTGACTTTTAGCTTCTAGCCAAGGGTTAGATACTTGAAAACATTTGAAATGCATTTGAAAACATTTTAGAAGACTATTTTCATAAGATTTTGCATTTCAAACAAATATTTTGCTTTTATCCCTTTTTGAAGCAAGTTAAATAGGAAATAGTTTTTCATAAAAAACCTCAAAATACAACTCAATTTGGATTTCATGCGATTTCAATTTCCATGGATTAGAATTGATTATCAAGATGGTTTCTAGCCAACATTTGTAATGAAATCCAACTTGAATGCTAAGATTTGAGCAATATGCTTAAATAAGCTATTTTGGGTTAAAACAAGAATTTTGGCCAATTTTGACTTCAAAATGGAATTTTCATTTTGAAAGCTTGTAAAACATTTGAAATACATATTAGAATACTTTTACAAAGCTTTTTACAATTTTATGCCTTTTAAACATAAGATTTGACTTTTGACCAAAAAGGTCCTTTTGAAATAGCTATTTGTAAAACAAAGCCAAATATTTCAACACAAGATTCAAATGAAGAATAAGATGAGATATAGAGATTTGAATTTTGTGTATGAGTCTAAGATACCATTTGGAACCAAGATACTACACAAGATCCGGTCCAAACGGAGAAACTCACTAAGTGCAATAGTATGACCATTATGGGTCAAGTATAGTTTTTGGGTGAGTTTCAAAATCAAATAACTTTTGATTGGTTGGTCTTTTGAAGATCTTTTGAACACAAGAATTGTTAAGAATGACCAACTCTAGGATTTTCGTTTTGGAATTACTTTCAAATTCATTTTACATTTAATCTATGAAAATTATAAGTTTAAATCCAAAACAAGATACTAGTATCTAGATTCTGATCATGAAACTCATTTTCTTTTCAGAATAGATTTTGTGAAGCCAAAACCTTTGAAAAACGTTTCAAATACATTTGTATACATTTTGCAATTAGTTTTTCACAAGAATACTAATAGTATACAAAATTTTGACTTTTGGCTAAATGGCTTGATTTTGAAAATATATGTATTAGCACTTATATAAATATGGGCACACATAGGGATGCAATATACATGGATATGAATTAACACTCCCCCTTAATGTGCCACTATCCCAAACTTACTCAAGATTGCAATCAAAACAACTAATAAGCATGAGCAAGCATATAACAAGCAATCTAAATTGATTTTCATGAATAATGCAATATAATCTACACAAGGCTATAAGCTAAATAGTAATCAAATTAGATACTTGTTACCCGAGATGACATTGGCTCAAGATTGAAGTGAATGTCTTCAAGCTTGGCTTCTTTTTGCACATGATGGAATCATTCTCTTGATAAGCCAAAACTTCCAATGCATCTCCAAGCACCTACAATTCTTTTAGGCACTTTTTGGTACCCAATTTTTGTTGGGTCCAAGAATGTTAGTCAAAATAGATTTTGGAACCCAAATGGTCCTAATATTAACATTTTTGACAAGACTAACATGACTAGGGATAGGTTTGCGATAATTATTCCTCCTAGGCAATTGATTGATATTTTTATAACAAGGCTTAGGAGGACAATGATACTTTGCAAAACTATTTCTAGTTTGATCTCTTCTAAGCATATGATAATTGAAATTATGCATTGGCTTAGAGGATCTAGCAAATCTAACAAATGGTTTGCTATTGTTATTTTTCCTAAGCACATGATCAACATGATTTTTCTTAGTCTTAGGAAGTCTAGCATTTTGAGCAAACACATTTCTAGATTCATTTTTCCTAAGCAATTGAATATCATAATTTTGCAAATACTTGGGAAAATCAACAAACTTGGCAAACACATTGCCATTTTTGTCCTTCCTAAGCAAATAATGATCATTGACAATAATAGGCTTAGGGATGATACCTTTGGGACAATCCTTACCGATGTGTCCCTTTTTCTGACAGTTGTAGCAAGTAGGCTTTGAGCTTCTCTTCTTCTTCTTGACTTGCTCTTTGCCAGTTTGCCTCATTGTTGATGGTTGTGGCTTGATCTCCACTTTATTAGGGCACACGGAGGCGAAGTGTCCCTTCTTGTTGCAAGCAAAGCACTTGATAGTCTTCGTGTGACTTGCATTGTGCCTTATCTTGCTAGTCTCCCTCTTGGAGATGTAGCCGAGTCCTCGCTTATCTTGAGGCGCCCTTGGCTTTCTCAAGATCTTGTCGAGAACGGCTTTTCCCTTTACGCACTTCTTCAAGTAATTTTCTAATCTAATGACTTGGGCCTTGAGCTCATTGTTTTCCTCTACAAGATTACTCTCAATATGCATAGAGGAAGTGGAAACATTTGAATTTGAGCAACAAGGTAAATCATTGCAAGAGGTGGATGTGTCAAATTTTGATGAAATATTAGGATTAACATTTAAGCAAGACATTTCATCAATTAAATCACATGAGATTCCTATATCCACCTTAGGCTTATGAATTTCTTTGGAAAGGAGGGATTCATGATTTTCTTAAAGCATATTATAATCATTTTGAAGTGATTCATGTTCAAGCTTCAAAATTTTATATTTCTTTTTCTCCTTTCCAAGACATTTATTGAGCTCCTCAAGCAAATTCATAAGTTCATTATAAGTGAGCTCATCATCGTCATCATCGTCACTTACCTCATTCTCACCTTTCGCCATGAAGCAACGGATTTGTGATGGAAGAGCATCTTCATCGTCACTTGAGGCGGAGGTTGAGGTTGATGGAGATGTCGGTTCTTCATCACTTGAGCTTGAGGTGGAGCTTGATGTTTCATCTCCCGACATCTCTTCCTTAGTGCAATCCTCAATAGAAGTGGATGATTCAAATAGTTCTTGAAGCTTTATCCACATTTCATGAGCGCTCTTGAGATTGCATAGTCTATCAAAAATTTCATCGCTCACAACACAAAATAAAACATTAGTAGCATGAGCGTCGAGATGTAGGCACTTTCTCTCTCCTTCAGTTGGAGCAACTTTATTCAATGGAGAGGAAAAGCCGACATCTACGATCCACCATATTTGGGGGCTCATGGATTTAAAATGAGAAGTCATAATTAATTTCCATGAAGCATAATTTGTGCCATCTAGTACAAGTGGATCATGTGAATGCTCTAATCCTCTAGTCAACATCCTTTACTCTCTAGACGGTTAAGTCTAATAAAAAGAGAGACCTTGCTCTGATACCAATTGAAAGGACAGGGGATGTCGCCTAGAGGGGGGGGGTTGAATAGGCGGATTAAAAACTTTAAAGCTCAAATGCAGCGAAATAAAAATATTGTAGCTAAATAAAATCTCCCGATGATCTAAGTCCGGAGTGTCCGGGACTTTTATCCGGATACTCCGGTATGTCCGAACTGTCCGGGTTCAGGAGTCCGAATACTCCGGATTGGATCCGAGGGACTCAGACCGGAGTGTCCAGGACTTATCTCCGGATACTCCGAAATGTCCGGACTATCCGGGTTCAGAAGTCCGGATACTCCGGATTTAAGACCTCGAAATGAGATTTTAAATCCCTGCAATTTTTCAACAATCTACTTGAATACAAAAGATCTAAATGCTATCAGTTACCTGGGGAAATTGTAGATCTGGAGCCAACCGCAACAAAAGAGTAGATCGGGGCTCCCAAAGATTCATAACCAAATGTTAAAGCAAGAGAAGAAGCAAACTTTGAGACGAAGATTTTTCACCCGAAGTTCGGATCCTTGAGGGGATCCTACGTCTCCGTTGAGGCGGCTCGGTCACACTTGAGCCGGGGTCTCTTTCAACCCTCTTCCTCCCAGTGTTGCACAAATGCACTCGCCGGTCTTCACTCCTTTGATTCCTTCCCTTACGGAGGTGGAATCGGCCTTCACAAACTTCCCACGGCCAACCACACAAAGCTTCGGTGGCTCGTAGGCGACCTCCTAGCCGTCTAGGAGTCCTCAACCTCCAAGAGTAACAAATGCTCACGAAGAACAAACTTGGAGATGAAATCAAGTGCTCAAACAACTCAACACTCACTCCCCAAACTCTTCCCAACCCTTCTCACAAGGGGATCACTTAGATCTAAGGGTAAAAGCTTCCTCAAAGCCCCCACACAGCCCCCCAAAAGCCTCTCAAAAAACCACACAAAAAACCTCTTCAAAATGAGGTAGGATGGGGCTGTAAATAGACCTCCCCAAAAACTAGCCGTTGGGGGCAGGCTGCGCACAACCCGGAGACTCCGGACATTACCCCGGAGACTTCGGATTGGAAGGATCAGCTCAACCCGAGAGAGCCAACCCGGAAACTCCGGACAAACACCCCGGACACTCCGGACTAATTCAACCCAGAGTGTCCGGACTAAACACCGGATACTCCGGATCAACCGAGAGCAGCCACCGAGGGTGCAAACCCAGAGTGTCCGGACCAAATGTCTAGATACTCCGGACTGTCCGAACAGCACTGAGCAACCCGACAAAGACGAGCATAACTTTTGATTCCGGACTCCGATTCCAGAGCTCTTGGACTCTACCAAAAGCTAAGAACGAGGGCTACACAACCAACAAGGTCTCACTATCCAAAACTCAAAGGATAACCACAGATTTCACAAAGAAATCAAGAGAGATCTACAACCCTCACTTTCCGGCACTACCAACACCACTCTCTTTCTAAGATTCACAAGGATGGATCACTTGAGCACATGACACATCTAAAAGTCATTCGACATCGCATTCCTCTTAATAGTACGGCAATCCTTAGACTCAAATTAAATCAAAGATAATATAAGTCTAGAACTAGTCACTTGCCGTCTTCTTTCTTGATGTCGATGCATGAAGACTTTCACCAAATAATTGATGACATCTTCGCCTTGTCCAACTCGACTCAATTCACCTCATGAGACTCTCATCCTATCAACCTTGACTTGATCATCCTCTCTGACGATCTACACACCAAGTCAATCTTTGACTTAGTCCTCAGCTCTTGGTGACACCGCCGTCTTGTTGACCTCGGCTTAATGATCATCCTCCAAGATACCTTGGTCATCATACACAGACGGGACCTAATTCTTTCCAAACTACTAATGAAAGACATTAGTCCCAAAAGCTCAATAGATATGAACAAGTTGATATTTGTGAGCAATTGATTACAACAAGTGTTTCATAAAAAGAAGCACAACATAACTGGAAACACTTGACATAAGAAATGTTCTCTACTAAGTACATCATGATGAATGTGTAATTGATCTATATGCACTAGAGAGATAATTGCCAATATGATGAATCAATTAAATCATGGCAAGGATCACAGACTTTACTTAAATGAAGCACATGATAGAATATACACGAATTGTACATGTGCAAATAATATTTGGAGTAAGAGTAAATATGTGATCCAACACCAGATAAACTTGACTAAGAGAATTGCATGAGAAGATATACAAATAAAACATGCATGCACCAAGTCAATCTATAGCAATATGAAGTTTAACTCTAGTTAATACATGCATACCATAATGAACTCAAATGAATATATATGCACAAATAAATGTGACATGAACCAATGTGCATATATAAAATCAACATGCTACTTGGAGTTCACTATGCATTTGCACGAAAGGAATGCAATAACAAATATAGAATAGATACCAAAATTGCATACCTTATCTTTGCTTAACCTTCCTATTTGATTTTCCTCTAAAAGATGAGACTGATACTCAACTAGGCAATAACATGTTAGTCTCATAGCAATATAATCATATTAGAGGTTTGTCATTTGCTAAGCACTAAGTTAAGCATTTACTTAATTGCATAGATTGTCATTATGAGTGTTTGTCATTAACCACCAAAATAACATAAGTGCCTAGATGCACTTTCAGCGGTGGATTTTTACCTTGACCAGTACGGCACCCATGTGGGTCACTTGATGAACGACATTCGTGCTTACCCGAGAGTGGTGATATCTTCGTTGGGGGGACTCCAGGACCTAAGATAGGAAGTCTTCGTGGACATAGTGGGCCTGCACCCTCATGTAGCCCTTCCCTAAAGGCTAAGCATGCACCATGTCAGTCTCCTTGCATGGAAATGCAACCCCGCATGCAGTCTCAACGGGAAATCCATCTTCTGTCACAGTAAGCTGTCACTTGGTATGCGCCTGCAAAAAGTGCGCAACTCAATCAAAAATATTATAGGATTTAGCCTCGTACCTTTAAGTTAGAAAAAATTAATTATTACCTTCATCTGGGGACCGGACTGATTATTTTTGAAACCACAGCTGCTGGGGCGGGGCATAGGCCTTTCTACGAGAGGCGAGGCCATCTAACTTTGACTTTGGGAGTTTATCTCCATCATCTTGGCTCTCAGGCGCTCCTCACGTGCCATCATCTCCTCCTTGATCTCCTCCCTCAGTTGCTCCTTGAGCATGTCCTTGAGGCGCTCCGTACGTGCCTTCTACGATCTTGATTTGGCACTGGTAGCGTCCTCTTGGAAAAAGGACTTCTTTGTATGGCCCGCACCTACGGTAAGCACCCGACCCTTATGGTCAGGCTTCCCGATCGCGGAAGACAGGATGTCCTTCGACCCTTGGCTTTGAAAGGTCCCCTACTCTTTCTGCAGGCTTACCTCCTCCTACAAGAAGTGAGTACAAATTAGTTCTGAAATACAACGAGAAGGGTCAACTGCAATGTATTAAGTTAGATGTCTTACGATGGTGGAGACGATGTGTGCGGTCGGGCGGTTTGGAACTACAAGCCACCCGTCGGAGGTTTTCTTCATCCTCACTAATACCTAGTCGCGTGCCCACTCCTCACATATGTGGGAGTAAGGCATCGCCGTCCTGGAGTTCGCGCACTCCTCAGCTAGTCGCGCCCACTCTGCCTTCTTTCCTTCATAGCCGGCAGAACCGAGGTGGTAAGCGTGCGTGTTCTGCCTCTAGATAGTGATGTTCTTCTCTCTCAGCTCCTCCGCCTCGGGCGTACTGTTCATCCTTGTGAACTCCTCCCAAACACCGGGAGTCACGAACGTATACCTCTCGAATGGAGTACGACCTTTTAGCACGTACTCACCATGCATAAAGACCCTGAAGTGCCTCAAAGCCACACCCATCCTCTTCAAGGCGTACCGTCTTGCATTGCTTTCATCTTCCTCTTGTGTAATCCATTTGCCCTTAACCTCGCCCCCATAGCTTATTCTTTTGCTCGGTGCTGACTTCCTTCTTCTAATCCTTAACCGTGATCGGCACTCTCTCCGTCACCAATTGGCCGAGGAATGACTGGTAGCGCCCCTTGTACTAGGGAGGACTCGTGCAAACCTCCATGGCATTGAAGTGGAGAACCTGCAATGTTCTCCCTATGGCCCCTTTATTCGGTTCTCTTGCCTTCCTTACCTTACTCGGCCCCTCAATATTTGGAACCTTACTTGGCTGTAACATCCCAAAATTTGAGTTTTGGAATGTTTGAATTTGAAAATGAACCATTTGCATTTTTCTTGAATTAATTCAAGCTTAATTTGAATTATCTATTAATGAAAGGATTTAATTTGATTAATCTATGCATCAAACCAAATATTTTCAGTTTTAGTTGGGTTCATTATGCCTCAAGGAATTTTTCTGTATTTTTGGAGATTTTTAAGAATTTATTTGCTATTTATTTGAATTTAATTGTTTTTATTTGAATTTCTGGAATTTTCATAATTCGAAAATTGTTTTTATTTTCAAAACTCGTCTCGGGTTGAATCTCCTCAGCCTGCCTCTTTCGGCCCATTCCATTTCCTCTCCCCAACCCATCTCAGCAGCCCGCTCGCGGCCCAGTCGCGCGCTCCCGTGAAACCCTAGCCGTCGCCAGGTCTCCGTGAGTCGCACGCTGCCGCCATCTCGGAGTTCGGGTCATACCCACCTCATGAGGGATATTTAAGCGTCGCCAACCCCCTCCTGAGACTCCTCTTGCTGCGCCGCACCCGTCGCCTCTTCGCCGTCGCCAAGAACGAGCTCGCCGAAGTTCCACCGCCATGGCCACACATTCTTCCCCATCGTCTAGTCGCTCCGGTCCTTCTCCGCCGCCACCGGTTGCACGCTCGAGTTCCTCGCGTCGCTCTCCTTCAGATTTTCGCCATCTCGTGCCCGATCCGGTGTTAATCTGCTGTAAAGCACGTCATCCTCCTCACCTCCGGTAAGTCCGCGCCACCGCTTGCCGTTGAACTGCTTCGCCAATCCATAGCCGTCCGATCGGCAACGGGTGCCTCCGATCGTGCCATGCCGCCGCCGACCGCAGTGCTTGCTCCCTGCCATCCGATCCAATTGCGCCGCTGGATGTGCGACACGCGGCCGTCCGTGTCAGCGCCTCGTCAGCCGCCACCTCAGCCCTAGCACCGATGAAAGCGACGACGTCAGCCATGCACTGGGTGCACGGTGAACCGGACAATGCCATGGACCCAATCCATCAAATTCCGGATGACATCAGCGATTGTGCAATAAATCTGTTTTTCTTTAGAAAAATAATTCTAGAAAATATTCTTTTTCTATTTTCTCTGATTTAATTTTCCAGGAGCCCGTTCTCTCTCATACGAACTCCGATTGACGCGATTCAAATTTCTAAATATTTTTAAAATCAAGCTATATCTTCCAGAGCCATCTATTTTCATTTTTGAGCTTGTTTGAGTCTCTGTTTGTTATTTATTTGTATTCATTGCTTTCTTTTTCAGTAGACGCTAATTCCGAGGGAGCGAACAAAGACTTCGAAGACCTAGACTTAGCACTAGATCAGCAAGTCAAGTCATTACCTTTGGTTATATTGATCCTATGTTTGCAAAAGTACTTTGTTTTATACAATTGCATGCTACTTGTGTATAAATGCTTATTTCATGGGAATAGCTATATACCTAGTTGAGATTATGCCCTCTTGATTATTGGAATGCAATGTATCCATTGTTAACTCTAGGCTGGGTCATTATTAGTTGGACATGATTATACTACCAACATTGGGTTATAGTATCTATGCTTAGACATTCTTAGTTGTACGATGGGATTCATATCACATGTTGAATAATGTTAATCTTGACTTAATGAGATATTGAATTGTGGTTGATAGCCGTTGTTGTAAAATTTGTTGTACCATGGTGGGGTTTGCCATTGGTCTTGGTTGAACGAATTGTTTTCTCTTGGGCAAGTGATCGTGCAGTAAAAGGGGTGCTTTCTAGCACATTGGGATGTGGATGTCTTGCCTAAGACAATTTAAGGACTTAATCTTGTGCGCAATTGAACTGGGCCTAACCGTACTACCATAAGTCTGGTATGGGACAGACCTAGCTGATTAATTTGCAATGTCTAGCTTTAAGTACTGCCAATTGGTGGTGTGGGTTCCGGAGTGAACGGGTAGACTCACATGGCTCAAGAGGGGGCCCTGAGGGACGAAACCTTAGTGGGCAGTACCGAGTTTAGAACGAGCATTGTAAAGGCTTTGTCATGATCTCTCTGCGGCACACCAAACGAAGTGTGTTAATATCGATTGCACAAAGAGATGATCATGTCTTGTGGGTAAAGTAGTATAACCTCTGCAGAGTGTAAAACTATTCGAATAGCCGCGTCCGTGGTCATGGACATACCCAGGGATTTCACACGAGGTATAGAGTGTTTCATGAAATGTTGGATGGTGTGGAATATAAGAATCCAGGTACCCTCGCGATCAGCCCCAAAGACGTCCGAGAGATAGACCCAGAAGATATTCCTTACGTCAGGCCCCACTGCCGTGCGCAAGGGGGTACATTCCATAGATAGTTGAGCATATATTTAGATATGATGGATACGGTTGTAATCCGAGTCGTTAATAGGGTAGATAAAGATGTAAACTCTATCCTATTAACTGACTAGAATCTTGTAACCGATCGGGATCTTCAAACCGATCAGGACTCTGTAAGCCGCCCCACCCCCGCTATATAAGGGACAGGGCGGGCAACAACATAGGCATCGGATCATCCAAGCCTAGAGCAATCAAGCCATAGAGCATAGCACACCTCATATCGCCCAGAGCATATTGCGCTTTGAGCAACCCCAGATCCAAGAGGTCAGCATAATTCCAGCACACAGGATTAGGTATTACCTCCATTACTGAGGGCCTGAACCTGTCTAAAATCCCTGTCTTGTGTGACCATTGAGTTTGAGATCCAGCGCCTACCCCATAAATTTATTGCCGACTACAAAAGTCGACAGTTGGCGCGCCAGGTAGGGGCAACGCTACAATCTTTTCTCACAGACTCGATGGCAGCAATCGGCGGATTCGTCGCCACCTTCGTCTCCAGCCAGGCCTTCCGCTTCGGAAACCTGGACTTTGTCGCAGATGCGCGTGGAGAGCTTGTCTGTCAGGTCCAAAACCAGATCCGATCTGGTAAAGATCAGGCCAACCCATCTCAGGTATACCGCTCTAACTCACCCAGAAAACCAGTCGGTATTGTAAGGAGCTGCTGCGATTTTCGCAGCGTCTTCGCGATTGAGGAGCAGAGGACAGATCTCCATCAAGAAGACCAAGAAGCTGCGGAGGAAGATCATCGGCGTAGGGGTAAGGATGTTCCAGCGCGGTCTCTTCGATCGCGCGGCCGCAATGTCCGCGAAGATATCCTGCAGTCCAGGTTGGGAGATCAATCTGTCGTTCACACACCGATGCAAAACGTCGTTGCCTCCAAGACGCTCCTCGACACGCTAGATGCAATGATCGCAGTGGATAGCCCAGCAGCCCCGATTGTGGCCCAGATCAAGGCCATGGTGACGGCGGCAACAATCCAGCAGAATCAGGAAAAGCCGGTGGGAGAAGCACACTCGCACTCCCATGCGGCAACCCGAGTCGCCAGCAGTCGGACCGCAACCATCCGAATACGGCGATCGGCGGCACACACCACCACCGGGACGCCACGGATTTCACCGTGACCTCCGCCAGGACATCACAACCAGGCGACAGGAGCGGGAAGAGGAAGAAAGGCGCGGACGCCGTGACGACTACGAGCGTTTTGGCACCGGCCGCGATCGACGAAACAATCAAAGATATGATAACCGCGACGACCACCGCCGCTGAGGTGGGAGCGACGACGAACGCCGAGTCTTGGACTTGCCGCGCCGTACCCCACCCCGACGTGTTGATGACCATCGCCGAGCTAGAGGCTCACCATGATGGACACCCCCTCATCATGATGAGAGATCTATCGACAGGATCCGGGCCTTTACTCCTCGGCCCCCGAAGGATTCAATCCCAAGGGCATCGTAAAATTCGACAGGGAGCGGGACCCGGAGGTGTGGTTGCGGGTTTACGCCTTAGCAGTTAAAGCCGCCAGAGGGAACCAGACTGTCATGGCAAATTATCTGCCGGTCAATCTCACCCCCTCGACTCAAGCATGCCTCACGGGCCTCCCTGCAAACTCGGTGGACTCCTGGAGTGATCTCTGCGATCAGTTTATTTCCAACTTCCAGGGCACCTACGAAAGGCCTAGCACTCCATGGGACCTGCACCAGCTGCACCAGAAGAAGGACGAGACGCTGAGAGATTTCATCCGACGTTTCATGCAGAAGAAGAACACCGTTAGGGATGTATCCGACGTGGTGGTGGTGGCGACCTTCTAGAAAGGGGTAAGTGATCCTGATTTAATCAAAAAGATGTCCAGGAAGCCCCCGACCTCCGTGAAGGAAATGTTCGCATTGACCGACCGCTGCGCCACAGCCTCAGATGCCCTGGCCGAACGTCAAGAAGATCGCCCGCCGCAGAAGAACAAAGGCGACAAGCCCGAGTCCTCAAAACACAAGGATAGGAAGCGGAAGGGCGAAGAGCTAGTTGCGGTAGCCGAGCACAACCGACCCCGAGCTGTTCGGAGGGAGGCACCCGACTACAGCACCGTCATGGAAGCAATCTGTCCTTTCCACTTAAGGAAAGCACGCCGCCAAAGCGCTTCACTTTGAAGCGTTTTATGCGTGAAAGTCACTAAGAACCGGCTCCACCAAGGGCGAAGCTGCTCCAAAGAAAGAAGAAGGACCTCCTGCATAAAGAAGATTTCAAGAGCCCGAGCAGAGTGAATTACATCTATGGGGCTCAACCGGATACGAGTCCAAGCGGAAGCAAAAGCTTGTCGCCGGAAATCAATGCAATGGAACCGCAACCCCAAGATTTGAAGTGGTCCGAGGTCCCGATCACCTTTGATCGTAGGGATCACCCCAACCGGTCCCACATCCGGTAAGTTTCTCCGTGCTTAACCCGGCCAGCGCAGCGTGAAGCTCAAGAGGGTTCTCGATCGATGGCGAAGTAGACTCAACGTCCTATTCGCCAGACTTTCGACGACATGAGCATTCCCGCTCGAGCTAAGGCCGAGCGCCACTGCTCCATGGAGTGATCCCCGGGGCATCCTCGTTCCCACTCGGGCAGATTTTTTTGCCTGTTACATTTGGCACCAAGGATAATTTTCAGACCGAATACATCAATTTCGAGGTAGCCAATTTCGAAACGGCATACCATGCTATCTTGGGAAGGCCCGGCCTAGCCAGATTCATGGCCGTGCCGCACTACACTTACTCAATAATGAAGATGCCGGGACCTCGAGGAGTCATCACGATCCGTGGAGACATCAAGCAATCCTCGCAATGCGACCGAGAAAATCATGAACTCGCCGAGCTGCGGGAAGCGTGCGCTGAGGCGAAAAGTATCCAAACCGAGGCTACCATGTTGCAAGATGAAGGAGATGTTCCAGCAAAAAAGCAGGCCACCTCAGGAATCAAGCCAGACGAAGGAACCAAAAGAATCATTCTTGACCTGTCCGACACGTCTAAAACTACTTTGATCGGGACAGGGCTCGAAGACAAATAGGAAAGCGCGCTCGTCGCCTTCCTCCAAGCCAACAAGGACATCTTCGCCTGGAAGCCATCCGATATGCCAGGTGTACCAAGGGAGGTGATCGAGCACTCTCTCCACGTCGACGAGAAGGCGAAACCAATCAAACAAAGGCTTCGGCAGTTCGCTCCAGATCGCCGGAACGCCATCAAGCAGGAGATCACCAAGCTTTTAGCTGCAGGTTTTATCAAAGAGGTGTACCACCCTGATTGGTTAGCGAATCCTACATTGGTTCAAAAGAAAAATAAAACTTTGCTCATGTGCGTTGATTATACCGATCTTAACAAGGCATGTCCAAAGGATCCCTTTGGGCTGCCCCGAATCGATCAGGTGGTCCACTCGACCGCCGGGTGCGAAATTTTGAGCTTTCTCGATGCCTATTTAGGCTACCATCAGATTCGCCTAAAGACGGAAGATCATATCAAGACCTCGTTCATCACGCCTTTCGGAGCCTTCTGCTACACCACGATGGCATTCGGCCTGAAAAATGATGGCGCGACTTATCAACGCGCGATACAGCGGTGTTTTCACGCCCAGCTCGGGCGCAACGTGGAGGCATACGTAGAAGACATCGTGGTGAAGACTCGGGAGAGGAAGGATCTTTTCATCGACCTAACCGAGACATTTGAGAGTCTGAGGACCTTCAACATGAAGTTAAATCCCGAGAAGTGTGTTTTCGCAGTATCTTCGGGAAAACTACTTGGGTTTATCGTATCTCAGCGAGGAATCGAAGCCAACCCAGAGAAAGTCAACGCCATATCAAACATGAAACCGCCGACTTGTCAAAAGGACATCCAGAAACTTACGGGGTGTTGTAACATCCCAAAATTTGCCTAAATAGTATTTTATTGACATTTGTGCATTTTATGATTTTTCTGGAATTTATTTGGATTTTTCTGGATTTATTTAAATTAATTGCAAATTAAGTGTTTTGGCCTTTTATTGAAATCTATTTAAATTATTGCAAAGTTAATACAAAGTTTTGCCAAAAATATTTTATTTGAGTCCAGAATGTCTCAAAGTAATTTTTAGATTTTTCTTGGATTTTTCCTGATATTTATTCTGCTTAAAACTGATTAATCGAATTACCAGAATTATTCTATTAATTAAAATCCGGGAAAATCTTGGGATAGTACGGCCGTAGCCCATCTCTCGCTGCGAGCGGCCCATTCGCAAGAACCCGTTAGGCCCGGCTTCAGAAGCTTAGCGTCACCGTTGGATCATCATCCGACGGCAGCGGTGGCGCAGAGGAAACCCTAATCCCGCGCCGATAGATCTTTGGATCGGCGACGATTGTTGCAGCGTTGCGAGGCGTGACCGCTGATCCGAAATCGGAGGGTTCTCGCCTGTCGCCTCGCCGTACTCTTCCGCCACGCCGCGCTGATGGACTCGAGTCCATGTCCTCCGCCGCACGCCTCTCGCGCGCCTATTTAAGGAGCCGTCGGTGCGTTGAATTCCCGATCCCCGCGCCGCATCGTAACCGCATTCTTCGTCGTCCGGCTCGTCGAACGCTCGTGGAGTGTCGTCGTTTTCATCGCCGGTGGGATTCGTTTCGGCGTCGCCATTAGCAGCGGAAGAAGCTTCGGACCGTCGGATCATCGCTCGACGTTCCGGATTCGGCCGCGTAGTCTCGGTGAGCAGTAAACCCTCCGTTAAGCGCTGACCTTTAGATCTAAAATCCTCGAATGAGATCTTGCCGCGTGTGCTTCGGTCGGCAACCGTCCGATGGGATCTGGGCGCACCAGATTGCACCGTCGCCGCAGCCAGTTGCGTGCCGTCGCGTGTTGGGCACGGGTGCCAAGGCATCGTGGACCGAGTTCACCGTGGTCCAACGCTGCGCCGTGGACTCAGTCTGTGCACCGGGACACGTGTCGCACCGTGATTGGTTCTGGATCAGGGCTGATGTCACGCTTGCGCAATAATTGGTTTTTCAGTTTAAAAATATTTCTGTTAAATTCGGTTTTCTAATTTCTGTATTTTCAGAATTAATTCGAACTTCAAAAGGCTATATCTTTTGCATCTTAACTCAGATTTGAGTGATTCAAATTTCTAAAAATTTGTAAAATTGAGATCTATTTAATGGTGAATTTTATTTGATTTTTAGAGTTCATTTGCTCTCTGTTTTGGTATTTATTTGCTTTTCTCCTTCGGTACGCGTAGACGTTGAATTGTGCGACGCTTCGGAGGAAGATCCAGCGACTCAAGAGCAAGCTCCAGATCAAGATCAGGACCTATTCCAAGGAAAGTTGTGCTTTGATCATGTTGAACCCATGTTTATAAAATTGCTTTATTTGTTTTACCCTATTGCATATTATTTCAAGTATACAATTGTTTCAAATTAAATTGGGACTTAGCTATTATACCAATTTGATCTACACCTTACCTTGTCATTGTATGCCATGATCTATTGTCACCCTAGATTGGTTCATTATAGTTGGTTAGTAATAATAATCAACATGGGATGGTTAGACCGTATTAGTTGCTTAGCCATGCCACGTCATCACATGTGATTGAGACATTGATAATTAATCTTGACTAATGGAATATGGAACGATGTTATCACTACTACAGAAAAGCTTATCACAGACGGTTTGGAACCGTCATCACGCACGGTTTCAACCGCTCAGAACCATGTGTCGATGATGTCACGCCATATCACGCACGGTTCGTAAACCGCTCGTGATATTTCACATTACGACGGTTTCTAAAAACCGTCTGATATTATCATATCACGACGGTTTTGTTTGAAACCGCTGCATAAAACATTACATCACAAACGGTTTTAGTTAAAACCGTCTGTTAAATATTTATATCACAGACTGGTTTTAATTAAAAACCGTCTGTGATAAGGCTTCCAGCAGACAACCATTTTTCTATTTATTGGCTAGCCTCAGGAAATGCTAGCCACACCCTCTGGAAAAAAGCAGACTACAGAATAACTAAACTCATGTAACAAAAACATCACAACCATTTCAGCTTACAGGCATTATTATGTCCAATTCATCAATTCTAAGGACCCGAATCCACTGATTCGAACCCACTGTGTTTACCGCAATAGTCCCAGGATCAACGCTAGTGCACACAGCTTAACATTGGTACATATCACATCATACACAACGATAATAGCATAATAGTTCATTTATTGATATAGCTAAATGTATGATCTTATGACCGACTTACATTATTAAGCCACGCAGGGCAAAACTGGAAATATAAGCTAATAATTAAGCAGCGGAAAGTAGAAAACGTATATAGCTCATCAGTTCACCACAGGCAACCGACAAGGCTCTTCAACTGTTGATTATGGTTGTTTGGCAAGAGTGAGTACTTAAAGCACTCAACAAGTTGTGCATAGAATGCAATTTTATGTATCTATATGTAAGGCTTATTCCAATGGATAGGCTATCATGGCTATTTTGCAATAAGCAGCATTTATGAACAAATACAGTAAATAGATTATAAAGACTGTAAAACAAATAACAGTAATGATTAAATAAATTCAATATTTCTCAAGTAAACCAAGTTTCCAATCCTAAGTCAAATTCATCTTTCATATGGCATTCCGCCATCCCAACCACGTTATCCAATTAATTAAGCTAACCCTTAACTGTAATTCCCGAGCATTGCTCAATACCGCGAGCACGGCTATCCGAATAGTTTCACACTCTGCAGAGGTTATGCACTTTACCCACGTGATACAATCAAACACCACCAAGGCGAGTGATTATAACAAAGCCTTTACAATGCGCTGGCTTAACCCGATACTACCCGCTAAGGTTTCAACATTATGGATGGTTACTACATCCGGGGCCCCTCTTGCGCCATGTGAATTACACCATAACTCGGGAACTCACACCGCCCACGATAGTATCAAAATTAAGACATTGCAAATTACTCACTAGGTGGCCCATACTGCATATGTGGTTGCATGATTGACTCAGGTCAAAGGCTTGCAAGGTTAAGTCCTTAGTGTGATCAAGGCAAGACATCCACATACCCTCTGCCCATCGGACCCACCTTGGCATCCTCGCCCCTTGTCACTTGCCCTGATCTAAGTTATTATCACCCAGTTGATTACCAAGCACCACGTGCCATCATCAATTCAACATCGTTGTGTGACATGACTCGCCACAACAACTCAATCTCACCGTGTGATCCCACATGACACACAATTTCATGACATTGTTCCATATTTCATTAATCAAGATTAATTACCAATGATTCTGACACATGTGATGACGTGGCAAGGCTAAGCAACTATTACAGACTAAACCTCCAATGTTGATCATAATTACTAATCAACTATATTAAACCAATCTAGGGTGACAATAGATCATGGCATACAATGACAAGGTAGGTTATAGATCAATCTGGTATATTACCTAAGCCCAATCTATTTGAAACAGTTGTATATTTGAAATATATGCACTAGTGTAAATCAAACATAGCAATTTTATAAACATAGGTTCAACATGATCAAAGCACAACTTGCCTTGGAATAGGTCCCGATCCGGTTCTAGAACTTGCTCTTGAGTTCTTCGGATCTTCCTCCAAGCGCCGCACAATTCAACGTCTACGCTGCATCAAGAAGAAAAGCAAATAAATGCCAAAACAGAGAGCAATTGAACTCCAAAAATCAAATAAAATTCACCATTAAATATATCTCAATTTTAAAAAATTTAGAAATTTGAATCACTCAAATCCGAGTTACGATGCAAAATATATAGCCTTTTGAAGTTTGGAATAAATATCAAATCGAGAAAATCGTAAATTCGAATTAATGATTTATTTTTATTCGTAAAAAGCGATTTATGACATCAGCGTGACCTCATGATGACGCTATCATCACGAATTTCCAATCGGATTATTTTTCCAATTGAAAAATGCAATTATGACGCAAGCATGATGTCGTGTGACGTCACCGGGCGCCACCAATCGAGAGCGACACGCGCCCCCGGCGCATAGATCGGGTCCACGGCGCAGCGTGCGAGACTACGGTGGACTCGCCCATGGCGCCGATCGGCCGAGCCCGACACGCTGCACACCACGATTGGTCGCCGCACCGCCGATCCGATCCGCGAAAACCAATCGGGCGGTCGGCGTTCACGCGACGGCGGCAACGCACCACCAACAGATCTAATCGACACCAAAGCCGGACCGACGATGGCTATGCGATAGCGAGGTCTTACCGGACTTGAAGACGAAGACCAAGGCGGCGGCGTTTTGGCGCGACTCTGGCAACGAGACGCAGCTGGTTCTGCGCGGCGTGGTCCGGCGAATCCGAAGATGGCACCCGCGGCGGCGGAGATCCAACGGCGGTGACGAAACCGAGCAAAAACCGAGACGTCCTACACTTCCAACTCCGGCGAGCTCCTTTGCACGCTTGACGACGATTCACGCGAAACCCGTCCGACCAAAAGATGCGACGCACACGGATGAACCTCGGGGCGCTACCCCCTCCTTTTATAGCCTCGGCGTCCGAGCTCTACACGGCGGGGAAGTCCGGAGTTGTTACGGCGGCGGACTCTGAGTTCTCATCGGAGACGACGACGTGCCACCGTACACGTGTCGCGATCCGACGGCCACGAAACGGCTTCTACGCGGCGCAATCTGGTCTGTTGAAACATGATCGAACAATTGCGCAAATTAGGGTTTTCCCGCACGCGACTCGGGGGTGGGCCGCCGCGACCGACGCAGTCAAGCGCTGATCTTTGGGCTCGCCCAACACTGCTCACCGATTTTTTTAAAGATTTCTTATTTAGAATAATTCCTGAAATTCATTTTATTTATTTTAAGCAATAAAACTATTAGGAAAAATCTCAAAAATACTTTGAGACATTCTGGACTCAAATAAAATATTTTTGGCAAAACTTTATTTTAACTTTGCACAGATTTAAATAGATTTGAATAAAAGGCAATAAACTTGATTTCAAATTAATTCAAATAGTTCCAGAAAAATCCAAATAAATTCCAGAAAATCACAAATGCACATTTAAGCAATAAAAACTTAATTAAGCCAAATTTTGGGATGTTACATCAATCAATTGATTAGATTCCATCACAGCGCGAAGCATATTACATATAGATTAATATTGCATGGCACATCTCTTTCATAAATGAACTCAGATATATTAATCAAATGTAAATCAATAGCATTAAACAATTAATAGAATACACAACTACAATTTACAAATCCACAACACAAGTTTGATAATTAACCCAAATGGTAATTCGGAAAAATACGACTCAAGTTATATACAGCGATGGAACTCGCCTCTTTGTTTATAACTTGGTGAGCAAGAAGGCACAAAGTTGTCCTCGAATTCGCTCCAGATCAGCCTCTTCCAACGCAGTTGTTACCCGATTGGCCGTTTTCTTATTGACAAGGAGTTCCATGTTGTGGCAAACGTAAAATCCACAACGGTTATTCCCCTGTCCCTGCTGGTGGCATTGCAAATATAGATTTGGTTAGTTCCAAACTCATTATTACATAGTTTACATAGGATTATTGTGTACAGCGGATACCGGAAACTTAAAATCGTGATTCAGCTTCGCCCTGTCCTTGCCAGAAGGCCCTCCATAAGCTTTGTACACTTTGAACGCGCTACATGATTGCAAGAGGTTAGCCTCGGCTATTCCAGGAGAAACATACATGTTTGAACAACCTACATGAGCATGTTATCTTTGGAGGAAACGTGATTAATTACCTGGTGATTAATTTTGCGATAGGTTGTAAGTCGTGGCTGCCACTCTGTAAGGAATTAAGGTAAATGACCCGATTCGTCGATGGATGAATTACAATGAGTACCAGTGAAATCTACATGTATGTCGGCATGGTCAATTAATGTAACGAGTTGTGAGCATAGTGCAAATCAAACTAGCACTTACCCTGGGTTGTGGGGTATAAGTATGAACTCTTTATCTTTTTGAGCCGCCAAGGCCTCTCCGATGTATTTATCGACAAATCCGTAATCTCTGTCTATTGTTTGCTTGGAGACTATGTGTGGGTCCAGGAAACCCACCGGTTGTTTGTTCTGTCTCGCTTCCCGGATCATGTATCTAAATATACGAAAGCATTGAGTCATATATATATGACTTTTATCGATATTACACGAATGTACACTGTGAATGCACACACTTACAATGTCCAGCATCTCAAGAGCGCGGCGTCGAGGGCGTCGAGGTTGAATACGTCAAAAAGGTCCTTGAAGTCGGCTGTGAAGAATCCCCCCGATGACTCGTTGAATAGATGCTCAGGCTTGAAACTGACCGAGATACTCGTTATGCGGTCTTGCACTGGCTTTTTAGCATGTTCCATGCACCAATTCTGCAATCTAACGCAAGCCATAGAAAGGTTCTTCATGCGCTCTCCGGTTACAAAAGGCTCTCCTAGATGGTATACTCGGGCCAGCGGGGCAATTGGATAGTCCAATTTCTTTGTGATCTGCTTCGATTTGCCCTTGACTTTTTTCTGCCATAAGTAGTCTGCACGGGAGACGAGTGGGCACCATCCCGCACAATGTCTTTTAATGCAGGGGCACGGAGCCGATTTGGTGCCCTCCGAGGTGCAAGACATGACTCGAGCAGTTGGGAAGCTCGGTGATGGAGGACGGGCATCCAGGAGATGTCATTCTTTGGGCCATCGGATAAAAGTATGAATGGCGCCCCCTGTCACAATCTCATCGCTTGGGGGCATCGGTAGTGGGGCGATCTTGAAATTATCGCTTACAACGCCCACACTAACCTTCGTGAATCTGTTGCCACAAGGGTGCCGTGCACCAATGCCCCTTCAATAAACGGATACGCGACCCCCGAAGCAGCCGGAATAAGAATGGCCCCACAGACAAGTCTCACTTGGAGAGTGCACCGCGTGGCCACCTACATAACAGTACAGACTTAGCTACTGCGTCCAACAGCTATTTGTATGGAGCATTCAAGACATATATATAAGTACCTTGATTTCACAAACAGGAGATTTCCCATGTTCAGCTGTGGGAGTGGCGGACACACAGCTGCTCTTTTTGGTAGTGGGGCTGATTTGCGCACATAATTCTGGGACTTGCGCAGGCTGATTATTGAGCCTTTCCTCGAGGCTTTTTATCTTGTTGTTGAATTCTTCTCTTAGTCTTTCCTCAATCCTTTGTACCAGTTGTTCCTCTCGCTCCGCTTTTGTTCTCTTCCTACTCCGGTATTTGTCTGAGTCGCCTGGAAATCCGGACTTCCAGGGAACAAAACCCCAACGCTCGCGTGCGACTGTGGTGTTCCTTGTTTCCCAAGGTCGTGGAGAGTACATCTTTCTCCCCGTCGACAAAAAGTGCCCTCGGAAGATTGTGTACTCAACGCTACCGCAAGATCCCAAAAGTTAATTCACTTACGAAATTATGGACAAATTACGTACAAAATTGGAAGTCCAATATCTTACCAGTCGTTGGCAGACTTCCTCGTCCGCGGGGTTTGTAAAGGAGACGGTGCCGGAAGATGTGGCACTTGACCTTGCTCTGAGCCAGTCTCTGGCGCGTCGGTCAACGATACTTGCAAATGGCGCACAGGCCTCCTCGTCCTCCCTCTCCCATTGGTCCCTCTTCCCCATGTACCCAGCGGTGCCAAGTCTGTGGGGGTGGGTGCTCCTTGCCTGCAGGGCCTTGTGGGCTTCACTTTGATGCACGAATTCATCCGTCGTCTTCGCCTCAACAAAATTTTGCCATACGTCCTCAGTAATAAACCCGTACTTAGAGAAGGGAGTCCTGTCCTTATTGACATATTCCTTGACAAGCGTGCTCTTAAAATTCTTCCACGCCTTTCCCGCCACTAGCAATGCATACCGTCGCACTAAGATCACAAAGTCTTCTGGGATATCGAACGAGGACATAATTTCTGTCACTAAGTCATTGCGGCTCTCATCAGTCAGCGACTTCCAGGATGGACAAGTGATGGGGACCCGTTCCCATGCGACTATCCCGCACAATGTCCTAAATGCATTCACTGCCTATCTTGGTTCGGTGGGGGCCCCATCCTTTCGATCAACTGCCGTGATGGTATATCATTCCGTGGGCCTTTTATTTGCTCCTCTTGGACCTCGAGGAGATTTTCTTTCGGATGACTCATCACATCCTTCAGACGGCGAACGAGGGGACACCATCTTGCAATCTAGGCTGGATGTCGTGGCACAACAGGAAAGACAAGTAAACAAAAACGGAAGGCTACCAATTGATGGCTGCTTTTATTTAATGGGTACAAAGGTAGTTCAAAGAAGGTAAGAAGGTAAGTTGAGAGAAGCATGGTTGTTCTGCTTTTTTCCTTGGCATTTTCCCTTAATCCGGCAAAAATTTTTTTGCCTTATTCACCTTCACTAAAAGTGGATCTTCGTGCAGACAATTATGTATACACCCATTAGAGCACATGCAGCACATAAGTGCATTAAAAGGCTATGAAACAAGAGGTAAATGTAAAAGTTACATTCATAACAGAACATAATTTCTTTTCTTGAGAACCTCAAAAGATTTTTATGCACCTTCTTGATATTTGCTTCCCTAAGCATCTCAAGATGCAAATGTAATAAAATAAACATGTAATAGCCAACGTCATTAGAGCACCATTTTCAGAAATCCTGAAAATATCTCCATCGAAATTGACACAAATGAAACCAAAGATGCCATTCAGCTACATATCAAATTGGTCAACAACAGGATTGAAAAAAAGGCCAGCACAAATGCATACACAAATAGATTAATCAGAGCAGGATAATAAATAAAATTTGGTGGCATTGCACATTCTGTTCATGACAACAGTGCAGTTAGTATATCTCCTAGGTCCTAAACAATCTTGTCGAAGTACACCTAAACAGACAGAATCAAATCATAAACCACCACGATTCAACAATTAAATTTCAGTTCATCCGTACTAGGTTCGACGAGGGGGAGGAGTCGGCGATGGGGAGGCGTCGGCGCGGGGTGACGTCGGCGATGGGAGGTGTCGGCGATGGTGCGGCGTCGGCGAGGGGGCGACGTCGGAGATGGGGAGGCGTCGACGAGGGGGAGGAGTCGGCGATGGGGAGGCGTCGACGACGGGGGCGGCGTCGGCGATGGGAGGCGCGGCGAGGGGCGGGTCGGAGATGGGGAGGCGTCGACGAGGGGGAGGAGTCGGCGATGGGGAGGCGTCGACGACGGGGGCGGCGTCGGCGATGGGGAGGCGTCGGCGCGGGGGCGGAGACGAATACTAGGGTTTTGAGCGCGTGAGTGGAAGAGTGGAGAATGACAGATCTGCAGAGTGCGCATTTTATAGGTCACCCATATCACAAACGGTTCTACATAAGAACCGTCTGATATAAAAATATCACAGACGGTTCGTAAATAGAACCGTCTGTGATATTAATTTATCACAGACGGTTCTATATTATAACCGTCTGAAATAGTTTATATGGCAGACGGTTATGTAACAAAACCGTCGTGATATTAATTTATCATGACGGTCCTATATTAGAACCGCCTCGTGATGAAGATTTGAACAGACTCAATGCTATGGTAAATCCAAAAGTTTGGCCTTCTTGACATAATGTATATTGTATATGGAATTGTAGATGAAGCAATATCAGTAAAGGAAAGAAAACTATATTACATAAATCAGATGCATATATACACAAAGTTGTTTTTAATTTCAAGCATCTCATTACAAACAACTATATTATCTTCTAGAGTACACTTAAAATCATAACTCCACTTGCTTATTCTTTTGTATAAAAATTAGCCCTTCATGATGATCGACGCGTAGCTAGCTTCTTCGGGTTGTTCTTCCCGGTCGTGATGCTCGTTCTAATAGGAGGCAACTCTTGAATTGATTGTATTCTTCCTCATCTACTACATTCTCTACTCCGACAATCCTCCTTTTTCCTCAAGAACTACATGTCTCTTCTTGTTGGACGGGTCGATTACATAGAATACTTGAACAGCTTGGTTAGCGAGTATGAATGGTTCATCTTGGTATCCGACGCGTGCGAGGTCAACGATAGTGACACCGTGCATTTGTCAACCTTCACGTCTTTGGAGGTGGACCCAACGACACCTAAATAAGGGATCTTGAATAGTACATAGTCAAGCTCCCAAATATCCTCTATGAACCCATAGTAGGAGCTCCTCGTTGACCCAACGGTGTTGAACGATCTATGCGCATACACCGCTGTTACGTTTGTGCTCTTCATGTCCCGATCTCTCGTGTAAAATGTGTACCCATTTAAGTCGATCCTTTCCATGTTACAACTGTAAATGTTGGCCCTTTGCCAACCATGTGAGCGTATCACCAAGAGGTCCGGTGATGGGTCGCTCCTTCACCATCCGTTAAATCAAGGTTATGCTATCTCGTGATCCAAGGCTCTTGCCGCGTCGGATTCTCTTGCCGCGGCCGGTGCTTATGCTCGTCGATGTACGGAACACTACAGACCATGTGTTGCAAAACCGTGAAATGAGCTTGAGCATAGGAAGCGGATCGAGGCGTGATTGCTTTCCTTCGATGGTCCGAAGCCCGAGTCTCCCTCATGGCGAGATCAAGGCACACCTATTGGTTCGACTGAGCCATGTAATCGACGCAGAACTCTACGACTTCTTCGTTGCATAACCTTCGACAATGCTACCCTCCGCCGAGATCGATTTCAGACGTAGGACTTGAGAATCCCCATATACCTCTCGAATGGGTACATGCTACGAGGAACACGGGCTCGCATATCTTTATCTCTCACAAGGTGAACAACGAGATGGACCATGATATCGAAAAACGACGGAGGGAAATACATCTCAAGATTACATAGAGTCATCACCACCTCACTGCGGTGCATCTAGCGCTTGGGATCGACACCTTCCGAGCAATTGTGTTAAAGAAATAACACAGCCTCGTGATTGTCTCCGAACCTTGGTGGCAAAATACTTCTAATTGCCACACGGAGCATTTGTGTCATCAAGACATGACAATCATGAGACTTCATGCCAACTAATTTCAAATCTTGCATCAAACAAGTCTCTTCATTTTAGAGGAGTAACAGGACGGAACTTTCACACCATGCAAGCACCGCGATTCAGTTCTCTGCCTTAGACAAAGTGTAACAAGGTGTTCGCAATATGTTCGGCTCAGATCATCTCTTTCGGTGCTAACTCGTGTCTTATGCCCATATCGACCAAGTCAAGGCGTGCATTGATACTGTCCTTTGATTTGCCTTTAATATTCAATAAGAGACCAATCAAGCTATCACGGACATTCTTCTCCACGTGCATCACGTAGATGCGATTTAACTTCTAGGTGCCCCAATAAGGTAGGTCCCAAAATATTGATCTCTTCTTCCACGTGCTCTTCTCACGGACCTCGATTTACGCCCTTTCCAAACGCAACATCCAAGTTCTTAACCATATCATGGATATCTATCCCACTTAAAGGCTTTGGAGCTAAACCGTCTTCGTTCGCTCCATCAAATTGTTTTTTCATTTTGCGGTATGGGTGATTCCTCGAAGGAACCTACGGTGATGCATGTAAACAGTTTTGTGTGAGTGATTCACCACACACTCTCGGTATTGTCTAGCAAAGTGAGTGCGTGCTTTGGTCCCTTTGTACTACGGCCCGATAGGTTACCAAGGCGGGGTAATAATTCATGGTGCGTAACAAAAGGCGGTGCAAAGTGAAGTTCTCTCGCTTGTACGCATCCCATACCATGCACTCTGAACTCATAGTGTTTTCAGATCTTCCACCAATGGTGCTAGGTACACATCAATATCGCTCCTGTGTTGTTTCGGTCCTTGGATAAGTCTGCATAACAAAATGTACTTCCGCTTCATACACAACCAAGGAGGAAGGTTGTAGATACAGAGATTCACGGGCCAAGTGCTATGCCTGGCTACTCATGTTACCGAAAGGATTCATTCCATCCGTACTCAATCCAAACCTTATATTCCTCTGATCCTCACCGAATTCTTGAAACCTCCTATCGATGTTTCTCCATTGGATGGAATCAGCAGGTGCCTTAGCATTCCATCGCTCTTACACTCCTCCGAGTGCCAACGCATGATTTTGCCTCATTTGGGTTCGCAAACAAACGCTTCAAACGAGGAATAATAGGCGATACCATGCCACCTTAGCGGGAGGTCCTTTCATCACCGGGTGCCCTCATCATCATCATCCGAATGACTCTTACGCTTGTCGGGATGCGCTGCACACAGGACATATGTGCAAGTTCGCGTACTCTTGGCGATACAGATCTGATCGTTCGGACATGCATGTATTCTTTCTACATCCATTCCCAAGGGACAAAGAACCTTCTTAGCTTTGTAGGTGGTTGTCGGCAACTCGCTTCCTTCGAAGCATGTCCGCCAATAAACGTAATCACACTGTGAAACTCTTATCGGACCAACCGCTGCTTGCTTTCAATTTCAAGTTCATGCACGGATGACAACCTTGTGTATTTCGACTTGCGACTGTGAACAAAGGTTTCTCCGAGTCCTCCATCAAGACCTGAATTTACCATATTCTCTATCATCACGGTTGCCTTCTACATCACGCAAAGATCCGATTCAGATTATCTTCCCGCAACCTATCCTCATCGGAACCACAATCGATATGACCATCCGACATATCATTGACTTCGTCGACCATGTTAATACCGCCTCAGATCTCCCGCTTCTTCACCGTGGATCGTCCAACATGTATACCCCATTTTGAAACCCCTCATAATCAAGTGTGCTTCGATCTGCGCAAAGTTTCAAACATCTTGATTCTCACACCAATGCACGGACAAGACATAAACCGCCCCTTGTTAAACATATCCTCTTCTACAGCTCTTCTAAAAGCGGAGACGCCATTCATGTACTCGGCACTCACACGGTTCTTAGTGTACATCCATCTTCGGTCCATCTACGCCAAGCAATACAACATTTAGTGTTAATGCAATTAAAACCCATTACTACCCTTATAAAGAAAGAACACATGAATATCTACAAGCTAAATCTAAAAAATCATCAAATTCCATTCTTAATAAGGTAGATCTTGAATATACTACAATTAGACACCGTTACTAACCTTAGATCACCAAAATCAAATGGATCCTCAATCACCTTTCGAAATCAACGGTCTTCTTTTACCAAATCGCCTCACAGCCGCACATCCGCAGCCAAATGAAAATAGATCCTGAAACCCTAAAAATGCAACAAGTGGCTCGGGCCTCTGTATTTTATACCGCCGATAGAAATCTCAGACGGTTTTATAGAAAACCCGTCAATGATAAACATAGAAATACGCACGGTTTTATAATAAAACCGCTCATGATATATGATGACGGTTTTATTACAAAACCGTGCAGGATAATATGTGATATTACGAGACGGTTTTATGAAAGAACCGTCTGTGATATATTCCCAGACGGTTTTTAATTAAACCCGTCTGTGACATGGATGTATATCAATGACGGTTTTTGTAGAGTACCGTCTGTGATAATTTCACTAACGGTTAAAGTATAAAACCATCAGTGATATTATTTGTCACAGACGGTTCCTCAGAACCGTCTGTGCTGAGGCGTCTAATATACCCCTTTCTGTAGTAGTGTATGAACTTGTGTGTCATGTGGGATCACACGATGAGATTGAGTTGTTGTGGCGAGTCATGTCACGCAACGATGTCGAAATGTTGATGGCACGTGGTGCTTGGTAATCAATTGGGTGATAATCACTTAGATTGGGGCAAATGACAAGGGGCGAGTATGCCAAGGTGGGCCTTATGGGCAGAGGGTATGTGGAAGTCTTGCCTTTATCACTCTAAGGACTTAACCTTGCAAGCCTTTGACCTGAGTCAATCATGCAACCACATGTCTGGTGTGGGCCAGCCTAGCTGATTAATTTGCAATGTCTTAATTTTGGTACTATCGTGGTCGGTGTGAGTTCCCGAGTTATGGAGTAATTCACATGGCGCAAGAGGGGGGCCCTGGATGTGGTAACCAGTCCCACCAGTGTTGAAACCTTAGCGGGTGGTACCAGGCTAAGCCAGCGCATTGTAAAGGCTTTGTTATAATCACTCGCATTGGTGGTGTTTGGTTGTATCGCGTGGGTAAAGTGCATAACCTCTGCAGAGTGTGAAACTATTCGGATAGCCGTGCTCGCGGTATTGAGCAATGCTCGAGAATTACAGTTAAGGGTTAGCTTAATTAAATGGACAACTTGGTTGGGATGGCGGAATGCCATGTGGAAGATGGAATTTGACTTAGAATTGGAAACTTGGTTTACTTGTAAATGTCAATCTATTTACTATCATTATTTGTTTTACAGTCTTTATAATCTATTTATTATAATTGTTCATAAATGCTACTTATTGCAAAATAGCCGTGATAGCCTATCCATTGGAATAAGCCTTACATATAGTTACATAGAATTGTATTCTGTGCACAACTTGTTGAGTGCTTTAAGTACTCACCCTTGCCAACAACAATAATCAACAGTTGAAGAATCTACACCTGTGTTGGAGGAGGAATTCCAAGAGGACACGAGTCATTAGGGTCCGAGCCTTGTCGATTACTGTGGTGAACCGATGAGCTATCTACGTTTTCTACTTTCCGCTGCTTAATTCTTAGCTTATATTTCCAGTTTTGCCCTGCGTGGCTTAATAATGTAAGTCGGTCATAAGATCATACACTTAGCTATATCAATAAATGGAGTACTATTCTATTATCGTTGAGTATGATATGATATGTACCGATGTTGAGCTGTGTGCACTAGCGTTGATCCTAGGACTAGTGCGGTAAACACAGTGGGTTCGAATAAGTGGATTCGGGTCCTTACAGGTGTATGGCCGCGCTCAGCAGGTTCATCTCTCGACTAGGTATACGAGGAATGCCATTTTTCAAACTCCTCAAAAAGCAAGACAAGTTCCAGTGGACGCCGGAGGCACAGCAAGCATTTGAAGATCTGAAGACCTTCTTAACGACACCCCCGGTTTTGGTCTCACCAATGCCGGAAGAACCTCTGTTACTCTACATCGCGGCAACGACTCATGTAATCAGCGCTGCAATCATCGTAGAGAGGGAGGAGCCGGCTCACGTGCACAAGATCCAACATCCAGTCTACTTTGTTAGTGAGGTCCTGAGTGAATCCAAGGTACGATATCCACAAGTGCAGAAATTATTATATGCCGTACTTCTTACATCTCGCAAGCTTAAGTATTATTTCCAAGAGCATGCCATTTCGGTGGTCACCTCCTTCCCGATTGGGGACATACTCCACAACCAGGAGGCCACTGGGAGAATTGCCAAGTGGGCAGTCGAGCTTGGGTCCTTCGATATCCTATTCAGGCCTCGTACTGCCGTCAAATCTCAAGCGCTCGCCGACTTTACAGCTGAGTGGACAGAGCTTCAGAACCCGACGACTACCAAGGAACTCGAGTATTGGACAATATACTTCGATGGTTCCCTCATGCTCAGCGGCGCAGGGGCTGGTATAGTGCTCATATCGCCAAGCGGGGAAAGGTTGAGATATGTCCTCCAAATATTTTTTCCCGCATCAAACAACGCCGCCGAGTATGAGGCACTCATTCACGGACTCCGTATTGCCATATCCCTCGGAATCCAACGCCTGGCGGTTCGCAGAGACTCAATGCTCGTGGTCAACCAAGTGCAAAAGGAATGGTCATGTATCGAAGACAACATGGCGGCCTATTGCCAGGAGGTACGCAAGCTAGAAAACAACTTTGATGGCCTGGAGCTCGTTCACGTGCTCCGACGAGACAACGAAGCAGCCCGTCCAGAGTACCCGTGGGAGTTTTCGTGGAAGAAATTCATAAGCCCACGGTTAGCACCCGGCCAAAAGCGGATGCTCCAGCAGGGAAAAGCGAAGAAGCGGAGGTCTTGGTCATTATCCCAGATTGGACAGCTCCATACTTGGATTACCTGATGAAGGACAAACTACCCGAGGATCGGGTACAGGCCGAAAGGATAATGCGTCGAAGCAAGAATTATGTGGTCATCAGAAAAGAGCTCTATCGGAAAAGCTCCTCTAGCATACTGCGATGGTGTATATCGGAACAAGAAGGGAGAAATCTGCTCAAAGAAATCCACTCGGGAATTTATGGAAATCACGCGGCATCATCAACCCTGGTCGGTAAGGCTTATCGCCAAGGGTTTTCGGTGCCGATCTATCACAGATGCGAGGACGCCGTCCGACATGCGTAAGTTGTCGATTCTTCACACGGCAAATAAACAAGCCAGCACAGGAATTACAAACCATCCCGATCACGTGGCCATTTGCGGTCTGGGGGATCGATATGGTGGGACCTTTGAAGAAGGCTCAGGGAGGCTATACCCATCTCTTCGTAGCCGTTGACAAATTCACCAAGTGGATTGAGGCCAAGCCAGTCTCCACCATCACGGCGGCAAAGGCCAGAGAATTCTTTCACGAGATCGTGGTTAGATTCGGCATACCCAACCGAATCATCACGGATAACGGCACTCAATTCAGAGGGGGGATATTTCAAGACTGGTGCGAGGAACTTGGCATAAAGATTTGCTTCGCATCATTTGCGCACCCCCAAAGTAATGGGCAGGTCGAACGTGCCAACAGCATGGTATTAAAGGGCCAGAAGGCAAGAATTTTCGATCGGCTAAAGCCGTATGCCACTCGGTGGGTGAAAGAATTGCCGTCGATACTATGTGGGCTGCGAACAACCCCCAGCAGAGCAACCGGGCAGTCACCTTTCTTCTTGGTATATGGCTCCGAGGCAGTCCTCCCTACCGAGTTAGAATTCGAGTCCCCACGGGTCCAGAGTTATGAAGAGATTGCCTCGGTAGAAAGTCGGCTAGAAGACCTTGACCGACTGGAAGAGGCCAGGGACGTCGCAACGATTCAGTCGGCAAAGTATCTCTAAGACCTACGGCGCTATCACGGTCGCAGAGTGAGGAGCCGCACATTCTCCAAAGGAGATCTAGTCCTTAGAAAGAACCAGAAGTGCGAGCATAAGCTCTCCCCAAGCTGGGAAGGCCCTTACATCATCGACGAGGTGGCACGCCCTGGGGCTTACAAACTCAAGCGAGAAGACGGCACGGCAGTCGGCAACACTTGGAACATAGAGCAGCTACATCGCTTTTTCGCCTAAACTTTGTAAATTAAATTGTTCCTTTGGAAATGAAAGAATCGATATTCAAAGTTATTTCTTAAGTAATTTCTTCGATACCTATGCGTCCGAGTTTTTCACTCCTACGATTTCAAGACTCTGAGACATGCATCATGCATCATGCCACGTAGTCAGGGTTTGGACTACTCGGAGCGCGATATGTCGAAATTACCTAAACAAAGAGGCCGACCCAAAAGAGTCGAGCAAAAAACACTTTTATGCATTTGAAATTTACAGGTCTAAAGTCTCTACAATAGACGAAGAGGTGTCCTTGACCTCCTCCCAGAGCTCGGTGGCTCGATCCTCATCTACGCTATGGCGAAGCCTTCCTTAATGTACCTCAAGATCCACTCGGGATAAAGCGACTTGGTGATCGCCAAAGCCTGGCTGGCACCATTGGACGCCATTTCCTTCGAGAGATTCTTGAGCACCCCGGGAGCTTCCCTCAGCCGAGAGATGACCTGGTCCTTGCTGAGTGGCCTCTCGCCCCCAGGATGAAGCGAACTCAGCAACGACTCAGAGGCATCCTGGAGCTCAGTGCAAAAGGCCTCGAGGCCTTCGACCTTCTCGTTGAAGACGGTGTACTGCGCCTGCGTCTTGAACTTATAATCTGCGGAAAAAGGCATTAGAAAAAGCGACCAGCGAAGACAGGGTAATGCCGAGTTGTAGGAGTCACCTTCAAGCTCCTTCTCCGCCTTCGCTCTAGTCTTCTGCAGCTTTGAGCTGCCCTTAGAGCCTCGCGACGGCGAAATCTCGAGCTGACATGAAAAGAGGAGGATCAAGAAGACGTATGATCAGGTGGAAGCGTGAAGGGGTTCCTGGAATAGCTACCTCGAAGGGAGCCAATGACGTCCAGCTTCTCTTGGCGCAAACATTTTGCTTCTCCCGTGACTCCTGGACCTCGGACCGGAGGGATCGCAGCTCGGCCGCACAATCTGCCTTGACGCGTTCCAAGTCGGCCAAGTATTCTTGGCGCGTCCGAATTTCAGGGAGCATCTTCTGGAAGTATTCGGATTTCCACTCAAAGTGCTCCCCCATTTTCTACAATTATCACGGCAAAAGATAAACGCATGATGAACGACGGAGTCAGGAATGCAGCAATTGTGGAGAAGTGCTTACCCGGGCCGCACGTGCAAAAGCCGCGGCGTGGAAATAGAAATCGTTCCTTTCTTTTTCCTCCTCCTCCGGGTCGTCAAGGAGCTTCAAGCCCTCCTCTTCATCAATCAATGCAGCCTCCGTTATGAGCTGGGGGTGAGCAGGGACCGGCCGGACTCGGTGAATCTCTTCGACCTCGTGGGACGGCAGAAATCGGCTCTTGAGCGCGTGGTCCAAGACCGAGCGAGAGGAGTAGGAGACGGCGTCGGAGGACGGGAAGGTATTTCGGTATCCCCTAGTGCTGTCTTCATGACCGGAGAGCAACCTCCCGGGGGCTCAGCGACCGCAGGGGCCGTAGATGGCATCCCAACAGGAACTTCAAGCGAAGGATCCCTACGAGAAGAATTGTTAGCAAGCCATAGAAGCAAGACAAATAGAAATCGGCGGGATAACCAACCTGTCAGACTTCTTCATTTTTATCGGAGGCTTCTTCCGAGCGGCCGAGCCGCTCCCAAAAAAACCACTCGGCGCTCAGGGTTCCTTCCGAACGCTTGAGTGCCTTGGTAGTGGACTTGGCAAAGACGTCGACTCACGCGAAGAGGAAGCCGAAGGAGCCGGGGCTCGCGCCGAAGGGTCCCAGATCTTGGGACCGCCAGCCGGTAGCCAGGGCTTCATGGGGTCTTTGGTCGCGGCCCTTTTTCCCTTTTTTGCGGCAGGATCTCCTGCGGGAGAGCTCGCTCGCCGCTTCAGGGAACCACCCACACAAGTGGGCATCTCCGAAAGAGGCGCGTCGCTGAAGAAGGCAATGCAGTCCTGTGAAGAAAGACTGAGGGTTAAAAGACACCCCAAGACGAAGATAAGAATCTCTCGAATTAGCTCACCTCAGGAGGGGGTGAGAAGCAGTAAAAGACTTCGGGCATCTTACGGAGGGAACGTCGACGCTCGGGATGAAGAATTCGCCAACCCGAGCGAATATTTGCTCCCTAGAAAGCTCATCGGGCCGCTCCCGGGTCGGGTCGTCTTTCCCCTCGTGACGCGAATCCTGTGAACTCGCTATTTCAGGGGTGAATCCGTGAGCGACGGCGCGTGGCCAAACCCACTTCGTGAGACCACTCTCCTTGACTTTCGATCGGTGCGTAAGGTCATGAACCTGATCCATATCGGCAGATTTAGGAGTGGATGTCCAAGAAAGAGATGCCTTAGGACTACGTCCGCCAAAGGAAGGAAGGGCAGGATCAGGGTTGGCGCAGTAGAACCACTCATGATGCCAACCCTTATTGGAGGTTTTGGAAGGAATTGCGAAGTAATTTTTCTTCAGCCCTTCGCGAAGCTGGAATCTGGCCCCCCCAACGACCTTGGGGTCGCTCTTGGAGGGGTAAGGTTTCAGGAGGTAAAAATGGTGGAAGAGATCGAAATGAGGGCAAATGCCTAGGAAGGCCTCACAAAGATGAACGAAAAAGGAAATCTGCAGGATTGAGTTGGGATTCAGATTCACCAATTCGATCTCATAGAAAAAGAGGAGGCCACGAAGGAAAGCACAAGCGAGAAGGCCCAACCCACGCTGGAAGAAAGATTCAAAGACCACTACCTCTTCAGGGCGAGGAGTGGGGACGGACTCGCCAGCGGCCGAGCGGGCAGAGACCAAGACCAAGTCAGGGAGGATCCCATCTTCCACCATGGACTGCAGCTTCTCTTTCATCGTCGTCGAGGTCGTCCAATCTTACGGCGAAGGCGGCGAGGAAGAAGAAGACATCTTTGAAAAATAAGTCGGAAAGGCAAGGGAAAAGAAGGAGAGAGGGCGCAAAGAAGAGAATGAACTGCCAAAGCGCCGTCACGCCTAAACCTTTAAAAGGGAGAATTGGGTCTTGACGAATTGGCGAAGAAAAGATTGCGGCGCCGCGTCTCTCGTGATTCCCCATAAATGATTTGCAGGTCTGTCGTTTCAACTCACAGAGTTTGACAGAGTTTGACCGAGTAAAATTGGGGCACGTCGCTTTGTGCGGTGGGGCATTTACTCCACTTTCCGCTCTAAGCGGGGCGTGGGCGATCTCCAAAGTGGATAAAACATATATTCTCGCGGTACGCCCCACGCTGGGTCACAAGGTGGTTGCCGCATGATGGAATCATGTACCGCGAGTCGAGCCTAAGCAGGCACTGATCCAAGGGTGTGCCCCATGAGGGTCGTGAAAACTGTGCGTTTAAACGAGTACGAACACCTTTGGATAAAAACGTGATACACTCCAAGAGAGTCTAAGCCGTATCCGACATCAATCGGGAAAGGGTATCACTCGGTCAAGAGCCACGTAAACATGATACGCTCCAAGAGAGCCTGAGCTGTACCCTACACCAGTCGGGTACAAGTATCACTCGGCCATGAGATAGGAGAACCTTGATACGTCCCAAGTTGGACTAAAACTATATCTTGCAGCAGTCGGATAAGGGTGTCGATTGGCCAAGAGCCACGATGCGCCCCAAGTTGGGCCTAAGTTATATCCGGCAATCTTCAGAAGTGGATATCATTTGGCCTCGAGCCAGATGGACGTAGACGTCGTCGGAATCAAGTAACATGCGAGTTTTGAGACGCCCTAGAACGGGTCTAATCCATAATCAAAGGACAGACAAGGACTTCATGGACAAAAGGTACTTCTTTATTATATACAAAAAAGTTCCCTAGGCATTACGCCTAGGAAACTATTACATTTCTGAGAGAGATACACTTCCCGTGGCGCGCCGCCGAAGCCGACAAGAGCTTCCTAACCTGTAAAGGGGGGAAGACCTCAAGGAATGCGTTGACGGCCGTGAGTCAAGGCCCACCGCCTTCTCATCAAGCGGCTCGCCCACGCCCGGTCGAAATCCTCCCGAGCTCGTGAGTCCTGGGTGCACCTTTGCTTGATGATACCACCGCGGCATGACATAGTTAAAAGTTTGAAGCAGGAAAGTGGAGGGCAAAGAGCGAAGGGATACATCCTAGAAGCGCTGGTTTGCCTTTTATAGCCGATTTGGAGAAATTGAAGTTATTAAGCATCGGAAGCCGAAGAGGTTTTGAGTAAATCAACTTCAGAAGACGAAGATTTTTTCAGCAAAACAAGTTAACACATAAAATCAAGGCGACCTCGAAGACTGTCCGGTGATTATCCACGAAGAGAAGTACAATTTCGGGCGTAAGAAATATCCAATTTACATTTGAAATACGAGCAGAGGTCCGTAAGGCTGCTCGCAGCAGGCATGCCCGATAGAAGATTATGCTCATTTGAAGTAAAAGTTAAAGGTTATATTCGAGTCCTTCATAATTCGTTCGCTATGAGAAAAAACCTCTCAACCGAATGGAGGAACCAGTCGGAAGCTCAAACAAAAAGACCAGGACAACAACTCAAGCAGAAATCGGAAGCATAGCGATCGGATCATGAAGCACTCGGGGGCTACTGTGGAATATAAGAATCCGGGTATCCTCGCGATAAGCCCCAAAGACGTCCGAGAGATAGGCCCAGAAGATATTCCATACATCAGGCCCCACTGCCGTGCGCAAGGGGGTACATTCCATAGATAGTTGAGCATATATTTAGATATGATGGATACGGTTGTAATCCGAGTCGTTAATAGGGTAGATAAAGATGTAAACTCTATCCTATTAACTGACTAGAATCTTGTAACCGATCGATATCTCCAAACCGATCAGGACTCTGTAAGCTGCCCCACCCCCGCTATATAAGGGAGAGGGCGGGCAACAACATAGGCATCGGATCATCCAAGCCTAGAGCAATCAAGCCATAGAGCATAGCACACCTCATATCGCCCAGAGCATATTGCGCTTTGACCAACCCCAGATCCAAGAGGTCAGCATAATTCCAGCACACAGGATTAGAGTATTACCTCCATTGCTGAAGGCCTGAACCTGTCTAAAATCCCTGTCTTGTGTGACCATTGAGTTTGAGATCCAGCGCCTACCCCATAAATTTATTGCCGACTACAAAAGTCGACAGATGGTAGAATTGTTGGGATGTGAACGGGGAGTTCACTGTTGTTTTGTTGTCTAAAGTTAATACTGTTGAATTTATTGGTTGATACTTGTTTTAGATGGTGTAGGGTGATGTCTCGCCATTTGTTCATATTGTCTATCATTGATTTACCAGTTATTTATTTATCTTTTCATAAACCTACTTACAATCTATTTGCTGTATTTCAATTCAAGTTATTGCTTTCTGCAAATGAACCATATGGCTATCCTTGTCAAGCCGTGCATGAATATATTGCATCAATACCGTACGGCTTGCTGAGTACTTTTGTACTCACGACTTTACGCCTTTGTTGATCAGTTGCTGAGGAAGGACCGAGAAATAATGAATATCATGAGGAGGAATATTATGAAGACTACGTGGATTAGGAAGGCTTTTCCCCATACGATTGCCTGTGGCATGTCGAATGTCCCAAGTTATCTTTTCCGCTGCAATAGTTTATTTGTTTCTTAAGCCCTTAAGGCATAATGGTGTAAACTTTGACCATAAGGTCTGATGCTTTATTTAATAATAATTTACCTCTTTCTTAGTTAATTCATTGTATGGAATGATATTTCATCTATGATTCCATTGTGTGCACTAGCGTGATCCTGGACTAGTGTAGTAAACACAGAGGGTTTCGGATTTGCAAATCCGGGTCCCGACATTGGCCCCTCAGTAGCACCTTCTATTCTGTCTGTTGATGAGCCGATGCTCTCTACTTGCGACATTTTGAATATGTGTATATCTGACATGGTCATATATTTGACTTGAGAGATATTATGTAGACGTGACAAAGAATCATGTAAAGTAATAGATTAATAGATAATTTGTAGCATATAATTGTTCTAGCATATCATAGTAAAGTAATAGATTAATGGATGATGTTAAAGAAAAGTCTATCTGTTGACCAACTAAGCACGTACCAACGATAACTTCTAATCTCTAAATAGGTTTGGTCCTAATCCCATTCAAGGATATATATGTGGTTCGGGCAAGTTCCTAACCTGTTGTACAATGACAGAGAAAATTTATGCAGCATCTTCCTGCTGTTCTCCAGTTAGACATCTTGACAACAGGTCAAGAGGAGTGTGTATCTGGAGAACACTATGGAGATGCTATCGAAACTTTTTCTGGAGTTGTACAACAGCTCATGAACTTGCCTAAACCACGTATCCTTGAACTGTCCAAAAAGCGTGGACAATTTGAGACTGCTTGCTTATAAATATGCCATTTCAGCATATTTATAAGCAAGCATCCTCGAATAGGAGACATAGGTTACGCAACCTAAATTTTAACATTCATCATATGAAAGCAAAATTAATGGCATGTAATGTAAAAACCATTTTAAGGACATTAACAGAACATGATATATGAGAGTGAAACAATAGCTATGTACCATTAATAGGAAGTCACCAACAAGTTGAAGGCTAGGATTGGTACTGCAATTATTATGGTAAACAATACGCAATGAAAAAAAGCATGTACCCTCGTAAGTCTTAAAGAATGTTCATATATGAGTCTTAAAGCCAAGGAAGTATGTATCTACTGTCTTTCACCATTCCTTTTGCCAAACAGATGCATTCAACTCAATATATATGTGTGACTCAAATAATTTATGTAGGTAGGGTTTCCCATGCGTACTGTATACTAGGTTTTATTGACAAGGCAGCCTAAGAAACAAATGATGAATTTATCATTGCAATGTCTGTTAATTCACATTGGTTAACTTATACAGTATGTTCTTTTCGTGCAGTTTAGGAGTGGTGTTTCCATCAACTGACAAGGAATGGCACCAAATTTGAGGCATGATAAGCCGATGTTAACGTAGACTGACAAGGAATGGCATGTCATACATAACATACATAACATTCTATAGTTCAAACCAACAACTCCTGTACCCACGTAAACCTTGTTCCTTTCTCTGTATTTGAGTTGGCTGGTAGACAGATGGAGGTTTGCTTTGACGCCTTTTATTGTGCCTAGCAGCGCCTCAAATTAACTTCATCATTTGACTGCACAACAAGGTTTGCTACTAGTTGACAACCTGACATTTGACAATCTTATGAGCTGCGACATTGCATATCTGCTAATCAATCACCTATTTTTATTTCATTATGGTTACTGCAAGACTAAAGTTTCGTATCTACTTACTCAGAATTGTGCTTTCAAGCCACATAAGTGACTGCGAATATGATGCTAGGGGTGGAGGTTGGAGAACCTCCATGGCACATAAGTGACTGTGAATTTGGTGCCATCCCTTGTCAGTTGATTTTAAGTTGATGTTAACATCAGCTTATGCTTTATAAGCAAAGTACTTTTCAAGCTATTGTAGCATCCTTATTGAAGGTCTCTCTCTCTCTTTGGCTTAACATCTTTCTGTTCGGCAACCTTCTAAGAGCTCATAGTATGTCTGTCTCTCTTCTTGTTTATAGCTGTCAAGATATAAATAACTATACTCATCCGAGCCGCAGGAAAATGTACATACAAAATACGAGAATTTCCACCTTGTTGAATCCTGATCTGTCAAATCCCTAGCATCTAGGTTTAGGTATTAAAGCCACAAACCCTAGCAGCCATTAGAGTTCTTCAACAAAATCAAAATCTTATGGGGAACTCGGAGGCGACGGGGGGATGGGGGCGAGCTCGATTGAGGGCGACCGAGGGAGCTCGGCAGTGACGAGGGATCTTGGCGGCAACGGCCTAGGGGGGAAAGCACAAGAAGAAGTGTTGCGAAATGGAATGAGGAGCTCGATCGGTGAGGATGCCGAAATGATATATGTGTACAGATGGGAAATATTGCAATCGGTTCATAACAGAACCGACAGCATTAATGCCTAATTTGTGTCTATTTTCTTCCTTGAACCGACAACATTAATGCCTAATCTGTGTTAGTTTTCTTCGTTGAACTGACATCATTAATTCCTAATCTGTGTTGGTTTTCTTCCTTGAACCGACAACATTAATGGTAAATCTATGTCGATTTTTTAACTGAACCAACATCATTAATGGACCATCTGTGTCGGTTTTTTAACTGAACCGACATCATTAATGGACCATCTGTGTCGATTTTTTTAACTGAACCGACAACATTAATGGAAGATCTGTGTCGGTTTTTTTAATTGAATCGACAGTATTAATCGGGAGATCTATGTTGGTTTTTGTAATTAAACTGACAGAATTAACAGCGGTTATCTCTATCGGTCTATTAATTAAACCGACAGCATAAATATCCATAGTTGTGTCAGTTGTTTAATTAAACCTACAACATTAATGGGCGTTTTACCTCTATCGGTTCTTTAACTAAACCGATAGCATAAATACAAATATTTGTGTCAGTTTTTTAGTTAAACCGACAGTATTAATAGGTAGATCACTATCAGTTCTTTTAGTTAAACCGATAGCATTAGTACACATCAACATTTCATCAAAGAGAGAAAAGGCCATAACTTTTGCAAACATAATTCAAATTATTTAAAATTTTGCCGAGACATACTTTCGGATACTGTAAAGCTATTATGAAAACAATTTTTTGAAAAAAGGGTCAGCATTGAAAAGATATGCCAAACTTGACTTCGTAGGCATGATTTTTCCTTATAGAGTAGAAAAATCAAAAAATTTCAAATAAAGTAAAAATTGTTTGAGAATTACCAGAAATAAATTTTAGACTAGTTAGAAGCTTTCCAAAAAGAATTTTCTCACACGGAATTTTCTATCAAAACGTATGGTACAATGCGCTTTCTAGGCATAAAGACGGATTGAATTTCCATCAAAGCCTCAAAAATGCACTTCAACTAAGAACTCTGGGAGATTTGAACTTTCATGGCTTTGTATGAGTTAGGAATACTTGTTCAAGCCAAGATATAGATATAAATCCAACTCAAATTGCAAAACCTACTATATGCAAGAATACGTCATTTTGTGTCAAATGAAAGATTTTGGCGAATTTCAAATGTCTACAACTTTTTAAATACATTTTTGATAACTTTTACAGATATTTACACAAATCTGGACCTAAATGTGTAGTCCCTTTATTTACAATACAACCACTTATGATGATCTACACACATGTAATATGTTCCATATGTGTCGTCATTATCGGTAAGACATGCCCCATCTGCAAACGGAGGTATTTCATCGAATTGTTTGTACTCTTCATCTACGATATTTTCAACTCCAACGATCTGCCGCTTGCCATGAAGGACTACGTCATTTCTCGGATTGGCCGGATCACGCACGTAGAAGACTTGATTTGTTTGCTTCGCAAGGACGAATGGTTCATTTTTGTAGGTGAGTTTATTGAGATCCACAAGAGTAAAACCTCTCTTGTCAATTATTACTCCATGTGGAAGGCCCACCTACTTACATCAGAACAATGGAACGTGGTATATTCCGTAATCAAGCTCCTAAATTTCTTCGATTATCCCATAGTACGAGTTTATTGTTGTTGAGGATCCTCCTTTCGAGTGATCATCGGAAAAAACATCTATGCTCACACTATTGTTTTGGACAGTACTCTTAGCATCTTAATTCTCAGTGTAAAAGGTGTAGCCATTAATATCGTACCCCTACCATGTCTGTATATTAAATCTTGGTTCGTCATCCAACCATTTGACATTCTCACTAATAGAGACCTTCGTCGTTTCTTTGGACTATGTGAGGAATCGATTGTTGTGTTCTCGCATTATAGAAAGCTCATCCATCTATGGATTCTCTTCCCGTAATATCAACTTGTGCTGCTCGATATATGGATGAACTTCTGCGCTGTGTTGCAAGATTATCAAATGCGCTTTACAATACATATCAAACTGTAGACTCATTAGTTTGAACCCAACGGTTCCTTTGCCAGCAAGTCTGCCCTCATGACGAGATACAGGAACACCAATTTCTTGCCTTTTACCTAGATAGTCCACCAAGAACACAATAACCTCTTCAGTCCCATAACCTTCAATAATACTACCCTTAGGCTTCGATCGATTCCTCACGTATTACATCAAAATACCCATGTACCTCTCGAACGGATACATGTAACGTAGAAATGCAGATCCACATATCTTAATCTCTCTAACAAAGTGTACAATAAGGTGGACCATGATGTTGAAGAATGACGAAGGGAAATGCATCTCAAGCTGACGTAGAGTCTGCACCACCTCACTCTGCAAATTGTCTAGGACATCAGGTTCAATAACCTTGCAAAAATCGCATTGAAGAGATAACATAGCTTCGTGATTGCCAACCTAACATCCTCTAGCAGAATATTTCTGATTGCAACAGGGGGCATTTGGGTCATCAAGATATGACAGTCGTGAGACTTCATACCAAGCAACTTCAAATCATCCATGGACACAAGCTTCTTAATTTTTGTGGAGTAGCCCAATGGAACTTTAATATCTTGGAGACACTTGCAGAAGTCTTCTTTCTCCCTCTTGGACAAGGTGTAGCATGTAGGAGAGATGTACGAACATTTTCCAACCTCCTCTATCACTACAAGCTTGGGCCTGATTCCCATGTAGGCTATGTCGCGGCGAGCATTCACACATTCTTGGTCTTCCCATGTATGTTCAGCAGGATGCCAACCAAATTATCACGGACATTCTTCTCAATGTGCATGACATCAATACAATACCGGATATCTAACTCCTTGCAGTATGGTAAGTCCCAAAATATCGATCTCTTCTTCCAAATGGTCCTGGAACAAACAGATTTATGGCTCTTTCCATATTGAACATCGATATCCTCCACGCGTGAATATACTTGCCTTCCACACATAAGCTGTGGGGCCGAACGAACTTCCCTCTTCCCATCAAATTTGTCATCCATCTTACGGTATCGATGACTTCGAGGTAGAAATCTACGGGTGACCTATAAACATAGTTTCTCTTGGAATTCGGCGGCCGCAAGCTCTCAGTCTCCTCTTAACAAATAGAACACGCTTTGGCTCCCTTCGTACTGTAGCCCGCCAAATTACCAAGGGTCGAAAAATCATTTATTGTGCAAAATATCATAGCCTGTAGAGTGAAGTGTTCTCTTTTGTATGCGTCCTACAACGCGAACCCCTCGTTCCATAATTTTACCAAATCCTCTATCAGTGGTGCAAGGTACACATCAATATCATTTCCTAGTTGTTTAGGTCCTGAGATTTGCAACGATATCATGATATACTTCCGCTTCATGCACAACCAAGGAGGGAGATTGTAGATACACAACAGAACTAGCCATGTGTTGTGACGACTAATCATATTACCAAATGGATTCATTACATCGGTACTCAATTCCAATCTTATATACATCATCCCCGCACCAAACTCCTCATGTTTCCAATCAATGTTTCTCTATTAAGCCGAATCAACGGGGTGTCTCAGCTTGCCATCTTCCTTTCGAGATTCATAATGCCAACGCAACAATTTCGCCTCACTGGGATTTGCAAACAACCACTCCAAACGGGGAATGATGGGCAAGTACCATAATATCTTGGCCGGTGCCCCTTTAGTGACCTCTTCACCGTCGTCACCCCAGCTCTTACGCTCTTGTCATTATGCTTCTCCTTTTGTTTGTACCGAGGTACACCGCAAACTAGATAAACGTGTAGTTTCTTATGCGCGTTACGGTACAAGATGCAATCATTCGAACATGCATGTGTCCTTTCTATTTCCGTTCCCATGGGACATAGTAGCTTCTTCGCTTCATAAATGCTTGTTGGCAACTCATTTCCCTTCGGAAGCACATCAGATAGAAGAACTAAAAGTGCATTGAAACTTATATCTGTCCAACGGTGCTTTTCCTTCAGTTCGAACAATGCAAGGACTGAACCTAACTTGGTGTATTTCGCTTTAGAACCCGAGAACAACGATTTGGCATCGTCTTCCATCAAGCTTTTAAAATTTTTACACTCTTTTTCCATGTAATTTCACTCCACATCACGCAACATTTGCTCTAAATTTTCCTCCTCAAACATATCACGCTGCAACTCGTCATTGGGTTCCACCATGTCTTCGTTGTATACCGGAAGGGTACTATTTGTCTCCCCATGATGGATCCAACACGTGTAATTCCTCATGAAGCCACGTCGAATCAGGTGGTCCTCAATTTGAGCTGAGTTGTTAAATCTTCTGAGATTGGTGTTGTCAATGTAAGGAGAATATATGAAGTTTACACCCCTCTTCACCATGTTGTCTTCTACAATTTTTTTAAACTCCTTAACACCCTTCTGAAATTCAGCACTCACATGGCTTTTCCGATACATCCATTCTTCACGATCTATCTGCAATTAAACTACGCAAAATAAATTAAGGAAAAACTGGAGCGATAGCTAGCTAGCTATTTTAAATATTGAGACATCATTTCAATATCACCTGGTAAAATACAGGACGGATTCCAAGATATATATATAATTTTACTCCTGATACCTTCTTCCATAATTAAGAGCTTCCAATTCCCTAGTTACGAGACATATATTTAAAACATTAATAATGATATCGAATTACCTAATTAATGCAGTAGCTTACAAATCTTATCACTTCAACGAAACAAAATAAGGGTGCAAGTTTTAACAAAGTTGATGAATTGAATGATCTTAACGAAACATCTATCTGTTGACCAACTAAGTACATACAAACGATGACTCCTAATCTCTAAATAGGTTAGGTCTTAATCCCATTCAAACAAATGTGGTTCGGACAAGCTCCTAAGCTATTGTACAACTCCAGAGAAAACTTCAGTAGCATCTCCCTGTTGTTCTCCAGATACACGTCTCGACGACAGGTCAAGAGGGGTGTGTATCTGGAGAACACAAGAAAGATGCTGCCGAAACCTACTATGGAGTTGTACAACAGCTCAAAAACTTGCCTGAATCATATTTCCTCAAATTATCCAAGAAAATATGGACAATTCGAGGGTGCTTGCTTATAAATATGTCATTTCAGCATATTTATAAACAAGCACGCCCTTAAACGGGAGACGTAGGTTACGCAACCTAAACTCTAACATTCATCATATGACAAATGGTTTAATTCCAGATTAACATGAGAGTACTACAAAGATAATTAAATGGATGTGTGTGCTTATCAAATAAAGGGTGTGAAATCTGATAGAATACACATAATTCTAGTGTAACTTAAACTCTTTTTGCGACATATCAAAATTACCTAGTGCAAAATTGAAGGGGTTTGAATGAATGCTCACATTTTGAAGAAAACCACAAATAAGGGAAAAAGAAAGGAAATCTCCTCAAGTTAGGGTTTCAAATTTACCCTCTTAGCACCCGACCTCGAGGATTTCAAAATTTCTCACCCAAGTATTGCTTTCAATCAAAATATATGCTGTTTTTTCGAGTGGCAACAATTTTCATAGCCTCTGGAATAACAACATAGGAGAGTTCATCCCGATAGTATAAATAACCTAACGAGGCATATCACAATCAGTTCTCAAGTTAAAAGCGATTGTGATGTAGCACTGAGCACATCACAATCGGTTCTAACATTAGAACCGTCGGTTCTTATATAAGAAGCGATTGTGATGTAGACATGCACATCACAATCGGTTCTAACATTATAACCGATGGTGATGTGAATGTTAGAACTGATTGTGATGTGTTCAGTGCTACATCACAATCGTTTATAACCTGACAATCGATTGTGATTATTATTAACACTTTGTCATAAGTCATCTATCACAATCGATTTTTCTTAAAAAACTAAGAATCGATCCAGATAAAACGATAGTGATATACTATTCTATGGTAGTGTACTGGTACAAATGGTTCGTTCGTTTTTTGAATGGTTCGTTCGTTTTTTGACACTGATCAATCCTGGGCCACACGATCGGGCCCCTCGCCCCATCTGGACGGGCAGAAGGTGACCACGTACTCCTGCGTGTAGCAGCGCGCCGTCGCGGCGACCGCGACGTACACGTAGCTGTAGTAGACCACACTGCTCTGGTCACCGGGAGGTTGTACCTGTCCACCAGGCTCACGTCGTGGTAGCTCCCAAATTCACCGCGTGTCAACGTCTTGTTACAACAAGCAGCAGTATTAACTATGGGTGCAACTGGATTTTACCATTTACCTCCACGAGTGTGGCGGGAGGGGTGCTGATGGACTAGAGGCACAGTTCGAGGCACGGTGGGCACCGTAAAATCTAAAGTCCGATCTGATATAATACTATAGTACCGACTATGCTGGATCCGAGAACCGAGCACGATAGGCGGCATGGCCTGACACGACGACGGCACGTTGGCACGCTCAGCCACGAAGCTCGCTGACCGCGGTAGGGAGGTGGGGCACTGCAGCATGAGGGAGAGGAGAGGGGTTTACCTGTTGACGCCGTCGACCGCATGTCGAGGTCGCCGTCCACCATGGCCCAGACACCTTGGCTCCCCCGTCGTGCTGCGTCTGCCGTGACCGTGCCTCCGCTCCACTCTGCCGTACTACCTCGTGGTTTCGCCTCGGTTCCTGCGCCGCCTCTACTCCGCCCCGCCATGGTCATGCGGCCTCGGCGCATCCGCCGCCTCCCGTCGTGGTTGTGCACCCGCGCCTCAGCCCCTCGGTCCAATCACGTACATGTGGAGACCTCCTTCGACAAGGACAAGCACGCGACAACGAGCCAAAGGAAGGCCCTCCTGATTCTGGAGAGGTTGGTGACGAAGCCAACGAATAGGAACATGTAGCAAGCCCGATGACCTAGAGCATGAGGAAAAAGTTCATCATGAAGGTCACCGACCCGCAGAGCATGAGCACCATGCCACCTTTATCGCCAACGTCTGAAAGAGATGGGCAAGAGGGGAGAGAGAGCTGAGAGAAATTGAGAGACGGTGCAAGAAGCTGCTCTCTGTCGTCCGTCTCTCTCAATCTCTCCGCTCTCTCTCTCTCTCCTGTCTTACTCAATCTCTCCCTCTCTCGCCCGTCTATCTCAATCTCTCTCGCCTATCTCCCTCGTTCTCTTTCTTGCCCATTGCCCCTTTTCTCGCCCGTGTTCAGCACATCTCTCTCGTTTTGTGTAAATGTTAATAAATAAATAAATTTTAGTTTTTTTCTCATAATATTTGTGTTCACTATCTCAACATATACATCTCCGACTCTTTTCGTCTCGTTGCAGTAGTGCAAATGGATCGGGCCTAAACCGGCACAGCACAAAGCAGGCATGAAGCGCAAATGAGTCATGCCTAAGCTCGGCAAAGGTGAGCCAGATCGGCACGGCACGGCGAGCACGATGGACCGTCGCGGTCCGGCATGGTTTAGACACGAAGCACGATAAACCCGTGCCGGACCGACCTAACACAGCACGATGCCCACCTCTACTGACGGATCCGTTTGTTGAGAATAATCTTGTGTGTGATATTCTGAGTCCAATTGTTTAAGAGTTTAGTTCGTTGGTTGCATATTTCTCAGGTCTCTGTATTACTAGAAGCAGTAAGAAGAGTCCTGATTCGTTTAAAGTAGAGTCCAGGTAGTTTGAAGTTTGCCGAGTCTGTATTAGTGGCGGATATCATCAGAGTTTGAGTCGGAGTCCAGTTAGTTTTGCAATCCGAATTGGCAGTTGTAACTGATTCAGTTTATATCTTGTAATCTCTAGCTATATAAGCAATAGAAGAGAAAACAGAAAACGCTGCAGGAGGTTTTGGCAGCACCAAAATTAGCGCTCTGAAATTGTTCTTTCTGTATCTGTTCTTTGCCGTTTTGTTGATCTGCTGTGCGCAGGTATCTAGTCTCCTGTGCTGAAGTGTTCAGAAAACCTCTGTACAAGGAATCGGCAATACTGAAAGCAGGCAGAATACTTCCGTGCTGTATTCCGGCAACGCGGCGCAGTAGTCCGACAATACGAGGTATTGTTCAGGCTACTACAGGGAAGCAATTCAGACAACTCTGAAGGAGATTGTTCCGACATTTGGTATCAGAGCCGTAGGCGATCGGCACTGACGTCACGATGTCCAGGGGAAGTTCCTCGCATTCACCACCACCGCCATTGAGGGGCCATGAAGGAGCCGATGGCAACGGCAACGGAGGCCACAACAGCGTGGTCCAACGGGTGGTGAGGGAAGTCGGGGGTAGCATTGTCTATCCCATGTTGTCGCGAACGAATTATAGCGACTGGGCTCTTCTCATGAGGGTAAATCTTCAGGCGCAAGGTTTGTGGGAAGTTATCGAACTTGGAGTTACCGAGTATGGTGACGATCGGATGGTCTTAGCTGCTATACTCCGGTCTGTCCCGTGCCGGACCGACCTAACACGGCACGATGCCCACCTCTGCTGACGGATCCGTTGAAGGAGAGGTGGCCCTCTCAGTCGTCGGTGAGGCAGGCGGCGCCGACGCCCCTAGAGTAAGCGTTTGCCGTTGACCGAGGTGAAGTTGCAGGCGGTGCGGCGCTAGAAGCGGTTGTTACAGGTGGCCGCCGCCCTAACGCGCTTCGACTAGCCCTGCTGGAGGAAGAAGCCGCCGTCGGCGAGGAGCGGATGGCCCGTGTTTGGTGAGGTCGCCGGCCACACCAGCTGGAACGGGCACTTGTTGGCTACATGGAAGGTGGTGCCCTCCGCTCCTGCAATTGTAACGGTAAAAACGGCGTGTTTAGATGAAAAACGGACAAACGGTGTATTCAGCACAGTCCAGTAGTACTAGTAGTTCGGCAGGAAGAATTTTGTCATTTCTTCCCGATTGGAGCAATAGAACTACTACGCACTACTAGTTTAAATTGAAAAATGCAAGATTTTTTCTGAAGGATGCAAGATTTGGTCAGTGCATGCAGAACTGGAAGCAAGAGAGAAATTAAAGTTGACTGAAGTGAGAAGTCACCTGAGAGAGTCAGCATGCACGAGGATGCGTACGTGAGAGTAGCAGAGGCGGAAGATAAACACCAGAGATCAAGGACCACCAAGCCATCTCTCTCTCTCTCTCTCAATTTGTTGTTGAGAAGCTGCAATGGAGATGCAGAACTTTATATATACTTGGAAGATGCAATGGAGAAGTGAAGGACTGATGAGCCTTTTCCTTTCAGAAGGATGCAATATTGCCATGACTAGGAGGAGCTTGTATTTGTGTGACTTGCATTGCAATGGAAGTAAAGCCAAGGCATGATTGGAGAGAAGCCACCTGGTTCAGGCCTGGGGCAAAATAGAACGTTTAGGTAGGTACTCACATTACAGAAGTTAATCTGTAGAAATCCTAGTGTATTTGTTACCATTAGGCTAGCTTCAACTTTTTTAGAGCAAGTTCTTTTCTTTGAGAGTTCTTCAAAACTAGCGCGGTTAAGTTTCTTGGGACCTCCAAGATGGCCGAAGCCGAACCATATAAGAATTTCAGTTGCAGACTGCCACATTGAGGGAGCTAAAGATGCCCATAACTCTCGACAAAGAGGCCATACAGTCCCATGCTCATATCCCAGAGAGTCCAATCCATACCTAGCTAATCTTTTGCCACAGCTGCAAAAAAAAATTCTGCAGCTCGATCTTTTCTACCTTGGTCTGCTCAAATTTTTTATTAAATAATCCTATTTTTTGAAAAATATTTAAATAATAACCTCACCTCAACTTTATTTTCAAACCTAACCCTTGTGACAACGCCAAATCCCGTGACATGAGAAATGCACACTGCTATGTCATGTTGGCTGGCGTGGCCAAAGCTGCCATGCCAGACCGCTTAGCCAGCGTGGAGGCTCCCGTGGACACTAGTGTGGCTACAGTCACTATTACCATGCTGAGTATTTTGGCGTGACAGCGCCGACTTGCCGCGCTAGTGCTAATACTGTGGCAGTGTGTACTGATGTGCTAAGGTTTGTTATCAATCAGGAGGGGTGCAATCTTGATGTACTCGGGCTGATGCTAAGGGTTGCCACGCCAACACTACAGGCGTGGCAGTTGTACTTTGTCACATCGGGACCAACGGTGTGACTTTGTTCCTATTCGTTTTGTGAATTACCTCTTTTTATTTGTTTGAGTATTCTATTAACAATTTGGACTAGTGTGATGTTCATTCATGAGATATGTTTTGGACTAATAAAACACACACTACTATAGAAAGGCTTATATTAGATACCTCATCATAGACAGTTTTGAAAAACCGTCTGTGATGAGGAACATTACTGACGGTTCTATAGTGAAACCGTCAATGACATCATCACAAATGGTACTTTTTATAAACCGTCAGTGATATACACCAATATCATAGATGGTTTTAGTATAAAACCGTCAGTGATGACTCCTAGCTATCACAGACGGTTTTAAACTAAAACCATATGTGATATTATATATTATCACAAACGATTTTATTATAAAATCGCCTGTGATAGCTACAGGAGTTGTCACTATCAGTTCTATACTAAAACCGTTTGGGATTCTATATATATCACTGACGATTTATGAATAGAACTGTTTGTGGTATCTCCTAGCAATATATAATATAGAGCCCCGAGCCACTTAGTATTTTAGGGTTTCAGGATCTATCTTTGAGGTGACTGTGACTGTGACTGTGAGGCGATATGGTGAAAGAAGACAATTAATTTTTAAGGGTGATTGTAGATCCATTTGATTTTGGTGATCTAAGGTTAGTAATAGATTCTAATTGCGTTCTTATATTCAAGATCTAGCTTGGTAAGGAGAGAATTTGAAGATTGTTTAGATCTAGCTTGTAGATCCATGTGTTCTTGGTGATCTAAGGTTAGTAATTGGTTCTAATTGCATTATTATATTTAAGATTTAGCTAGCTATTTGGTGAAGAGAGAACTTGAAGATTGTGTACTTTAGATCTAGCTTGTAGATCCATTTGTTTTTTTTTATCTAAGGTAGTAATTTGGTTATATAATTCAAGAAGTAGCTAGCAGTGCATAATTTAAGAATGTGTGCATGTGCACACATAGTGTACTTCAATATTTAATAGTAAATATTATGTGCGTAGCGTAGATGGACCAAAACTGGATGTATGCTGAGAACCATGTGAGTGTCGAGAACATTAATAGCATATCCGCTTTTAGAAGAGCTACAGAGGAGGACATGTTTAATAAGGGGTGCAATTTATATCTTGTCTTTGCATTGACTGCGAGAATTTGAAGATGTTTCGAAACTCAGTGCAGATTGAAGCACACATGATTCTGAGGGTTTTCAAAATGGGGTATACATGTTGGACCAATCACAGTGAAGAGCAGAATATACAGGAAGCAAATAGTATTAACATCGACAACGAAGCCAATGATATGCCAGATGATCATATCGATTGTGTTTCCAATGAGGATAGGTTGCAGGATGACAATTTGAATCAGATGCTGCGCGACGCAGAAGGTAACCGTGATGACAGAGAATATGGTAAATTCCGGGGCTTGATGGAGGACTTGGAGAAACCTTTATTCCCGGGCTACATCTTTGTGTATGCATCTGATTTATTTAATAAGGTTCCCATTCTTTTACTGATGTTGGTTCATCCACAATTCCATATACATTATACAATTCCTTCACTGATGTTGGCGCATCCACAATTCCATATACATTATGCAATTCCTTCACAAATGTTGGATGTTGGTTAATCTTCCACAATTCCTTCATTGATGTTGGTTCGTCCACCTAACATCATAGATAGTTCTATTTTATAACCGTTTGTGATAAGATACATCACGAACGGTTCTAGTTTAGAACCATCTGTGACAATACACTATCACAGACGGTTAGAACCATCTCTAATGTGACTTGTCACAGATGGTTCTAAAATAGAACTATATATGATATGTTCATAGTGTTGCAGTAGAAACAATAATTAGATACTGAAATAGAAACTTATTACATTTCATTGCCACGCAGGCTACAGATCCAGTACATTAATTATACATAAGAACCAAGTACAACAAAATATAATCCAAAAGTACTAATCACCCTAAGACTGGCGAAGTCGATACACAGCTTACCCTACATTCTAACCATCTTGCTAATCCTCCTCCTCGTAGTCCTGGTCTTGTGGTTGATCCTCAACCCATGCCTCATAGGCGAGTCCATTGGGATCCACGTCCCAACCAGGCACTTGACCACCGGAACCAATTTCTACGCAAAGAGAGATTAAGAAAGATTGAGTATAGAAGTACTCAGCAAGCATTAATAACAAAATGCATCATATGAATTTTTACCATCATCCATCACCTAACCATCATTCTCTCAAATCCATTCTTAGGAAAAATATGGTTTTATTATGGAAATGTGGGTTTCCAATTTTAATTATTGAAATCGCTACTAGCACTCATATATGAGACAGATTTAGCTTCCGTAGCCTCCAATCGAAGAGACAGGTATGAAGTCATGATTTTACCTTGCGCAGGTTTGTATCACTTTACCCATAGTGAACCCAACCTCAGTTGAGAAACTAAAATGTTTATCGCTACTCAGGTATTAGATCTCCAACCCTAACACTGTTGCCAGTTGAGCTCCGACTAACACGGCGGCACATCAACCCAGGTGTCATAGGACAACCTTTCCTGGTCGTTTCGCACACACTATGGTTGATATGAAATTATACGGCTCATTGCCCGAGTGTAGTTTGTTCAATCTTATGTTCTAGCCATATGTAGAGGGAGCCCACTGGCAATGCTCATCATCTATTGCAAACTCTACCCACAATACATATATATACTAGTTCGATGCCCGTGCGTTGCTACGAAAAATAAAATTGATAACGAAACATAAAGGTCAAGCAATAAAAGAAAATTGTGCTACAAGATCAAACATCTATTTCTTCCGATTACATAAGTTTTAATGGTTTCTCCTCCGACATGAATCAAAACCAAATATATTGTACATAGTACATAAGGCATTTATGATATTAGAACATATTTAGAAATAATATTCTATTCCTGGTATACATCCTAGAAGATCTGAAAATAAACAGTTATATTGCAACACGACTTAGATAACATTTTGATAAAACCTTGTCTATGATGTAAAGAGTTCAAGCATCTCTTTTTTTTCAATCCATAAGCAACTTCAACTTGTACATTCTTATTCATGTGAGATTCAAAATAGACATAAATAGTATTAACAACATTAATATTAGAGTTCACCTGTATAGGCTTTACAGATCTAGAAGAAGAAAAACCACGCCTAGAAATAGTGATCATTGTTTATAGTTCATACTTTCGTGTTTGTGCAGCTTAAAAAAATCATAGAACAGAAGCACAACTCCAATTTTTTTTACTTGTATATACTGTTGTCATTTTGTGTGTACTTCGATTTGGCGGCCAATATAGCAATTTGCCTCACACAACTTGGTTAGAATTTTCAAACTGCACCGATTAATCAAGAATCATGATTAACAGAAAAAAACCTTATATATATATCGTAGAAGTAGAACATGTAGAGACAATCTTCTATCTAATAAAGTAAAGAAGCCACCATGTGCACAAGTTAATCGGTGAAAAAAGAGATTATGCCAGGATCATTACACTTCCTTAATACAATATTTTTCTTTGAAAATCCTTAACCCACATTCCTTCTTTAGGAAACAAAATATTAAAAGAAACATGCAAAATTATTCCTATATACTGCCGACGCGCACCGAAAATTCTGTGACGGCAGACGATGGTGACGACGGCGGGATGTTGGGGTCGGGGTTAGGCCCAGTCGGGACCATCCTTAGCACCGGAAATTCTATGACGGCAGACAGCGTCGGCGCCCTATCGTAGGGGTTTTCGAAAGGAATTTGGAAGTTCGGCGGTGACCCTAGGGTAGGGTGGACAGAATCGCCCCCAGTAGGGCATTCCAACGCAGGTGGTGGGGGCCAGACGATGGGTGGGTCGAAGAAGGGCGGCTGGTCGATGCCAACTGCCGCACCGACGCTGTGGAGGGGAGCATCACCAGGAGGAGCAGAAGTAGCACCACCGCAACGGCGGTCGTGTGTCTGGCCATTGATTGTAGCTACCTTAGGTTGATGTTGTGACTGTGTTTCAACACTACGTACGTGCGGGGGGTTATATATACGCGTAGGGGAGGCTTGATGCGATCAATATGGCAATTATTGTATGGCACAAATCAATTGTGCAATGGATTTGTACTTTCCAAAATTAGATGGAGTTTAATTGCTCGTATTTTCTGGGAAAGCGTGATGACATGATGATACTCCCTCCATGGAAAAATGGAAGGTGCAATTTGATTTGATATAGTCTCCAAGATTAAGTTTTGAAGCTTTTTTCATAATCTCATAAATGCATACTCCCACTTCTAACAGGTGGGACAAAGGATTTATGGGACCACGTTGTCATTGATGTGACTGAAAAAAGAGGAAATGTTAGTATAGTTGGAGTGGTGAGAGTGGAGAACGGACCACCGCCACCAACTCCTAATTAGAAGTAGTAGATATATATATATATATATATATATATATATAAATAAATCCAATATTGTCCCATTAGTCATAATCAATACCACATATCCATAACCAATTACTACCGCAGAAGTTTATCACCAAAATCATCTTTCCAACTACATCCGATTTATGATTTTCTTAAACATGTTTTTCCCATGCATAGTTGATATCACATATAGGTAAATATGCTTGATAAAAATATTAAAAATGAACAAAGATTGCTTGGCTGGATTTTGGTACAATTCGTCCTCACCCGTCAGCTGCTGATGGCCACCGGTCTGATTTGGATTAATTCTTGAAATTATCAATAATATATTTTAGTAGTGTTTTTCATATTTTACTTTGTCCAACCATTTTTTAATATTTTATTATTTAATATACTTGTAGTTCTTCTTTTAAATTTTGGTTATTTTTACATTTTTGACTTTTATCTGATGTTTATTTCATTGGGTTTATTCATCTCTCCAATTTTTATTAGGTTTATTTAATATAGATGTAACATCCCAAAATTTGAGTTTTCGAATGTTTGAATTTGAAAATGAACCATTTGCATTTTCCTTGAATTAATCAAAGCTTAATTTGAATTTTCTACTAAAAAAGATTTAATTTGATTAATCTATGCATAAAACAAAAGATTTCCAGTCAAAGTTGGGTTCCATATGCTCCAAGGAATGTTTTTGTATTTTTGGAGATTTTTCTGAATTTATTTGCTATTTATTTGATTTTATTTGTTTTTATTTAAATTTCTTAAATCAAAAATTGTTTTTATTTCGAAAATTCATTTCAAGCTGAATTTTTCGCTAGCCCGCTTCGCCCGCGTGTAAGCCCAGCTAGCCCGCACCGCGTGAACCGTTGGATAGGTGTCACATGTGCGGTCCAGATTGCGCCACGTCGCGCCACCACCGAAAATCCTAGCTTCGCCGGTGTCCGAGTCCCGCACGTCGCCGCCGCATGTTTTCCTCTCTTTGAATGCCTCCCCAGGCCTATTTAAGGCACCGCCGCACCCCCTCTGAGGTTCTCCTTGTTGTGTCGCACCCACCGCCCTATTTCGCGTCGCCCCGGACCTCTCCGTTGCTTCGTGCGCCCTCGCCGGAGTTCGTCGCCATAGCCGAAGCCTTCCACCGCATCAATTTCCACCGTCAGTCCATCTCCGCCCCTACTGTTTGCGCCATCCAGTTCGCCGAGCTGCAGTCATCCAAATCCATTGAAGAACTGAGCCGATCCGGTACTGATTCGTCGTAACCCGCGGCGTCTTCTTCGGCGACGGCGAGCTCAAGCCTCAGCACCGCCGTGCGAAGCCGAGCAGTCGCCATGGCCATCCAATCCAACGCCGCCGCTGGATGCGCGACACGTGGCAAGCCGCATGGCAGCTGTGCCAGCCGAGCCACTGCGTCAGCGCTGATGTCATCTCCCTTGCCGCGTCAGCCCTAGCCGCTATTTCGTAGACCCGGTCCACCGTAAACCGGAGCTTCCTGTGGACTCAGTCCATGGACCGAGGGTCCCATGCGTCACTGCATTGACACAATAAACCCGATTTTCCTTTAGAAATAATTCCCGAAATTATCCTTTTTTTGTTTTTCTTTGATTTAATTTTCGAGGGCTCATTCTCCCTCATACAAACTCCAATAGAGGCGATTCAAAATTCTAAATTTTTCTAAAATCAAGATCTACCTTCTAGAGCCATAAATTTTCAGTTTTGTGCTTGTTTGAGTCTCTTTTTGGTATTTATTTGGTTTTGTTGCTTTCTTTTTCGTAGACGCTATTCCCGAAGGATCGAACGGAGAATTTGAAGACCAAGACATAGCAATAGATCATCCAGGCAAGTTGTAACCTTTGATCATATTGAACCTATGTTTGCAAAAGTACTTTGTTTTATACAATTGCATGCTATTTGTGTATCAATGATTATTTCATGGGAATAGCTATATACCTAATTGATATTATGCCGCCTTGATTATTGGAATGTCATGTATCCATTGTTAAACTTAGGTTGGGACATTATTAGTTGGACATGATCACATTACCAACACTGGGTTATTGTAGCTAGCTATGCTTAGACCTGCTTAGTTATACGATGGGATTCATATCACATGTTGAATAATGTTAATCTTGACTTAATGAGATATTGAATTGTGGCCAATAGCCATTGTTGTAAAATTTGTTGTACCATGGTAGGGTTGCCATTGGTCTTGGTCGAACGAATTTATTTTCCCTCGGGCAAGTGATCGTGCAGTAAAGAGGGTGCTTTTAGCACATTTAGAATGTGGATGTCTTGCCTGAGACAACTTAAGGACTTAATCTTTTGCGCCATTGAACTGAGTCTAACTGTACTACCACAAGTCTGGTATGGGACAGATCTGATTAATTTGCAATGTCTAGCCTTGAGTATTGCCAATTGGTGGTGTGGGTTCCAAGATGGACGGGTAGATTCGCATGGCACAAAAGGGGGCCCTGAGGGGCGAAACCTTAGCAGGCAGTACCAAGTTTCGACCGTGCATTGTAAAGGCTTTGTCATGATCTCTTTGCAGCACACCAAAGGAAGTGTGCTAATAACGTTGCACAAAGAGATGATCATGTCTTGTGGGTAAAGCTGTACAACCTCTGCAGAGTGTAAAACTATTCGAATAGCCGCGTCCGTGGTCATGGACATGCCCAGAAATTTCACATGAAGTATAGAGTATTTCATGAAATGTTGGATGGTAGAAATTGTTGGGATGTGAAAAGGGAGTTCACTATTGTTTTGTTGTCTAAATTTATACTGTTGAATTTAGTGGTTTGATAATTGTTTTAGAGGTGTAGGGTGATGCCTCACCATTCTGTTCATGTTGTCTTCCATTGATTTACTAGTTATTTATTATCTTTTCATAAATATGCTTCAAATCTATTTACTATACTTCAATTCAAGTTATTGCTTTCCGCAAAAGAACCATATGTCTATCCTTTGTTAAGCCTGCATGGATATATTGCATCATTCCCCTGCGGCTTGCTGAGTACTTTTTGTACTCACGGCTATACACCTTTGTTGATCAGTTGCTGAAGAAGGGCTAGGAAATACTGAATATCATGAGGAGGAATATTATGAAGACTAAGTAGATTAAGAAGACGTTTCCTGACGATTGCCTGTGGCATGTAGAATGGCCTAAGTTATTTTATTTTTGCTGCAACAGTTTATTTGTTTCTTAAGCCCTTAAGGCATAGTGGTGAAAACTTTGACCATAAAGTCTGATGCTTTATTTAATAATAGTTTGCCTCTTTCTTAGTTAATTCGTTGAATGATATGATATTTCATTTATGTTTCCACTGTGTGCACTAGCGTGATCCTGGACTAGTGCAGTATACACAGAGGGTTTCGGATTTGCAAATCCGGATCCCGACAAAAGATGATGTCCAGATTTTGGGTGAAAATTCCCTCCCCTTTTTTTCTTTTCTCTTCCTCTACTGGTCACGCATACTCCCTGGATCCTCTTTCTTTTCGCCTTCTTATTCCTTATCCTCTCCTCCTCTCTCTCCTTTTCCCTCCCTCTCTTCTCCTATCTCTCATACCTGATCTGACTCCTCTCGCTTGCTCTGGCCGGTGCCAGTCGTCGGTGCCTCCTCCTCTCTGGGCCCTGCCTTCCTCGGCCTACCGCCACCTGCGCCCTGCCCCATCGGGTCGTCGTCACCTGCCCCAGCACATGTGGCCTTGCGAGTGCACAAAAGCACGCGGTTGGGCCATGGCATCCTGTGCCACGCCCGCATGGCTGCGCCCCCCCCTTCTGCACCCTTGTGCCATGGGTCGCCTCCTCGGACTGGCTGGCCTTGCCGTCAGCCACCTCCTCACGACCGAACTTCCCCCCTCTCTCATAGCCGAGGTTCTCCCCGGCCTCACCTTGGCTGAGCTCCTCTAGGGTCGAGCTCTCTCCTACAAAGGGTTGGTAAGAACCCTAGCTTGCCCCCTCCCCTTATTTCTTATGGAGCATATTAGTGATTGTTAGTGCATAAAGTGATGTGAATGGGACAGGTATACACTATTGTTTTGGGTCGATGATGATGTGTGTGCTAGTTGGATGGCAGGATGGTGATATTGTAGCGGTACCCGTGGTTCTTGTCACATGCCGGGGAGTGTGAGAAGTCCGTAGGAAAGCGCAATGCCGCCCTTGCAACCACTACTACTGAGACCACCTTGGTTGCTACTGCCATAGTGTCTATGCTAGTGTTGTACTGCTATACTCTCTACTTTGCTACTAGAGGCTAACAATGGTTGCTTACATGGATCGTGAAAATGGGTGTGAGGGTTGGGAATGGTGAGGATGTTGAGGTGGTGGCCATGCACTTGAGCTCCCTTGCTTGTGGTTCCTTGCTTGTTTGCTTGATGAAGAATGGTGGAGCCTGGCTTCCTGTTACCTTGCTTCTTGTGGTGGCTTGTGGCTTTGTGTGCTTGCCTCCTTGTTCCTAAGGGGCTCCTGGTGTTTGCTTCTCCTAGTGGTTTGGTGCTATTGGTTGTGCTTGTGTAAGTTCAAGCTTAGTTGGTTTTGGTGATTGGTTTTAGATTAATGCTTAATAATTGTTTAATGACAAATCTAATTATTATGAGACTAATATGTTTATTTAGCTTTATTTTTATTAGTCTCAAATTTGTATGGAAAATGGAAAGCCCAAGGTATGCACTCATATTCATTTTATTATCCTATTGCATACTTAGGATTCAAGTTAAAGGATGAACTCTTCCATTGTTTATACGTTAAAGATGTGCATTATGTTTCCAATTCCATATATTACATGGATGCATACATCTAGGAGGAGTTCGTACTTTTACTTGATATTTCAATAGTATTGATCCATGTCTTCTTACCAAATAATATAAAGGATCAAGACATTGAAACAAAACCTTGAGTATATATTAACTTGCCTAGTTGTAGTATACTCATGGTATCTTAGGATAAAATCCAATGCATTCTAAATTATAAATTTTGCATATTGATTCAAAGCAAATTATTTATATGCACAAGTTTTTGTGGAGTTTATCCTATTGTTGATGGTATTAAAAGTATTGATCCCTTTGCTATCCATCAAATTGAGTACATAAAACTTGTGTAGTTATATATACTCATATCAATTTAAATGAAATTTAAATTGAATTCGGTTATCTTTCAATCAACCAAAGAACGTTTCATCATGTATTGATGGTATTCTTTGTTGATTAAGGACAAACGAAAAGTTCTCGAGTATAATGAAGCATTAGTTGCATCAAAGTACTCAAGACACAATTAATCATTCAAATTGGTTTGGGTCGCGCTCAATCGATCTTGGAGCATCCATTATGTGCTAATTGAATGCAATTGATGATTGAGACAACCGTGTTTGTCGAACTAACTATTTTTAATGAGTTGTGGATATATGATTAGTCCAAGGGATGATGAAGACTTGGATGGTATCATGTGTTGATAGACATCAAGTCAAGGCAAGGGACAAGGACGTCGTCATGTGTTGATGAGCGTCAAAAGGAGATCCCGAAAAGAAGAGAAGAGGAGGTTCATCATGTGTTGATGAACAAGACAAGACTCGATCCTCGAGAGAAGATGATTGGATATCATAGAAGCTCCAAGTGGATCGCTATAGGCAAAGGTATAACTAGACAGGATAAGGATGTGTTCCTAGTCTTTTGGTGGTTGGTTGAGAGACCGAGTTTCTAGTAAGGTTTGCCGTACTATTAAGAGGGGTTGAGTCATTTAGCTTGAGCTTCATCATGTGTTGATAAACTCAATCCGGTTCACTCTAGCTCACTCTCTTAGTTGGATTTTGCATGAAGTTCGTATTTGTATGTGTTGCAAATAAGGGAGCTCATGCTTGCTTCTTATTGAATCTTAATTGATTTGGAGTTTGTTTGGAGCTATGGATTTGCATGTGTTGCAAAAAGGAGATAGCTCATGAAATTTGGTTTAAGTGGTTTTTGCATGGAGCTAAGTTTTGCATGTGTTGCAAAAGAAGATAGCTCATGCAACTTGATTTTTTTATGATTGTTGCTTGCATGGAGCTAGATATTTGCATGTGTTGCAAATAGAGAGCTCATGCATCGAAGTCTTAGCTTGTGTCTTGATCATGTGTTGATCATCACAAGGCTAAGATAGGTTTATACTTTGTGTTTGCAAAATGTTGATGTTTATGATTCTTATCTTGGATCATGAGATAAGCTTTTACAAATGTGTTTTGGAAAGCGTTTTGCAAATGAGCTGGAAATTATGGGATTTGATCCTAGAGCATGTGTTGGCATTTGCAAATGTGTTTTGCAAACTGTCGTGCTCATGTGTTGATCATTACATGGCTAGAGGATTGATCTCATAGATTCTTGGTTTATTTGCAAATGTGTTTTGCAATTAAGTTGAAGCTTTAATGCAATTCTTTGGAGCATATGAATAGGGTTTATAAATGTGTTTTGCAAATTATCTTGATCATTTGTTGATCATCACATGGGTCAAAGAATCAATCTTTGAAAGTTTAGAGAAAAGTTTTTGTGAAAAACTTGATTTTCTCTCTGTGGCCGGCACTACGGCCCATGGGGGTGCGGTACTGCCGCAAGGCCGGTAGTACTGGCCCTAGGGCAGGTAGTTATAATCCAGAGGAGATGTTTTTGGGCTCTGCCCGGCCGGCACTATCGCCCCATGGGAGCGGTACTGTCGCTCGGCCAGCACTACCGGCCCCAGATGGGTGGTAGTACCGGACTGTCTAGGCAACGGCTAGTTTTCTGACCGTTGCACCAGAGGCCGGCACTACCGGCCCTACATGGGCGGTAGTGCCGGGTTTTGCTAAAAAATACCCGATTTTCCCCCAATGGCTAGTTTTCATGTGATGGGGCTATAAAAGGACCTCATGGGGTGCAAGGGTTGTGCGGCTGGTGAGGTTGTGCATGTGTTGCATACCCACATTTGGTTTTTGAGCTAAGAGCGAGTCTAATTTGCTTGTGTTGCAAATTAGAAGTGGATTTAGAGCTCTTTGTGCATGTGTTTCACTTAGATAAGAGCCTTGTGCATGTGTTGCACTCGGTGATCACCATTGTTATGTGTTGCACTTGGTGTGATTCAAGCTAGAAGGCTTGACCTATTCTCTTGGTGTTTGCCGACACCTAGACGGCGTTGAAGGCGTCGTGTGCGGTGACTTTCTCAAGGAGATTGTGAGAAGGCCTGGCAAAGTTGTGAAGGTCGGAGCTCACCTACCCGGAAGGGAAAAGAGCAACCACTAGTGGATTCGAGGTGGGTGCTCCATTTGTGGAGCTGGTCTAAAGTAGTTTGGGCTTGCCTCAACATGGACTAGGGGAGACCGGCAAGTCTCCGAACACCACGGTAAAAAGTATTGTGTCTCCTTGTGGTTTGCTTCCTTGTGCTAATTTACATTCAAGCAATTTATATTCATAGTATTAAATTGATTGATTGCTTGATTGCCTTTAGGATTGCAAATTATTGTTAGATACATAATTAGTTAGTGCACTTAGTGAGCCTAGTTGATTTAGGCCTTAATTGTCAAAACCTTAGTTTATCACTTCTGCATTATTTATTGTTAGGGCTTTGTCATAAGGATGCTTAGGCGTTTGTAATAAATTAGAGAAGAAATTTTAAGAAATTTTAATACCGCCTATTCACCCCCCTCTAGTCGGCATCCTCGACCTTACAAGTGGTATCCGAGCCTTGTCTCTCACTTTATTAGACTTAACCGTCTAGAGAGCAAGGATGACGACTAGTGGTTTAGTGCACTACACCGATTCACCTATGCTTAATGGTTCTAATTATGTCTCATAGAAATGCTTTATGATTTCTTATTTTAAATCTATGAGCCCCAAATATGGTGGACCATAGATGTGGGCTTTTCTCTTCGGTTGAACGTGGTTGCTTCAACTAAAGGAGAAGAGAAATGCCTACATCTCGATGCTCAAGCTACTAATATTTTATTTAGTGTTGTGGACGTAGATGCGTTTAATAAAATATGCAATCTCAAGAGCGCTCACGAAATATGGACAAAGCTTCAAGAATTATATGATGTGTCCACATCCCCTAGTGAGGATTACCTAGAAGAATGGGAATCGGGAGATGAAACTTCAAGCTCCATCTCAAATGATGAAGAACCGACAACACCATTGACTTCAATGTCTACCTTAAGCGATGATGAGCCTACCACTCCATCTCCTCAATTGCGGTGCTTCATGGCAAAAGGAAATGTTGAGGTAAGCGATGACGAAGAGCCCACTTACGATGATTTGATGAATTTATTAGAGGAGCTCAATGATTATCTTGGAAAAGAGAAAGCTAAATATAAGATTTTGAAGCTTGAGCATGTCTCACATCAAAATGATTATAATGTGCTTAAAGAAAATCATGAATCCCTCCTTCTCAAGGAAATCATTAAGCCAAGAGTGGACATAGGAATTTCTTGTGATATTCTAGATGATATGTCATGCTTAAATAATAATTCTTGCATTTCATCTAAGATAGAAATGTCCACCTCTTGTGAGGATTTAATTGATATGCCTTGTTGCTCAAATGAATTTGCTTCAAGTTCTTCTATATGTTTAGAGACAAATCTTGTAGAGGAGAATAGAGAGCTCAAGGTACAAGTCACTCAATTGAGAAGTGACTTAGAAAAGTGCTAAAAGGGGAAGACCACCCTCGACGACATTCTATGCAAGCAACGTGCCTTGCAAGACAAGAGAGGGATCGGCTACATGTCCAAGAAGGAGAATAGCAAGACAAGGCACAACGCAAGACACTCGAAGACCATCAAGTGCCTTGGTTGCAACAAGAAGGGACACCTCACCTCTGTGTACCCTGACAAAGTGGAGAACAAGTCCACATCACAAACAATGAGGCAAACCGGCAAGGAGCAAGATAAGAGGACCAAAAGAGGACCTAATAGCATCACTTGCTTCAATTGCCGGGAAAAGGGACATTTCGGTAAGGATTATCCCAAAGGTACCACTCCTAAGCCCATTATTGTTAATGATCATTATTTGCTTAGGAAGGACAAAAATGGCAATGTGTTTGCTAAATTTGTCAATTCTTGTAAGTGCTTAAAAATAATGATAATCATTTGCTTAGGAAAAATAAATCTAGAAATGTGTTTGCTCAAAATGTTAGATTTCCTAAGACCATGAAAAACCATGTTGATCACATACTTAGGAAAAATAACAGTAGCAAAACATTTGCTAGATGTACTGGTTTCTCTAAGCTCATTTATTGTAATGATCATCATGTGCTTAGAAATGATAAAACTAGTAATGGGTTTGCAAAAATTGCTAGAACTCCTACGCCTCCTAAATTCAATGCCAATAATTCACTTAGGAGGAATAACAATTGCAAACCATTTGCTAGTTGTGTTAGTTCACCTAAAACTATTAATGTTAGGGCCATTTGGGTCCCTAAATCTATTGTGACTAACATTGGTGGACCCAACCAAAATTGGGTACCAAAAAGTGCTTGAAAGATTTTTTAGGTGCTTGGAGATGCATTGGAGGTTTGGCTCAATCAAGAAAAAGATGACTTCATCATTTGCAATATGGAGTCAAGCATGAAAACGATCACACCAATCATGAACCAATGCTATCTCGGTAACAAGTAGTTAAATTGATTTTTTAGCTTATAGCCTTGTGTAGGTTATAGTGCTTTATCTTGAAAATCAATTTAAATTGCCTGTTCATGTTCTTGCTCATGCTTTTTAGTTGTATTAATTTCAATCTTGAGAAAGTTGGGAAGTGGCACATTAAGGGGGAGTGCTAAATCATAACCATTTATATCACATCCCTATGTGTCCATATTTATGTAAGTGCTAATATATGTTTTCAAAAATCAAGCCATTTTAGCCAAAACTCAACATTTGTATATCTATTAATAATGTTTTGAAGAAAAAAACTAGTTGAGAATGGTGTACAAATTTTTTTTATATGTTTTCCAAAAGTATTGGTTTAACAAAAATCTATTTTACAAAGAAAATGCGTTTCTAGTCCAAAAGCTAGTTACTAGTATCTTGTTTTGGCTTTAATCTTATAATTTTTGTAGAATTAAATGTAAAAGGATTTTGAAAACAATTTCAAAACAAAAAACCTAGAGTTGGTCATTCTTAACAACTTTCGTGTTCAAAATATTTTCAAAATACCAACCAATCAAAAGTTATTTGATTTAGAAACTCACCCAAAAACTAGTTTTGACCTATATTGGTCATATTATTACACTTTGTGAGTTTCACCTTTTGGACCAGATCTTGTGTAGTATCTTGGTTCAAAATGGTATTTTTAGACTCATACATAAAATTCAAACCTCTATATCTTATCTCTTGCTTCATTTGAATTCTTGTGTTGTTGAAATTTGGCTTTGCTTTATTAGTGGTTCATTAAAAGGACCCTTTTGGTCAAAAGTCAAAATCGTATTTTTCAAAAGGCCCAAATTTGCAAAGCTTTGTAAAAGTGCTCTATTATGTATTTCAAATATTTTACAAGCGTTAAAGTCAAAAAATTCTATGTTGAAATCAAATTTGGCCAAAAAGCTTTGCTTTGATTCAAATGACCTAACTATGCTTATTATTTGATTTTGGTATTCAAGTTGGATTTCATTATCTTTATAAGTGGTATCATGGCTTCTACAAGTATTTCAAATCCTTCAAGCCATGAGAATTTAAATGTCTATGAAATCCAAGATTGGAGTTGCACTTTGAGGCCCTTTATGAAATTTTGATTTCCTTTTATGCCTCAAAGCACATTTTGCCAAAATCTATTTCAAAAGAAAAATATTTTTCAAACAAAAGTTGTCTTGAAAAGTTTAAAATAGTCCAAAGATTTATTTCTTGAAAATTTGAAATCATTTGGACTTCATTTGAAAAGATTTTCCAAAAAATTACATTTCAGTCTGCCGAGGTCAGTACTACCGCACCTGGACGGTGGTAGCACCGGAAAGTCTTGCACTACCACATCTGTATGGTGGTAGCACTGCACCCCGGCACTACTGACCCTGTGTGAGCGATTGTGCCGGTCTGGCTGATTAGTTCTGAAAAATTTCTGATTTTCAAAATTGACTTTGGGATATCTTTTGATTGGAGTTTCCTTTTTCAAAATTTCCTTTTGGAAAAGATTTTTATGATCCCAAAGTATCTTTGTGCAAAAATTCCAAATCATTTGAAAAATATTTGACAATGTTTCAAGTGGTATCAACTTGGTTATTTTTTTTGAAAGGTTTTCAAACCAGTTCAAATTAAAAGGTTTTGGTTTTAAGTGGTACCGACTTGGTCCCTTTTGAATTGATTTCAAGAGGTATCTACTTGGTATCTTCTAGCAAGAGCTTTTCAAAACAAAATTTGTGCATGTTCAAATGCAAATAGCTCCATATTTCACCTCTTGAATCTTATGGGAGCTTATTTTAATCAAGTTTTGTTCATTTATCTCCAAGTGGTATCTCTAAAATCAAGTTTTGTTTGCTCCGATACCTTTGAATTTTCTAAATCTTTGAGAGATCATTTATTCAAACCAAAATTAAGCTAAGGGGTATTGTTGTGTTTTAACAAATGGTATCTTCTACCCCTATGCATTTTAAAGTTCACATAGTAATTCAAACTCATCCATATGAGTTTCCCTCTTTGAGCTAAATTGTAAGTTCAATCTCTCAAGGACTGTATGTGTGAGATCCTTTGTAAATTGAAATACATGAAGAGGAGAATTCCATGTTTGAGCATTTGTAACATCCCAAATTTTGCTTTTATTGGATTTATTATGCTTTTCTCTTATTAATGAATTTTCTGGGATTTTAATTAATTCATTTTGTATTTATTGAATGGAGCCTTTTGCTATCTTTTAATTATTCAGAGAAAAGTATTAATGATACTTTGTCAAAAATATTTTATTTGAGTTCCAAATGTCCCAAAGTATTTTCTAGAATTTTTTCGTATTTTTCCTAGTATTTTTGCTATATATTTTGGCTTTGTTTATTTATATGAATTGTTTTATTCAAAATCATTTTAAAATATGATGAATAGTGTTGGGTCTAAGCCCATCGGTCTGGCCCATTAGTCCGCGCCGCAGCTCAGCCCGTGCCGGCCCATGTGGCCTGCTCTGCCGAAACCCTAGGATCGTGACCGTCGGATCGAGATCCAACGGCCGTGCCTTCTCTACGTCGCCCGCGTGTTTCAAGCCATCGATAGCCGCCGCGTGGACGTCTGCGATGCTTCCACATTGCTCTTCCGTATCCCCGCCGGATTTCGCCGCCATATCCGAGCGAACCTCGTTTCGTGCAAGATTAGCGGAAGTCGAGGCCGCTATTTAATGTGCCACTGCCACCCCTGTGTTGCGCACCCGAGACGCATCCGTAGCCCTAGCGCACGCATCCCGAGCCACCGCCGTTCACCCGCTGTGGAATATATGGAACCAGGTATCTTCAAGACCGGCCCAGTATCGCCCAAGGAGGAGACAGGTCCAAGCAGAAGGCCCAAAGGACGGGCCCACAAGAATTGCTACAAGACGGAAGGGACACGCCCAATAGACAGTCGAATATGTATTTAGATATAAAAGATACAGTTGTAATCCGAGTCGTTATTAGGGTAGATAAAGATGTAAACTCTATCCTGTAACCGACTAGAATCTAGTAACCGATCGGAATCTCCTAACCGATCAGGACTCTGTAAGCCGTCATGACCCCCGCTATATAAGGGAGAGGGCGGGCAACAACGTAGGGAGAGAATCATCAAGCCTTAGAGCATAGCACACCTCATATCTCCCAGAGCACATTGCGCTTTGAGCATCATTAGATCCAAGAGATCTGCATAATTCCAGCACACAGGATTAGGGTATTACCTCCATCGATGAGGGCCTGAACCTGTCTAATGCCTTATCTTGTGTGACCTTCAAGTTTGAGATCTAGCGCCTGCCCCATAATTTTATTGCCGACTACAAAAGTCGACAGTTGGCGCGCCATGTAGGGGCAGCACTATAATCTTTTCCTACAGACTCGATGGCAGCAATCGGCGGATTCATCGCCACCTTCGTCTCCGGCCAGGCCTTCAGCTTCGGAAGTCTGGATTTTGTCACGGATACGCGCGGAGAGCTTGTCTGCCTGGTCCAAAGCCAGATCCAATCTAGTGAAGATCAGGCCAACCCATCTCAGGTATGCCGCTCTGACTCACCCAGAAAAACAGTCGGCATTGTGAGGAACTGCTGCGATTTTCGTGGCGTCTTCGCAATCGAGGAGCAGAGGACCGATCTCCAACAAGAAGACCAAGAGGCTGCGGAGGAAGATCGCCTTCGTAAGGGTAAGGAGGTGCAGGTGCGATCCCTTCGATCGCGCGGCCGCAATGTCCGCGAGGACATCCTGTAGTCCAGATTGGGAGACCAATCCACCTTTCGCACGCCGATGCAGAACGTCGTCGCCTCCAAGACGCTTCTCGACACGCTGGACCCAATGATTGCATCGGACAGCCCGGCGGCCCCGATCGTGGCCCAGATCAAGGCCATGGTGACGACGGCAGCCATCTATCAGAATCAGGAAAAGCCGGTAGGTGAAGCGCACTCGCGCTCCCACGCGGCTACTCGTGGTCGCCATGGATCGATCGCAACGACCGTAATAACGGCAGTCGGCGCCATACGCTAGCACTCGGCGATGCTCGCCGAATTATCAACCGCGACCTCCGCCAAGACATCACCGCCAAACGGCAGGAGCGGGACGAAGAAGAGCGACGCGGGCGCCACGACGACTACGAGCATTTCGGCACCAGCTGTGATCACGAAGACGACGACCATAGAGACTATCATCGTCGGGGTCGGAACAACGATGACCGTTGAGCCATGAGCTCGCCGCACCGAACTCCGCCCCAGCGCGTTGAAGACAATCGCCGAGCCAAAGGCTCGCCACGCCGGTCTCCCTCTCATCATGATGAGAGATCTATTGACGGGATCTGAGCGTTCACTCCCCGGTTGCGCCGAGTGGTTTGGCCCGAAGGTTTCAACCCCAAGGGCATCGTGAAGTTTGATGGGGAGCGAGATCCAGAGGCTTGGCTGCAGGTCTACGCCCTGGCAGTCAAAGTAGCCGGAGGAAACCAGAACGTGATGGCGAATTATCTGCCAGTCAATCTCACCCCCTCGACTCAAGCATGGCTCACAGGACTTCCGGCGAACTCGGTGGATTCCTGGAGCGACCTCTGCGATCAGTTTATCACGAACTTCCAGGGAACCTACGAGAGGCCTGGCACCCCGTGGGACCTATATCAGCTTCACTAGAAGAAGGACGAAATGCTGAGAGATTTCATTCGGCGTTTCATGCAGAAGAAGAACAACGTCAGGGACGTGTCTGAAGCGGTGGTAGTGGCGGCCTTCCAAAAAGGGGTAAGTGATCCTGATCTAATCAAGAAAATGTTCAGGAAACCCCCAACCTCTGTGAAGGAGATGTTTGCACTGGCCGATCGCTACGCCACGGCCTCAGATGCCCTGGCCGAGCACCAAGAGGATAGCCCGCAGCAGAAGAACAAAGGCGACAAGCTCAAGTCCTCCAAGCACAGAGATAAGAAGCAAAAAGGCGAGGAGCTAGTCGCAGTAACCGACCGTGACAGGCCCCGAGCCCCGCGGACGAAGGCACCCGATTATAATTCTGTCATAGAGGCGATCTACCCTTTCCACCCAAAGGGAAAGCACGCGGCCAAGGACTGCTTCACTCTGAAGCGTTTTGCACGTGAAAGTCACAGGCAACCAGCTCCAGCGAAGGATGAGGCTGCCAAGAAGAAGGACCCCCCCAGTGAGGACGATTTTCAGGAGCCCTAGCTCAAGCTGAATTACATTTATGGGGGCTCCACCGGATATGAGTCCAAGCGGAAGCAAAAGCTTACCGTTCGGGATATCAATGCGGTGGAACCAGTAGCCCCCAAATATTTAAAGTGGTCCGAGGTACCGATCACGTTTGACCGCTCGGATCACCCCGATCAGGTTCTACATCTGGGTAAGTTCCCTCTAGTGCTTGATCCTGTTATCCGCAGTGTAAAGTTAAGGAAGGTCTTGATCAATGGCGGGAGTGGGCTCAATGTCCTGTTCGCCAAAACCCTCGATGATATGAACATTCCCCGCTCCGAGCTAAGGCTGAGCACTCAGCCGTTCCACGGAGTGATCCCTGGGGCATCTTCATTTCCACTCGGGTAGATTTCTTTTTCCGTCACTTTCAGCACCAAGGACAACTACCGGACCGAGTACATAAGTTTCGAGGTGGCCGATTTTGAGACAGCGTACCACGCTATCTTGGGAAGGCTCGGTCTGGCTAGATTCATGGCTGTCCCACACTACACCTATCTGGTGATGAATATGCCGGGACCCAAAGGCGTCATCACGGTTCGCAGCGACATCAAGCAGTCCTTGCAATGCGATCGAGAGAACCATGAACTTGCTGAGTTGCAGGAGGCGACCGCCGAGACAAAGAAAATCCAGGCAGAAGCCGCTACACTGCGGGAAGAAGGCGGTGTCCTGTCCAAGAAGCAAGCCACGTCAGGTATGAAGCCCGGCGAAGGAACCAAGAGAATCATTCTTGACCCGTCCGATCCGTCTAAGACGATTTTGATCGGGACAGGGCTCAAGGACAAATAGGAAGGCGCAATTGTCACCTTTCTCCAGGCTAACAAGGACATCTTTGCCTGAAAACCATCCAACATGCCGGGTGTTCCAAGGGAGGTGATCGAGCATTCACTGCACGTCGACGAAAAGGCAAAGCCAATCAAACAAAGGCTTCGGTGATTCATTCCGGACCGCCGGAACGCCATCAAGCAGGGGATCACTAAGCTTTTAGCTGCATGTTTTATCAAAGAGGTGTATCATCCTGATTGGTTGGCTAACCCTGTATTAGTGCAAAAGAAGAATAAAACTTGGCGCATGTGCGTTGATTATACTGATCTCAATAAGGCATGCCCGAAGGACCCCTTTGGGTTACCTCGAATTGATCAGGTGGTTGACTCGACCGCCGGGTGCGAAATTTTGAGTTTTCTCGATGCCTACTCAGGATACCACCAGATTCGCCTAAAAGCGGAAGATCACATCAAAACTTCATTCATCACGCCTTTCGGAGCCTTTTGCTATACCACGATGGCGTTTGGATTGAAAACTGCTGGTGCAACGTACCAGCGGGCAATACAGCGGTGTTTTCATGCCCAGCTCGGGCGCAATGTGGAAGCATATGTGGATGATGTCATGGTGAAGTCTAGAGAAAGGAAGGACCTTATTGCTGACCTGACCGAGACATTCGAGAGTCTAAGGGTTTTTAGCATGACGCTTAATCCCGAGAAGTATGTTTTCGGAGTATCTTCGGGAAAACTGCTCGGGTTTATCGTATCACAGCGAGGCATCGAGGCCAACCCAGAGAAGATCAGGGCCATATCAAAAATGGAACCGCCGACTTGCCAAAAGGACGTCTAGAAGCTTACAAGATGCATGGCCGCACTCAGTAGGTTCATTTCCCGACTGGGTATGCGAGGTATGCCTTTCTTTAAACTCCTCAAGAAGCAGGACAAGTTCCAATGGACTCCAGAGGCACAACAGACGTTTGAAGACTTGAAGACCTTCCTGACGACGCCCCCGGTCTTGGTTTCACCGATGCCGGAGGAGCCCTTGCTACTTTACATCGCGGCAACGACTCATGTAGTCAGCGTCGCGGTCGTTGTAGAAAGGGAGGAGCTGGGCCACGTGCAGAAGATCCAACACCCGGTCTACTTCGTCAGCAAAGTCCTGAGCGAATCCAAGGTGCGGTATCCGCAAGTGCAAAAATTATTGTATGCTGTCCTCCTGACGTCTCGCAAACTCAAGCACTACTTTCAAGAGCATACTATTTCGGTGATCACCTCCTTCCCAATAGGAGATATACTTCACAACCAGGAGGCCACTAGGAGAATTGCAAAGTGGCGGTCGAGCTTGGAACTTTTGATATCTTATTCAAGCCTCAGATCGCCATAAAGTCTCAAGCTCACGACTTCACTACCGAGTGGGATGAGCTTCAAAGCCCAGGTTACCAAGGAGCTCGAGTCATCGACAATGTACTTTGATGGTTCCTCATGCTCACGGTAGCGCGGGGCTGGTATCGTGCTCATATCACCAAGCGGAGAAAGGTTGAGGTACGTTCTTCAAATACTTTTTCCCACTTCAAACAACGCCGCCGAGTACGAGGCACTCATCCATGGGCTCCATATCGCCATATCACTCGGTATTCGACGTTTGGCAGTTCGCGGAGACTCAATGCTAGTGGTCAACCAAGTGCAAAAAGAATGGTCCTGCATCGAAGACAACATGGTAGCCTATTGCCAGGAGGTATGCAAGCTAGAAGGTAACTTTGATGGCCTGGAACTTATTCATGTGCTCCGCCGTGACAATGAAGCGGCCAACGAGCTAGTAAAAATGGGATCCTGCCGATCTACAGTGCCCATGGGAGTATTTGTCGAAGAAATTTACAAGCCCACGATTAGCACTCGGTCGAAGACGGACGCCCCAGCCAAGAATAGCGTAGAAATAGAAGTCCTAGTCATTACCCCTGATTGGACAGCTCCGTATCTGGACTATTTGACGAAGGACGAACTACCCAAAGACCGCGTGCAACCTGAACGAATAATGCGCCGAAGCAAGGGCTATGCGGTGATCAAGGAAGAACTCTATCGCAAGAGCTCCTCTGGTGTACTACGACGGTGCATATCAGAACAAGAAGGGAGAGATCTTCTCAAGGAAATCCACTCGGGAGTTTGTGGGAATCATGCGGCGTCATCAACCTTAGTCGGCAAAGCCTATCGTCAAGGATTTTTCTGGCCAACTGCGATCATTGACGCAGAGGACATCGTCCGGAGATGCGAAGGATGTCAGTTCTTTGCGCGTCAGATGAACAAACCGGCACAGGAACTACAGACTATCCCCATAACCTGGCCGTTTGCGGTCTGGGGGCTCGACATGGTGGGACCTTTAAAGAAGGCTCAAGGTGGTTATACCCATCTCTTCATGGCCGTTGGTAAATTCACCAAATGGGTGGAGGCCAAACCAGTCGCGACAATAATAGCAGCAAAAGCCAAAGAATTCTTCAACGAAATTGTGGTTAGGTTCGGAGTTCCAAACCGTATCATCACGGACAACAAAGACCCAATTCGTAAGCAGCAGATTTCAAGGCGGTGCGATTTAACTCGAATAAAAATCGCTTCAGATCAAGAGCTCCACACCAAGCAATGGGTAGGTCGAGCGAGCCAACGGCATGGTGTTACAAGGCTCAAGGCAAGGATTTTGATCGGCTAAAGCCATACGCCACTCTGGGTGCAAGAATTGCCTTGGTGACTGGGTGCGAACCACCCCCAGCAGAGCAACCGGCAATCACCTTTCTTCCCGTGTATGGCTCGGAGGCGCCCTCCCCACCGAATTAGAATTCGGATCCCCGTGGGTCCAGAGCTATGAAGAAGTCGCCGAAGAAAGCCGCTAGAGGACCTCGACCGACCGAAGAAGCCAGGGACGTCGCAACAATTCAGTCGGCAAAGTATCTCCAAAGCATACGTCGCTATCACGGTCACAATGTGAGGAGCCGCGCATTCTCCAAGGGAGATCTGGTCCTTAGAAAGAATCAGAAATGCGAGTATAAGCTCTCCCCAAGCTGGGAAGGCCCTTACGTCATCGATGAGGTGGTACGCCCTAGGGCTTACAAGCTCAGGCGAGAAGACGGCACGGCAGTCTGCAACACTTGGAACATAGAACAGCTACGTCGTTTTTTCACTTGAACTTTGTAATTCAATTATTTCTTTATGAATCAGAAGATCGATATTAAAGTTATTTTTTACATAATCTTCTCGTGATTTATGCGTCCGAGTGCTTCGCTCCTACGATTTTAAGACTCTGAGACATGCGCCACGGACCATGCCTCGTGAGCCCGAGGGCTGGACTAGTCGGACACGATATGTCAAAACCACTCGGAACAAGATGCATATTTAAAGCCAAAAATGCAAGAACAAGGAAACGCCTTTATATACATTCAATTTACAAGTCCAAAGTTTCTACAACAGACAAAGAGGTGTCCTTGACTTCCTCCCAAAGTTCGGCCACTCGGTCCTCATTTACGTTGCAGGCATAGCCCTCCTTGATAGCTTCAAGATCCACTCGAGGGTAAAGTGACCTTGTGATCACCAGAGCCTGGCTAGCACCATTGGTCGCCGCTTCTTTCAAAAGTCTCTTGAGCTCCTTGGGGGCTTCCTCCAAGCGATTGATAACTTGGTCCCTGCTGAGCGGCCTCTCGCCTTCGGGATGAAGCGAGCTCAGCAAGGGCCCCGAGGCTTCGCAGAGCTTTGAGCAAGACGTCTCAAGGGCGTTAACCTTGTCATTGAAAAAAGCAGATCGCGCGCTGCCTTGATCTTATAATCTGCAAGCAAGAGCAGGATTTCAAGGACCATGCAGAGGACGCATTTAAGATAAGAGAAGGTTGAGCAACCAAAATACCTTCCAATTCCTTTCCCGAGACTTCGAGCCGCCCCTGAAGCTTCACGACATCGTAATCTCGAGCTGACACGGATATAAGGAAATCAAAAACCAGTCGACCGAACGAGAAGTACGGGAAGGTTAAGAGATATTCACCCTGAGGAGCCGATAACATCCGCCTTCTCCTCCCGCAATACCGCAACTCGACCATGAGCCCGCGGCTCTACCGCATGCCCACCTTGATCTGCTCCACTCGCGCAGTATTCTGGCGGTTTCGACCTCGGAGCATCTTCCGAGGTACTCGGCCTTCTTTTAAGAGTGCTCCCTATTTTCTGCGATCAACACGGGAAAAGGTGACTACATGCTGACTCATATAAAAAAGAAAACGGCGAACGTAGAGAAGTGGTTACCCGGGCCAGGCGTGCGCAAGCCGTGGCATGACTGTAAAAGTCATTTCTCTCTTTTTCTTCCTCTTTCGAGTCGTCCAAGAGCTTCAAGCCTTCCTCCTCATCAACCCACGCAGCTTGCATTATGAGCTGAGGGCGAGCAGGAGTCGGCGGAACCCAGCATACATCTTCGATCTCAGGGGACGGACGAGGAGCCAGCTCCGAAACAGCGGGGCCTAACCCCGAGGCAGGAGGAGTCGGAGATGGCGCCAGGGGTTCGGAGGGCACTCCGGTGTCCCCAGGCGTGGCCCCCACGACCGGGACATGAGCCCCCGGGGGCCCAGCCCCCACAGGGGCCCTGGACGGCGTCCCGACAGGGACATCGAACGAAGGACCCCTACGAGAAGAACTGTCAGCGAACAAGCTAGCGAAACACGTCAAATAAGAGTCGATAGGGTAACAAACTGTAACATCGCAAAATTCGCCTAAATATTATTTTATTGTCATTTGTGCATTTTATGATTTTTCTGGAATTTATTTGGATTTTTCTGGATTTATTTGAATTAATTTTAAATTAAGTATATTGGTCCTTTGTCCAAAACTATTTAAAATTTATGCAAAGTTAAAATAAAGTTTTGCCAAAAATATTTTATTTGAGTCCAGAATATCTCAAAGTATTTTTGAGAATTTTGTTGGAATTTTCCTGGTTATTTTATTGCCTGAAACAAATCAAATGATTTTTTGTAATTATTTTAAATGAGAAATTCTTTAAAAAAGCCATTGAACAGTGTTGGGCCGGCCCGCGAACTATGCGGCCCAGACAGCCCGCGTAGCCCGTTTTGCCGCCGAAACCCTAACCCTAATCCGCCGACCGTTGGATCGAGATCCAACGGCCGTGCTTCACCACCGCCGCCGAGCGCCGTGGTCGTTGGTTGAGCGCGCGCGGACGCCCGGATGAGGCCGTCGCTCCGTATCGCCGCCAAGTCCGCCGCCACGCAACCAACTCGAAATAAGCCGCGCACGCCCCGTCGCGCTTATTTAAGGCACCGCCGGGCGCCAAACCTCACCCCGCGCCGCACCCGCTGGTCGATTCTCGCACGCCGAGACGCTTCGCCGCCCGCGGCGAAGCTCGCCGGAGTTGCCGAAGCCCCTGTCGTGGTTTCCGTTCGTTTTGCGCCGTCATCACGCTGTCCCGAGCCGTGCCGGTCCCAGATCCGTGACCCTTGGACCGTGATGCACCTTCCTCGCCGTTCCCTGCCTCCGGATCGTCACAGAAACGCCATCGCCGACGTCGTCTTCTCCGCTGCCGGTGAAGCTATGCCGCCGCATCGCCATCGCTGGGTTCGAACTCTTCCAGCCGTTCGATCTTCGTTTGACGCTCCGGGTCGTGCCGCGTGGGTAAGCGTCTTGGGTACCAGTAGCCGTCGGATCCAAATCGGGCGATCAAGCCGTAGCCGCGTGTCCCTTTGCCCAGCGCCGTCTCATCGGGCCTGTGTGCATCAGATCGCACCGGCGCCGCGACCAATCGCGTGCCGCCGCGTGTCGGGCGCAGAACCGAAGCGCCGTGGACCGCGTCTGCGGTGGACCAGAGGCGGTCACGTGGACCGAGTCCATGGATCGAGCCACGGTCGCGCGCGGTTAGTCCAGCCAGTGGCGACGCCGCATGACGCAGTTATTTGGTTTTTCAGTTCAAAGATAATTCGGTTAATTCTAATTTTCTAATTTCTGTAATTTCAGTATTTATTCAAACTTCAAAAGGCTATAACTTTTGCATCTTAACTCGGATTTGAATGATTCAAATTTCTAAAAATTTGTAAAATTGATATCTATTTAATGGTGAATTTTAATTGATTTTTGGAGTTCATTAGCTCTCTGTTTTGGTATTTATTTGCTTTTCTCCTCCGGTACGCGTAGACGTTGAATTGTGCGACGCTTCGGAGGAAGATCCAGCAACTCAAGAGCAAGCTCCAGATCAAGATCAGGACCTATTCCAAGGCAAGTTGTGCTTTGATCATGCTGAACCCATGTTTGTAAAATTGCTTTAATTGTTTTACCCTATTGCATATTATTTCAAGTATATAGTTGTTTCAAATTAAATTGGGCTTAGCTATTATACCAAATTGATCTATACCCTACCTTGTCTTCATATGCTATGATCTATTGTCACCCTAGTTTGGTTCAATATAGTTGGTTAGTAACGATAATCAACATGGGATTGTTAGACCGTATTAGTTGCTTAGCCATGCCACGTCATCACATGTGTTGGAATCATTAATAATTAATCTTGATTAATGGAATATGGAACAATGTTATGAACTTGTGTGTCATGTGGGATCACACGATGAGATTGAGTTGTTTGTGGCGAGTCATGTCACGCAACGATGTTGAATTGTTGATGGCACGTGGTGCTTGTAATCAACTTGTGTGATATTCATTTAGATTGGGGCAAGTGACAAAGGGCGAGTATGCCAAGGTGGGCCCGATGGGCAGAGGGTATGTGGATGTCTTGCCCTGATCACTCTAAGGACTTAACCTTGCAAGCCTTTGACCTGAGTCAATCATGCAACCACATATCTGGTATGGGCCAGCCTAGCTGATTAATTTGCAATGTCTTAACTTTGGTACTATCTTGGTCGGTGTGAGTTCCCGAGTTATGGAATAATTCGCATGGCGCAAGAGGGGGGGCCTGGATGTGGTAACCAGTCCCACCAGTGTTGAAACCTTAGCGGGTGGTACCGGGTTACATCAGCGCATTATAAAGGCTTTGTTATAATCACTCGCCTTTGTGGTGTATGGTTGTATCGCGTGGGTAAAGTGCATAACCTCTGCAGAGTGTAAAACTATTCGGATAGCTGTGCTTTCAGATTGAGCAATGCTCGGAATTACAGATTAAGGGTTAGCTTAATTAAATGGACAACTTGGTTGGGATGGCAGAATGCCATGTGGAAGACGGAACTTGACTTAGGATTGGAAACTTGGTTTACTTGAGAAATGCTGAATCTAATTACTACTGTTATTTGTTTTACAGTCTTTACGATCTATTTATTGTATTTGTCCATAAATGCTGCTTATTGCAAAATAGCCATGATAGCCTATCCTTTGGAATAAGCCTTGCATATAGTTACATAGAATTGCATGCTGTGCACAACTTGTTGAGTGCTTTAAGTACTCACTCTTGCCAACAACAATAATCAACAGTTGAAGAATCTACACCTGTATTGGAGGAGGAGCTCCAGGAGGACACGAGTCATTAGGGTCCGAGCCTTGTTAGTTGCCTGTGGTGAACTGATGAGCTATCTACGTTTTCTACTTTTCGCTGCTTAATTCTTAGCTTGTTAGGTGTCTCCTGTTTATGTAGAGAGAGCTAAGTATTAGGGTTTGTACTCTTTTGTTGGGAGTATTGTAACCAGACTAGCAAGAAAAAATAAAGAATCAGATTTTCCTCAGCCAGCTGGACGCAGGAACCAAAATCTCCACGCGATGCTACAGTACCTACGATGCTACAGTAATCACGCAGTTTATTGTTCATACACGGTTTGCTACAGTAATCACTTTCTGGTTTTCTCTCTCGGTTTTGGTTCTTATAGATTGATTCGTTGTCTCTCTTGATTCAACAAGTTTAATCTTGATTTGATCCATCCAAAACCTTTCTAGGGCATTAATTTAGTGTTCCTCAAAGTTTCGTTGGTTAATCTTTTGTAGATTGTGATTAATCACGAAATTAGGGTTTGATCAATTCTCGTCATAATCTGTCACAGCATGTTTGCGAGTTTAATAACTTTTGATCCGTAGGTCCGATCGAGCTGATTCTTCTTTTGTTAGATTCATATTGGAATCTCGTTTCTACAGTGCAAATTACAGGTCAATCCGACGGTTGTATCTCCAGGAATTCACGATTTACCAAATGTATCTACTCAGTTTTGTTGAATACGAAAGCAGTTATTTGAGTCCGAATTGGGGTGAATTTTTAGTAGATCAAAAATTTTGTTTTAGCTTCCGCACAATCATTCACCCCCCCTCTGATTGCTAGTTTAGTATATATCGATCCTACACAGTCCCACCAGTGTTGAAACCTTAGCGGATAGTACTGGGTTTAGATAGGCATTGGAAAGGCTTTGTTATAATCACTCGCATTTGTGGTGTATGGTTGTATCTTGTGGGTAAAAGTATATCCTCTGCAGAGTGTAAAACCTATTCGAATAGCCGTGTTCGCGGTATTGAGCATTTCTTGGTGATTACAGTCAAGCATTAGATTTTATTAAAAACAAGTGTGGGTATGGATGTTAGAATGTGGAATAAGGTTATGAGTTGGTTATTAGAAAAATAAATGGAAAATGTATTATTGTTATTATTATTTTACTGCCTTACAATCTATTTATGATATTCCTTTACAAGTGCTATTTATGCAAGTTAACCATGTCAGCCTATCCTTTGTAATAAGCCATGCATATAGTATATTAGACTTGCATTTTGTGCGCAACTTGTTGAGTGCTTTTTGTACTCACCCCCTGCAACAAAACATCACCAGTTGAAGAAGAAGCAACGCGTGCTTTTGAGGAAGAGTATCAGGAAGAGGCGAATAACTAGGGTGTGAACCTTGTCAGTTGCCTGTGGCAGATTGAAGGGTTTCTACGCTTGTGTTTATGTCCGCTGCTATTTATTTACTTTCAGTCCTAGCCCTGCGAGGCATATTCATGTAAGGTTGATCATAAGGTCGTCGAACAGTTATATTTAATATTGATGAAGTCTTTATTATGTTACCGTTAAGTATGATTGTGATATTCATCAATGTTGAGTCTGTGTGCACTAGCGTGATCCTGGACTAGTGCGGAATACACAGAGGGTCCGGATTTGCATATTCAGGTCCCAATAGAGATAGTGTCATTAATTTGTCTCCTTGTTGAAAAATCAATCACAAAAAACACAAGAACATGACACACAGATTTTTACGTGGAAACCCTTGCGGGAAAAAACCACAAGCGCCAATCGACGATAACACTATTTGAGGAATTGTGTACAAATGCTAGGGTTTACAATGAGCTGTCAAACTCTCCCTAGCAGCTTACAAAAGGTATTTATAGATAGATGAAGCGACTCGAGTCTAAAATGGGCTATACCGAAATATGGGCCAAAGGCGTCCCTAAAGCCCAAAGAGAAATTCGGATCAACACCCAACAAACTCCACCTTGAGACGAATTTCCTCTTGCAGCAAAAACATCATCACTGAACTCCCTTCAATAATAAATATCTCCAGTACCAAAAGTCTCTAGGACTTAAATTGTAACTCCAACTAAGCTTGAGCATAGCTCAAACTTAGTAACAGAAATTGACTTTATCATCATGTCAGCGGGATTATCATGGGTACTTATCTTGGATATTTTGATGTCACCTTGAGCAATGACATCTCGAATATAATGATACCTCACATCAATGTGCTTTGTTTTTTCATGATACATCTGATCCTTTGTGAGGCAAATAGCACTTTGACTATCACAAAATAAAGTAACACAAGAAGTAACCCCGCTGAGCTCAGTGTACAAACCTTTCAACCAAGTAGCTTCTTTACATGCTTCAGAAATAGCCATATACTCACTTCAAGTGGTTGAAAGAGCAAATGAGAACTTGCAAGCTTGCTTTCCAACCGACAAAGCACAACCACCAATAGTGAAAACATAACCTGTCAGAGATCTCCTCTTATCTAAGTCACCAGCATAGTCATAATCAACATAACCAACAAGCCCATCTCCAGATTTTTCAAACTGCAAACAAGCATTAGAAGTACCACGCAAGTAGAAGTACCACGCAAGTATCTGAAAATCCACTAAACAGCTTTCCAATGCTCTTTGCCATGATTATCCATGTATCTACTGACAACACTTTGTGCGTGAGATAAATCAGGACGAGAACAAACCATAGCATACATAAGAGAACCAACTGCACTGGAATATGGGACTCTAGACATATACTCCATATCATCATCTGACTCTGGACATAAAGCTGAAGATAATCTGAAATGTGCATCTAAAGGAGTACTCACTGGTTTTGCATCATGCATATTAAAGCGACGAAGGATCTTCTCAATATAACCTTGCTGACTAAGGTATAATTTACCAGATTTCCTTGCTCTAATAATTTCCATGCCAAGAACTTTCTTTGCAGCACCTAAATCCTTCATCTCAAATTCTTTACTCAATTGTGCCTTTAGTTTAGCTATTTCTGATTTATCTTTTGCAGCGATCAACATATCATCAACATAAAGAAGCAAATATATAGCTGAACCATTAATAGTCTTTAGGTAAACACAGCTATCATAATTGGACCGCTTAAAACCATGAGAGAGCATAAATGAGTCAAATTTCTTGTACCATTGCCTAGGGAATTGTTTCAAGCCATAAAGGGATTTCTTCAATCTACAAACAAGGTGTTCTTTCCCAGGAATAACAAATCCTTCAGGTTGATCCATATAAATATCTTCCTCTAACTCTCCATGCAAGAATGCAGTTTTAACATCTAATTGCTCAAGTTAATAATCATGCATGGCAACAATACTGAGTAGAGTGCGAATAGAACTGCGTTTCACAACAGGAGAAAATACATCATTGAAATCAATACTTAGAATCTAGCTATAGCCTTTAGCAATCAACCTTGCTTTATACCTTGTTGAATTAGTAGGAGAAATACCTTCCTTTCTTTTGAAAATCCACTTACAACAGACAATCTTCTTGTCTTTAGGCAATTTTACTAAATCCCAAGTACCATTCTTTTCAAGTGACTCCATCTCATCTTGCATAGCGGTCATCCAATTTTTACAATCAGCAGAAGTAATAGCCTCAACATAATTAGAAGGTTCAGTATTATTTTATATTTCTTCTGCAACACTTGGAGCATAAGAAGTAATATTACATTCTTCAATGAATCTTTTAGGTGGATTAATAAACTTTCTATGTCTGTCAATAGCAATAGAATGTTGTGGAGGCTGCACAACTGGAGAAGAATGCTGAACAATATGTGAATCATCAATAAAAGGTGCATCCTGAACAACAGTACTATTATTTTCTGGTGTATATTCTGAATCAATAATGTGCTCCACTTGCACACTAGTTTTCTGTTGTTTCTCAATAGGAACATTAGTATCCAATTTGTCATTTAACATAACAGATTCATTAAAGATAACATTCCTACTAATAACATCCTTTTGTGTTTGAGGATTCCACAATTTATAACCTTTAACACCAGATTTATAACCAAGAAAGATGCACTTAATAGCTCTAGGCTCCAATTTACCATTATCAACATGAGCACAAGCAGTGCAACCAAAAACTCTCAATTGTGAATAATCAGCTGGAGAACCAGGCCATACCTCAATTGGAGTTTTCTTATCAATAGCAATGGAGGGAGACCGATTAATAAGATAGCAAGCAGTGGAAGCAGCTTCAGCCCAAAAACGCCTATGCAAACCAGCATTAGACAACATACAACGAGCCCTTGAGATGATGGTTCTGTTCATACGCTCAGCTACACCGTTTTGCTATGGAGTATGAGGAATAGTGTAGTGATGCACAATACCTTCAGACTTGCAATATGAATTAAATTCATCAGAACAGAATTCCATCCCATTATCAGCACGAAGTTTCTTTGCCTTCTTTTCAATTTGTTTTTCAATCATAACCTTCCACTCTTTAAATGCTGAAAATGCTTCTGATTTATGCTTCAAGAAATAAGGCCAGACTTTTCTCGAATAATCATCAATAATTGTTAACATATAACGGGCACCTCCAAAAGAAGTCTTGCGAGATGGCCCCCATAAATTAGAATGCACATAATCAATAATACCCTCTGTAGTATAAACAGAAGAGTTGAATTTCACCCTCCTATGTTTACCAAATATGCAATGCTCACAGAAATCCAATTTTCCACTATTATATCCATCAAGAAGTCCTCTCTTACTCAATACTGCCAAACCCTGTTCACTAATATATCCAAGATGCTTGTGCCAAAGATTAGCAATATCATGTGATGAATGTGAAGAAACAAAGATATCACCTATAATTGTAGTGCCTTGTAGACGATATAAATTGGCAGATTTCAAATCACCTTTCATAACAATAAGAGAACCTTTTGATACCTTCAAAATTCCATTGCCACCAGAATACTTATAACCTTTAGAGTCAAGAGTACTCAAACAAATGAGATTCCTTGTCATACCTGGAACATGCCTCACATCTGTCAAAGTTCTAATAATGCCATCATGCATCTTAATTTGAATGGATCCAATGCCAACAATAGAACGTGGTGAATCATCACCCATCCTGACAGAACCAGCATCTTTAACAGACTTATAAGTGATGAACCAATCTCCATTAATGCATATATGAAAAAAAGCAGTTGAATCAATAATCCATTCATCACCACTACTGGCACATCCAGCAAAAGCAACAAGGGTCTCACCATCAGGACTACTATCAGCAGTAGCAACAGAAGCTTTACCTTCCTCATTAGATTTACCTTTTGGCTTGTAGGCGTCGTTCCTTTTTCTTTGTTCTTTACCTTATAACATTCAGATATGTCATGATTATTCTTCTTGCAATACCTGCAGAATTTTTCCTTACCTCTGGACTTAGAACGGCCATTGTAACTGCTTCAACTTCTGCCTCTATATCCATTATATGATTTCTTTTCCTTTGTCCGTCCACGAACAGACAAAGCTTCTCCGTACGAACTGGAACTTTCAAAAGACACCATTAATTTCATCTTTTCTTTTGCATGTAAGGCCTCAATAAACTTCAGCAACAGTTAATGTGTCACGGCTATATAAAATAGTGTCTCTAAAATTCGAAAATGACGGAGGCAGGGAACACAAAAGTATAAGACCTAGATCCTCATCATCAAATTTTACCTCCATGGATTCAAGGTCATAAACAATCTCGTTGAAGGCCGATAGGTGATTCAACATGGAACCACCCTATTGCAACTTGTGCGAAAATAATTTCATCTTCACATGCATCTTGCTAGTAAGATCCTAGGACATGCAAATTGATTCCAACTTTAATCATAAAGCAGCTGCAGGTTTTTCCTGCAAAACCTCTTGCAAAATATTATTTGATAAATGAAGATGAATTTGAGATAAAGCCTTACGGTCCTTTCTTTTTTCTTCATCGGTCTAGGTATTTTGATATTTGTTCCCAAATTTATCAAGCGCATCATCTAGATCAGTATGCGCAAGAATAGCTCACATCTTAACTTGCCATAGTGAAAACCTTGTATCACAGTCTAGCAACGGAATATCATACTTCAACGAAGCCATGTAGAAGAAATCTTGTTTTTTTTTGTTCTTCTTCGGCTGCTTTGCACTGTTTACCTTCCACACCTAACGCATAAGCATGAAGCTTTTTCAATTTTCAAGAAGTGGAAAGTCTTGGTTGAAAATCAAACTGGCAAGAAAATCAAGAAACTTAGAACTGACAATGGATTGGAATTTTGTAGCGGTGAGTTTGATCAATTTTGTGCTAATCATGATATTGCGAGATGTAAGGACCCGAATCCACTGATTCGAACCCACTGTGTTTACCGCACTAGTCCCAGGATCAACGCTAGTGCACACAGCTCAACATCGGTACATATCACATCATACTGAACGATAATAGAATAATAGTTCATTTATTGATATAGCTAAATGTATGATCTTATGACCGACTTACATTATTAAGCCACGCAGGGCAAGACTAGAAATATAAACTAGTAATTAAGCAGCGAAAAGTAGAAAACGTAGATAGCTCATCAGTTCACCACAGGCAACCGACAAGGTTCGGACCCTAATGACTCGTGTCTTCCTGGACTTCCTCTTCCAACACAGTGTAGATTCTTCAACTGTTGATTATTGTTGTTTGGCAAGGGTGAGTACTTAAAGCACTCAACAAGTTGTGCATGTAATGCAATTCTATGTATCTATATGTAAGGCTTATTCCAATGGATAGGCTATCATGGTTATTTTGCAATAAGCGACATTTATGAACAAATACAAGAAATAGATTGTAAAGATCAGAAACAAATATCAATAGTAAATAAATTCGTATTTCTCAAGTAAACCAAGTTTCCAATCCTAAGTCAAATTCCATCTTCCATATGGCCTTCCGCCATCCCAACCAAGTTGTCCAATTAATTAAACTAACCCTTAATCAGAATTCCGAGCATTGCTCAATACCGCGAGCACGGCTATCCGAATAGTTTCACACTCTGCAGAGGTTATGCACTTTACCCACGTGATACAACCAAACACCACCAAGGCGAGTGATCATAACAAAGCCTTTACAATGCTCGCTTAACCCGATACTACCCGCTAAGGTTTCAACACTGGTGGACTGGTTACTACATCCGGGCCCCCTCTTGCGCCATGTGAATTACTCCATAACTCGGGAACTCACACCGCCCACGATAGTACCCAAATTAAGACATTGCAAATTACTCACCTAGGTCGCCCATACCGGATATGTGGTTGCATGATCGACTCAGTCAAAGGCTTGCAAGGTTAAGTCCTTAGTGTGATCAAGGCAAGACATCCACATACCCTCGCCCATCGGGCCCACCTTGGCATCCTCGCCCCTTGTCACTTGCCCTGATCTAATTGATTAACACCCGCTGATTACCAAGCACCACGTGCCATCAACAATTCAACATCGCTGTGTGACATGACTCGCCACAACAACTCAATCTCATCGTGATCCCACATGACACACAAGTTCATAACATTGTTCCATATTCCATTAAGCAAGATTAATTATCAATGATTCTGACACATGTGATGACGTGGCATGGCTAAGCAACTAATACGGTCTAAAGCTCCAATGTTGATTATAATTTTTAACCAACTATATTAAACCAAACTAGGGTGACAATGGATCATGGCATACAATGACAAGGTAGGGTATAGATCAATCTGGTATATTAGCTAAGCCCAATTTAAATTGAAACAGTTGTATACTTGAAATATATGCAATAGTGTAAATCAAACATAGCAATTTTATAAACATGGGTTCAACATGATCAAAGCACAACTTGCCTTGGAATAGGTCCTGATCTTGATCTGAAGCTTGCTCTTGAGTTGTCGGATCTTCCTCCAAGCGCCGCACAATTCAACGCCTACGCTGCATCAAAGAGAAAAGCAAATAAATACCAAAACAGAGAGCAATTGAACTCCAAAAATCAAATAAAATTCACCATTAAATAGATCTCAATTTTACAAATTTTTAGAAATTTGAATCACTCAAATCCGAGTTAAATTGCAAAAGATATAGCCTTTTGAAGTTTGAAATAAATATCAAATTGCTAAAATCAGAAAATCGAATTAATGATTTATTCTTAAACTGAAAAAGTGATTTATGACGTCAGCGAGATCTCGCCAATCACAAGCCGACACGTGTCTCGGCGATGGACCCGATCCACGGCAGTCATGAGACCACGATGCACCGGTCCATACCGCCTCGGTACCACGCCCGACACGCGGTGGCTCGATTGGTTCGCACGCTGCGCAGCTCGACCGAACCCTCCGATCGGATCCGATGGTCCACATTGCTCGCCACGCACAGACACGCGCGTAATCTTACCCTCCGCTACGATCGAACGGCCGAGAGCTTTCCCAGCGCCGATGGTGGCACGGCGGTGTTTCTTCGCCGGGCTCGAGACGATGACCTCGTGGACGGCGTTCGGCGACAACGCGCTATCGCTTCATGGGTCCGACGCGATGAGGTACGGGGATCTCAGATCTGGGACCGGCACGACTCGGGACGGCGAAACGACGGCGGAAAACAGACGAAAACCGCGGCGGAGGCTTCGGCGACTCCGGCAAGCTCGCACGGGCAGGCGGAGGCGTCTCGACGTGCGGGAACTGGCCGACGGGTGCGGCTCGGGGTGAGGGTTTCAACGCCTGCGTGGCGGCGCTTTAAATAGCCGCGACGGGAGGCGCGCGCAGCGGACTCGAGGATGACTCCGTGGCGGCGGCGGACTCGGCGGCAACACGAGAGGTGACGCGACGATCTAGCGCGCCCACGCGCAGACGCATCCGACGGCCCAACACTCGCCACGCGGCGAAGCTCACCGTTGGATCTCGATCCAACGGTTGACCGCATTAGGTTAGGGTTGTCGCGAACGGGCCGATCGGGCCGCATAAGAATGGGCCGCCCAACACTGCTCATGCTTTTTCAAAAGGTTTTCTTGTTTAAAATAATTACGTAAACTCATTTTATTTGTTTTAGGCAATAAAATAATCGGGAAAAATCCAAGAAAATCTCAAAAATACTTTGAGACATTTTGGACTTAAATAAAATATTTTTGGAAAAACTTTATTTTAACTTTGCATAAATTTAAATAGATTCGAATAAAAGGCAATAAACTTGATTTGAATTTAATTCTAATTAATCTAGAGAAATCCAAATAAATTCAGAAAATCATAAATGCACATTTAAGCAATAAAACTTAAATAAGCCAAATTTTGGATGTTACAAACCTCCCCTTAATGTAATCTCGATTCGAGATTCGTGGCTAACTAGAGAATAGGTTCTAAATTCGACTTCAAATCTTCTTCTCGCTCCCAAGTGGCTTCACTTTCGAATGATTGCTCCATCAACTCGCAAAGCGAATAGACTTGTTTCGGTCTTGCGCCCATAACATCCAAAATTTGATTCGTTGCTCTTTGTAAGTCAAATCTTCTTGCACTCTATTGCATCCAACGGGTTTGCTCTGTTGGCACTCGAGACACTTCTTAAGCTGCGACACATGGAATACATCATGCACTCGCCAATGACCGAGGCAACTCTAATCGATAAGCTACCTCTCCTCGAGCTCGTAATCTTGAACGGACCGACATATCTTGGCGCGAGCTTCCTTTAACGTGAAATCTTTTAACGCCCTTAAGAGGGGTAACCCTGAGATACACATGATCTTCTGGTTCAAAACTCAAATCTCGACGATGGTTGTCTCGCGTAACTCTTCTGTCTTGACTGTGCTATCTTCAACCTCTCTCGATCATTGCAACTTGACTTTTCGTCTCTTCGAGAATATCCGCCCAAAACCAAACGTTCTCTGCTTGCTCCAATTTAATGGAGTACGACAAGCACGCCCATACAACGCTCAAACGGTGACATCTGCAGCTAGCTTGATAGCCGTTATTGTAATCGAATTCGCATATGGCAAACTTTTATCCCATGACGTAGCATAAGCTAAAGCACAAGCTCTCAACATATCCTCTAAAATCGATTTACTCTTTCATCGACCATCCGTCTCGGGTGATATGTCAGACTAAAATTGAGACGAGTCCCCATTGCTTCATGCAACTTGTTCCAAAATCTTGAGGTAAATTGGGTACCTGTCCGACACAATCTTCTTGGGCACTCCATGCAAACATACAATCCTCGACATATACACTCGCTAAACGATCTCCGAGTAAGTGGTCTTTACTGGGATAAAATGGGCGACCTTGGTTAGACGATCCACGATAACCCAAATGGAATCGTAACCTCTCCGAGTCTTAGGTAAACCGTGATAAAGTCCATTCCGATTTCCTCCCACTTCCATTCCAGAATTTTCAACGGCTGCAACAAACCAGCTGGTCTTTGGTGCATGGCTTTACTCTCGACATACGTCACATAAAGCAACATGTTCACTACTTCACGCTTCATATTAGGCCACCAAAATCTCTCTTTCAAATCTCGTACATCTTAGCACTCCTGGATGAATTGAGTATTTTGAATCGTGAGCCTCCTCAAGAATCAATTGCTTTAGCTCCTTTTATCAAGCACACAAATTCGCCTTTGAAAACATGGTTCCTCGCTCATCCAGAGTGAAATCTACGGCTAGGCCTTCTTCCTTTTAGCCTTAATCTTGGAAATTTTATCATCATCTTTCCGCCTTCTAATCTGATCCTCTAGTGTTGGCTTTACTTCAGCAAACTACCATTCTCATGAACGACTTCCAACCTTAGTTTCAAATTCCTTGCATAATTTCGTTGATCCTCCATTGTTAACGATTGGCGCTATGGCTCTTTCGACTCGAGCATCCGCTACCACATTGGCTTTTTCGGGATGATAATGGATTCCTACATTATAATCCTTAATTAGCTCAAGCCATCTTCGCCGCCTCATATTCAGACCGCTTGAGTGAATATGTATTTCGTGCTCTTATGGTCTCAGATATATCTCACATCTATTTTCTATGAGATAATGACGCCATATCTTTAAAGCATGCACTACGGCAGCCTAACTCCAAATCATGCGTTGGGTAATTCCTTCATGCGGTCTTAATTGTCTTGACGATAAGCAACGACTTTGCCTTCTTGCATTAACACGCATCCCAAGCCTTGCTTCGAAGCATCGCAGTAAATATCAAATCCCTTCTGTACATCTGGCAACACTAATACGGGGGCTGTTGTTAAACGCTTCTTTAGTTCCATGAAACTTGTCTCGCACTCTGGCGTCCATGCAAACTTGTTTTCTTTCTTTAACAACTGCGTAAGGGGTTTAGCAATTGTTGAGAATCCTTCTATGAACCGACGGTAATATCCTCGCCATTCCCGTAAAACTACGAATCTGAGTAATGCACTTGGTGGCTCCCAATGCAACATCAAGGTCCACTTTGCTTGGGTCGATCGCCACTCCTTTAGTAGTCATGACATGACCAAGAAATTCAACTTTCTCCTTCCGTAATTCACACTTGCTAAACTTAGCATATAGTCGATGCTCGCAGCCTCTCTAAAACCATTCGAGATGTTCTGCGTGCTCTTCCTCCGCCTTCGAGTAAACCAAGATATCGTCTATGAAGACTACCACAAACTTATCCAAATATTCCATGAAAACCTTATTCATCATATTCATGAAGTATGCAGGGCATTAGTCAATCCAAATGACATGACTGTGAACTCATAATGTCCATATCGCGAGAAAACGCAGCCTTAGGCACATCCTCCGCTCGGATCTTCAATCGGTGGTATCCCGAACGAAGATCTATCTTGGAGAAAACTCAGCTCCTCTTAATCGATCAAATAAGTCGCCGATCCCGGGCAACGGATACTTATTCTTGATCGTTACTTCATTCAAGGCACGATAGTCAATGCACATTCTAAGACTTCCGTCCTTTTACGAACAAACAAAACCGGGCTCCCATGGTGATGAACTAGGTCTAATGAAGCCTTTCTCTTGCGGTTCCTCAATCGCTTCTTCATTTCCACTAACTCGCTCGGTAGGCATCCGATATGGTCTCTTTGATATCGGTGCTGTCCCTGGTGCTAATTCAATAACAAACTCGATATCGCGTCCGCGCTAGCCCCGCAAATCTTCCGAAACACATCCGGTATTCTCTCGCCATCGCACATCTTCCATGCTGATGGCTTTCACGCCGTTGACCATTAACTGCCCATCTCGAACTGCGGTTGCTTGAAATTCTATTTTCTTGCCACTAGGGCCTTCCAATGTTACAATCCTTCGCCACAATCCAAAACGACTTTATGCTTAGACACCAATCCATTCCAAGGATAACGTTTAGGATTGCGATCTATCAAGATAAGATTCGCTAGAAATTCTATCCCATCCATAAGCAACATAGCTCCCAAACACCCAAGGCTAGATCTAAGCTCGATCCCGGGCTTGGACTAAGAGCACACACTTAAGATTCACCACTTTAAATCCATTCTTGGTTGCAAAACTTTGAGAAACAAACGAATGCAAAGCTCCGTAATCAAACAAATCAGAAAGGTGTAATCGAGTTGACCGTAAACTTACCCAAGACGACGCCCGTAGCTTCCCGAGCTCCATCCGTGGTGATGTGGTTGATCCTCCCGCGCACGCTGATCGCGGTGTTGCTCCAGATTGACCTGGCGCACGATTTCCTCCTGAGGTTGGTGCCTTGGCAGGTGTTGTTCCCAAATTAAAACGAACTGGCATGAGGCCTCCCTTCTGTGGACACCTATTAGAAAAGTGCCCTGGCTCATTGCATGTATAGCATCTTTTCACCGCATCGTTGATTCCTCTCGTGCATTGTTGCCTGTCTTTGGTGTCTGAAAGTTCTGATTGGCAGGGCGAGGTGTAGGGGTTGACGCCTTGTTCACAGCGGGCGGTTGGAACCTAGCAAATTGTTGTGGTGACATCCTCAAATGTAGATGGTTTGGACGTCCACCCTGATTAGTCATTAAGCGCTTACGGTTTTCGCCCAGCTCCTTGCGCTTATCCTCTAGGATCAAGGCCTTATTGACTAACTCCTGAAAGTCTGGAAAGTTGTGGGTAATCAATCCCACCTGCAGTCCCGAATTCAGTCCCTTCATGAAACGAGACTGTCTAGCTTTGTCTGTCGCTACGTCTTCAGGGGCATAGCGAGCTAACTGGGTAAACTTGTTCAGGTATTCGGCCACTGGTTGGCCTCCTTGTTTCAGAGCCCTGAACTCTTCCTTCTTTAGGTCCATCATTCCCTCCGGGACATGATACTGGCGGAAAGCATTAGTAAACTCCTCCCAGGTGATCTCTTGCGGGGCTCTATGAGCGGCACAGTAATTCTCCCACCATTCTGCGGCGGTTCCTTCCAATTGATGAGAGGCGTAGAGCACCTTCTCATTTCCTTCACATTGCGTGATGTGCAGCTTCTTCTCAATAGTCCTAGGCCAGTCATCGGCTTCCAAAGGATTCACATTTCCTGAGAAGGTTGGTGGTCTAGTCCTCATGAAATCTGATAGCTTGGAGTGAGGTCGAGGTCCACCATGGTTGTTTTGAGCTGCAGTTGTTGTTGTTGGTTGTCTGCGTTGGCCATCCGCCGATCTGGCCGCATCATAGTCAGATCGCTTGAGTCTGTACTGCAAGAAATGCTCCCAGATTCTCGCATGTCGATGGCGGTGGTTGAGGGCTGCCTCTGCGCTGGTGTTGTCGCTCGCGCATCCACTTCGAAGCTCGTTGTTCCTCGAGTATTCACCATCTGATGATTGCCTCTTGGGTTAGGAAAGGTAGATGTAGCATAGATAAGAAGTAAGACTTTCTAAAGCGGGGAGATAGGTTGTACCCAACTGAAATAATTCTTTATTTATTCTTGGTATGGCTGCTTATTTAAGCCTACAAGCTTTGCAACACATACTGCACACTCAGCAATACAAAGAAGCAAACTAAACACGAAACCTTAACGTCAACTAAAGAGGTAAAGACTAACTTAAAGACGCGACTCACACTCGAGTCTCAACACAGCTCCAAGGCTGACACTCACTCATCCAGCCACCCTGGCTGAGGCTGATCCGGCGCAAACACCGGCGGGTGAGCTAGCATAGGAGCGAACCTATCCTGATGACCTACTACTGGGTCCTCTGCAACAACAGTGGTCCTGACTCCTCTCTGCTCCCACTCGCTCCTCTGGATCCTCCTGACTCTCCAACGGCTCCTGAACTCCTCGAGTCACGCGCTCCAACTCGTCCTCGACCGCCTAGGGCCTCTCCCACCGGTGATCATCCCGATAGTCAAGCACGGTCACCTCAAGCTCCGCTCGCGCCACTGAGTGCCTCGCACACAATCTCCAGCTCTTGAGTAGTATCTCTCATATGATCCTCCCGGCAAGGGTGAACTCCGCAAGGTGTACCGCAGATGGCACACTCGCCCTCCACGATCCGTCGGCGCCGCAGACGCTTGAACGTCCGGGTGAAGCCGAACACGAGTCGTGAAGCTCGTCGGCGTAGTCGCGCAGACACGGCGAAGAGCAAGTCGGGCAACCTCTTGAATCGCAACCTCGCACGAGAATCTTCTGGCGGAGATTTTGATTGGTCTGCTAGCTTCCTCGTTCTCCCGAGCGTAGATAATCAGCTTGCAAATAAACCCTCGGTGTACACCATTAACTGACCAGCTGCCTCCTTGATAAAGCGGACGATAGAAGCCTCCCAAATGCCTCAAGAACTCTCCACAACTCTATGGCGAGCCACCACCGACTCCTCAAAGGTTGGAACGACAGCACCGCTTCACAAGAACTTTGAATAAGTTCTCCACCAAACGGCAAGTAAAACGGGTAAATTCAGCAAAGGTAGAAGTAGAGAATGAGATGAGTCGAGAGTGTTTTATTAGTCAAGTTTAGATTTTCTTTAGAAAATAGTTTTGGACTCTCACAGGCACCTCCATACTATCTAGGCCAAGACCTACAGTCAAGATGCTCGATACCACCTTCAGAAGGACCCGAATCCATCGATTCAACCCACCGTGTTTACCGCACTAGTCCTGGGATCAACGCTTAGTGCACACACTCAACATCGGTACATATCACATCATACCGAACGATAATAGAATAATAGTTCATTTATTGATATAGCTAAATGTATGATCTTATGACCGACTTACATTATTAAGCCACGTGAGGGCAAGATTGGAAATATAAAATAGTAATTAAGCAAATGAAAGTAGAAAACGAGATAGCTCATCGATTCACCACAGCAACCGACAAGGTTCGGACCCTAATGACTCGTGGTCTTCCGGACTTCTCTTCCAACACAGTGTAGATTCTTCAACTGTTGATTATTGTTGTATGGCAAGGGTGAGTACTTAAAGCACTCAACAAGTTGTGCATGTAATGCAATTCTATGTATCTATATGTAAGGCTTATTCCAATGGATAGGCTATCATGGCTATTTTGCAATAAGCAAGATTTATGAACAAATACAAGAAATAGATTGTAAAGATCAGAAACAAATATCAATAGTAAATAAATTCGTATTTCTCAAGTAAATCAAGTTTCCAATCCTAAGTCAAATTCCATCTTCCATATGGCCTTCCGCCATCCCAACCAAGTTGTCCAATTAATTAAACTAACCCTTAATCGTAATTCCCGAGCATTGCTCAATACCGCATGAGCACGGCTATCCGAATAGTTTCACAACTGCAGAGGTTATGCACTTTACCCACGTGATACAACCAAACACCACCAAGGCGAGTGATCATAACAAAGCCTTTACAATGCTCGCTTAACCCGATACTACCCGCTAAGGTTTCAACACCGTGGATGGTTACTACATCCGTGGCCCCTCTTGCGCCATGTGAATTACTCCATAACTCGGGAACTCACACCGTCCACGATAGTACCCAAATTAAGACATTGCAAATTACTCAGCTAGGCTGGCCCATACCAGACATGTGGTTGCATGATCGACTCAAGTCAAAGGCTTGCAAGGTTAAGTCCTTAGTGTGATCAAGGCAAGACATCCACATACCATCTGCCCATCGGGCCCACCTTAGCATCCTCGCCCCTTGTCACTTGCCCTGATCTAATTGATTAACACCCAGTTGATTACCAAGCACCACATGCCATCAACAATTCAACATCGTTGCGTGACATGACTCGCCACAACAACTCAATCTCATCGTGTGATCCCACATGACACACAAGTTCATAACATTGTTCCATATTCCATTAAGCAAGATTAATTATCAATGATTCTGACACATGTGATGACGTGGCATGGCTAAGCAACTAATACGGTCTAAAGCTCCAATGTTGATTATAATTATTAACCAACTATATTAAACCAAACTAGGGTGACAATGGATCATGGCATACAATGACAAGGTAGGGTATAGATCAATCTGGTATATTAGCTAAGCCCAATTTAAATTGAAACAGTTGTATACTTGAAATATATGCAATAGTGTAAATCAAACATAGCAATTTTATATACATGGGTTCAACATGATCAAAGCACAACTTGCCTTGAATAGGTCCTGATCTTGATCTGAAGCTTGCTCTTGAGTTGTTGGATCTTCCTCCAAGCGCCGCACAATTCAACGCCTACGCACCAAAAAGAAAAGCAAATAAATACCAAAACAGAGAGCAATTGAACTCCAAAATCAAATAAAATTCACCATTAAATAGATCTCAATTTTACAAATTTTTAGAAATTTGAATCACTCAAACCGAGTTAAATTGCAAAAGATATAGCCTTTGAAGTTTGAAATAAATATCAAATTGCTAAAATCGTAAAATCGAATTAATGATTTATTCTTAAACTGAAAAGCGATTTATGACGTCAGCAGAACGTCGGCGAGATCTCGCCAATCACAAGCCGACACGTGTCTCGGCGATGGACCCGGTCCACGGCGCAGCAGCGAGACCACGATGCACCCGGCCCATACCGCCTCGGCACCACGCCGACACGCGGTGGGTTCGATTGGTTCGCGACGCTGCGCTCGACCGAACCCTCCGATCGGATCCGATGGTCCACATTGCTCGCCACGCACAGACACGCGGCGAATCTTACCCTCCGCTACGATCGAACGGCCGAGAGCTTTCCCAGCGCCGATGGTGGCACGGCGGTGTTTCTTCGCCGGGCTCGAGATGATGACCTTGGTGACGGCGTTCCGCGATTTAAGCGCTATCGCTTCATGGGTCCGACGCGATGAGGTACGGGGATCTCAGATCTGGGACCGGCACGGCTCGGGACGGCGAAACGACGGCGGAAAACAGACGAAAACCGCGGCGGAGGCTTCGGCGACTCCGGCAAGCTCGCACGGGCAGGCGGAGGCGTCTCGACGTGCGGGAACTGGCAGACGGGTGCGGCTCGGGGTGAGGGTTTCAACGCCCGTGGCGGCACCTTAAATAGCCGCGACGGGAGGCGCGCGCAGCGGACTCGAGGATGACTCCGTGGCGACGGCGGACTCGGCGGCGACACGAGAGGTGACGCGATGCATCTAGCGGCCCACGCGCACGCATCCGACGGCCCAACACTCGCCACGCGGCGAAGCTCACCGCTGGATCTCGATCCAACGGTTGATCGCATTAGGTTAGGGTTGTCGCGAACGGCCGATCGGGCCGCACAAGAATGGGCCGCCCAACACTGCTCATGCGTTTTCAAAAGGTTTTCTTGTTTAAAATAATTACGTAAACTCATTTTATTTGTTTTAGGCAATAAAATAATCAGGAAAAATCCAAGAAAAATCTCAAAAATACTTTGAGACATTCTGGACTTAAATAAAATATTTTTGGAGAAACTTTATTTTAACTTTGCATAAATTTAAATAGATTCGAATAAAAGTCAATAAACTTGATTTGAATTTAATTCTAATAAATCCAGAGAAATCCAAATAAATTCCAGAAAATCATAAATGCACATTTAAGCAATAAAAACTTAAATAAGCCAAATTTTGGGATGTTACACGAGACATTTAATTGTTCCAGGTAAACCTCAGCAAAATGGTGTGGCAGAGCATATGAATTGCACTCTTCTGGAAAGAGCCCGTTGCATGCTTTCAAATGCAGATTTATGGAATAAGCGTGCTTTATGGGCTAAGACTGTTTCTACAGCCTCTTATTTGATTAATCACTCTCCAAATTCAGCCATTGACTTTAAGATTCCAGAAGAGGTTTGGTCAAGTAAACCAGTTGATTATTCTAATTTGAGAATTTTTGGTTGTCCTACTTATGCTCATTTTTGCGATGGAAAATTAGAGCCTAGAGCAAGAAAATGCATATTTGTTGGGTATGGTTTAGGTGTCAAAGGTTATCGTTTATGGTGTTCTGATTCTCACAAATTAATCATTAGTCGTGATGTTACTCTTCATGAAGATGCTTTACTTTCACCTGGTAGTGACAGTGAGGTAGTTTTACCTACCATTGATAATGATTCTTCTAGTGGTTCTTCTTCACAACCAATTTTAGCACCTAGTGGTACTTCGTCACAACCAGTTTCTACATCCCCTAGTACTAATGATCATTGTATTGCTCAAGATAGACCAAGGAGGAACACTCAATTACCTGCTAGATATCGTGACACAATAATATGGCCTGTTATGCTTTTCTTGCTGCACAAGATATTTGTGATACTTTTGAACCTTCTTCTTATTCTGAAGCTATCTCATGTGAAAATTCTTCTAAGTGGTTGACAGCTATGAATGAAGAAATTGTGAGCCTTCATAAAAACCATACATGGGATTTGGTTAGGCTTCCACAAGGTAAGAAACCTTTAAAGTGCAGATGGATTTATAAGAAGGATGGTATTTCTGGAGTTGAACCTGCAAGATGGAAAGCCCATTTAGTGGTAAAAGGTTTTAACCAAAGAGAAAATATTGACTTCAATGAAGTTTTTTCTCCTGTTGTGCGCCACTCTTCCATTCGGGTTATGCTTGCTTTTGTTGCTTTATTTGACTTGGAATTAGAGCAACTTGATGTTAAAAATGCCTTCTTACATGGAGATTCAGAAGAAGAGATTTTTATGACACAACTTGAGGGTTTTGATACTCTTGGAAAAAGGATTTAGTTTGTCATTTGAAAAAATCTCTCTATGATCTTGTGTCTCCCTTTTGTGCGTGTGTTTGCATCAAAAACCCTAACAAGTGGTATTAGAGCCCATCATGGCATTGTTAGGACTCTTGTTGAATATGAATCTGATGGTATCAGAGTATCAACCTTCGCTGGATGGGTGCATGTGGGACAGGGGCGCAGGCATATGACGCATGGCGTGTGTGGGCCCGGAGTGGCCACACGGCATGGCATATGTGTCGGCATTGGACACACTGGTGCGTACCGAGGGGTGGTTCTGGATATCTACCGTGTATACGGTGTGCTACCGAGGGCGTCAGCCCTTAAAGGGGTTGAGTGTAATACCCCGGCCCGTTAATGTGAAGGCCCATGTGGAGTAGTGGTGGGATTAGTCCCACATTGCTTGCACAAAGTGAGTTGTAGTGGTATATAATGCCTATTGGCTCCAAACATAGCACCTCCAGGTTAAACCTTTTACACGAAGCGAGGACAAAAGTATAAGTGGGGTGCTATGCATGCGTGGGCTTGCCTCACAGTGGGCTGGGCTATGAGCAAAATTTGAACCAGGGTGTTACAGCATTGGTTACAAAAATATTTTATTTGACATTGTTTTTCTAACAAGTGGTATTTTACAAGTGGTTCTTCAAGCATCATTGTAACACCCCGGCACCCCATGTGCCCTGAATGCCACAACATCATACTATATTACTAAGTCTTAATCATTTTACACATAAATGTCAGCAACACATTATTAAACCTTTAATTGCTAAATAACAAGTAAAGGGTAGTTTCTAGATATAACCAGAAGCTACAAACAATCTCAAGTTATATGACACTGAAAATAACACTAGATAAGCATTTTAGAGAATAATTTCAGCATGCTACCTAAACAAGTAATACCAATTCTAGACCATCAATAACAAAAAGAAGATTAGAAACCATGCGCACAAGCACGCACAAGCCTTCGAGCTTAGGTACAAAGGACAATATTAATTAAACAACAGATTAACTATCCATAATTCTCTATTAATCAATTACAACTGACTAGGTTCACAAGTCCCTAATGCAACTATGTGGTTCCATCATCTAAATAAAGTTAAGCGCTATCTTATTCATGGGTGAACACTAAACTAGATCATGGTGAAGACAGCGTGACAAGTGACTCAATGACGTTAATCCCTTCCCATAAATATCGCCTTCAATGATCACCTAAAACATTTAAAAAAAAGCAAGAGTGAGTCAACGACTCAGCAAGTACATAATAAAATAATAACAAAACCTTTTATCGCATTTAAAATAAACAAGGGTGAGTCCACGACTCAATCGGTACATAATAAAGTAATATCATACCAGTTGTTACCTTTAACAACACCTTATTCATCTTTGGATGAGTCCACGACTCAATCTCATAACCATGTATCACAATCATCTCATTAAACATGATTCATCATTACAATGTAATGCAAATATGCTTGCATGCTCATATGCACCTTTCATAGCTTATACCAGTATAGCTTGAGTGCACACCCGTCGGTGTTGCACCCTTCATTCCCTTCCATCCGTGTGGAGGGGGCCTACCGAAGTAGGTCTTACTTAAGAGCACTCAAGTCAAGTCATATAGCTTTCTCACCGACTTGGCTCATGCACTCCGGATAAGTTATAAGACTCTTTTACCGGCCTGGCTCAAATGCAACTTTCTTGATATGAATGCAAGTGATGCAACACTTTTCAAAAACCAATCATCATGAACCAGCATCACCAAACATTCCTTCTCAACATGCATTCACCAAGATAATTGTAACACCCCAAATTTTTGCTTTAAAATCATTTTATTGGTTATTTGTCCATTTATGTTTTTCTGGAATTTATTGGATTTTTCTGGATTTATTTGAATTTACTTTAAATTAAATATATTGGTCGTTTGTTGAAAACTATTTAAAAATATGCAAAGTTAAAATAAAGTTTTGCCAAAAATATTTTATTTGAGTTCAAAAGGCCTCAAAGTATTTTTGAGAATTTTCTTGGATTTTTCCTGATAATTTTATTGCCTGAAACAAATTAAATGAATTTCTGTGATTATTTTAAATCAAAATTCCTTTTAAAAAATGGATGAACAGTATCGGGCTTGGCCCGTATACTATGCATGAGTGGCCCAGAGTTGCGCGGCCCATTTAGCCCATTTTCTAGAAGGTTTAATCGTCGCCGTTGGATCGAGATCGCACGATGGACATCAAGGCGTACCGGTTCGGGACTCGTTGGATCAGCACCGTTGGAAAGATATCGCGGAAGGTTAGGATCGTGCCGCGTTGGGAGATCTTCCGGGCCGTTGGATCGCCATCGAACGGCGCTGCGTCATCGTCCTCACCCAGGACTCAGAGCCGTGGCCGCCGTGGACTCCGTGTCCGAGTCGTCGCCGGAGAGGGGTAGCACGGCTATAAAAGGGGAGCACCCGGTTCGCCTCTCTGCCACAGATCAAAGCCCTAAGCTAGCCTCCTGAGCGCGCCGCCGTTCGTCGTGAATTCGTGAAGATTTGTCGAGTGTCGCCGCATCGAAGAATCGTCGATTCGCCGTCGTTAAGCCGCCGCAAGGTCCGAGACCGATCGCATCTGCTTCGCCTTCACCCAGAGCACCTCGTGCGCGTGTCCGTTCTGCCAGAGCGCCGCCCGAGAGGGAGATCACCGAGAAGCCGTCGCCGCCGAGGAAGAAGCCACCACCGCCATTGAAACAGTACCCAAATTCCAGATCCGTCTGTGTCAGAAGGTAGGCGAGGTCGCGAGCGTGCCGTAGGTAGCCGGGCCGATCGCCGCCGATGACCCTACGTCCCCGTGCCGCCGCCGTCGACGTGGCTTGACCCTTCGCTGATGCGTGTCGCACACGTGGGCAGCTTCGCCGAGGTGGCAGCGTCGTGGCGTCGCGTGTGTTCTGCGCTGGTGCCGAGTCAGCGACACACGGGCCCGCACATCAGAGAGATGTGGTCGCATGGGCTGGGTCCACGGTGGACCAGATCGAAACCGTGAACCGGGTCCATGGACCGTGGCACGTGTCACCGTAAGATTGGCTGACATCAGGGCTGACGTCAGCGTGACGCAGTTAATCGGTTTTTGATTTAAAAATAATTCGGTTAATTCTGATTTTCTAATTTCTGTAATTTCAGTATTTATTCAAACTTCAAAAGGCTATATCTTTTGCATTTCAACTCGGATTTGAGTGATTCAAATTTCTAAAAAATTTTAAAATTGAGATCTATTTAATGGTGAATTTTATTTGATTTTTGGAGTTCATTTGATCTCTGTTTTAGTATTTATTTGCTTTTCTTTTTCGGTACGCGTAGACGTTGAATTGTGCGACGCTTCAGAAGAAGATCCAGCAACTCAAGAGCAAGCTCCAGATCAAGATCAGGACCTATTCCAAGGTAAGTTGTGCTTTGATCATGTTGAAACCATGTTTATACAAATGCTATGTTGTTTTACTCTATTGCATGGTAGTTCAAGTATACAATTGTTTCAACTTAAATTGGGATCTAGTTAAGCTACCAATTTGATCTATACCCTACCTTGTCATTGTATGCCATGATCTATTGTCACCCTAGATTGGTTCATTATAGTTGGTTAGTAATGATAATCAACATAGGATGGTTAGACCGTATTAGTTGCTTAGCCATGCCACGTCATCACATGTGTTTGAATCATTGATAATTAATCTTGACTAATGGAATATGGAACAATGTTATGAACTTGTGTGTCATGTGGGATCACACGATGAGATTGAGTTGGTTGTGGCGAGTCATGTCAAGCAACGATGTTGAATTGTTGATGGCACGTGGTGCTTGGTAATCAACTTGGGTGATAATCACTTAGATTGGGGCAAGTGACAAGGGGCGAGTATGCCAAGGTGGGCCCGATGGGCAAAGGGTATGTGGATGTCTTGCCTTGATCACTCTAAGGACTTAACCTTGCAAGCCTTTGACCTAAGTCAATCATGCAACCACATATCTGGTATGGGCCATCCTAGCTTATTAATTTGCAATGTCTTAACTTTGGTACTATCTTGGTCGGTGTGAGTTCCCGAGTTATGGAGTAATTCGCATGGCGCAAGAGGGGGGCTTGGATGCGGTAACCAGTCCCACCAGTGTTGAAACCTTAGCGGGTGGTACCGGGTTACATCAGCGCATTATAAAGGCTTTGTTACAATCACTCGCCTTTGTGGTGTATGGTTGTATCGCGTGGGTAAAGTGCATAACCTCTGCAGAGTGTAAAACTATTCGGATAGCCGTGCTCGCGGTATTGAGCAATGCTCGGGAATTACAGTTAAGGGTTAGCTTAATTAAATGGACAACTTGGTTGGGATGGCAGAATGCCATGTGGAAGACGGAACTTGACTTAGGATTGGAAACTTGGTTTACTTGAGAAATGCTGAATCTAATTACTACTGTTATTTGTTTTACAGTCTTTACGATCTATTTATTGTATTTGTTCATAAATGCTGCTTATTGCAAAATAGCCATGATAGCCTATCCTTTGGAATAAGCCTTGCATATAGTTACATAGAATTGCATTCTGTGCACAACTTGTTGAGTGCTTTAAGTACTCACTCTTGCCAACAACAATAATCAACAGTTGAAGAATCTACACCTGTGTTGGAGGAGGAGCTCCAGGAGGACACGAGTCATTAAAGTCTGAGCCTTGTTAGTTGCCTGTGGTGAACTGATGAGCTATCTACGTTTTCTACTTTCCGCTGCTTAATTCTAAGCTTATATTTCAAGTCTTGCCCTACGTGGCTTAATAATGTAAGTTGGTCATAAGATCATACACTTAGCTATATCAATAAATGGAGTATTATTCTATTATCGTTGAGTATGATGTGATATGTACCAATGTTGAGTTGTGTGCACTAGCGTTGATCCTGGGACTAGTGCAGTAAACACAGTGGGTTCGAATCAGTGGATTCGAGTCCTTACAATAATATCAAGATCTCAAGCATAAACCATAACAATGATTAACCATAATCATGTAAAACAACAGGGTAACATTAATCAATTTAAACAACAATCCTTCTTAACCAAATTATCATTCTACCATGCACTTGCCTCTTTACCCATGAAGAGTGGAGTGGCATAAGGTCGAAGCCACCCCCGAAATTACACCTCCTGCTATAAACATATATATGCATTCATTACAAAAGAAATGATGCAGCAATATTACATACAACAACATAACAACCTCACACCTATGCGCCATCCGATTTTCAACCTTTCTCACTCACGGGACAAACCAACCCCTTACTGTCCCGGTGGTCAAAATACCATAAATTCTACCTCAAGAGCCCAAACTTATGAAACAAAGAACTTAATAAAAACTATTGAGGAATTCCCACAAGTTTCTAGTTAACCAACTTTTTCAATTAAACCATCTAGCCTTTTGTTTCCTGCCCTGAAAACCAAACTGCTGCCTCACTGGATAGCAAACTTCAAAATATCATAACTATTTTTATACAAATCCAAATTAAGTAAACAATGATATTTCTGAAATCTATAGGAAATTTTCTATCTTTCTCTAGTTATTTAAATAATTTAATTCGGCCTCTAATGAGCTCTAATTTGCTAATTATCGCAGCTGATGCTAACAGGCATAGATTCTGGATAGCAGTGCTTCAAAAGGCCATAACTTTTAAACCACTGAACCAAAATTCATGTTCTTGATCTCTAATGAAACTTAAGGCAAAAATCTACATTTTTCACAACATCTAACACTTCTGAAACCGATCATAAGGGACCCAAAACGCGAACTGAAGATCAGATCCAGAGCTGCCCGAATTCTAAATTCACCCCAAACACAACTTGGATATCACCACAATAATATCCAGCAAAGAGACCACCCAAATCTCATCCTAACGCAGCACTGGCACCTCAAATTTTAGTCTATTGATTACACATTTGCCCGAAGACTCGATGGAAGGGTGATGTCGGTGTTTCCCCTCAGATCAAGCGTTCTTCACTCCTCCGCACGATCTTCTCTAGAACTCCTACGATCCTTGACACCAGCACATGTAGCAGCAACAGTGGTGCAAGGAAGGCCGGTGGCTGGCCCAAGGGAGGAGGGAGGGGTAGCTAGGGAGGGGGAAAACAGGGTAGGGTGGCTGCTATGGGGAGAGGAATGGGCTACTGCAAGGAAAGAGGAGAGGGGAGGGGAGGCAGCTGGTTGAGGTGGGAGGGGGTTCTACCAAATGGGAGAGGGAGTTAGGGTTTACTAAGCCCCTCCCCACCAAGCCCAAGACCTGCTGGCTCAGCCCACGGAGAATTCCCCTCTCAATTCTTTTCTGCAATATTACAAAAATCTAATTCCCTTACGAGATATTGCAATCACCTCTTGAGATCATTTTTACTTGGTATCTTTCTTTCTCAAGTGGTATCGACTTCATTTTCAAAAGCTTGAAAATCTTTATTCAAGTGTTTTATTGAAAATTTGAAGCATTTTCAAATGGATTCCTTGTTTAAGTCCTATTAGGCAAACTATGGACTCTTCAAATGAGTCATGATGCATTGTTAAAAAGCCTAATAAAATGAGGAATATTATTTGAATTTGTTTCAAATAATCTTTTTCGTGCTTAACTCTAAATATGGCTTCTTTTCAAGTGGTTTAGTTTTAAAGGCCATATTTCAAAAGTTTGCAAAAATATTGTTTTTCATTTAAAACAAGTTTTAAAATCTTTAAAACCAAAATTCCTTTATGATTTTATTTTAAATCATTTTATAACCTAAATTCGATTACTTCCCTTGCCAAGCTCTGTACTCTTTCACTTAGCACTCGATGTTTACAAGTGGTATCTTTGATACCCAAAAGACCTTCTTTTGGATTGGTTTTCTATTTTTGGTGTTTAATGCCAAAAAGGGGAGAAATATTGTGAGTTTAATTCCCTCATTTGGAACTTTGAGAGAAAATTTCCAAGAGGGGGAGAAAATTTGTGAGTGCCTATTTCCCTTATTTGAAATGTTGATTTAAAGAGGAAAAATTTGTAAAATAATTTGAGAGTTTAACAAATGGTATGAGAGCTTGGATTTATTAAGGGGGAGAATTTGATGGCAAAAGTTTTTGAAGAAAATTCCTTCTTTTGTGTTTAATTGTTCTATTTGCTAAAAGGGGGAGTTTTATTTCAATGCCAAAGGGGGAGTTGCAAAATTTGAAAATTTCATTGTGTAATTCGTCTTTTGATCTTCAAAACCCCCTCAGACATTGTTTTTCATCCAAATAGGGAATTAATATAAGATTTGTCATCAATCACCAAAAAGAGGGAGATTGTAAGTTCAAGCTCAATTAGTTTTGGTGATTCGTTTTAGATTAATGCTTAATCATTATTTAATGACAAATCTAATCATTAGAAGACTAACATGTTTATTGAGCTTTATTCTTGTTAGTCTCAAATTTGGATGGAAAATAGAAAGCCCAAGGTATGCACTCGTATTCATTTTATTATCCTATTGCATACATAGGATTAAAGTTAAAGGATGAACTCTTCCATTGCTTATACGTTAAGGATGTGCATTATGTTTCCAATTCCATATATTACATGGACGCATACATCTAGGGGGAGTTCATACTTTTACTTGATGTTTCAATAGTATTGATCCATGTCTTCTTGCCAAATAATAAAGGATCAAGACATTGAAACAAAACCTTGAGTATAGATTAACTTGCTTAGTTGTAGTATACTTATGGTATCTTAGGATAAAATCCAATGTATTCTTAAGTAGAAATTGTGCATATTGATTAAAAGCAAATTATTTATATGCACAAGTTTTTGTGGAGTTTATCCTATTATTGATGGTATTAAGAGTATTGATCCTTTTGCACCACTCCAATATATTGGATCATTACTATCCATCAAATTGAGTATATGAAACTTGTGTAGTTATATATACTCATATAAATTTAAATGAAATTTAAATTGAGTTCGGTTGTCTTTCAATCAACCAAAGAATATTTCATCATGTGTTGATGGTATTTTTTGTTGATTAAGGACAAACAAAAAGTTCTCGAGTATAATGAAGAATTAGTTGCATCAAAGTACTCAAGACACAATTAATCATTCAAATTGGTTTAGGTCGTGCTCAATCGATCTTGGGGCATCCATTAAGTGTTAATAGAGTGCAATTGATGATTGAAACAACCGTGTTTGTTAGACTAACTATTTTCAATGAGTTGTGGATATAGGATTAGTCCAACGGATGATGAAGACTTGGATGGTATCATTTGTTGATAGCCATCAAGTCAAGGCACGAGACAAGGACGTCGCCATGTGTTGATGAGCGTCAAAAGGAGATCCTGAAAAGAAGAGAAGAGGAGGTTCATCATGTGTTGATGAACAAGACGAGACTCGATCCTGGAGGAAAGATGATTGGATATCATAGAAGCTCCAAGTGGATTGTTAGAGGCAAAGGTATAACTAGATAGGATAAGGATGTGTTCATAGTCTTCTGCCGGTCTTGGTGGTTGGTTGAGAGACCAGGTTTCTAGTTAGGTTTGACGTACTATTAAGAGGGGTTGAGTCATTTAGCTTGAGCTTCATCATGTGTTGATGAACTCAATCCGGTTCACTCTAACTCACTCTCTTAGTTGGATTTTGCATGAAGCCCGTATTCGCATGTGTTGCAAATAATGGAGCTCATGCTTGCTTCTTATTGAATCTTAATTGATTTGGAGTTTGTATGGAGCTATGGATTTGCATGTGTTGCAAAAAGGAGATAACTCACGAAATTTGGTTTAAGTGGTTTTTGCATGGAGATAAGTTTTGCATGTGTTGCAAAAGAAGATAGCTCATGCAACTTGATTTTTTTATGGTTGTTGCTTGCATGGAGCTAGATATTTGCATGTGTTGCAAATAGAGAGCTCATGCATCGAAGTCTTAGCTTGTGTCTTCATCATGTGTTGATCATCATAAGGCTAAGATAGGTTTATGCTTTGTGTTTACAAAATGTTGATGTTTATGATTCTTATCTTGGATCATGAGATAAGCTTTTACAAATGTGTTTTGGAAAGTGTTTTGCAAATGAGCTGGAAGTTATGGGTTTCGATCCTAGAGCATGTGTTGCAATTTGCAAATGTGTTTTGCAAAGTATCGTGATCATGTATTGATCATTACATGGCTAGAGGATTGATCTCATAGATTCTTGGTTTATTTGTAAATGTGTTTTTCAATTAAGTTGAAGTTTTAATGCGATTCTTTGGAGCATGTGAATAGGGTTTGCAAATGTATTTTGCAAATTGTCTTGATCATTTGTTCATCATCACATGGGTCAAAGAATCAATCTTTGAAAGTTTACAGAAAAGTTTTTATGAAAAACTAGGTTTTCTCCCTGTGGCCGGCACTACCGCCCATGGGGGTGCGATATTGCCACAAGGCTGGTAGTACTGGCCCTAGGGCCGGTAGTTATAATCCAGAGGAGATGTTTTTGGGCTCTGTCCGACCGGCGCTACTGCCCCATGGGGGCGGTACTATCGCTCGACCAGCACTACTGGCCCCAGATGGGCGGTAGTACCGGACTGTCTAGGCAACGGCTAGTTTTATGACCATTGCACTAGTGGTCGGCACTACCGGCCCTACATGGGTGGTAGTTCCGGATTTTGTTGAAAAATGCCCGATTTGCCCCCCAACGGCTAGTTTTCTTGTGAGGATGCTATAAAAGGACCCCATGGGGACCATTGCACTAGTGGTCGGCACTACCGGCCCTACATGGGTGGTAGTTCCGGATTTTGTTGAAAAATGCCCGATTTGCCCCCCAACGGCTAGTTTTCTTGTGAGGATGCTATAAAAGGACCCCATGGGGTGCAAGGGCTGTGCGGCTGGTTCTCTTGAGCATTTGGGTGTGGTTGTGCATGTGTTGCATACTCACATTTGGTTTTTGAGCTAAGAGTGAGTCTAATTTGCTTGTGTTGCAAATTAGAAGTGGATTTAGAGCTCTTTGTGCATGTGTTGCACTTAGAGGAGAGCCTTGTGCATGTGTTGCACTCGGTGATCACCATTGTGCATGTGTTGCACTTGGTGTTGTTCAATATAGAAGGCTTGACCTATTCTCTTGGTGTTTGCCGATACCTAGACGGTGTTGAGGGCGTCATGAGCGGTGACCTTCTCAAGGAGATTGTGAGAAGGCCCGGCAAAGTTGTGAAGGTCGAAGCTCACCTACCTAGAAGAGAAAAGAGCAACCACTAGTGGATTCGAGGCGGGTACTCAATTCGTGGAGCCGGTCCAAAATAGTTTGGTCTTGCCTCAACGTTGACTAGGGGAGACCGACAAGTCTCCGAACACCATAGTAAAAAGTATTGTGTCTCCTTGTGGTTTGCTTCCTTGAGCTAATTTACATTCAAGCAATTTATATTCATAGTATTAAATTGATTAATTGCTTGATTGTCTTTAGGATTGCAAAGTATTGTTAGATACATAATTAGTTAGTGCACTTAGTGAGCCTAGTTGATTTAGGACTTATTTGTCAAAACCTTAGTTTATCACTTCCGCATTATTTATTATTAGGGCTTTGTCATAAGGGTGCTTTGGCGTTTGTAATAAATTAGAGAAGAAATTTTAATACCGCCTATTCACCCCACTCTAGTCGGCATCGTTGACCTTACAGCTTGTGGTTGTGAGGCTTGGTGGTTTGCTTGCCTTGGGAGCTTTACTCCTAGAGAGGCTTTGTGGTGGGGGCTTCCTGGAGGCTTGGTCTTGTGACCTTGGTTTGGGGAGCTTTGTGCTTCCTGGTGTTGGATGGTATGGGGGAGGTGCTCTCGATGGCTTGCTCTTATTCATTTTAACAGAGGCTCTTTTACTCTTTTACCATGCACATTTTTATCTTTTCACTACGGGATATTTTGGCACTATTCAATCATTGCTATGGTTACCCGATGATTACAGGCTTGCTTGATGCTGGATGATGATACCCATTTTTAGTGAGAGGTTCCGACTAGCCCCGGATAGTATGGTATCTCGATGAGCGATGTCAAACACTTATGGGTGTGATGGCACTCCAAAATTTTAATCTTCTATACTTCTTGCCTTATGAATATACATATATGTGCAAATGATTACAATTTCAAGGGTCAAGGATAAAGGTCAACTGAAGCTTAGATTTGGAATTCCTAAATATTCTTGTAATCCTTCTCTTTAGTGTAATTTTATTATCCATGTACATTGCAAATGCGACTATAGTATGACTTGTTAATAAATAAAGTTGATGATTACCCTTTTTTGTTGATTACTTTAATTACATTCAGATCAAGCTAATTAACGATTTTACATTATTAAAAGGATGTTGATCACACAAACCACGTATACTCCGTATAATAAAGTCCAGAGCTTTCCTGGCCAGAGAGGCTGCCCACGTGTCCTCCCTTGACAAAAGGTCCTTCAAAAATATGTAATTACATTTAGGTCCTTCTATCTGTTTTTTACGAAAAGGACTTTTCGTTTCAGCAAAATCGCGGATCCTTCTGAAAGGACCTTAAATAAATGCAAAAAAACGTATTACGTTTAGATCCTTTCAACCTTTTTTTATGCAAAGGACATTTCTATTCCGCGAAATCGCAGATCCTTCGTGAAAAGACCCCAAATAAATGAAAAAAGAGTGTAAATACGTTTAGATCCTTTCAGCCATTATTTTTATACAAAGGACCTTTCTATTCCACGAAATTGCGAATCCTTCGTGAAAAGACCCTAAATAAATGAAAAAAGAGAGCGTAAATACGTTTATATCCTTTTAGCCGTTTCGCGCGTTTTCTCGATTTGCTCGCATGGGGGGCGACGATCGCAGCGTGGCACGTAGCGGTCACTCGTCTAGTATCTCATATACGACAAGCAAATCTAGAACTAATGCAATACGATCTGCTCTGATACCACTGTTGGGAAATCGGGGTGGGACAGCCCCAGTAAATTTCAAAAAAATTCCTCCTTCTCAGACCGACCGCATGCATTAGAACCAAGATTTAGAATATATCAAAAGCAGTAAATGCATACCATGGTCCTGGGAGCGCAAATATAAAGCTTTTGGAGAAGCTCTCACGAGGCTCATAGCTTCAATGCCTAGATATAGCAGCGAAAATGGATACATCAGATCTTCGTGGCAATAGCAGCCATGACCTTCAGGTATCCATACGAACAGGCAGACGACACTGTATGTCGGTATGTTAGTACCACACAAAACGACTCTTGTGATCTTTTATCTGGTTCAGGTGAAACCTTTTCACCTTCTTTTATTTTTCCTCTCAATTTTTCATCAATTTTCTGAACCTGGAACCCGAATTTTATAGCCAAAACACTGTAGCAAAGTCGGTGCTACAATACCGACACCTGTCACTATTTATATGTCGGTTGCTACAGTACAAACACCTGGTAACATGCTACAGAGTTGCTGCTGTGCTTTCAGCACAAAAACGTATTTTTGCATGCGGGTTCGCAGCACTTTTAGTAAACAACCAGATGTCATGTTAAATCGCATTGACACGTATGTCATGAGAGAAGATTTCATAAATCTGTTTTAAGCCTATTCTTGTGTGTGACTCTTTAGGTTCATGCTATGTTAGCAATAAATTGAAAAACTCCCCTTTTCGATTTATAAGTCGCAAGCGGCTCCTAACAGAACATAACGACTACCCAAATTGCATGAATGTCGTTTATCCGACATAACTTCAATGAATAAATGTCGGTCCCTTTTGTCACTTTGATATCATGGTTTAACTCGAAGTTGAGGTGTGTCATCCTTGTACTGTTAAACCTATTTTCTCGATTCACTGAAGTAGACTAATAAGAATGATCAATTAACACCTTTAATCATTCGGGCATGGCCATGCACATTCTTTAGTCTATCTCATCGAGTGGTTGATCGATATCTTTTCCTCGGTATGAGGAGGACAAATTCCATATTGATCATACACTTCCCTCTGCATGATTCAAAGCATACCTGAATGTTGTCGTTATGATTATCCAGTTACAGGTAACGTTAGACAACATCAAAGCATACCATTCTTATGTAGAAAACTGTGTTGATCTCGGGTCTAAGGATCAATCATTACTATTGTATGAAACAACTTATGACGCTAATCAAATCCTCAAAAGGTGTTTCATAAGCGGGTCAGTCCAATAGCATGTACACATATATATTCACATGATTGAATGGTATCACATACCCATAATCCGTGAAACGTGATTATCAATCAATTCATGTGCTTGTTTTGAATAAAGTTTATTAGTGTCCCAACCAATAAATAAACAAGGAATAATTTATAATAATGTCATAATTAAATTACAGAGTTTCACGATCAAGTCACATACTTGATGATCTGTAACATGATATTATTAAAGGAACAACATAAGCATAAATATACAAGGCAATCATCTTCATGGTTGGCCTCTAAGGCACATTTCTAACAGCACACTGATATAAGAAGCTAAGCACAGGAACAAGCCGGCATCACCTTCAGACTGAACAAAGATGACCATACAATAGACTCATAAATAGGAAAGAGCAGGCACACGGATATAAGAAGCTAAGCACAGGGACAAGGTAGCATCACCTTCAGGTTGCAACAAGGAATGGCGATTCCCCGACAGACGACGAAGCACACACAAGCCAGGAACATGGAGCTGCATCGAAATAAGAGAAATGAATAAGCAGCACGACACGACCAAAACGGAGCCACTAATTATAACAAATGCTTACCTGAGTTGCAAAACGAAGAGGGAGCGTCCAGCCGCCGCCTACGAAGACCGATCCCTCGACAGATGTAAAGCGAGGAACACGGAGCTGTATCGAAACAAGAGAAACAAATAAGCAGCAAGATACGGGCAAAACAGAGCCACTGATATAACAAATGCTTACCTGAGGTGCGAAATGTTGAGGGAGCGTCCAACCGCCGACGACGATGGCCGATCCCCCGACAGACGGTGAAGTACACACAAGCGAGGAACACTGACCTGTATCTAAATAATCGAGACGAATAAGCACACCTACATCGAGGGAAACGGTGGGGCGAGCAAAGTAACCAGAAAAGGCGGCAAACACGACACTTACCTGAGGCGTACAAAGAAGGGAGACAACCGGCGGAGGGCGTGATGCCAGAACCGGAAGGGGGAGCACCAACGGAGGGCGCGGCGTCGGAGCCGGAAGGGAGAGCACCGACGGAGCAAGGGAGGCGAAAGACGGGAGAAGTGGCGGACGGCACGAATTCGGGAAGCAGGCGAGGGCGCGCGGTACAGCGGTGAGGCGGTAAGGGGAACGATGCGGGGAACCAGCGGAACTCCCATAGGTGCAACGGATGGAGCAAGCGAGGCGGGGCTGACGGAACGAGCGAGATGGGGAGAAACATGGCGATGGAGGTCGAACCGAGGCAACTCGGAGAGGAAGCTAGAAATGCGGGCTTCTTTGAGGTGAGCGGAGTGGGATGGACGACCGTGGTGCGAATCCATGACCAGCAAGGAGCTATTGCCACAATGGACGGCCAGGAACCGATCGAGGCAACGCAAGGAGGTACGACACATGACGATTGGCCGGGGGAGTAACGAGGTGTACAACTGAGCGTTGTGGTACGAGGATTTCTTTCTGGCATAAGATATGTATGTATATGTATGTATGATGTCGCAAGGCATCACAAAAAGAAGCAGTCAGCACCTCCCAAAGCAAGCAATTTCTTGCTAGGTGCACCCAGGAGTGTGTGCACAAATCTTGGACTTCCAATGGTATGCGTACACAGAGGCGTACAAGGAAGCGTCCAAAGAATCTACTTCATATATGTTAAGAAACCCTAATAGCCCATTGGAAGGCCCATGTGGTCCCTTAGCCAAAATCCTGGATGAGCGCTATAAAAGGAGGAGGGGTCCCCCCCTATGTACAGGCATTCATTAGCAATAAAGAATTCCCGCGGTTGCTCTCCCTAAACACGTGTCTCTCTCTCTTTCTGTTCTCCAATTCAGATCTGTTCGGGAACCCCGGACTATTCGATAGCGAGGTTCCTTAACACGTTATCAGCACGAAGCTCTACCGGAGTTCAGATTGAAAAGGTGAGAAAAGGTGGGATTCGACGATTTGAATCTAATCGTTTTTGTTCCTTCGCATGCATCTATCCTACGTGGCACGGTTACACGAAGAACGCCGAAGCTTCGCGACGGCCACAAGACATGAATTCACCGCTCATCACGAGAAAAAAATCACGCATCTCGGTTGGCGTGCCGGCACGCCGGCAAGCCGGCGGCCACCACGCTCATTGCGCGCTGGCCAGAGCGCGACCGCTTGAAGCCGACCAGCGCATGAAGCTCGGCACGCAAGCGGCCGGCGGCACGGCCACCCATCCTCGGGCTCGCCGCTCGCACATGGAGCGCAGCCGCCGTGCCCTCGAGAATCTCGCCGCGCCGCACGCGCGCACGGCGCCGTCGCGACCTCGGGCCTAGGTCCCGCCACCGCCGCCGCCGACAGCGGCGGCCGGCCGTCGCCGCCACACGCCCCGCCCCGCCACGCCGCCGACGAGCCTCGGCCCGCACCGTCGCCGCCTCGACCTCCGTCGCGCCGCCGACGCGCCACGCCGCCTGGCGCGTCGCGCTCGCCGCTCGGTCGAGCTCGCGGCCGAATCCACCGCCGCGCCGTCGCGCGTCGAACGCGCCCGCCGCGGCTCGGCCGCGCCCGACGACCCACACGCCGCCGCGCCGCCACCCGAAGAGCGCCGCGGTGGCTCCATACCGCCGTGCTTGGCCCGCCGCGGCTCGTCGTCGCTCGGCCCGCGCAAGAAGCGCACGGCCCGGCCCGCCTCGCAGCCGCCGCCACCCGCCTCAAGACAAGCGCCGCGCCGACCTTCGCAGCCGCGCTCGAGGTGGCCGCCGTGAAGCCCGCCTAGACGCCCGGCGATCGCACCTCTCGCCTCACCGCTCGGCCGTCTCGCCGCGCACAAGATGAGACCGGCGCGTCGCCGCCCGTCGCCTGCCGCCTCGCGTCAGGCACCGTCGTCGGCCGAACCGCCGCCGTTGCCTAAAGCACGAAGGGGGAAGCGGCGCAAGAAGTGAAGGGAAGGCGTGCGGCGGAAGAAGCAAAGAAGAAGAAAACGGATGGGTGAAGTGAAAGAAAGAAAAAATGAGAATGGCGGCAATGCGGGGGGAAACCCTAGCAGCACAAGACGTGGGCCAAAGAGGATGGCCCACCGTGCCGACTTACTGGAAAGAGAAAGAAAAGAAAAAGAGGGAAAAGAAAAGAAAAAGAAGAGAAGAGAAAAAAAATACAGAAAAATTGTAGAAAATTTTGAAAAATCGTCAGAAAATCAAGAAGATTTATTTGGCTCTGTTTTTATTTTTTCTGGCTCTATTTCTCTGTTTTATGAATTTTCTTTATGAATTTTGAATCATTTGCTTTATTTTATATATTGCAAATTTATTCTCTGTACTTTATGCTTATTGCAACCATTTTCTATTAGATTACACGCAGTAATCTAATGTCGCAATTTTGAAATCATGAAGATGTCCAGCATCGTGAATCGTGAGTTTGAAGAACTGGCCCCGCACGGTCAGAACTATCTCACTTGGGCATCGGACGTAAAGATCGTTCTTGGGGGCATGAAGCTCCGTGCAGCAATTGGTTTAGAGTCCTCGCAGGACGCGAAACCTACCGCCGAACAGAATGATCAAGCCTTGCACTTCCTCAGGCACCACCTCTCAGCCACTCTGAAGAATGAATACATGGTCGAGGAGAGTGCATCAAGCTTTGACCGCACTTGAGCGGTTCGAGAAGCTCAAGTACACCATCCTGCCCCAAGCACGGCAAGATTGGGTACGCTTGAGATTTGCAGACTATAGAACAGTGGCCGAGTACAATTCTGACTTGCACAGAATTTGTACTAATCTCTCCCTATGTGGCAAGAAGATCACTGATGAGGAGAAGATTGAGGAAACTCTCTCTACCTTCCTATCCAGAATGCACGCAGCTATCGTCAGGACGCATACAAGGAGTATATAATAATCGATTCATGTAATGCAAGTTGTGGAATCGCAAGACGATGTTCTATGCAAGAACTATGTCTCACAGCCACCTGGAAGGGGCACTGACACAGAAGTCAATGCCAATAAATATAAGGTGAAAGAGCCCACTCATAGAAAGAAGGGCACACATGGTGGAAAAGTGAAGTTTTCAGGCCAAGAGGAAGTCCAAGGCCCATTAATGCATGAATCGCATTTTTTTAGATTATGGTTGTTAGCATTTTCTTTGAATAATGAATAGTAGGCTCTAGAAGAGCATACTTCTCTCATGAATATATATGCAATTTATTCTTTATCCCAGTATTCTTTCATTTACAAGCAATATTTGAATTATAATGCCTCTGTTTGATTAGAATTATATTTCTTTTATCTAGAAATCGTGTAGCGCCCAAATGGAAGAGATATGCATTGTTGATAGTGGCACAACAAATACCATCTTAAGAGAGTCTAAGTATTTCAATCGATCACGAAGAACGCTGGAAAGATTACTACGATCGCGAAGCGACTCATATGTAATCGGCTCGGGAAGAGCCACTATTATATTGCCTATGGGTACAACTTTGGTAATTGAAGAAGCCCTTTGTACCTCGAATCAACGCGCACTCTCTTAAGCTTTAAAGACATCCGCGCCAATGGTTTTCACGTAGAAACCAATGAAGAAAATGGCAAAGAATACTTGTGCATTGTGAAGCACGCGGTATGTGGAAAAATGGTATTAGAAAAATGACCCTCATATGAATCTGGGTTGTACTACACGAATATTCATGCACCCGAAGTGTATACTTCCTTGAAGACTGTTTTTAGAAGCTCTGAGTTTTTAGAAGCTGCAAACCACTCGAAAATTATCGCTTTGTATGAAGCATCTCGTGAATGTGCATGGCTCAGAAGAATGGTTCACCACATCCAGAAGTCATGTGGTTTGAACATTGAGCAAACTCCCACGATAATCTATGAAGATAATGCAGCTTGTGTTGCCCAAGCACAAATGGGTTATGTGAAGAGCAATCTCACGAAGCATATCAACCCCAAGTTCTTCTATGCTCACGAATTGCATAAGATGAACGAGATCAAGATATTGCATACTAAGTCATGTGAAAATCTTGCAGATTTGTTCACTAAATCACTCCCAGCATCTACCTTTGAAAGGTGCGTGAAAGGAATTGGGATGATGAGACTTAGAGAAGTGCAGATTTCAGGGGGAGATATGTCACATACTCCCACATGGATCCTGAGCATGAATTATGAATACCCAACATAAATCTCGAAGATTAGCAATTGAAGTTGGGTGAATTGTACTCTTTTTCCTTAGCAAGTTTTTCATGAAGTTTTCTTGCATAAGGTTTTTAACGAGGCAATTCGTGCAATATAGTAAAGCGTATGCTATGTACTCTTTCTCCAAGTATTTTTCCCACTGGGTTTTTTTGGAGTTTTAATGAGGCATATGCATCTCGCGGCAAAGGGCCCAAGGGGGAGTGTTAAGAAACCCTAATAGCCCATTGGAAGGCCCATGTGGTCCCTTAGCCAAAACCCTGGATGAGCGCTATAAAAGGAGGAGGGGTCCCCCCTATGTGCAGGCATTCATTAGCAATAAAGAATTCCCGCGGTTGCTCTCCCTAAACACGTGTCTCTCTCTCTTTCTGTTCTCCAATTCAGATCTGTTCGGGAACCCCGGACTATTCGATAGCGAGGTTCCTTAACAATATACACAATAGTGTACCAAGCTTCCACCCCGATTAGACAATTTCAACTTTCCTTGATCTCTGACATCGCGCAGCGCACTCTACCCTGGCGATTGTTCTAGCACCAGTTCTGCTAGCACCATCGCTTATGCGCCACCTCAGTTGACTATCTTCTGCATCAATTGATAGTCATCTTCCATCAAGCGACTATGTCATCAGCTCTATTTTAATTTCTTTCTTTGGAGGTGGAGCTGTGAGTTAGGTTGTTATACCTATTATTGGTGATATCTATACGAGATTAATTATTAGTAATTTCTTCGACAATATATCATCTTGTATTTGCTATGTTCACCTTCCATCAAGTGACTGTGCCGTCAGCTCTATTTTAATTTCTTCCATTGGAGGCAAAGTTGCAAGTGGCTATTGTGTCTATTATTGACGATATCCACGTGAATTAATCATGGCAAAAAAATTTCGACAATCCGTCATCTTGTATTTGCTATGTTCCATGGGGTAGAAGTCAAGAGTAACCTATTGATTTAGTGCTAAAAATTCAAAGCATTGTGTGGTAGAAATGCTTTTACCTCTAATAAAAATAATTTTTACTTAATCCTTCCATTCACTTCCCCGATAAGTGGAAAGATGGATAATACCTTAGTGCTAACACATTAGACATCCTAACTTAATGGAGTTGTGATTTCATAACCAAAAGCATTATAATTGGCGCATTAGCATTCATAGATATGAATTCGCTTATATACTTGTGCCTTTAATGAGTTTACATATCACTTAAGCAATGGGAATCATATGAACCCCTCTCTTATGTAGGTAATATATTATTGACTCAAGTACGAGTATTTATTCTTGTACAATGCGATGCACCGAAAAAGGAAACGCCTTCAACCCATGCTAATCTTTACTTTGAGATGCTCTCTATTAAGGTCAGAGGTAAGAATTAATGAGCCTCGATCGGCATTCCTTGAATTTAGGTCATTCTTTTTTTTGTTATCATATTCTTTTTATCGTAAGCATGTATATTTGCATTGGCGCAACGCAATATATCCTTGCATGGAGTGTTAAATAGAACAGGTTCCTTGAATTTAGGTCATTTTTTAATTATCATATTTATTTTTCTTTTATCATAAGCATGCATATTTGCATTGGCATAATATATCCTTGCATAGAGTGTTAAGTAGAACAGGTCAACAAAGAAATCGTAACAACGGGACAGAGATGTATAATATTGACAAGGAGGAGATTGACAAATTCATTTAGCAGAAATAAGCAAGATATGTATCTATAGTATTTATTGATTTTTTTTACAAAAATACCTTGTTTATTATCATTAGAGCAGTGCACAAAAAAAAAAATCAGTCAAAAAGTCCAGAATAGTAGGGTATACTTTCAAGTAAGCCACACGCAAAACCACTCTACTAGAAACTTCCTGAATAAGATCGCCAGACCACTACTGAGGAATCATAAATCTTAAATAAAAGATAATTAATTATTATCTATCATTTATTAATACTTTAATATTTATATAACTATCAGAAAAACATGAAAGCAGCTCGATGAATTAATTGCTCTCTCTCACTGACAAGTCAACCCACAAGTTTTCTGGCCCCACTGTCAGTGACATCCTAACGCTAAATAGCTCGTGGACAATTACACACCCTCCACAAAGGATTCTTCACTCTCCAACTCCTCGCTGTCCTCCCATCTCGCCGAGCCATGGCTCACCACCTCCTCCTCCCCATCCTCGCCGTCGTAGCGCTCCACCTCGCCCCCATTGGGGCCTACGCCGCGTCGCGCGGCGGCGGCGGCGCCTTCGACCCCTCCCGCGTCGTCCAGCTCTCGTGGCGCCCCAGGTGACCGATCGGATCTCCCCCGTCTCCTCTTCCCGAGCCCTAGGCTACGTACGACTCTGACGGCCGTTTCTTTCATTGGCGTGGCGGCGGTTAGGGCGTTCCTGCATAAGGGGTTCCTGTCGGACGCGGAGTGCGATCACTTGATTGTGCTTGTGAGTGGACTGGCCATGCCCCCTCGATCTCGTCGGAGACTGGGTGAATTGACTTCTGATGGTTGGGATGGTTGATTGATTGATTCGGTGTGTTGTTTTTGAAGGCGAAGGACAAGCTGGAGAAGTCGATGGTGGCGGACAACGAGTCCGGCAAGAGCGTCATGAGCGAGGTGCGGACCAGCTCCGGCATGTTCCTCGAGAAGAAGCAGGTCAGCAACCAAACACACTTAGTGATTCCTATTTCATCTTGGTAATCTCTGGGGTTGGATTGGTTCGGAGCTGGAAATGTGTTTCCTTAGATTCGTTGCGCTGTTAACGGTAGAGATCTAGGAAGGAAATGCTTCTATGTCGACTGTGATCTCGACATGGAAAGCGAAATTAGCATAATTCCTGCAGGAAAATTTGTATTTATATCGACCGGGCATAAATATGTGAGCTGTACAGGAAATGATTCTGGCTAAGAGGGAGCAGGATTTTTTTTTCTTTTTCTGGAATTCATGTTCAAATTGGTATATAGCTAGGCTAGGATGGTAAACTTGTGTGTTTGTATTGATTTAGGACGATATAGAAGAAGCGGTTTAAAGGTTGAATTTATGTGCTTGGATCGATTAATTTGTGTTATTATGTTTTCATGTTTGTTTTATTAATCATGGTGGTTTGTGGGCAAAATGCTTGAATGCAACTGTATCTTAGGTACTATAGTTCTGTGCTTATTTGGTGAGCGTTGATTGTCTCTGTATGCATTTGGAGATAATCTGTTCATATAACAAATTTGGACATACTCTTTTAGCATGACCAGGGTTCCCAAATCCCAATATTGATATCGCGATAATCGACCATATCGAGATTTTCAAAAATCGGTAGAGAATCGAAGGGTTTCAAAATCAAACTTTTTGACGAAAAAATTCAAAAAAAAAATCGTCTTTCATCGATAATCGCTCGATATTCCTCGATAATTGACCCGAGCGATTTTGTGAACTTGTGTTCTTCGGCGGTCGATTTTGTGAGCGATATTCACCAATTATCGCAATATTTATGTCACATAATTTTTTTCGAATTTTTGAATTTTTTTTAATTTAACCGGTTTACCGACCGGTATTATATACTGTACCGGCTCGATAAGGTCAATAATCGCGATATTTGAGCGATTATCGACGATATTGCGAACCCTGGGCATGACCAAACATGGAAGGGGAAAGTCTGACTAGAATTTGAAACAGTAGTTATTGTGGTGATTTGATGTCTGCAGTACATGTTTGAGATCTCAGGTTTGTACTGAAACTTCATGCTCGAGCTTACCTTTTCTAATTGTGTTGCTTAAAGGAGTAACTTTTAATTATTTTCCATGAAATCTAATGGTTTTTGTAAGTATTCAGATTGATTGAAAGCCAGGGTGCTTGCTCTATTGCTTGGTAGCATTTTTACTGTAGTTACCTGGAGATAAAATGTCACTATATCAAGGATTTTACCATTAATATTAAATTTGTTTGCCTGGGTATGCTAAGAGATGAGAGTTTGTTCCTTCCATTCTTTGTATCTTTAACTGTTTTCAACTTGTCTTATACCACTTCTCGTTAGTTGTGATCTGTACTGTTAACTTAAAGTACTATACTATTATGTGTTTGGTTCGCCTTGTAGGCAACACACCATATTAGTTGTCAAGGCCTCATCTATCATATGTTGGCTGAGTTATGGTCTAGAAAAATTCATTCATTTCCAGTAAGGCAAAGTTTGTTCCTTTCCTGGTTGCTTTATTATATACTTCATTGCCATACACATCTGAGATGTGGATTGCGGGGGACCATTTGTGGATTTTCCATGATATAATCTCAATAAATTTATGCAGTGACTCACTACTAATCTTCATTGTTGTTGCATTTGGCCTTTTTCTGAATTTTGTTCTAACATGGGATATGTTCGTATGTTTTTCCCTCCCCCACTGCTCTCTGTTAATTTGAGCGAGTGCTTGTTTTCTTTGGACCTATGAAATCTATGAAAGAAACTTTAATTTTGATCGGATGGCAGTGCTAAGTGTATTTGTGGTATTCCACTCCTAGTCTATGGTTTACTATTGTATGTGTCCCTTGTACTATATATTTGCCCTTTGGGTTGAGTTCAATACAACCATTCACTTGTGCTTTCATGTATGTAGCCTTGTAGACTTTTTTTTTTTTGGCAAATTTGGCTCCCCTACGAAAAGAATTGCAAATCTAACCCCTTGAGTGAGCGCGAATGGCCGGCAGGGGACTCTCGTCCCCTGCCACGCTAGGGCAGCAGGGAAGCAGGCTACTGCTGTGGCAGGAGACCAGACCGCGGCAATGTTTGGTGGCCGCGGGATGAGGGAGGCTACCATGCCATGGCAGAGCGGGAGGCTTTCCTGGTTTCTGCCGTGCAAGGGCAGAGCGGCAGGGTGCTGTCGGCTCTTACCGCAGTAGGGCAGAGTGGCAGCACAGCTGTGGTGCATTTTTTTTAAAATTTATTCGACGTAGGTTAGGAGGAAAATAATAATGTTAGTGATGCTGAAGAAGGCAACACACAATGTGAAATATGAAAAAGTGACAATCATTTACGCAGATATCCGAGCACATGTAGCACATTCAGCCCGTAGTGCCCGGATGTGTGGACTGAATGATCCACGAGGAATTCGTTGTGTTCATGTGATGTGGTGAAGTGGTGTTTCTTATTCGAACAAACCGGATGAAGCCAGCATAGCATTTTGTTATAGGTGAGAATTACATGGCACATAGAGTTCAGTTCAGGACAAATGGCGATACAGATGAACCATGCATAGAAACTATAGCTAAGATACACGTGCGCCTTTTGAAACTGAAAGCACTGAGGGATGGAAAATGTCATGGTGGGTGTAGTAGACAAGAACTGTATAGTACAGGGCTACCAGATAATGTCGTCCTCATGTAGAGTCTCAAACTGGTTGTAAAACTCCGGGTAGACTCTGCGTGGCCTCTCCCTCACCCATCCCAACTAGCTGGCTATCCAACATGTACCCATCGTGGGCCCATCGATCGGGTCCACACCGTCACGGTAGGATGGATCCTCCAATAGGTACGAGTGAACGACCGCCCTAAAGTACAGCCGCCCAACATGAAAGTGCTCCCACGACCATATCTGCACTATGGTGTAGCACACCGCAAGACACAGCTCCTCACAAACCCTGGTATGTTATGCAGAGCACGGTTGATCCAAACCTGAATTGGGGCACCTGTGTAGTAGGAAACAACACCCACTTGAACAAGAAGAGCAAGTATGCTACAAGGTGGGTCTTGACTACATACTCTAGCGCATCAGCGGGACATCACATCTATTGTCGTAGCCATGAATGTGAAACCCTTGTAATGTCTCTGGAATTGGATGGCCAAATCTGTGTTGCAAACGGACCTTTCAATCAGGCCTCCGCGCTGGCGGAACCAATGTGCTACCCTTGATAGATAAACCAGTAATCATAGCCATGATGACACATACTCCATATCGGTGGACACAATGCCATCGACTGAACACCACCAGTTGCATCTTCATTTCCGCTGCTATTTGTGTCGACGTCCTCGTCATCATCGGATAGTGTTGTGTTCGCCAGAGCATGTAGGTGCTCATGGCAGTAGATGCGAGCAACTCACCATTGCCATATGCCTTCGTTAGCCTCAAATTTGTCACCACGCCTGCCTGTGTCTTCATCCCCACCAGCGTCATAATGACCGCCCCCAAAAGATGCATCCACTTCCACACCACCACCCTTACAAAGTCTTGAGGTTTCTCCTCTCTCCACATTTGGAGTCTTGAGGTTTCTCCTCTCTCCACATTGCACGTACACCATCGACTGACGGTGTATCGCAGGATGAGGATTTATTACAATTTGCATATACTCCACACACATTGTGTTGTCTGTCACCTTGCACAGCTCCCACACATACTCGGATGACCCACCCACAACTCTTGCATTTATAGCCTCGATTACAAGCTTCTTTCGTGCAATCTTCGTATTGAATGCGCTCCGTATGAACGTAGGAGCTCAGCCAGGATCATCTTCAAACTTGCCACTCAGATCACATTCCGCTCGTAATTTGACGAGTCCACCCCCATATGGCCCCTCTCGGATAAAACCTTCACTGTAAAACACAAACAAATCTTGAATATCTGACACCACGTACCTATAATGACAAACAAGGCACGCTCATCAAATACTACTGTATTTTTCGTCACGTCCTTAACATTATTACTACATCAAATTCACAAACAATTCACAATATTATTCTTTGTACTTACGATTATTTTTTCAAACCAGTATTACCACATGATTCATGCTGTTTTCTGCATGCATATGTACTATAAGCTGTACTTATATTTCAATTGACGAAATAATGGTGTCATCGTAACATCTAAAACATGTATATGAAATAATTATTTCCTACATATTATTTTTGCACATAATTAATACTACTTCATGCATGTGTACTACTAATAATCATAAAATTTATACTCTATGTATTAATACAGCTGTTATATAATAATGCTTACTTTTTCACACCTTCCCGCTATTATTTACACATCACTAGTATTTTTGCACCTCAGTAATTTTTCTACATACACGGCTTGTGTATATGCATTCTTATATCAATTTTACTCCATTTTCAATGCACCAATTTTGTCTACTACTAATTATTCTAATATTTTACTCTATTTACGAATACCATCATTATAATAACAATTACTTTTTACTCACCTTGTCACCGTTATTTATGTATTAATACTATTTTTGTACCTCACTAATTTCGCTAAATACACGGTTCGTGCATGCATTTCTTATACCAATTTTTAAGTAATTTTTCATTGTACCAATTTTGTGTACTACTACTTATACTAACATTTTACTAATGTGCGAATGTCGTTGCTGGCCAAATCCATTGACGCCTGACTTTTGCCACTTAGATCCAGTCCTCACAGAGGCTGATGCCTCTATCAAGGCTTCGCTTCGTTGCTGTCCAAGTGTGGAGGTGAAGGGGGGAGCTGTCGGCTTGCACCTCATCGTCGACTTCTTCCTCTAGCATCCACCTGGTCGCTGTCATAGCTTCTCTATACAGGAGCTGCCGCCACCGCCAATCGAGGTCAACATAGGGTTGAGCCACTGCACCAAACTCTTCTCCAGCCCGTCTCTTCTGGAGTACCGCCACCAGCTAGTCTTCTCGGTGCCGTGAGCGTTGCTACTTGGGCTAAGCCACACTGGTTGTTGATGGTCTAGTCCAGATGCTTGGTAGGCTTCTGATTGTGGGCTGCTTCTTAGTCTACTAGTGTGGTCGTCGTTGCTTGGGCCAAGGACTATTTTACCGCTGCTGCTAGTATTCCTAGTATTTCCTTATGAGTCCTTTTCTCTTTTGATTCTTTGCTTCTGTCGGTTCCTTTCAAATCCGCCGCTTTCTTTCTTTGAGTTTGTCCATGATGTGCTAGTGCATCAATCTTTGTCAGTCATCCGATTGATTTTCTGGCCACAGTTCGTCCTTTTGGATCAAATATGGCCCACACCCACTCCTTTTTTGCATGGCAGCAACCACTGCTCTTCTCTAAGTCGCCACAGATCGTACAAGTTGATACAATGCTGCCACTATTCCCTGTAAGACGCGTCGCACTAAGCTTCTAAGCTCGCCATGCCACAGTGTTGCTACTGTCATGTGCTTCGATCTGTGCCGCCATGCTTCTATCTATCAATCTTCAGTTTGATTTGGTAGCTCTCTGTCTCCCTGTCGGTTTCATCAACTTCTTTATCGTATTGTCATGGTCGACTCTCCCCCTGGCTTTGCTTTCTTAGCCGCGTTGTGGGCAACTGCACGACCCTAAATGGGAGTAGATTGTTTTATGCCTGCTGGATATTTTCCAAGAGTTCTACGTTGCAACAACAACATCAAACTTTGGATTTTCCTTATTTTAGCAATGCTATTTGGTGTTGTGTGTGGGGGTGATACAGTTTGCCCGATATTCATGACATAGGATCAGGGATAACTTTGGATCCATCCAACCTGACGAGACGATGGTACCAACCACTGTCTCGATACAGCAATTTGCAACAAAAGAATTTGCCCAACAATATGCTTCGATCTTCGTCTACTTGACTATGTAAAAATAGACGTGACGTTCTTCCTGCAAATCACGAGGAATCACAAGAGCAACGAAGGCATTCCCATGAAAATCATCTAATTTGTGAAAGGCAGTGCGTAACATAGACATGAGAATAAGCAATATTAGCTATATTGAAAATAACGTGGTTTCTATTACAATGAGCACATACATGCCTATTTATGGCTGACTTGAAACAACCGTCGTAACATAAACGAAAACATACCAAAATATTCAACTTGATAAAATATTTCTAATTCATATGCACGGCTGAAACAGAAATGAGTGTGACTTTGGCTGGGAATGGACGGTCATTTAATTCCAGTTTGTATCATTTTGGACATCCGATTTGTCGCGGAACCCACCAGTTGGATTGGTTGCGTGCATGCAGTCCATGCTTGGCACAGCCGAACCTCCATTATGCAGTTAAACTAACCAAGAAACATGCCCATGAACTTGCCTCTTGTCTTGACCCCACGTGTAAGTAGTACAGCAAAAGCCATGATTAATTTCTGGTGCACTTGACCTTGGCCTTCTGGTACATATAGCAAAACTTGTACTTTTGGCATGCATGCATATCTGAAGGAACACGTGTATCATGATCGGCTGATGGATTGCATTTGCATGGGACCTGCATAAATGATGATGTTTGCAGCTGCAGGTGGGGCCCACGATCTGACGGGTGGGTCCATGTGAGTGCTGAATCTTCCGGTCATTGGATCTTTCTCATCCAAGCTTGGAATATAGAAAACAATATACATTTCGACCAGCTAAACTAGATCTTTGCAGTTTGTTCAGGCCTTCCGAACCCATCTTTACTTTAGGCTCGTATAGATTAAATATAGGCCTGCATATTATTAAATAAAATAGTAGATCTCTTTCTTTATGTAAGATAAATATAGACCCAATGATTAATAAGTTCACCCGGTAATATTTAATAATGCGGCTTAATAATTCTTTTCAGCCAAATAATATATTTAACTGAAAAGTGCTCAACGCGTATGTTTCCGCATCAAGGTGTTAAGTGTTTTTTGGTGTTCCATTCCTAGTCTAGGGTTTACTCCTATGTGTGTCCCTTTTACTATGGGCCCGGTCGGTAGGGCTCTAGCTCCTGGTCACTGATTCTACTCTGACTCCTGATTCTAATCTTCTGAAGAATCAAGAGCATTTTCTAAAATTGTTCGTCTAGCTGGTTGGCTCTATATTCTTAAAAGAGGGGATTCTTAATTAAGTCAGCCCAAGCTGAAGGATGACATCACCAACCTAGGATCCTCATCATTATGCTGACCAAGATATTAGGGATACTGAACAGCACTTGCCAGATCCAACCAACCGATGACCAATCAATATAAGTACAGAACTTTGCCATTTCTTTAGACACTGCTGTGCTGTGGATAACTGGAGCATAAAACAAGGGAACAAGACATACCATGGCCTTGGTTTTGGAGTAGAGTGATCCGACGAAGTTGGGGGGTGTACTCCTTGAACCCGACCCTTGAGCCAAGCGTCTGCCCTGCGTCGTACTCGAAGATGCAGCCAGTCGACGTGGGTGGGGGCAACCTCATCGATGTCGGCCTCAAGCTAGGCACGGTTCTCGAGGCGACTGGTGCCGTAGGTGAAGGGGATCCCTCGTGCGGTGCAGAGCTGGTCGAGCAGCCTCCCGATCCAGCCGGTGCAACCGTAGATGAGGAACTTGAGCGCTGGCACGAGCTCCGCGGAGGAGCCGTTGCGGAGGAGCCGTTGGTGGCGATGCCCATGGCCGGTGGGGAAAGGGTGGTGGCGAGGCGAGATCCGAATGGGACGGGAGGGAAGCGAGTGGAAATGAGGATGTGGTGGTGCGCGATCTTGCGGGGGCAGATGGATTCTTGCGGGCAGTGGTCGGGAACTGGCTTCTTGCGCCTAGTGCAAAACTGAGAATTGCTCCTTTTTGATTCTGATTCTCATTTCTGGGAGCTGAGAGTGTTCGGTAGAGCTCCGGCTCCTCCGAACGAGAATTCGGGAGCTGGAGCTCTACCGAACGGGGCCTATATATTTTCCCTTCGGGCTGTGTTCAACACAACTGTTAACAGGCAGATGCTCTTTAATATATGTTTTATTTAGTTTCCAAATCATGGGTTTGATTGAAATTGATCCAGCACGAAATTTGGCACAGTTCTTTAATATCATTGATTTTCATTAGGAGTCCCCTTCACCAGTTTTATTTGTCAATATTTAGATTACGTATTAGCACAAAATAATTTAGCAATTGGGTTTTGATGGTAATCTTACATGTCATTTTCACTATTTTGGATTTGGTCCACCAGTTTCTTTGCTCTCGACCTCAATAGGAGCATGATTATTCTTTGTCACGTGTGCATTGTTTAAAATGGTCTACTATTCAGCTGTGGTTTATCTAACGTCCCCCCTCCTTGGAATTTCTTCTGTGGTGTGTGCATTGGCTTTATGAGTTCAGGTCCAATATCTGAATCATCATCCTAATTTTTTTTTCTTGTTGTGTTTGTTTAGGACTTAACTGCCCTCCCTCACATCCTGCATATGTGTTCATGTTTTGCACCTGTCTTTTAGGCTGTTTCATCTATATTGTTATCTCATAGAATATACTTTGTTTTGACATAGTGCTGAGTCATGTTTAGGACTTCAATGCTGACCATTCTTAAGCCTATAATTGTGCTTGCTTAGGACTTACCAGCTGAACTTGAGATGTTCAATGTTCATGTCATGGAGCTTTCTCTGGACCCAAGACAGTGTTAGATGTACCTTTGCTCTCAAATCAGTTGGACCAGTAAACTATGTTGCTTGTTGGCACAGGTTTACATATGTTGTGCCATGGCACATATGGAATTAGTAAAAGACTACATAAGCCACGTCTTCCGGCAATTACCTGTGTAGAGCGTACAAAATGTAACAAAGATTTTTTTAACAAAACTATTTATTTGGCAGGATGAAGTTGTAGCAAGAATAGAGGAGAGAATTGCTGCTTGGACATTCCTTCCTGCAGGTACCCTAAATTAAATTACTCTAACCATTCTACTTTACATTTTCTGTCTATTTAGTAGTTAATAGCAGTATTGTCAATATTCTGTCCATGCTCAGAGAATGGCGAGTCCATTCAAATATTACATTATGAGAATGGTGAGAAGTACGAGCCACACTATGATTACTTCCATGACAAAAATAATCAAGCCCTTGGGGGGCATCGAATCATTACTGTGCTCATGTACCTATCTAATGTTGAGAAGGGCGGAGAGACCATCTTCCCCAATGCAGAGGTAATTTACTTGTCATTTCTTCTCTAACTACCTTAGGATTTCCCTTCCAATAACTCAGATATTCCGCAGGGGAAGTTATCACAACCCAAGGACGAGACGTGGTCTGAGTGTGCTAAAAATGGATATGCAGGTATAGTGGATAGTTGCTAAAAGAAATTAATTCCTTTGCAGATACTCTTCGCGTGATAATGGAGCATTATCTCCATTATCCTTTTTCACTCGACAGTATCGTCTTCGTAGCTTTGCATATCTCAGCTGTACCTTCCACGACGACAGTTTACTTCGTTGTTTAACTGAACTGTTGGTTGTCCTCTGCAGTAAAACCCGTAAAAGGTGATGCCCTGCTGTTCTTCAGTCTCCACCCTGATGCAACAACAGACCCTGACAGCTTGCACGGGAGTTGCCCCGTCATCGAAGGTCAGAAGTGGTCCGCAACTAAATGGATCCATGTGAGGTCCTTCGACAACCCTGGCAAGCAAGGAGGTTCTGCTGACGGGTGCGAGGACGAGAACGTCCTCTGCCCGCAGTGGGCGGCAGTAGGGGAGTGCTCCAAGAACCCCAGCTACATGATGGGTACCAAGGAAGCACCTGGCTTCTGCCGGAAGAGCTGCAGCGTATGTGCACAGTAAGTTATTAATCCATCCACCGTCTGATACGTGGGCATGGCATCGATAATTGTTGTTCCAGTACTAGGGGTGTATATAGGACTGAGCATAGCATGTATAACCTGGAAGGAACTGAAATGTAAGATATATCATCTATATACGCCCAGAAAACACAGTTGGAACTCTTGTTTTGTTCAAGCTTACGGACAATTACCCATTTTAACTGAGCAATCGTATCGATGATGACGGATCTAGCAATCTCTTTTAACTTCGATTGCTCTGATAACTTGTCTTGTTGGAAGGGAAAGTATGTTCGTCCGGTGAAACAGATTACTGGCAAAATAGAAGCCAACTCAATTGATCTGATCTGTTGGTGCTTGGTAATCGTATAAATGTCAATGATGTTTGGTATCCTCTTACTCGTTGAGCTGTTCATTTGCTGAATCGAACGGAGTACGTATGACCAAGTGGTATACTGTGATATCTAATCTACCAAACCGAATAACTTTGCTTTTATGTCCTTAGCTGTTGGCTGCAGAAAGGTGCAGTAACTGCAGTTGCTGACGCGCAAGAATAGTTTCCTGTCCCCCCATTTCATTTAACTTTTGTAAATCTGCATTCAACTCCCAGCTGGCATGCAGTACATTGCATGTTCAGAGAAGTAAACCAAAAGAATGAGAAATTTACTGCCCATGCACATCAACACAAGCGAATATGGTAATACACTACTACAACATTTCTCTCATTTTCTTCTCTTTCTAGCAAGCTTTCGCCGGCGGCGGCTTGACGGCGACGACGCCGTCGTTTCCGGCGAGGGCCCGGTACTTGTCCTTCCTGGTGAGGCTGGTGCACTCGTAGGAGAGAGTGGCGGCGATGAGCCTCTGAATGTAGTTGGCCACCTCGTGGCTGGACTTCCCGCCGCCGCTGCAGGTGAGCTCCGCCGGCAGCTTGCTCAGGAACGTGACGGTGTATACCGGGCTTGGGTTCATGAAGAAGTAGAAGGGGTCCATCCCCTTCCACCCCCTCGCCGTCGTGCCGTGGAACATGCCCATCCGGGCCTCCATCGCCACCGGCACCACCTCGTCGGTGAGCTCGGCGAAGAGCGCCGAGAACCGCAGCAGGAAGGGCTCCCGGCACGTCGTCCCCTCGGGGCAGACGGCGAGGTCGCCCTCCTGCAGGAGCCTCCTGATCATGGCCGCGTCCGTGGCGCGGTCGCGGGTCAGCCGGACGGTCCGGATCGGCGAGAGGAACTCGGAGAGCCGTGACAGCGAGTAGGTGACCGCCGCCACCGGCCGGCCGAGCGCAGCGGAGAGGAAGATCGGGTCGAGCAGCGTGCGGTGGGAGCAGGCGAACAGCACCCCGGTGCGCCCCTCCGCGCCCCCGGCCCGCGGCGGCGGCGTGCCCCTGACGACGACGCGCACTCCGAGCGCCCAGAAGGCGTAGTACACCCACGGCATGGGCAGCAGCGTGCCGGCGGCGATGCGGAGGCAGGCGAGCGCGAAGCCCACGGGGAACCACAGCACGGTGAGCAGCGCGGCGAGCGGCGTCGGGCGGGGCACGAGGCGGCCGTCGTGGAAGATAACCGGCTTCGGCAGCAGGTCCATGCCCACGGCCTCCACCGGCGCCGGCGGTACGATGTACGCCTCCTGCCCATGCATGCACGCCGCATTATTCGCCCAATTAAGGCACGCTCAAGATTAACAGTACAGTACTAAACCGTATTAATGACATGTACAACAAGCATGCAGTCCTGCCGGCGTGTGTAGCCCATAATTAATCGATTTTAACGCATTTGCGAAATGATTGTGCAATTTAATCAGTAGCCTTTACAGCACAGAAACTGTATGATCCTGGATCTCTGCACCGGAATTATACCACGTACTTTCTACTACATAACAACAGCTACGGCCTGTCGATGTAAGCAATGGCCACGCGATGCTTCCCTCTTGTTTCCTCTCGCAGTCTGTCTGGAACACATGGATTCTAATAGAGACGATCGAGCAATACCTAGAGAAATCCATCTCTCGAAGAGTAGCTACCTGGCTGGCATGTCTCTCTTTTCAGGATAGCAACCAATCTTTAGCTTTAACTAGTTTCTGATATCTAACTAGGTGCACCAAAAAGTGGTAACTGTATGTGGGTGCGGAGCAAGGAGGTAAAGCTAAGCTAAGCTAAGCTAGCAAGACACCCTAGTCGATCGCGTGACCCTCGCAACCGTCTGGTACGGAAGATTGTGACCCTCAAAACACTTGTTCTTCGAATTCTTCGAATCAATTGTGTTGTGTGTTGGAATAAGTTACAGAACTAGAAATTTTTTAATAAGGGTACATATTTCATACGTATAACTCTGTAGTGGTATAGCGTGATTTCATACCATGATAAATCCAACATGTATATTTAAAATTTGCTAAAAGTATAATACAAATAGTTTTAAGGTCTCTCAAACTACTAAAATCAAAACCAATCCAATCAAAAAATTTAGTCTATTGACGAGGTGAAATTTTAAAGTTTCTTGAATTTTTAGAGGTGCTGGGCATATCTGTCACCCCTACTTCCGCCCTTGCTTGGAATCTTCTCTTCTTTTTACTGACAGTCAATTAGGGCTACCTACCTACCGCGCTGGCAGGGGCTCCAAGCCGTGTAAATGTAATTGATGCCGCCCGGTTGTTTACTCAATGTGCGTAGGTAGGGTACAAGATAGAAAATGCCATGTCGGGTGCTTAACCAGCACACTCTTAACTGGCCAAAATTAACATGTGAACCAACCGATCCTACTGTTTGTTTATATATTTTGTACTACTGGTAGATATAATAGTAGTAGTGGTTGTTTCTGTTGCTGCTGCTCCTGCTATTAGCACATCTTTTTCGAGTTTGGGGTCATATATATATATATATATATATATATATATATATATATATATATATGAGCAAGAAACCAACGAGGGGTGCCTAAAGGGGGCAACGATGGGCACCAGCACAAGAAAGGAAACCTTCATTTTCCACTTACGTAAGTAGGTAAATTTTGAGCACCAAAGTAGGCTAGCTAGGGAGTTGATTCTGCGTATGAGCACGGCTCACCATAAATTGTTACAAGCAGAGGTTAACATGTAGGTCGCGTGGCCATTGTCTATGCCGATGTATAACGGTGTAGGAAAAATAGGTGTACATACAACTAACCAAACAACTCTGCGAGAAGATTTTCGGTTTATAAAGCAGTGAATGGATGGGTTTTCTTATCTCGGATTAATTGTTGCACATGCGATTGGTACTACGTGGATGGATTCAATGCCCTTGATATATACGGCAGCTTGATTTGAAAAACCTTGTACGGCTAGTACCTCAGTAGTGGTATTTGTCTACCTTAATTTCTAAAAATATTTAAATCTCTATTTGGAGTGCGGAAATTTTATAGGAACTTTGGAGCATGTACATTGTTCCTTATGAATTTCGGACGCTCTGGACAGGCCATTTCTTATGAACAAATAGACATGTAGATGAAAGATGGTACGTGTGTGCATGCATGTTAGGTGTCAAAATGTGTAGCTATGGGTTCAGATTACGACAATATTTGGAATTGCGCGCGGAGTGTTGAGTACGTACGGTGCAGGACGTACGGATGCTAATGTATGAAGATTAATCAATTCCGGTAAGTGCCCACCTTGCACAGGCTCATGAAGGGGTAGTCGGAGCGGCGGTCGCCGAGGCCGACGTCCGGCGCGTCGCCGTCGTCGCCTCCGTAGATCTCCCGGAGCGCCTCGGCCTTGCGTCGTCCGACGAGCACGCCTCGGCGGGGGTCCACCAACCCCGTGGCGCGCCCGCGCCACGTGGCGAGCTCGGTCCCGGCGACGGCGTCGGCGCCGAGGCACTCCCTGAGGAACGGCTCCGCCATGACCCGCGGTGTGGACGTGAGCACCACGCGCCTCCGGGAGCACGCCGAGAACACCCGCCACGCGCCCGGGTGCACGTCGGCTGCGTAGAACCGCGGCAGCACGGCGCGCGCCGCCGACTCGACGGCCGACAACCGCGCCCCCGCCGTCGCCGCGAACACGAGCACCCGCACCGTCGCGGCCTCTGAGACGAGGTACCCCAGCGCGGCGGCCACCGGCGCGACGAGCAGCAGCAGCAGCAGGCGCGGCACCCCGCCAGCCTCGAACGCTACCAGCGCGTAGTACGGGAACGAGCTGCGCGACCGGAGCAGCGTCCCCTCCAGGTCGGCCGCCACGGCGTGCGCGCCGCGCCCCGATGCGTCGCACTTGTCCACCGCCGGGAACGGCTCCACCCCCGCCGCCACCACCGCCTCCATCGCTCTCGGTGCTGCTAAGCTAAGTGTCTGCGCGCTCGAGCTCGAGCCGGTGGCTATGTGGTGAGTCTCTGCGCGCGCGTGCAGGGTATATATAGTGCAGCGCGCGGCTGCGAGTGTGGTGGCGACTGTGTTAGTTGAAATATATGGTTGGTTGGTGATCGGTAGGGCAAGGGCATTACATTACTTTACTACTAGTACAAATGATGGCTAATCTCAGTTACTACCAGTACAGATACAAGAGAATGGAGGGAGTACAGATTTACAGGTCCCTCGGTTGTTAACCACGATTAATCCTAACTTTGCATCGCCGCTGTCTGCGAGTCAGATTAATTAAGGGTTGAAAGAGGACGCATATAACCTATGCACATCACACTTACACACCTCACGTACACATACACGTTTTCTACACACGTTAAAAAATTAATCAACGACTCTATGATTTTCGAAACACATTAACACACTGTCCCACTTAATTGAGGTACGCTTATGCGGGCGCACGGGAACTGAACTCTTATACCGGGAGTTCGATGACTCCCATTGCGAACAGAGCTACACCCATATTCGAAACTTCCCGAGAGTAGTAAAATGTTGGTAGATTTTTTTAAAACGTATAGCGATACTGGGAACGAGCTTATGAGTAAATTTGGTCGCTGTTGGTAATCCTAGTCCTAACCTTAGTCACTCTGCGACTCCGATTAATCGAGGGACAAGCAGCATCAGTAATATGTGAAGTGAAGCATGAATGACGGGATTTATTTACTGCCCCTGTTTGGTTTGACCGGTGGGCTGCTATTCGTGTCGCAAGTCAGCAATTTTTCTGTGTTTGATTGATTGTATCAAATCACCTTAGTATAGTGTCATGTTTTCCGGTTTCCTTTTTCCAGCACATAATATATAGTCTTTTCCTTTTCTAGAACGTTTGTTTCTTTTTCCTTAATTCCAGGATATTTGTTTCCTTTTTCTTGAGATGATGCTGGAGGTGGGGGAAGATCTGTTGTGGGCCACAGGGATGAGTTAGACACATTAAACAATGGCCATTGGATGTGGGTGAGTAAAGCTAAGGAAAGATCTGAGAGGTTAATATTTGACGGAGGCAAGTTCCTGAGGACGTTTCGCTGGGTGCATGAAGGTTGGGCTATCTTGGGTGTATTATTTAGGGTGGACGTAGAAAAGAATGCTTAGGTGCATTATAAAGGGGTATAGATATGTATGAAATGGATCAAGAAAAAAATCATTCATGTGTTTGGTTGCTTGAATAGAACTATCTCGTCCTGAAGGGTGTGATACAATTTTGAAGAATATTCTCTATAGATATTGAATCATTTCATTCACGCAAAATAATGGAATCAAATGGTACATAATCATCTAATCCCATTTAACCTCATCCCACTAACAAAACACACCCTTATTGGTGTGGCTCGCACCTAGTTAACACCAATAGTCCTAGTCGCAGTAATTCTACCAGGTTTACTATTTACAAGTTATTTTCCGATTTTCTTAATTATAAATCGATTTTATTGGTCTGTAAATTACCTTTAAGATATATTTATGTCTGATTTTAAATTGATCCAACGCTTAAAAAAATATGACTTGTACAATAAATAGACATAACCTAATTCTATTGGTGTGGCTCGCTGTTTTTACCCAGAAGCTAACGGTATGGTTGTACCTATCGCGTGGCCGGTCCGATTAATTATGTGGCGGCTAGGACGAGAGCCACTGGAAGCTAGCAATTCATCGGTGGATCTCATGAGAGGGGATTCATTTCGTACGAATTTCACATGAAAAAAATGATTCATTTCGCATGATATTTTTTTGGTCTAATAGATCTAAATTGAGCTTACAATTATTAGTGAACGAGGTTTGAGTTTTCTATATTTTGCTTAGTCTGGCTCAAACCTACCGAAAACGAGATTTAGTATGTCGATTTCTTGTCACAGGAGAACCGGGGGTTTATTCAAGCCGAGATTAATGTTACCTATACGAAAGTAGTATTAGCTCTCTGTTAATAATTTTGCATTGTTGGTCTATTATCAGTAAGGGTGGAAACGAGCCAAGCTTAGCCGACTCGAGCCAGGCTAGAAAAAGCTTGTTTGAAATGTGACTCGGCTCGGCTCGAAACGAGCCAGAAATCATGCTAGGCTTGGCTTGTTTCCATGCTCGAGCCAACTCGTGGGCTCGTGAGTAGGATGGTAAGGATGATAGAGGTGCTTCGCGACACCACCGCTTGCGCTGCACAAGACCTTCCCTCGACGACACCGGCTCTGCGGATGGAGAACGGACGGGTGGCACGGCGGGCCGACGGATGGCCCTACTGGCGGCGCGGCCGATGCCGGATGGACAGTGCGGCAGATGGCCTTGCTGGCAAAGGGTCATGGAGGACGACGGCGGATGGCGGAAGGCGCGGGGGATGTCGACGCTGGCACCCCTATGTGGTTGTGTGTCTGTGCTTGTGCGAGGGAATGGGGATGGGTGGATGGTTGTGCGCCCACAGGCCCGACATCAGTGCTCCCTCTGTGCGCTTGATGCGGGGCTAACCTGCATTAGCAGAACGTGGTGTCCTTCTTGTTCTTCTCGATGACCTTGAGGATGGTTCCAGAGACGAGCACCTCGCAGGGGATGCGGAGCACGCACTCCTGCTAGAACTCGAACACCTCCTTCGCCTCCCGCAGTAACGCCGCGAACACCCGGTGCCTCTAGTACTCCATCGAGATGACGAACCTCTACATCAAGAGGCCCACACACACCACCGACGCTAGGTGGCCCCGAGGCGGAGTCGTCGGCGAGCCCAAGGGGCTGTCTCTAGCCCATGAGGTGGATGTGAATTGGGGACTCTGGCGGCGACGGGGAGGATGGGGAGTTGGGGATTGGAGTCTGGATGGAGATGGCAAGGGGACGTAGGGTTCTCTAAATTGTGTTGGACTCAACGTTGGGCACTTGGGCCTCAGGTCTGTCCTGCGAGGCCTACCAAGCCAAGCGGCTCGTGAGCCGGCTTGAAATTTTCACGAGTTGGATTAGAGGCTCGACTCGATTTGTGTACACCACGAGCCCGAGCCAAGCCGGCTCGAGTTGGTTTCGAGCCGAGCTAGCTTGCGAGCCTTAAGCTTTATTTTCTCTCCTAATTATCAGAGTAATTTTGAGCTCAAAGCCTGATTCGAAACGAGCTTGAGATTTCATGGAATGACACGTCATCCAAGGGTGTGATCATCCACCTAAGCGCACCGCTTACGTGTCCACTAGATTGATCATCCAGCATCGAAATACATCCGGTTACACGCGATCCATCAAGCCCTACGTAAGCTAATTGCGTTTTTCACAAACCTTTGATCCAGCAGATCATTCCTTTACATATCAATTTGTTTATACCTAAAAAAATACAAAATATGAGTTGCCTCGGTTTGCGTGCCCGCTGATCTGCGCCGAAAGACGGCGACCTCGCTAGCAGTCGCGCTCGTCACCGCGCACCTCGGTCGCCGGCTCCGCGCCCTCCCGATCCTTGTTTTGCGCCGCCGCCGCGCTCGTCGCGACACGCTTGGTACTGCCGTCGCACGCGCCCGGCTGACCTTCGCCTCATCGCGCGAAGCGCCGCACCAAGTCTTCTCGGCTCCGTCGCAGGTGGCCGCACCTTCCGCGCACTGCCTCGGTTTTTGCGCCCACAACCGCGTCGAATGCCGCCGGCGTCGGCTTCTCCTTTTCTGCGCGTCGTCCGCCGCCGGCTGCCACCTCGCGTGCGGCTTGCTCGACCGCCGCTAGCTGCAACCTCGCGTGTGGCTAGCTTCCTCGACGCGAGCTCGCCCGCCTCCGTTGCATCACCTCATCCCACCAGACGACGCATCTTCTCGGCCGCCGGTCGTGCGCCTCGCGCTCTGCGACGCCGTCGTGACGTTTTGGCTTCGCGCCATCTCGTCTTTCATGCCTGCGCGTTAATGGCGGCGTCGGCAAGTATCTCCCGCGAGGAGGAGCGGGTGGCCTGAAACCTAGCCGCCGTGCGGGTCGGCTATTCACTTGGGCCGTGCGGGCCGGCCACTATTGGGCTGTGCAGGCCGGCTGCCCCCCCCCACTTTAAAGCTGAATGCATGATGGGCTGGGAGCCCGCGCCGAAGAAAAAAAAGGAAAATCTGAAAAATGGGTATTATTTTTGAAAAATGACAATAATTTTTAGAAATTAGTTTTTCTAGATTTATAGGCTTCCATAAAATTTTTATAAATTAGCTTTTAGCACTTTCTGGAAGTTCTATTCGTTGGGTTTTCTAGCATTATTATATGTGCTCAAATTTATTCTTCTATTATTAAGTAATTCTGAAAATTGCTTAGTAATTAACAGAAATGCTAGAAAATTATGGAAAAATAGGTATGACCCATTGCTCTGTGTCATGTTGCTAGATTAATTTTCTTAGCATATTTTTTCATGTTTATATGTACTGGACATATTATTTCCTGTTATTCAGTAATTCTGAAAATTGCTTGGTAATTAACGGAAAACATGAAAAATGCTAGAAAATTCTAGAATATTTTCTGATTGCATAGTATGAGTTTAATACCTCTGTATTAATTTTCTTAGCATTATACCATGATTATTTCTTGTTGGAATTTATTTCTAGTTGATTGGTATTTCTAAAATTGCTTAATAATTAGCAGAAACTATGGAATTGCTAGGGAAATTTTGGGAAATTTTAGATAATTATCTACTGAATAGATATAGACCAAGCTTTACTGATTAAGGAGTGAGCATGCAATATAATGTTTTTACCAGTAGTAAAAGTCATTTTGCATAAATAGAAATAGGATATGTTGGACATCGCAAAGAAGGAACCTATCAAGATTGCTCTGAATGGCAACAATGAACTTATGCAGGCAATGAATACTAAGATTAATCTGATAGTTCGATCTTTTAGAGCTACTGTTTTCCCAGCCTAAAGCTGGTACCCCTACTCTTCCCGAAGCCGCTAGATGTACGACTTTGCACCTCCTGAGGCACCATCTACATACGGACCTGAAGGCCGAATAGTTGATGGAAGATGACCAGCTGGTACTCTTGGATTCCCTGAAGGAAAAAATATATATCCAGCAAAGATCCGTTATGTTGCCAGAAGTACAACGCGAATGGATCCTCCCGCACTTTCAGGATTTTAAAGGTTGTGGCAACATATAATTTTTTGTCATACACAAGCTTGTCATAGATCTAACATTATGTAACCAGAAAGTTACTAATGCTAAAAAGATCGGCAAGATATTGTGAACATTCCACCCCAATTTGAGGATACTGTCGTAACAGTATCGTCGCCAAGTATCAGAAAGTACTTCGAGCTTATATGCATTTTGCTAGAAGCAGAAAAGCATGATGAACTCTTGGTGAAGAATCATCACGTACTTCCTATTAGAGTCTTGCAATGCCCGAAGCACATGCAAATGCTCATCATGCTAGCAATAGCCATGGCCGCAGAAAGGGCAAATGGAATAAAAGGAATAAGTGGAAGAATGACAAATCAAATAGGGAAAGAGGTAATTCATAGTGGAAAAGTAGAGGTAAAGGGTCAGGGGCTTCCAGAAGTAATGCTGCAAACCCTGAATAAACCCTGTTTTATGTATGAATGCTCTGGCCATTGGTCATGCAACTATCGCATCTCGAAGCATGTGGTAGACCTTTACATGCAATCCACTGAAAAAATAAATAAGACCCGGGGAAATAATATTAAGTCATACTTCACCGTTCAACCTGATGTTGATACGAATGCTAAGAAGTGTGATGATATGATCCTTGAAATTATTGAGCTCAAGGAGTCCCAGGAGGGCACCTACATCTCATATGGAGACCTGGATTAGTCTCCTAAATATCCCTTTACTTTGCTAAGTTGATGTCACATATTCCTCATAAGTCTCCTTATCAGTTTAGCCCTAGTTCCTGAACGAACATTTGGTCTACGCTCCTGTTGAGCGATTATCATTCAAAAATTGAATAAATTGATATTTCCCATATTTTTGATTAATTGTGCTATGTTTATTCTGTATTCTACAATTTGTTCCTGATGCAACAATTGTTTGATTGTTAAATCATACTTCCAATATAGAACATAGTATAACCTGATGGCGGAGGAGAAAATCTGTCTAGAAGACAGTGTACCACACTAAGTGAATTAAAAATATTATGGCTATCGCCAGAAGCGACACTCTCATAGTTGGCACTGGAAGAATGCCATATTATACCTTGAGTCCAGTCGTACTTCTTTAATCGTTTCTGTATGGAGATAGTGAATGAGGATGGTACTGAATACCTATTCATGACTAAGTTTAATGGGTGTAATAAACGTGTGGTTAAAAGCTTCATTTATTCTCCTCCGGATTATACTATGCACATATAAAACCTGAAGTTTGTGTTGCGATGAAAAACCTAGATATATTTAAGATCTGGCAGATCGACTGGGTTACCCTGAGTTGAATAGTATAAGAAGAATAATTAATATTTTTGTTGGCCATAGCATAAAATCTTTCTTAGACCTGAAATTTTTCTTATACCCTGGTTGTGCTAAAGGAAAGCTTATTCTTAGATCTTCTTACCTAAAAAGTTAGGGAAGAATCACCGAATTTCCTGGAGAAAATTCAAGGTAATATCTATGGACCTGTTCAGCCCCTGTCGGGCTCCTTTTAAGAAATTTTATGGTACTGCTAGATGCTTCTACTAGATGGTCCCATGTATATCTCTTATCTACTAGGAACCATGCTTCTGCCCAAATTATTAAGTTAAGAGCCTACTTTCCAGAAGAAAGGATCAAGTCTATTCAAATAGAAAATGCTAGCGAGTTGACCTCAAAAATATTTAATGATTATTGTATGGCTCTGAGAGTTAATGTAGAGCATCTCGTACCTAATATCCATAATTAAAATGGCCTTGTAGAGTCATTATATTAAAAGAATAAAAACTTATTGCTTGACCGCTCTTGCAGAATAGTAGGCTTTCCACCGGTTGTTGGGGCCACGCAGTGCTGCATACTACAACATTAATTCAACTCAGACCAACTGCACATCATGAAATTTCCCTATTGCAGATAGTGCGTGGAAAATAATTAAGTATTTCCCATCTACGAAAATTTGGCTGTACTGTATACATGCCAATCTCTCCACCAAGCGTACCACCATGGGATCTTACCGGAAGTTGAGGATCTATATAGGTTATGAATCTCCATCATGTATTAAAATACCTAGAGCCTATGACAGGGGATCTGTACACGGCTCGGTACGCTGATAGTACTAAGGACATTTTTTCAGCATTAGGGGGAGATAAGTACCACATTAGAGAATGTTGAGTCCTTAGATCCACGCACTACAGAGACCGAACTTGAAGTTCAAAGAATAATAAATCTGCAATAAATAAGCTTATAATCTGCCAAATACCTTCACTGTTCATAAGGGAGTGAAAAAAAATCTCATATACCTGCAGTATATGCACCTGAAAGAGTGGAAAAACCCTAGAAGGATATTGAATCCACTCTTGACCCTCATGATAAAAAGAGGGGGAGGCCTCCAGGTGCACAGGACTCAATTCCGCGGAGACGTCCGCAAAAATAGAGAACCGAACAAATGAGAACACTACCCATGACAGTAGAAGAAGCTTAACCTGATGTTGAGAAAATCCCTGAAGTGAGCCATCCTGGAGATGGTAACATCCCTGAAGTGATCCATCCTGAAGATGATAACCCCAACGTATATTTGCGCGCACAATCCAACGCTGGGAAATCGGAACACCTAGACTCCATCGTTGTGGGAAATCATGAGGAGCTGGAAGAAATTTATAAAGAGATATCCCTGAAGTGATGCAGGAGAATTGTATAAAAGAAAGACTACAATTGTCGACATATAATTGCCTCTAAAATGTTAAAGCTAGATTCATAACCAAAGTCCATGGCAGAGTGTCAGAAGCGCTCAGATAGGGTCAAATGAAAAGAAGCAATTGAGGCAGTGTTCACTTATTAAAAGGAAAGCTTTGGTCCCGTTGACCAAACATCTCCTAAATTAATCCCTGTAGGATCAAATAGGTTTTTCATCCGGAAGAGAAATAAAAATACCCAGGTGGTGAGACATAAAGCGAGGCTTGTAACACAAGGGTTCACGCAGAGACCCGACATCGATTACGATGAAACATATTCTCCTGTAATGAGTGGAATAACGTTCCGATATTTAATATCAATGGCAGCTGGCTTAAATTTAAAAATGCAGTTGATGAATGTAGTGACCGCATATTTATATGGGTCAGTGGATACGGACATTTATATGAGAGTCCCTGAAGGAGTCAAAGTTCCGGATCCTAATAATCGCAACATATATAGTGTCAAACTGCAGAGATCACTATACGGGTTAAAACAGTCGGGGAGAATGTGGTATAACCGACTGAGTGAGTTCCTCCTGAAGAAGGGATACTCGAATAATGATGATTGTCCCTGTGTGTTCATAAAGAAATCCCAGAATGGATTCTGTATCATCTCAGTATATGTCGATAATCTGAATATCATCGGAACCACAGAGGAGATAAAGGAAGCAAGTGCTTACCTCACGACAGAGTTTGAGATGAAAGATTTGGGTAAAACCAAATTTTGCTTAGGCCTACAGCTAGAGCATTCCCCAGAAGGAATTCTTGTACACCAGTCTTCCTATACTCAGAAGGTATTGGAAAGGTTTAATATGGATAAATCGCATCCTTTAAAAAACCCCATGGTCGTGAGATCCCTTGAAGTGGATAAAGACCCTTTCAGACCAAGGATGGAAAATGAGGAAGTCTTAGGACCTGAAGTTCCATATCTAAGTGCCATTGGAGCACTTATGTATCTCACAAATTGCACAAGACCTGATATTGCATTCACTGTGAATTTGCTAGCAAGACACAGTGCAGCCCCAACCAGAAGACATTGGGCTGGTGTTAAGACTTTACTTAGATACCTCCAAGGTACTCAAGATCTTAGATTATTTTTCCAGAAGAACCAAGACTTAACCATGGTGGGATACACAGATGCTGGCTACTTGTCTGATCCCCACAGTACCAAATCACATACTGGTTTTGTGTTTCTCTGCGGTGGTACAGCCGTTTCTTGGCGGTCTTGTAAACAGACTTTGGTAGCTACTTCTACCAACCACTCAGAAATCATAGCTCTGTATGAAGCCTCACGTGAATGTGTTTGGCTATGACGTGTGATTAACCACATTCAGAAGTCATGTGGCCTTAAAACCGTCGATACCCCCACAATTATCTATGAAGATAATACTGCTTGTGTTGCACAAATGCAACTGGGTTATGTAAAGAGTAATATCACGAAGCATATTGTTCCTAAGTTATTCTATCCTCACGAACTCCAGAAGAACGGTGAGATAAAGATCTTACAAACTAAGTCATGCGAAAATCTTGCAGATTTATTCACTAAGTCCTTGCCTAAATCCACATTTCAAAGATGTGTTAAAGGCATTGGAATGAGAAAACTTAGAGATATACAAAGTTCAGGGGGAGTGAACCCTTGAACAATAACCGTTATGGTGATCCTGAAGATCCTAATATAAATCTAAAAGATTATAAGTTGTACACTTTTTCCCTTAGTGAGTTTTCCTAAAGTTTCTCACATAAAGGTTTTTAACGAGGCAACTAGTGCAACATAAAATGCGAGTGCAATGTACTCTTTTCTCCATCTCCTTTTTCCCACTGGGTTTTTGAGTGGAGTTTTTAACGAGACATGTGCATTACACGATATTCGCCCAAGGGGGAGTGTTATGAGATAAGATTTATATAACCGATTCGGTTACTATCTATCTCTTATTTGTGGGCGAATCCAAACTCATATCTTATGCTTTCCTCTATATATTGGGCTTTCCCCCATGTAAAAGATCAATCTAATAAAGCGAGAGAACTTTGCCTTCTATATCGTGTGTGCTCTCTGTTTCTTGTTCTTGTGATCCTGTTGGTGTGCTGTCGATTGATCGTGGGTGAACGACTACGTTTTATAACACAAACATCCCCTCTTTTGACTATAAATTCGCTACAGTTGAGCGAGTAAAAACCGGTGTTAGCTACTCCCTCGTTCTCGAATATATATTATACTATCTTTTAAATTTTATTTTAAATATGTATTATTATACAGTTTTAAGGTGAAACCCTTCTGTACCCTTTTACTTTAACTATTATTAATGTCATTTAGTACTACAACTAGAGTAAGACATTATTCAAAAATATAATGAAAAAAGGCAATGCATTTTTTGTAAGTATGTCTTAGTGAAAATACAATAATATAAAATAACAGCTATTCACAAACAGAGAGACTAACAATAAATAGTACGCGCTTTGGTAGCTCGTGCTTTTCATAACACAACGTACCATGTCTATGTTTCACCAGCAGTCCACCCTTAATTCGTCAACACAATCCTCTCCAGTCTCCACTCCTCCCAAACCAACGGCTTGGATTAGGTAGTGCGCGATCCTGCTGTTCGGTTGTGCATTTTCACAAACCGTCTGGTCAGAAATCATCGCTCTTCGATAGGATAGTCGTCCGTATTGGGAAAAAAAAATTAAGTTGTACAGATTTTTTTGTACTTACGGTAGCGCTATTTTGCGCCAGCTCGCCTAGCGCGGTCTATTCTACGCGTAAACCATAAACATCCTTACGTTGATCATAACCCGGTCGTAACTCGACGTCATGCAAAACTAAGGCATAAACGCGTTCAAATTATTCACGCAAGCCAATCAGTAACATCTCCTATACAATGAACAATAAATGACTAATAAATACTACTTCTTTTGTACATGAATCTTTTTTTCATTTGCCCACAACTTTCAAATGAGAATGATTTTCGTCTTCAAATTTTACAGAGTTGTAGAATCTCAACTCTCCTATGTATGGTAATTTTTTGAGAATTTTTTAAAACCTGTACATATGGCTTTCATGAATAAGAATTTAATTCTACGAACCTGTATTAAAATGTTTGAAAAATTCTCAAAAAATTACAACACGTAGGGAAGGTGAGCTTCTACAAATCTGTAAAATTTGAAGTCCAAACCCTGTATATATGGTTTTCATGAATAAGAATTTAGTTATATTTGTCGGACCTGCATTAAAATATTTGAAAAAATCCCAAAAAATTACCACACGTAAGAAAGGTGAGTTTCTACAAACCTGTAAAATTTGAAGACCAAACCTAATCGCATTTGAAAGATATAAAAATGACAAAGTTCTAAGCAACAGGATATACTGTCTTTTACTGTCAGGGAAATAACATTTTACTATAAAAAATTCTCAAAATATTACCATACGTAGGGGAGATGAGATTCTACAACCCGGTAAAATTTGAAGACCAAACTCAATCACTTTGAAAGATATAAAAATAAAAAAGTAACAAACAACATGATATACTGTCTTTTACTATCAAGAAAACGACATTTTAATGCCTATTACATAATGTGTTATTATATCCTGTATAAAACAGTTTTATAGTGTAAAATATACAAAAATTATATGTATAAGTTTTCAAAAAATCTCAAACATTTATCATATGTAGGAGAGGTGATCTTCAACAACTCTGCAAAATTTAAAGACCAAATTCAATAGTATTTTAAAGATATGAAATTGCTAAAGCACTAAATAATGAAAAATCACTAGTTAGCCGAATTTTTCTTTTTCTTATCTTTCAGTTGACATTGATTTTGATCTTGAAATTTTACAGGATTGTATAATATCACCTGTCATATGTATGGTAATTTCTTGATAATTTTTTAAAAAACTTACATATGATTTTCATGAATAAGAATTAGTTCTGTTTATAGGACCTGCACTAAAATATTTGAAAAATTCTCAAAAAAACCTACCACACGTAGGGGAGGTGAGCTTCTACAACTCCATAAAATTTGAAAACCAAAATCAATAGCATTTGAAAGATATGAAATTGATAAAGTGATAAACAACGGGATATGCTGTCTTTTACTATCAAGAAAAATAACATTTACTATGGAAAATTCTCAAAAAATTACCACACATAAGGGAGGTGAGATTCTACAAACCTGTAAAATTTAAAGACTAAACTCAATCGCATTTGTAAGATATGAAAATAAAAATGTACCAAACAGCAAGAATACTGTCTTTTACTATCAACAAAACAACATTTTAATGCCTATTACTTAATGTGTTACTATATCGTGTATAAAACTATTTTATAGTGTAAAATATATAAAAATTATAAGTATAAGTTTTCAAAAAATCTCAAAAAATTATCATATATAGGGGAGGTGAGTTTCTACAACCCTAAAAAATTTGAAGTCCAAATTCAATCGCATTTTAAAGATATGAAATTGACAAAGCACTAAACACTGAAAAATCACTAGTCAGCCGAATTTGTCTTTTTCATATCTTTCTGTTAATGATTTTAGTCTAAAAATTTTACAAAATTGTATAATCTCACCTCTCCTATGTATAATAATTTTTTTGAGAATTTGTTAAAATATGTACATATGGTTTTCATTAATAAGAATTAGTTTTGTTTGGAGGACCTCTAGTAAAATATTTGAAAAATTCTCAAACAATTATCACACGTAGAGGAGGTGAGCTTCTACAACTCTGTAAAATTTTAAAACCAAACTCAATTACATTTGAAAGATATGAAATTGATAAAGTGATAAACAGCATGATATACTGTCTTTTACTCTCAAGAAAAATAACATTTTACTATGAAAAATTCTCAAAACATTACCACACGTATGGGAGGTGAGATTCTACAACCTGTAAAATTTGTAAACCAAACTCAATCGCATTTGAAAGATATGAAAATAACAAAGTATCAAACAGAAAGATATATTGTCTTTTACTATAAAAAACTATATTTTACTGTTTATTACTTAATGTGTTACTAAATATTGTATAAAACTATCTTATAGTGTAAAATATATATAAATTATATTTCTAAGTTTTCGAAAAATCTTAAAAAATTACCATATGTAGGGGAGGTGAGCTTCTACAACCCTGCAAAATTTAAAAACCAAATTTAATCTCATTTTAAAGATATGAAATTGACAAAGATCAAAACAGTGAAAAATCACTAGTCAGTCGAATTTGTCTTTTTCATGTCTTTCAGCTGATATTGATTTTGGTCTTCAAATTTTACAGGATTGTATAATCTCACCTCTCCTATGTATGGTAATGTTTTGAGAATTTTTGGAAATATGTACATATGGTTTTCATGAATAAGAATTAGTTTTGTTTGTAAGACATGCAGTAAAATATTTGAAAAAATCTCAAAACAATACCAAACGTAGGGGAGGTGAGCTTTTACAACTCTGTAAAATTTGAAAAACAAACTCAATCGCATATGAAAGACATGAAATTGATAAAGTGATAAACAACAAGATATATTATCTTTTACTATCATGAAAAATAACATTTTACTATGAAGAATTCTCAAAACATTACCACACGTAGGGGAGATGAGATTCTAGTACTCTGTAAAATTTGAAGACCAAACTTAATCGCCTTTGAATGATATGAAAATAATAAAGTGCCAAATAGCAAGATATACTGTCTTTTACTCTCAACAAAACAACATTTTACTACTTATTACTTAATGTGTTATTATATTATGTATAAAACAGATTTATAGTGTAAAATATATAAAAATTATATGTATAAGTTTTCAAAAAATCTCAAAAAATTATCATATGCAGGGGAGGTGAGCTTTTACAACCTTGCAAAATTTGAAGACCAAATTCAATTGCATTTTAAAGATATGAAATTGACAAAGCACTAAACATTGAAAAATCACAAGTTAGCTAAATTTGTCTTTTTGATATCTTTCAGTTGATATTGATTTTAGTTTTCAAATTTTACAGAGTTGTATAATCTCACTTCCCCTATGTATGATAATTTTTTGAGAATTTTTGAAAACTTGTACATATATTTTTCGTGAATATGAATTTTGTTCAGTTTGTAGGATCTGCAGTAAAATATTTCAAAAATTCTCCAAAAATTACCACACGTAGGGGAGGTGAGCTTCTACAACCCTGTAAACTTTGAAGACCAAACTTAATCGCATTTTAAATATATGAAAATGATGAAATGACAAACAACAGGATATATTGTCTTTTTCTGTCAAGAAAACAATATTTTTGTTTCTTTCAAAAAAAAGCAAACAACATTTTAATGCCTATTACTCAATGTGTTACTATATCCTGTATAAAACAGATTTATAGTGTAAAATGTTTGAAAATCATATGTACAAGTTTTCAATAAATTACCATATGTAGGGGAGGTGAGCTTCTACAACCCTACAAAATTTGAAGGCCAAACTCAATCGCATTTGAAAGATATGAAATTGACAAAGCCTTAAACAGTGAAAAATCACTAGTCAATTGAATTTGTCTTTTTCATATCTTTCAGTTGATATTGATTTTGGTTTTCAAATTTTACAGGGTTGTATAGTCTCACCTCCCCTATGTATGGTAACTTTTTGAGAATTTCTGAAAACTTGTACATATGATTTTCATGAATAAGAATTTTGTTCTGTTTGTAGGATCTGCAGTAAAATATTTAAAAAATTCTCAAAAAAATTACCACACATAAGGGAGGTGAGCTTCTACAACTCTATAAAATTTAAAGACCAAACTCAATCACATTTGAAAGATGAAATTGACAAAGTGCAAAACACTAGGATATGTTGTCTTTACTATGAAGAAAATAATATTTTATTGTCTATTACTCAATGTGTTACTATATCCTGTGTAAAGCTGTTGTGTAACACTTTGTTTCAATATGGTAACATGTGGTATAATAATTCGTAACATGTCATTTGTTTGAATAGTAAAAGATAAAATATTCAGTGTTTTCTAAAGTTCATGAAAAACACATGTACATATTTTCAAAAAATCACAAAAAATTACCATACATAGAGGATGTGAGATTCTACAATTCTAAAAAATTTGATGACCAAAATCATTCTCATTTGAAAGTTATGGCTAAATCAAAAAAAGAAAGATTCATGTACAAATAAAAAGTAGCATTTATTAGTCATTACTAGTTGGGATACGGTTTGTATTTTGTCACGTAGCAGATAGTCACTGGGACAGTTCCTTACATTGAGTGCTGTGATAAGTGGTTCGATCGGTACGCGTTAAATGGTTGGGGGAGTAGAATAGACTATTCTATACGTAGCTGTAAAATAGCATTTATATATATATATAAATAAATCGTTCGGTCCAAATGTCGATTGCAAATCTGGCGCGCTAGCTGAACCAGTCGAGGTTCGTAGTAACAAGTACAGGTGATCCCCTATATAAAAAACCAGACTAATTAAACTGAGAATTAATTCGACCATGCGAGAGCGAGATGATGTACACCGGCCGCGTTAATTAAGCTTCTCTCCATAAACCAGCTTGTCTTATAATCACTTCGGCCGAATCGCCCATGTATGTGGGCACATATTGGCCTGATGTGTAGAGGAGCCGCCGTGTTACTGACTTAATTAAGCTAATTAACATACTAACCGCTGCCGGTATTGTCTTCCCCGCCCTCGATTTGTCTTGTTCAAACATTCTATATGACGTTAGTTGCTGGACTCTCACATCCTTGTGCTCTAGTGCCCAACCATAAAGCTAACAAACAACAGCATTGTCTTTTCACATTGCGTGCTTAATTTCTTGCAAGTTTCTGTCTTTGTCAAAACAATGGGGCAGCTAGCAGCCTCTCTTGATTATTTTGTCTCCTCCATAAAAATTTATCAATTGTTGTACCATCTTCCTTGTGTAGTTGTGTCTGGGGGTCATATTGGGGTTGTTAAGAGGTTACCCTTTGGTGCTTGGCCTTGATTCTTTCATGGGTTAACTAATATGACATGAGCTTTGTTAAATAGTTGACAAGTAACCTCCGATGGAAGAGGGGTAGGTGACCAAACGAGAACACTGTGGCATCGGTTTCGTGCATTTGTATGTAATTCCGAGTATATGCGCATGTGCATTGTTTGACGAAAACAAGGTTTTGAAACTGATTAGAATATTTTAATTAATATGTTCCTCATTAGATATTATTTTAGCATTTTGCACGGTAACCAATACATTTATACAAAAGACCATGTTACTCTCCATTAAATCATTTATTGTTCTTGAGTGACGTGTGTTACTCTAGTCCATAGAACTGGTAAATATATAACCTTGGAAATAATGAATGAGAGAGGTATACAAAGGAAAAGATGGTAAAAAAAAATCTCGAAATTATAGAATAACATGTATTTAACACTACAATTTGAAAAAGCTAGTATAACATTTATTTGAAAATGGATGGAGTAACTAATTGCAACACTCCTATAAAATACTTTTGTTTCTAATTGTAATCTAGTTTATACTTCATCAATACATGTTTAGCACATCATTGCAAACTAACTAATTGTAATTAACGATAAAATAAAATAATATTGGCTGTGCAACAGAAAAACAACCGATGGACAAAAAAGACAGTTGACTGATAGATCAAGACCGTCGATTTTATTTTTCAAAGTTAGTTCAAGTCCATCAAATACCCTTCAAATGCACTGAGATAAATTATATTATAGTTTAATCATCGGGGACAACTGATCGGGGAACTAGCCGGCCTAAATTGCCTTCTTTTTGAAGCTGCTACGAGACGCTATACGGTTGGGAACACTCACATTACAGCATAGTTTCGCAAGTTTCAAAAGCTTCAAGAACGTTTTGTTTTGTTTTCACAAGTTTCGAGTCCGTTTCGTCCATGTCTCTAGAAAGTTCCAAAGAAGTTTCAGGCAAGTTTCATTTGTGAATCAACAAATTTCAAAGAAATTTCAGCAAGTTTCATATGTGTTTCAGCAAGGTTTTTAGAGTTTCGCAAGTTTCATAGAAATTTCACAAGTTTCAAAGAAAAATCCACCTGCATAAAGTTTCAGCAGATTGAAAAAAAACAACTCAGTGCATATTTCAAATATAAAATTGCAAATTTCAAGTTCAAAAAATGTACATCGTGGATATGAACCCGAGCACGCGGCAACGACCGCCACTCGCCGCACGAAACCGAAGCTAAGTTTCAGTGGAGTTTCGAGTACCTTTCAAATGGGAGTTCCAAAATTTTAAACTGGAACCTCAAGTTTCAAGAGTGATTTTCAGGTAAGTTTCAAGATCGAAATGAGTTTTAAGGTAGTTTTAGGTAAGTTCCAACGAAGTTTTGAAAAAATGGAGTGAGTTTCAACATAGTTTAAGTCAAGTTTCTAGCAAAAATCAAACAAGTTCTACAAATATCAGCAGCTTTCAGGAAGTTTTAGACGAGTTTCACATCAAAACTTCAAGTTTCAAGTAGATTTCAAAAACAAAACGTCACAACCCCGCGTTTCAAAGTAGTTTCAAGGGTGTCTTCAAGTTTCAGAAAAATAGTTCGGCTCCTGGAGCTCACTAGAGAGTTTAAAAAGCGAGGAGGAGAGTTTTGAGCACGGCGTCGGGCCACCGCCGCTTGCCTATGGCTGCTCACACAAGCTCACCATTGCTCATCACCCACGGTCACCCCACTGCGCTCGTGGGAACCCATGGCCGACCGCCGCTTGCCATTGCGGTGAGGCAAGCCAGCGACCAAGTTTCTGAAGGGGAACAAATAAGCTACTCTAGCAAGTTTTCTATCACGTAACCAAGGAACTATTGTAAGTTATAGATCACGGAATTACTACTAGATGCGCAGACCTATAGCAGAAGTAGAGACGATGTAGCGTGTTGGTGTGGTTGTAGTCGTACTAGCCTCAGACCTCCTCCAACAGTTCCTCGTGACCGTCAGAGGTTACGGATCGTCCTCGTCATCGTCACAGGTTGTGGATCGTTATAGCGTTGAAGCTCGCAGCAACGTCTGCAAGGTATCCACACGCACGGAGCAGGAACTCCACATGTCGAAGTGCTAGCGTCGGTTGTGCGGTTTTGGCGAAGGAGGTGAGGCGGCTAGGGTTTTGGGAATTTCGAATTCCTATAGTGCCTCTTAACCCTAAAGCCACCACCTCCTCCTTTTATATAGACGTCCCACAATAGGTCTCTACATTACAGGCTCATTAGGAACTCAAAGCCCATCATAATTCAGATCTCCATCTGAATTAAGTCCCAACCTTTTAAGCGTACAACGCTATAGGTTCACATATACTTGTACATGGCCCGAGTACTCTTACTTGACCATTAATTGGTAGCGGTCCCTAACAAGATGTGTCGACTCTCTTGTATATGTGAAGATCACATCAGACAAACCTTAACAATGCTTAGTTATATGCATTTCTCTCTGCCTCATGATATCGGTCAAACTCAAGGTGAGTATGTGCCATCCTTGTTTAATTAGCTCAACCACTCTTTCTCGATTAAATGACTCAGAATCCCCAACTACGATTAACTCTTTAATCGCGAGTAGAATGACCATGCATTTTTGGAATCTGACCAGTCAGAGGCCTGTCCAACAACAATATATCGTGCAAATACCGAGCAGGTACTTTGCACGGCCTGTTTGACCTATGTGGCATTAGTGCCTCCTCGACCGGGGTCCCTCCAACTGGAGTTTTCTCGACTACGGGTCCCTCGACTAGATTCTCCTCGACAGGAGCATCTCTGACCAAGTCCTCCCCGAGTGGAGTCTCATGAACTTCTTCGAGTTTCACTCTTCTTCCACTTATCTTTCACAAGAGAAACTCTTTCTCTAGATAGACACAATTCCGAGCGACAAATACTTTGCTCTCTTTTCAGTTGTAGAAGTAATATCATAATGTTCCCCTAAGATATCCCACAAAAAAGCATTTATCCGATTTGAGTGTGAGTTTATCGGAGTTTGATGTTTAACATAAACATCACAACCCTAAATTTTTCGAAAAGACAAACTGGGACTCTTCCCAGAGCAGATCTCATGTGGTGTCTTATTTACAGATTTAGATGGTACCCTGTTTAGTGTGAATGCTACAGTTCCAAAGCGCAACCCCAAAAAGATAGTTGTAGATCTGACTGACTCATCATTGACCGAACCATATCTAATAAGGTCCGATTGCATCGCTCAGACACCCTATTCTTTTGAGGTGTGCTCGAATGCATAAGTTGTAGAACAATTTCATAATTCTTTAGATGATCATTAAACTCGTGACTCAAATATCTGTCTCTATGATCAGATCTTAGAAACTTGATTTTCTTGCCACGTTGATTTTGTGCTTCATTCTAGAATTCCTTGAACTTTTCAAAAGTTTTTGACTTGTGCCTCATTAAGTAGACATAACCGTATCTACTATAGTCATCGGTAAAAGTAATGAAGTACTGAAAACCATCTCTAGTTGTTGTACTCATTAGTCCATATACATCAGTATAGACGAGTTCTAATAAGTAAGACGCCTTCTCATAATGACAAGTGAAAGGTGTCTTTGTCATCTTACCAAGTAGACAAGACTCACACATTTCAAATGATTCAAAATCAAACGATTTTAGAGGACCATCTCTATGGAGTTTCACCATGCATTTCTGACTAATATGACCCAAGTGACAATGCCAAAAGTAAGTAGGATTCAAATCATTAAGCCGAAGCCTCTTAGCATTAATATTATAGATAGGTGCATCATCAAGATTTAAAATAAACAACATGTTCATAACAAGAGCATAGCCATACAACATCTTATTCAAAATTATAGAACAATCGTTGTCCTCAATAATGAAATTATAACCCTCTACCAACAAATATGAGGCAGAGATAATATTTCTACTTAATACTAGAACATAATAACAATTATTTAATTCTATAATAAGTTCTGAAGGTAAATATAGTGGCAAGGTCCCGACGGCCAATGCAGCAACCCTTGCTTTATTCCCAACGCGGAGATCAATCTCGCCTCTTGCAACACTCCTACACTTTATCAACCCCTGCATCGAATTGCAAATGTGAGCAACCAATCCAGTATCAAATACCCAAGAGTTAATAAGAGAATCGGCAATAAATATATCTATAACATAATACCTGAAGTGGATGACTTAGCACCACCATTCTTTTTCAGATCTGCCAGGTACTTTTTGCAATTCCATTTCCAATGGTCTAACTCTTTGCATTAGAAGCACACTCTCTGAAGTGCTTGTTGCTGGGATCTTATCCAAAGCTTTAGTCTTGCATTTTCCTTTAGTCTTAGCCTTCTTCTTGAAGCTAGTACTTTTCTGCACTATCATCACATGACTAGTGATTTTTTTAATGTTGTCCTCTGCTGTCTTAAGCATCATATGTAGCTCGGTGAGATTATTGTCCATGCCATTCATATGAGAAGTCATAATGAATTTCCTGAAGCTCGAAGGGAGCGACTCAAGAATCAAGTGAGTAGCCAACTCTTGACTAAGGAAAAAACCAAGTTTTTTTAAGCTCTATGTGTAACCAACCATCTTGATTACATGAGAGCTCATTGGACTGCCATCGGCCAGCTTACATGCAAACAAAGACTTTGAGATCTCATATCTCTCAGTCCTAACCTGAGTCTCAAACATGCCCTTAAGTGTCATGATCATATTGTAGGCCTCTATGTTATCAAACTGCTTCTGTAGGTCTGAGTTTATAGCAGTAAGCGTGAGAAGCTAACATTGAGGGACTCATCGCACGCCTATTTGTAAGAGGCTTTAACAGCACTAGTAGCATTCGCATCAGTCACATTTGGAATTGGTTGCTCTAGAACATGTTTCTTTTTATCTTACTTGAGAATAATTCTCAGGTTGCGGGACCAATCCGCAAAGTTCGTTTCATTAAGTTTTTCTGTTTTAATTTTCATGCATAAAGCAAAACTAGAAGTAGGTGTAGCAGCAGGTGGTGCCATGATCTAAGATAGAAAATATATGAAAAACTGAGACAAACGTTCATGAAAAGTAACTTGTATTAAATAATTTAATAAAGATACTCCCACTAAATTCCATATCCCTCTTATGATACTTACTGATTCAAGACCCATAATTAACTAGTCTACTAGTGAGCTTTAGCGTCACTACTAGAAGGCTAACGAATTTGGTAAGAAACCATTTGCTAATCATATCTCTACATGACTCTTGTTGTTGGGTGGCATCTCCATACCCCGGCCCCAACCCTATGCCCCAAGGTCCAAAAACGTTATGACGACATTGTCAAGTGTAATCAATGCTATGTGTATGAGTATTTGACACAAACCCGTCTAATCAAGGAAAGTTAATGGCACCGTACTTTAGCAGATCTACCATTAATTTACATGATATTGGATGGTGCAGCTAATTAGGAGGGCTTCAATTTTGCTTAATATTACGTGAGGGATCATTACTTTTACCATGTTAAAAGCATTCGAAACAATTATATAACATGCATAGAAATAAATAAATATGAACATAAAAGCAATTACAGATAATCACATTAACTGTGACACAGTATAGCCTTTCACATAGTGATATCTATCACCACATTTCATGTTCATCATGCCTACAAGTGCTCGAGTCATCCAAGTACTATCTCTAAGCTATTACTCCTAATAGTAATAAATTGCAAGGAGTGTACAAACATCACAAGTTGACATGTAGGTTGTTAATACTGATATAGCAGCCTTAGACTGTAAATAAGCATGACACGCAGGCCATGAAAATTGCACACATGCATCATATACACAGGGGGCCATACTATTCACATCAATCCTACAAAAACAAGTTATGTATAGAATCGCATTCTACCGAACGATGTGAACTCGCAACAAACTATAAGCCATTATACACATACGGCGGTCCCGAAACCTCTTTAGGAAACACATATTAAATCAATGAATCTGACCTTAGAAATCCCTTCGGATTAATCATATTAACCCTATTTTCAACCATAGATCTATTTTGATCAATCCTATTGATCTTCGCGTGCTTCATGAGGGTTTACATCTCACGGTCTACCCCGATGGCAAAAATCGACCGGTAGAGGTAAGTAGTGATACGGCCACAACAGCATGATCATAATAAAATGATCTTGAACCCATCTACAACCATCGAATACGAACCGATCTTATCGACCAGCGCTAAAACCGATCTATCAAATAGAACGAGCAACAAAACAACAATAGATCATATCTACTAGTGCCTCATATCACCATATGCATCTATACCAAATCTAAAACTAGGAAGGGCGGCTCTAATGCCACTGAAGGGGAACGGATAGACTACTCTAGTATAAATTCAAAATTTTCTACCGCGTAACAAAGGAACCGCTACAAGTTATAGATTATGGAATTACCACTAGACGCGCAGACCCGTAGCGAAAGTAGAGTTGATGTAGTACGTTGGTACGGTTGTAGTCGTACTAGCCTCTCGCCTCTTCCAACAACTCATTGTGACCATCATAGGTTGCGGATCATCCTAACGTTGAAGCTTCGCAGCAATGCCTCCAAGGTATCCACAAGTACGGAGCAGGAACACCAGGCGTCGGAGTGCTAGCGTCGGCTGCGTGGTTTTGGGCAAAGGAGGTGTGGCGGTTAGGATTTTCGGGAATTCTAAATTCCTATGGTATCTCTTAACCCTAAACCCACCACCCCCTCCCTTTATATAGATGCCCCACAATGGGTCTGTACATTAAAGGCCTGTTAGAAACTCAAAGCCCATCATAATTCGGATCACCATCCGAATTAAGTCCCAACCTTTTATGCATGTGATCCTGTAAGTTCACGTATACTTGGACATGGCTCAATTACGGTTAACTTTTTAACCGCGAGTAGTATGGCCTTGCATTTTTGGAATCCGATCACTCGAGAGGCCTCGAGATATCTTTCCTATTGTATAGAGGGGCAAATCCTATCTTGATCAACCATGTCTCACAGCATGCTTCACGACAAACTTGAAAGCCACCTTTATAATTACCCAGTTACGGAGTAGTGCTTAGCAACCCCTAAGTAAGTCATTACACATCTCGAGTATATGCGTCAACCTCAGGTATAAAGATATAGTATATACATTGTATATGAGACCAACTGATGACAAGTAAGATTACAACATTCTCGTAGTGTCTGAAGGTGGGTCGATTCAACTCCATGTTCTCTAACATGTGCATATATTATTGGTTTGATATCTCTATATCCACAACTTGTGAAACATGGTCATCAACCAATACATACGCTAGTCTATTCATGTGTCTTGATATGTTTATCAACTAAAGGTCACTTTACAATAATCATCACCAAGTCGTATATCGAGTTTCACAAACAAGCTACGTATTTGCTAATAAATAATAGTGATATTATTTAAAGAACAAGATAATAAATCATAAATATAAGGAAATATAATTATTTCTATTATTTCTTCTAAAGTATATCTCCAACAGCTCCAACAGGGCATTACAGCTGCTTGCTTCCCTTGCGTCGCTGCGGTCGCCCATGACCACATAAACGTTGTTGAAATCCCACTGCCTCACTCGCCAATGCCGCAAGCCCATGGCGCTCGCCGCCTGTGTCCGAGGACAGCCGCTGTGCTTGGGCGTAGGGGTGGGCATTCGGTTAATTCGGTTTTTTCGGTTCGATTTTTTCAGTTTTTGAATTCTACTAACCGAACCAAAACCGAATTACTTTAAAAACCGAACTGAAATAACCGAACCAAATCGGTTCAGTTAATTCGGTTTTTAGTTAACCGTATTTTCTGCAACTTCTCCACCTCGCCCTCGAGTCCTCGACTACTAGAGCAACAAGACGTAGGTCTGGTCAGTCGTGGACCTCGATGACATCGGCCACACGGACTCCGCCAAGGAGCTGATGCCGCAGTACTACATCGACGAGGTCGACGCCTCCACCATCCCGGCCAAGCTCACCTACGCCATTACCACTCACCCTCGAGCTAGTCAGCTAGAGCAACAAGACGTCGACAACATCGGCCACATGGACTCCGCCAAGGAGCTAATTCCACAGTAATGCATCGGTGAGGTCAACACCTCCACCATCTAGGCCAAGCTCACCTACTCCATTCCCAGCGATCCGACCCTCACGCAAGGCAAGGGCCCGGGCGTCTGGCTCATGGTGCTGCAGCTCACCGTGCCTGTGCTACTGGTTACCCTGGCCTTCGCACTTCAGAACTTCGCCAAAACCAAAATAGAGTAGAAACAAGAACATCGCGCTTTAGAACTTCCCGTCGTCCTGCAAGCCTGGCCTGCGCGATGAGTGTCGCCGACCAGATCTGGCCGCAGGCTAGAGCGGGACCAATCGACGCCGCGGCCGGGGACCTCCCTCCTCAGTCCCCAGGTGTTCCCGGACCCGGATCTGGCGAGATCCACCGCCGGGGAGGGGCGAACGACGGGGGCGACGGCGCTCGTCCTTATCGAAGTCCATGCGGGAGGGGTTGGTGAGGAAGGAAGGCACCACAATGGCGAAGGGAGCAGTGGGAGCGCGGGGGCGGGCGGATGCGGCCAAGGTGGGGGACGGGGAGGCCACGGGGCGGTTCGACGGTCGTCGGGTCGTGCGTAGCTGCGCGGATGGGGAATGGGGATTTCAGGATTGTGGTGGCTGGGCAAGGATCTTTGGCCATAGGCCCGAGTGCCCGTCTAGCCCGTAGCGCCTCTATTCGGTGCTCGGTTTTTTCGGCAGACGACGAAAACCGAACCGAACACCGCACACCAAATAGTAGCAAAAAAAAAACCGAACCGAAAAACGAATTTCTCGGTTAATTCGGTTGGTTTGGTTTTTCGGTTTCGGTTAAATAATACCCACCCCTACTTGGGCGAGCACCTGCCATTGCCGCTATCGTCTGCTGCCTATGCCGGCTAGGAGGATCTGGAAGAGAGACAGGGGGAGGGAAGGGATTTACTGCTTTCTTCTTTGGAGAGAGAGAGAGAGAGAGGGATAAGGCCAAGCTTGATCGACTTCTTGGGGAATGGAACATGGAAGGTTCAGTGGGTAAGGTAAAGAGTGGATCAGATACGTTTTGGGTGGCCGAATTTGATGGCAGAGTGTTGTCCCGTTGAATAGCTAGCAAACGGTATACTGTTCGCTATATTTTCTCTATGCATCCATTTCCCTGTAGCTCAATTAGTACGCGTGCGTGCAGCGTGCCAGCTTAATTTCTTGGTCTCAGATATGGGAGGTTTTCTCAACCATCATAGTGAATAGGCAGTTAGCACCGTCCCATTCATATAAACTGTATATATGTCTCAAAAGTCACAAGTACAGGTAGCCCCAGAAGACGCGTTTAGCTTCAACTCGTACCAGCTGGCCTCTAAAGATGGAGCTAATTAACGATTAAAAGAGCCTGTCAGGCGACATGCACTGTTCCCTGACTAATGATAAAAGGCCAGCCACAAGTTCAGGCAAATTAACGAGGAGGAGCACTGCTACTTGTATAGACATGAAAAAAAAAAGACTTGTTTTGTGTTCTATGAAGCTCGTTGCCTGATGTGCTTGCGTGGCTTGTAGGTAGGGGTGCAATTGGAGCGGATATGTACATATTTTGCTAATTTTGTATCATATTTCAAATTTTTCTCGGAATCGGGACAATGACGGATATGAATATGAATGCGAACTATCCTAGTCACGAATACATGTCACTTCGAATACGGTTAGTCCCGGTAACGAATATTTAGTCAGATAATACACGAAAACAAAAACCATACATGTCACATATATAAGGATCAATCAACCATTCTATATGTCCAAAATGCAACTATAGTAGTAGATTAACAAGTAGATTTAACTACACTTGATGACAGGGACTAGTTAAGCAAGCGTATGACAGGGGCTAGTTAAGTCAATAGTAACTAGCAAGCAGTATTGTAGCAAATCACAACTCTCACATCATTACATGGTCCAAAATTCAACTAGACATATCCAAGTACATCACCAGTTTATTAGATCACAAGATCACAGTATAGGATAGGACAGTAGCACAACATGGCAGCAAGTAGTAAGTACTAAGTAAGTAAGTAGCACCTTGTTAGCGGCATAAAAAACTTGTCTAGCAGCAACAAGTAGCGAGCCATTTCTATGACCATGCCTTAGTCGATATCAACCGCGGTCATCCTCTCATCCTACTAAAATTTTATTGATTGATACAAAAAATATAGTGAAAAGGAATTCCAAAATGAAAACAAAAACAAAGGCCAACTACAAAGCCTATAGAGTTTAGACCATTGACAAGTATGTGATAATGGAATACAAAATGATAGGAAGGAATCGTTTCTCAAGATTATGATATCAAGAAAAAAAGCAGTAACACATTAAGCAATCCATAACAAATTAATAATTATCAAACCTCCTCATTCATGTTTGTAGTAGCACATTCTTTATCCTTCAGCTAGAAATCCAACTCATGAATAAGTGATGCTATCTTCTCTTTAGAACCTGAAATTTAAAAATGACATGAGGTTATTAAACAAAAGTTGAAAGTGGTATAAACTATGAACTAAATGTAACATCCCAAAATTTGCCCAAATACTATTTTATTGCTTAAATGTGCATTTATGATTTTCTGGAATTTATTTGGATTTTTCTGGATTTATTTGAATTAATTTTAAATTAAGTATATTGACCTTTTGTTCAAATCTATTTAAATTTATGCAAATTTAAAATAAAGTTTTGCCAAAAATATTTTATTGAGTCCAGAATGTCTCAAAGTATTTTTGAGATTTTTCTTGGATTTTTCCTGATAATTTATTGGCTTAAAACAAATTAAATGAATTTCGACAGTTATTTTAAATGAAAGATCTTTTTGAATCGGCTTGAACAGTATTGGGCTTGGCCCATTTGCTGTGCGGGAGTGGCCCGGAGTAGCGTGGCCCGTTCAGCCCGTTTTCTAGAAGTCTAATCCCTGCCGTTGGATCCAAATCGGATGAGTGAGGACGAAGCGTACCGGTTCGGGACTTCGTTTTATTGTCACCGTCGGATCTGCCGCGTGTCGTCGATCCGGTCGTCTTCTTCGCGTGTCCGTGCTGGACTCCTCTCCGTGTCCGCCATGGACACCGCGTGGAAGCGGGCGAAGGAGGGACTCCCAGTGCTATATAAGGGGCGCACCGGCATCGCCAGGGTACAAGCAGCCAAAGCCCCAAGGATTTATTTTCAATCTCGGAGCCAAATTGCTGCAATCGAGGGTTCTCTCGGAGCACCGCCGCCGCTGTTCTTCTTCGATTTCGACGTCTTCCGTGGAGCTAAAGGCTCGAGACCAAGGCTGGCAGTTGCGTCTCGTCAAGAGGGAGCCCGTGCGCACGCTAGTTCGGTCGGAGCATCGCCGGAGAGGAGAAACCGCGGGGAGGTCGTTGCCGACAAGAAGAAAGGTCTCGCCGCCGTCGCCCAAGTGCCCAAAACCCAGATCCAATCGCGTCAGAAGGTAGGCGAAGTCGCGAGGGCGCCGTAGGTAGCCGGGCCGATCGCCGCCGACGACCCTAGGGCCCTGTGCCGTCGCCGTCGACGTGGCTTGACGCTTCGTTGCCGCGTGTCGTCCACGTAAGCAATTCCACCGAGGTGGCAGCGTCGTGGCGAGCTGCGTGGCGCCATGTGTGTCCTGCGTTGGCGCCGAGTCAGCATCGTGCGGGACCCGCATGTCAGTTGCCCAGAACCGCGTGAAACGGGTGCACCGTGGACCCGATGAGATCTGTGGACGCAGTCCATGGACCGGTGGCCACGTGGCAGCGTTTGGTTGGTCTGAGTCAGGGCTGACGTCACGCTTGTGCAGTAATTCTATTTTCAGAATAAAAACAATTCTGTTAATTCCGAATTTCTAATTTCTGTATTTTCAGTATTTATTTCAAACTTCAAAAGGCTATATCTTTTGCATCGTAACTCGGATTTGAGTGATTCAAATTTCTAAAAATTTGTAAAATTGAGATCTATTTAATGGTGAAATTTAATTGATTTTTGGAGTTCATTTGCTCTCTGTTTTGGTATTTATTTGTTTTTCTTCTTCGGTACGCGTAGACGTTAAATTGTGCGAAGTTTCGGAGGAAGATCCAGCAACTCAAGAGCAAGCTTCAGATCAAGATCAGGACCTATTCCAAGGTAAGTTGTGCTTTGATCATGTTGAACCCATGTTTATAAAATTGCTATATTTGTTTTGCTCTATTGCATATTATTTCAAGTATACAATTGTTTCAAATTAAATTGGGCTTAGCTAATATACCAGATTGATTTATATCCTACCTTGTCAATTGTATGTCATGATCCATTGTCACCCTAGATTGGTTCAATATAGTTGGTTAGTAATTATAATCAACATGGGATGGTTAGTCCGTATTAGATGCTTAGCCATGCCACGTCATTACATGAGTCAGAATCATTGATAATTAATCTTGATTAATGGAATATGGAACCATGTTATGAACTTGTGTGTCATGTGGGATCACACGATGAGATTGAGTTGTTGTGGCGAGTCATGTCACGCAACGATGTTGAATTGTTGATGGCACGTGGTGCTTGGTAATCAACTGGGTGATAATCACTTAGATTGGGGCAAGTGACAAGGGGCGAGTATGCCAAGGTGGGCCCGATGGGCAGATGGTATGTGGATGTCTTGCCTTGATCACACTAAGGACTTAACCTTGCAAGCCTTTGACCTGAGTCAATCATGCAACCACATGTCTGGTATGGGCCAGCCTAGCTGAGTAATTTGCAATGTCTTAATTTTGGTACTATCGTGGTCGGTGTGAGTTCCCGAGTTATGGAGTAATTCACATGGCGCAAGAGGGGGGCCCTGGATGTGGTAACCAGTCCCATCAGTGTTGAAACCTTAGCGGGTGGTACCGGGTTAAGCCAGCGCACTGTAAAGGCTTTGTTATAATCACTCGCCTTGGTGGTGTTTGGTTGTATCACGTGGGTAAAGTGCATAACATCTGCAGAGTGTAAAAAACTATTCGGATAGCCGTGCTCGCGGTATTGAGCAATACTCGGGAATTATAGTTAAGGGTTAGCTTAATTAAATGGATAATTTGGTTGGGATGGCGGAATGCCATGTGGAAGATGGAATTTGATTTAGGATTGGAAACCTGGTTTACTTGAGAAATACTGAATCTATTTATTATTGCTATTTGTTTTACAAGTCTTTACAATCTAAATATTATATTTGTTCATAAATGCTGCTTATTGCAAAATAGCCATGATAGCCTATCCATTGGAATAAGCCTTACATATAGTTACATAGAATTGCATTCTGTGCACAACTTGTTGAGTGCTTTAAGTACTCACCCTTGCCAACAACAATAATCAACAGTCGAAGAATCTACACCTGTGTTGGAGGAGGAGTTCCAGGAAGACACGAGTCATTAGGGTCCGAGCCTTGTCGGTTGCCTGTGGTGAACTGATGAGCTATCTACGTTTTCTACTTTCCGCTGCTTAATTATTAGCTTATATTTCCAGTCTTGCCCTGCGTGGCTTAATAATGTAAGTCGGTCATAAGATCATACATTTAGCTATATCAATAAATGAACTATTATTCTATTATCGTTGAGTATGATGTGATATATACCGATGTTGAGCTGTGTGCACTAGCGTTGATCCTGGGACTAGTGCGGTAAACACAGTGGGTTTGAATCAGTGGATTCGGGTCCTTACACTAAATGACTTATTATTACCTTTCCTAGATGAAATTATCCAGTCCTTAGTATAAATTAGAGCCTCAACCACCTCGTCGGATATGAAATAGATCAACAATACTTGAACAGCTAACACGTCACGAGATAGTCGTGAGAGAATAGGAAAAGTCCATCGGTGTGTGTTCCACCATGACAATATGTTAAACTGTGTATCCTTACCATTAAGATCAACCCACCGAAATGGTTTTTCCTTTCATGTATACATCCAATTCATTTATATCACCATGTGTTGTGAAAGTTGCATCCTCATACAAGAACTGTTCAATGTCATGAAGACCTAAGTCGGCATCACCAAGCCGGATTAGACTTTGAAGCTTCAGGTGTGTTGGACAAGTAAGCTTGGAAGAATTTGTTCACAACGTCCATGAAGCGATTAACTTCATGGGCAGCCCTCTCATGATAAATCCTCCCCATAAAATATTTCACTAGCCTTTTCTTGTATCTAGGATCAAGAAAGCATGCCAAGCAAGAGCTACATTGGACTTGTCCCAATACTTGCCATATTTGGCTTTCATGGCTTTTACCATAGAAGAAATAGTAACATTAGCACTTTCACACCATTCTGTATGTGCAATCTTAATCTCACAGAATTTTCACTAAAATAAGTTTGTTGTTGGATATTGGCTTCCAGAAAAAATAACATCATTGAATTTCTACAAACACCTGCATAGTAATTCTAACATATCACATTCTTCATTTGTTGGAGCCCACTTCTCATATTTACCCTTGTTCAACTATAATAGCCTTTCGAAATCCCTATTGTAGTAAATAGTTTGGCTCAACATTTTATTTGTGGAGTTCCACCTTATAGGCACATCGAATGGAAGACTAGATTTATTATCTAAGTCACATTTTGTTGCACACTTCTGAAATTCCTCAAATTGCAATGGAGAATTCTTCACAATAACAATAATAGCTCTAATATTATGAACTGAAGATGCAATTGCTTTCAAACCATCCTTAGCAACAAGGTTTAGTATGTGATATAAACATCTCATATGAAAAAATCCCCATCACAGATCAAGGAGAACGCTTATTAAGCTCTATCACAACTTCTCTAACACATTTATCATTGGATGATGCATTGTCTAGAGTGAGTACAAATAACTTGTTCTCAAGGTTCATAGACATGATACCACTGACAAATTCAATTGCTAGATTAGTTCTTGTATGGTTCCCTTTGACATAAATAAATTTAACTATTCTTTTTTGCATACGCTAATTATCATCAATGCAATGCAAAGTGATACACACATAACCTTTATTTGGATTTTATGTCCACATGTCCATGGTTGTAGAAAATCAACAAGAGATTTTTGTTGTTCATACAACTTCATCTTTTTATCTCCAAACATTTCCAATATATCTTTTCTAGTGGTTGTGCGACACTTGAATGAAAAAACCAAGACATAGAGACTTGATGAAATCAAGAAAGTAATCATACTCAACCATATCAAAGGGATATTCATGCATACTATTGCCAAATAGTACTTTCTCAGGCTAGTTTCAACATCATATTTGTAAGTCTAAATAGTTACACTATTTTTTTTACCTTCACCCTTCTTAAATTGGAGTTGTTGTTAGCCTTGCTTTACGGTGTGCTTGAAGCCCAAATGACTCCACAAGGCCTTCATGCCCCTTGAGTTCTTAGCTCGAGCTTTGTGAGGATATTTTTTTTTGCATTTTGCCCAAATTTGTTTCTCATCCCCACCATTTTTTTGTCTTAGTGGTCATCGAGTACTTAGTGTAGCGTTCCCAAACCTTCGAGGTACACTTTTTTTGCTTCTTCGGAGTAGGCTCAACTTCTTCAATGCAAGTCCCTTCATCTACAATAACAACAACATGCCCTACACCTTCCATGGCTACAGTTGTCTCATAGTCATATGCCACCAATGCACTGGCATTCGGTGGCGGTAGTGTTGAGTGGCCCGTACCAACTACTATGGCAGTGGCAGCAGGGGATGTTCCTGTGCTTGCACTTGCACTTACAGTAGCCATCTCGGATTCTTCATGCCCTACGGTTTAAAAGACGAAGAAATGACTAGAGAATATAGAGAGAGATAAAGGACTCACAAAGATTGGAGGTCGATGAAGCCAGAGTCCTCAAGGGAGGTCTTCATGGTGATGGTGAGGGATGTTGAAGGCGTTCTTAACCGGGGCGGCAAGGGAGGTGTTGGGCCTTGCCAGCAATGATGGCAAGTGGCAACCGATGGAGATCGATTGCTGCTAGAGATCAATAGTGCTGGATAATAGGACAAGGTGAGGAAGGCCTTGGCAGCGAGGGACACCTGGAGACCTTAGAAGTGGAGAGGCAAGCAGTAGCCATTGGGGTCGACGACAGTCAAATGTTGATTGCACAACTCTAAAGGGCCGCAGTAGGGAGATCTTAGCAGCAATGGCACCAGGATCTGGGAGAGATGCACCGACTAGGGAGTTTTGGGTTAGGGACTTTAAGTGATACCAGGATCTAGGAGAGATGCATTCCATGGGCCACGACCCATGGACCGAATATTTTATCGAATAGCTCCGATTAACATTTTAGATAGCTTCGAATATGGCAGATACTTTCATCTCGAATTTGTCTCGGTATCCAACAAAAACTATTTGAATCTGACTCCAAAATTTGAAAAACAATACTAGATATCTAGTTTCCTCCTCCGAATAAGATCCGAAATTTATTCGAACGGGCAAATGGTTAGAAACTATCTACTCTGTTTGCATGTTTGCATCCCTACTTGTAGGTAGACTATACCCATGTCATTTCTTAGCGAGTAGTATACATCAAGTCTCATCTAAGGACAGAGTACTCCGAACTATGAAGTAGGTACCGTTATGATCAAGTTGTACTTGTACATGTCAACTACTTATGCTGCGATTAAATAGCAAATTACTTTGGCTTTGGATCGAGAACTTAAAACATGATGTGTGACTTGTGGACTGCACCGAACAGTTTTTTTAAAGAAAATCATACATGGAGGGGAAGAAGGATAACAAATGCAGGCCCTCTATGTATACCGCACTAGTCTTGAATCACACTAGTGCACACAGTAACAACATAGATAAAATATCATCCATACATAATGAATTATAAATAAACGAGCTAGATCTGATAAATAAATAACTGTTGTGACCTTACAATTGAGTTTACATTTATTAGACCTCACAGGGCTCAAGCATTAAATAAGATAACTACAACGAAATGAAGATAAATTCTAGTGGAACCGATTGACTTGCCACAAGCAATTGACAAGGAACAAAACCTATGGTTTGACCTCCTCGCAAAACTCCTTCAAGGCAGGTGTAGATTCCTTTATTTCTTCAACTGAATGATGGTTAATGCAAGGTGAATACATAAAGTACTCCGCAAGTGGTGCACGCAAAATACAGATTCTAATTTACTATATGCAAGACTTAAATAAATGATATGGCTTCAAGGCTTATTTTGCATGAAGCGACATTTATAAGAATAAAATAAATAGATTGAAAGAACAATTTAAAACAATGCAGTAATAATAGATTGACAAGAAGTTTCATTGAGTTTCACAAAGCTTCACAAAGCCTAAATCAATTATCCAAACAACCAATCTTTCCAGTTTTATTTTATGAAAACTACCCCTGGTGTGAAATCCCCAAGCACGTCCATGACTTTCGACACAGCTATTCGAATAGATCTGGTAAACACTCTGTAAAGGTTGTACTGCTTTGTCTACAAGATATGGTCAACATCATAGTCTAAGTATATTTCCTTGCATGTGCGACCTGGAGGATCATAACAAAACTTTTCAAGAACTCCGTCCTAACAATTGGCCCTCCTGGTAATCTACTTACACCGTTACTCCAACACAGTGAATATCCAAACACAGCAAACGGGCATAGAATTATACGGTTGGATTTTAGAACGGGAACCATCCATGATGTGGTTGACACATAGCACCCTGCACACGCAGTCTAACCTACAACCTGAGGACGCCAATGTATAAACTTGGTAACTTACTATGTCAGGTTCTTCCCATTCAAACATGCGGTTGTACAATTGAGGCTCAGTTTAATGGCGTACAAAGTTAAGTTCTTAATTGTTAAGGACGAGACTTTCCAATACACTAAGCCTACACACAAGACCACATAGTCCCCACACCAAGGTTTCGAATTTCAGTTTCGGAATAAATTTCGCCCCGGGCCGGATAACGAAATTTCGGCGAAATTTCGGAATTATTTCGGACAAAATTTGAATTTGAAAATTCAAATCCGGTCCAATCCGGAAAAAAAACCGAATTGGCAAAAAACCCGAAATTTGGGTTTTTTGCATCGGTGAAAAGTGGTCTAAACTTTATCGAAAAGTTTTGAATTTTTTGGAGGTTCTGACACAATTCGTGTTATCACAAAAATTACAAGTGATTATCACACCGAGGAATGTTTAAAAATTCGAGAGTGGTATCGTCTCGATAAAACACCGACCGACAAGTTTGATCGAATGGAAAATTGTACAAATCAAGTTATAAATCGTTGAAATTTTTGTTCATGGTTATGATCCATACCTAATGTTCTCATAAAAATTTTAGTGATTATCGCATGTGAGGAATTTTAAAATTCGAGAGTGGCGCTGTGTCCGATAGAACATCGACCGACAAGTTTGATCCGAATGGAAAATGATACAAATGAAGTTAGAAACTGTTGAAATTTTTTGTGCATGGTTATGATGTATCTATAATACTCTCATAAAATTTTCAGATGATGATCAAACAGTATGAATTTTTAAAAATTCGAACAATACTACTGTCATGTTAAAAGGCTTACCGGCAAACTTGAACAAAATGAAAAAGTATGTAAACCATAATTTTTTTTGAAAATTTTAAAGAATGGTGATAAGCAAGTTCTTAATATCCCATAAAAATTTTGATTCACGATCACACTCGAGTGAATTTATAAAATTCTTACAAGACACAGTACCATTTATGTTCTTTTCTTTTTGATTTTTGAAATATAATATAACAAACGAAGTTCAATGCTTACATAGATTTGATTGACCAAACAAAAAAAATTTAAATTTTTTGTAAAATTTATATAATGTTACTGAGTCAATTATTAATCTCTCAAAAAAAATTTAGATCATAATCACACTCGAGAAAATTTATAAAATTCTGACAATATAACTGTCCCAATTATGTTCATTCTGTTTTTGATTTTTTTAAAGATAACAAATGAAGTTAAATTATTTTGAAATTTTTTATGTATGATCCTAATCTACTAAGTATAGTACCATAAAATTTTCATATTATTATCATGCTTGTACAATTTTATAAAAATCGATGTTGTTTCGCCAAAATTTTAAAATGTTTAAAAATTAGGTTTTTCAACAAATTTTCATAGGAGATGACTTTCCTAAGGGTTATTGGACCAAATCCGGCCCTAAAACTTTCAAAACCGGCCAAAAAAACACGAATTTTCGGATTTTACTGTAGCAATTTTAAATTTTTTTTCCCCGGCCGGTACTTGAGATCTCGGGGTTGTCCGAAATCCAAAATTTCGCCGAAATTTTGAACCTTGCCCCACACACAGTCCACCACACGTAGCCTTCAACAAAGTTATACCACTTGCCCCAGTCTAAATCATTAACCACCCTTGTTAATTATCAAAAAACATTCGGAATGCCACACAGTTATTCCATAGTCATTAATCAAGTGTAATAATGATATTCAAATGACATCAATATCCTGTTACGGCTAAGCATCACACTAAACTAACCAACCCACGTTAGTGTGACAATAGTTACCAACTCGTAATTAACCATTCTAAGGTGACAAGGAATCATGGTATACAATCAACAAAGTAGAATGATAACAAAGGGGCTGCATATCTACTCCCAGAAATAGTAAAACATTTAATAATTAAAGTAGCATGCGGTAATATTAAGATGATATAATTTTTGTAAATTAGGTACAACATGATCAAAACACACAATTTACCTTGGAATAGCTCCTAGTCTTGTCCTTGAATAAATTCACCTCCTTCGTAAGCTCTCAATGCGACAACATCTACGCGAAACAAGTAATGAAAAACAAATAAACAACTAAACAGAGGCACAACAAAACTCCAAAAATATGGAAGGTAGAACTCGATTTTAGATGAATTTAGGAACTTTAACGGACTCATTTGGAGTTCGTATAAGCGAGAATGGGCTTTTCAAATATTTGTCGGGAGAGAAAATACTAGAAAAAGAGAGAGAAGAGAATATTATGAGAATATTCCTTCGGTGGGATCAACAGGTTGGACCCACGGTCTATAGACTATGTTCATTTACATGGGTTCATGGGTCTATAGTGAACTCAGATCACGACTAGGCTGCTTAATGGGTCCACATGTCATAGACATGGCTTACGATGGACCGGGTCTACGAGGATCCAATATAGGGTTATGGTGAGGTGGTGGCTTGAGTGGAGCTAAGGTAGTGTCCACGTCGATGACATGTCGGTAAGCGGCACGCGGGGATAAGGGGTAAGGGGTTGACGGTGGCGGTACTCTGGCGATTGGCAACAACAGCGGCTAAGGGCACGCGAAGGGCACCATCTGAGAGAATGCGATGATGCGATATCGGTGACACGGTTGGCATGCCCCAGTTAGGTGGCTCAGGAGGATCCTAAGTGTGCGGTAGTCCAGCTGACCACGGCAGGCGGCCAGGCCCATGTTGCTACTGAGGTCTCGAAGCTTGAAATGAGGTACCAAGCCTAGTGTGCTCGATAGGACAAATTCCTGCCGCATTGCCGTACCTTGGCATGTGCTGCCGCATTGCCCTACCACGGCATCCTGCCTCCTCCTTTGTTCCCGTGCTTCCTTCCGTGCTCACCGACCTGCCATGGTGCCACCCACCTTCCGAGCTCCCCTGGCACAGCAGAGGACACATGTCGCCTGCTGTGCCTTCCGAGTTCACCAAGGGGGGTCATTTTCGCAATTTCGAACGAAAGGGAGATATATTTGTCAAAAATAAAGTTTTGGGGGCTAGAAAATGGATCACTTCCTGGAAGAAGGAGAAGCATTCAGATATATATATTTTTTGGAGCTAATTAATTATTAAAGTAGCAATATGCTATATACCCTGACTAATGAGAAAAGGCAGCCACAAGTTCAGGCAGATTAATGAGGAGCACTACCACTGTACAAACTTTTTTGTAAATATAAGCAATATTTTAATTCCAAATTTTACTAGAAGGTAAATACTAGAAATAACTAATGATATAATAACTGAAACTAGCAACAGGCAACTTGTTGTACTTTAGAATATATACAAGAACAAAATTATAACAGAGTCAATTGGTGACACAAATGACTTACAGTCGGCTTGATGAAGAAAGTGGAAGCAGCAGAGAGACATACGGTCGCGGAAGTAGTTTAGTTTACATCGAAGAAGACGAAGACTAGCAGCCATGAAGGTCACATCGCTGCATGCTGGTACTCTCTACAGCAACGGTTCCTAGATAGCCGCTCTCCCTCCTATCTGGTGCACACTGAGAAGAAATGCTGGAGGTTTGACAGCTCAGCAACATAGCATAGTTTACCATAGGAGAAAGATGATGTGTGAGGAGAATGTAGGAAAAATCCGGTTGAATCAGGACGTCCACAGGTCCTAGATGACCTCCAAGTGCACAAGGTTGTTGTGGCACTTTCTCTTGAAGTATTCCAAGATTACGAACTCTCTTGAATGCAATTTTACCTGTCACTAGTAATAATTGCAAATAATAAAGTTAAAAGAAATTGAACTACGATAATCGAGTAAAAAATAAATGCAAGATCAGATAATCAGATACAATAAAGGACTTAAATGTAAAACTAGACTAGGTATAGGAGATTTCATTTCAAGGTAGATTTGTAGGTAGCGATCTGTATCATAAGTTAGTAAGATCACACCATCATCTATGGTTTTATAGGTGAGTTACCCTTGGGCCAGCATCCCTCCACTAGGGGGATTCCCAGCTCTCTGCTATCCACCTCTCAGCCTGACTGAGCCAGCACCATTTTAGTAGTAAGGTTTTATAACCAAAGCAATATATTAGGCTTTATGATAACCTGACCTTATCACTCTATGGGTCACCGATTTACTGCGCTATAACAAATAATTATCCTGCAGGTCGGAACAATTTTTCTATCCTTATGTTACCCGAAGTGGTAAATTAGATAAAATGCATAAGCATAGTAAGTATAATCAACAATTCCAATAAAACCAAATACGCTCACTATAATCAATAATCTCATGACACCATTCCTTTAGGGTGTGTTTGGTTAGTGAGATAAGGTTGAATGAGATGTGATGGTCCTGTACTATTTGATTCCATTGTTTTGAGTGAATGGAATGGTTCAGCATCTATAAGGAATATTTCTCAAATTTGTATCCCATCATCCAGGACAGGATGATTCCATTCAAACAATCAAACATATGGATGACTTTTTTCTTGAACCATCTCATATATGTACCACTTGGTACAAGCAACCAAACGCACCCTTATATCCCCTACATTTCCTCCGCATATATGAACTACTTACGTGTAGATAACAGATTGAAAGGGAGAAATATCATTGAAATGTAAGAGAAAGACACTTCCTTCTTCAATTACCCAGAGTTGACATGACGAACTCTGCGTCTCCAATCGATGATAGATGAAGGATTACAAAAGACTTTCACATTATGTAGTTTGGATCAAAGAAACACAAAGAGCAAGTCTTCTCTCTCTTTGATCTAATCTACTAGATCACTATCTGACTCTTCGCGACTCTCTTCTCCTTCTCATCGACGCATAAGGATCCGCTCCTTCCATAGAATAGATATGGTTTGATGAGGCAGTGCTCTTGGAGACAGATATGGTCAGGTGATGCAGTCGTTGGCAACCGTATCACTCGCAATGCTCCATAAAAGGAAGTTATTCCAAATCATACCTTCTACACAATGGCGGCTTTATATCACGGGATTTTCCACTAGTAGCCTGCGATATGCTCACACTACTACAGGATTGTACATCAGAATCGGTTCTTTTTTATCATTACAGTCGGTTCTAGTGACGATACAAAGTCTTTAGATAGTGATGAGGATGTGCTATCACAGTTGGTTTTGGCCCGATTGTGATAGAGCCTCATCACAATCGGTTCTTACCGAGAATCGATTCTGCTGACTCCATCATCAGAATCGGTTCTTAAGTGGAACCGATTCTGATGACCCTATCATCAGAATCGGTTCTTACGTAGAACCGATTCGTCATCAGAATCGGTTCCACGTAAGAACCGGTTCTTTAAAGGAACCGATTGTGATGACCCTATCATCATAATCGATTCAACATAAGAACCGATTCTGATGACATGATCATCACAATCGGTTTCTTTAAAGAACCGATTCTGTTGATGTGTCATGGAACCGATTCTGATGACATGATTATCAAAATCGGTTCCACATAAAAACCGATTCTAATGACATGGTACTAAGCAAGTAAGAAACTTAGTCATGGCTTAGATTATTTGTTTTGTTACATCCTGTTGATCACATTAGGTCATATCTGTCAAATGTTAAAACCTATCAAAGTTCATAGTTGGTTTTCATTTGCAAGAGTTCATATCTGTCAAAATAGTTCAGTGAATAGTCCTTTCATCACCACGACCGGTAGGAGGTAACACACATAGCTCATTTACATGGCATGCGTACTACTAAGGGGCTGTTTGGGGGGTGTGCTTCAGCTTTGGGCTAAAAGCTCCCCAAACAAAGATGGTCAGCATGACTAGGAAGTTAAGGCACGCAGAAGCACCCCAAAAGTCAAGCTGGGAGGAGCCACCGTGACTTCGCTTGACCACCTCCCACCTCGCTCGCTCCGCTTTCCCAACCTCCGTCACCCCGTCTCACCGTCTCCACGTCACCTCCTCACTCGGACGGCGCTGTACTTCACTATGTTGCTATCTCCCGCCGGTTCGTCCGAAAAGTCAGAGTCAGAGTGACTAATTTGCCAAACAAAGATAACAAGAAAAGCCACCGCCACTCTGACTACTTTATAGCCCAAAGAATCAAAAGCAATTTTTCATTTCATCAGCTCCTCCAAACAGACCCTAAATTGTTTCATTCTTTCCCAATTTCTTTTAGAATGGATACGAGGTAATAGCATAATTAATCCCTCTGTGGCATCAGCCAAGACAGTGCAATTGTTATACTCTCGTAATCTCCGAGACCTAAGAACTCATTTATATGGAAGAAATTTATCAAAGTTGAAACACACCTCGAAGGCAAGCAGGAAGGCAAATATATAACACTTCCAAGAATGCTAAATACACCATGTAGATTGACCATGAACTATGCCAGGTAGTAAAAGAAAGGCTCATAATGTCGTAACATTTGGATGGTCCACCATGCTGGTCAAGCTAGCAAATTCCGATCATGGCAAAAGAAGTAACATGAAAAAATCTAGACCTCCATAGAATCTATCTCTGTTAGTAAATCAGATTTGATCTATCCAGGCTGGTGGGTAGAAACCATCTTTTTTATACTATAGAAACAGGTAACTGTCAAAGTAACCTATAAAATTTGTAGCAGCAACACACCTTCACAATGACTTCACATAACCATATAAACAAACAGTGTTCACCAAGGCGCTAGTTACTAGTCGGGTGGCAGAATAATGCCTTGCGCCTAATCGCCGATTAGGTGGGGCTAGGGGGCCGCTTAGGTGGGATAGATCGGCTAGGTGGACGAGGCAGGAGGGTATTGTATGTCGCTTAGCGCCTAGGCTGGCTAGGCAGCCACCTTTTAGAACACTGTAAATAAACACAGTACTTTTTTGTGAAAAATAATGCGCTAATCAACTATTGATCTATTGGAAAATAAAATTTGTGGTTATCTGATAATGTTGCGCTCATGTATAGCTTCATGTAAATGATTTATAGAACAAATAAAATAAACCTAGAAGAATACAGAACCAGACTAATTGATATATAAAAACCCTACTATCAAGAACTGTAAAATCATCTGTACGGATTAAAGAGACAGTGCATAAGCATGATAGACTAACAGTTCTGTACCAAAAAAAAAAACAATTACTTGATGTGCAAAGAAATTTCTCAGCCAAAATACATTGTCTGATATATATGAAGATCTTAAGAGAAACAATCTCAAATGTTGCAAGCTTACCCACCTTACCATATAACTCCGGAAAATTATTTAAAGTGATGAAAATCAAGAAGAGTTCAGATTTGAAGTTTGAAGTTACTATATACAGTACTGGAAGCTTAGATAAAAGCATAGTACTGAAGTGTACTTCAATCATCAAGCAAACGGTTGAGCTTGCAGAGCACAAGTGAGGTGATCAATATGGATGTCAGCATCAAGCATAAGAACCAACCTGCTGATGGAGAAAAAGAAAAAAAATATATGTTAGAGCACCACAGGATCTAAATGACAAATAAGAAGGAATGGCATACAACCACTCTGGAGAAGGATTTCTCTTTTGTTGCCATTGCATAAACATTGTATTTTACACTACAGATATATTGTCTTAAGAGAAAGCCATGAGAATTTTACCACCCTGGTCTAAATATTTCTCCAGCATGATGAACTACGTTCATTGGCCTTTTTCTCGCCAGGCAGTATTAAGAAAAATTAGCAAATGAAACAGAGAAATATGAAATCTGAAGAACTGTGTCCAAGATTTTTCTGAAAATTTCTCTCTGCTGTTAGAGCCTCGATGGAATTGAAAATTCTGATTTTGTGTTGATTGTTGATGAATACTGATAAGTCTTTGTTGCAATGCTGCCTAAATATGCCATTGACAGACAGCACAGAGAAGTGTGAATATCGCACTTCTATTGTCCAGGAATTAAGTCTTGACTATCAAGGAATCAGAATAATGTTGTTCAATCTCTCCTTCGGAGTTATCAATAAACAAATACTCATACCAACTAAAAAGGTTTTCATAAAGGCAACACAGGAAGATACATCATGCAATTTATATAGAGTAACTACCAATAAATTTAAAATCTAAAACTCAATTCAATTGCCCTCAAAATCCTAGAATGTCCTAACAGAGTTGGAAATCTTCAACTTGTAACTTGCTACAGTAACATTTAATAATAGTCCTTTCATCAGCTGCTGACAATATAATTATGTGGGCAATTCAAATCTATTGCATTGCACCAACATCCAATATAAGTGGCAACAACTAAAATCGATCAATAGTGTGTCTACAGCTTATAGGCAATTAGCCTCTCTTACAAGCTCCATACAGAAATTAGTCATGTATACTAGAGCAATAGTGTTTACACTTCATGTATACTGGACAACAAGCTCTGAGAAATCAGCAGCCATCGCAGATCACATACTCTATAATATAATTTTAGCTTGCGATTCAACCATTCAGTAGGTGACTTTGACAAACGGGCAGATAATGCTAATCAATGTGGCACTGTTCTACAAGAACATAAACTATGCGATTACTTCATATGTGAAACCAGTATCTTATAAGGAAACTAGTAGAGATTTAAGTCATGCTTAATTTGCAACTTGCAACATAAGGGAAGTATAACATTTCTACCTGATGCTTTTGCCTTCAGAAAATGCTTGAATAGTACAAATCAACTTTCAGCCGAGGACGCCAGGGTGGAGGAGGTGCTGGTGGGGGAGGAGGCGCCAGAGGGGGGAGCTTGTCGTCAGGCCGAGGACGCCAGGGTGGAGGACGCACCGGTGGGGGGAGGAGGCGCCGGTGGGGGAGGAGGCGCCGGAGGGGGAGCTGGTCATCGAGGCCGAGGACGTCGAGGTGGAGGACACGCCGATGGGGGGTGGAGGCGCCAGTGGGGGAGGAGGCGCCGGAGGGGGGAGCTGGTCATCGAGGCCGAGGACGCCGGGGTGGAGGACGCGCCGATGGGGGGTTGAGGCGCCGGTGGGGGAGGAGGCGCCGGAGGGGGGAGCTGGTCATCGAGGCCGAGGACGCCGGGGTGGAGGACGCGCCGGTGGGGGAGGAGGCGCCGGTGGGGGCAGCTGGTCACGGAGAACGACGATGGAAGCTAGGGTTTGAGAGGGCGCGGGCTACCAGGGAAACGGCGTGGGAGGAAGAACCGAAAGCGCGCAAAGCATTAAAGTTGTCGGAGCTAGGCCAATTTGTGTCGGTTCGCGAAGAAAAACTATTCTAATGAGCGCGTAAGAAAATTAGTATCGTTCACGAATAAAACTGATTCTGATGAACGAGGTCGGTCAATTTGTATCGATTCGCAAAGAAAACCGATTCTGATAAAGAACCGAAGCTATTTTGTATTGGTTTGCAAAGAAAACCGATTGTGATAAAGAAAAATATCTGTATCGGTTTGTGAAAAGAACCGATACTAATAAAAACTAACTATCTGTATCAGTTTTCCTAAAGAACCGATACAAATGACCCGATGCTGCTATCTGAATTTTCTGTAAGTTCTGAATTTTTAGCATTTCATTACAGAGAGAAAAGACCATAACTTTTTCATACATTGTTGAAATTATTAGAAATTTTTCAGAAACATACTTTTCAAAAAAGAATTTTTGGAAAAAGAGTTTTTGGAAAAAGAGTCCTCATTCATGAAATATGTCGAAATTCATTTTGTAGCCATGATTTTTGCGTAAAGCGTAGAAAAGTCAAACATTTTTATATAGTGTAGTAGTATGCAAATCTTTTTGACTTCAATGAAACAAAACAAGGGTACCAACGATGACTCCTAATCTCTAAATAGGTTAAGTCCTAATCCCATTCGAGGATATGTTGTTCGGGCAAGTTCCTAAGCCGTTGTACAACTCCAGAGAAAATTTCAGCAGCATCTCCCCGCTGTTCTTCAGATACACGTCTCGACAACAGGTCAAGAGGGGTGTGTATCCGGAGAACACCAGGGAGACGATACCAAAATCTACTTTGAAATTGTATAACAGCTTAGAAACTAGCCCGAACCACATATCCTCGAACTGTTCAAAGAACGTGGGCAATTTGTGACTGCCTGCTTATAAATATGCCATTTCGATCAGCATATTACGTAGGTTCCGTAGCCTAAACTTTAACATTCATCATGTGACAGCAACAATATAATTACATATTAACGTGAGAGCACTACAAATTAAGATAATTAAATACATGCGTGCTTGTGAAATAAAGGGTGTGAAATCTGATAGGATATATATGTTCCAGTGCAACCTAAACTTTCTTCGCGATATATCGAAATTACCTAGTGCAAAATTGAAGTGGTTTGAAAGAATGCTCACATTTTGAAGAAAACCACAAATTCTGCAAAAAGAGAAGAACTCTCCTTAACTAGGGATTCAAATTTGCCCTCTTAACGCACCCACCCTTGAGGATTTCAAATTTTCTCACCTAAGTATTGCTTCCAACCAAAGTATGTACTGTTTATTCAGGTGGCGGCGAAGAAATCTTCTATGCAACAATAACAGCGAAGAGTTCAATTCGAGGGTGTAAATAACCTTGTGAGGCACACCAGAATCGGTTCTTACTTAAGAAATGATAGTGATGTGTAGGTTCATCACTATCGGTTCTTAAATAAGAAGCGATAGTGATGTGACCATGCACATCACAATCGATTCTTATTTTAGAAGCGATAGTGATGTGCAATCTTATCACTATCACTTCTTAAGTAAGAACTGATTCTGATGTACATGATCACATCACAATCGGTTCTTATGTGAGAAGCGATAGTGATGTGAATTGAGAGCGATAGTGATGTGCATGATCTATCACTATCGCTTCTCACATGAGAACCGATTGTGATGTGCCAAGTGCTACATCACAATCGCTTTTAACCACAGAACCGATAGTGATTATTTTTATCACCCCCTATGTAATCTATCACAATCATTTTTTTCTAAAAATTTAAGAACCGACACAGATGAAGCGATAGTGATGTATCATTCTGTAGTAGTGTCAACAAATACCATTCTTGCAATATATGGATGAATCAATATTAATTAATGCAGAAAAAGGTACAATTGCAACGTGAACACCCCTTTACCAACGCATACGCCGCAACACTTTAAACATGTGTTGCGATATAATATCGTAGCTACGGATAATATATATGAGTTGCAAATCCTAACCGTCATAAATCATTTGGATTAGGGATGACAATCGGATGCGGCGGGTATAGGTAGTGCTTGTCTATATTCATACATGCCTGTCAAAATCTCCCTCACGAGTATACCCGCGAAGGGTGGCGGGCAAGTATGCCCATGTTCACCAATCATCAAACATGCTTAAGTTCAACAATTAAAATATAAATAGTTCATCAGTCATCACACATGCTCAAGTTCAACAATTAAAATAGAAACAATTCATTAGTCATCACACACATCACAAATCGTCCATCACGGCATCACCAATCACAAATTACTAATATGAGATACCACAAATTAAGGATCAGAGGCTGACTGGGCGCCTGTTGTGGCCCACATGTAAGTAAAGGTGGCGGGTAATGGGATGGAATGGGTACGGGTAGAGCTCCCTCATACCCTTACCTGTTTGCCCGTCGAGCAAAATTTGGTCCTATAAACATGTCTGCAGACAACAAAAGAAGAACACATCCACTTCTATTAGAGTTTTTACATGTAGGTACTGGTTAATCGTGTAAGATTGCCATCCCTAATATGGATGGCTACGGATGACATGGGTTGCAAGTTGCAACCCTATCTGTTGCAATGGTTTTAAAACAACTTGCCCTCGATGGCTATATGACCTAATTTTTTGAGCTCGTTCTAAGTTTTTTTTTTCTAATGAGCTCGGCTCTTCCAGAAAAATCCCCAAAATAATTAAATAATTAAAATTAATGTTTCTATTACAAATTAATATTTTATTCTAAAAAATATTTTTAATGCAAAGATAATTCGGTCTTTTTTGTGCCTAAGGCCAAACCTTTGTCGGGCCGGGCAGGCGAGCCCGATTTTGCATAGTAGTCTCCTTTCTGGAATCATATCTGCAACTTGCAGTAGTAAGGTTTGCAAGATTTACGTCCAAACAAGATATATTAAAAAAATCCCCTCTAAAAAAAGATATAAAAAGGGTTTAAAAATGCAAGATAAAAACAATTATCATGATAAAAGCAAACACCTATTGATTAGAAATTTAAGCCAAACGTATCCAGTTAATTAACCAAATATGTGTACTTGATCATCATGCTATGGACTCTGATCACGGCGAACAACCGACCTCTTCCACGCTGATCCCAATCTGCCCTACCTGCACCTGCACAGCACACGCCATCCCCTTCGCTGCGCCCCAACTATCACGCCATCCCCTATTTATACAGTACCGAAATGGGAATATAAGCCATCAAGTTCCTTTTGCGGTATCCTAATGGAACTAGTATAGTGCATGTGCTAACGCTACGACGGCAGTACACCCACTTATCAATTAAATGAGAAGATAACTATGAATACAACACTTAATAATAAAAGAGAAATTTAGAATTTTAAATGAATTTAGAAAGAAAAACGGAACTAAATGGAGGTCAAATGGGCGAAAACGGGCTCCCAAAAGATTTTAAATCAAGAAAGAGAAAAAAAAAAGAATTTTCTGATTTTAGATTTTTTTTAAGCTTCCACAGAGAGCACAACGTGCTCTTTGGGCTTGGCGCAAGGGAGGGAAGGCGTGGGTGGCCACGGTCGCAGTGGGTCGGATCAGTGCGACGAGATCGCGCAGACCGGCGTCATGGGAGGAGTCACGGTTGCATGTGAATTTCACGAAAGATGACGGTGATGGCTTGGGTTACCTCCAAAATTCGGCGATATTTACAAGAGGGAGCGCTTGGGGATTTACGCAATGCGATGGGGTGGAGGAGAGCTCGTCGGTTTTTATAGCCCCGAAACAAGCATATTTATGGAAACCATAATTTGGGATCAAATCAAATTGGGAGAAAATTTTGGCAATAGAGTACGAAATTTGGGGAATTAACACCATAGATGGAAAGAGGAGATTTGGTGCAGGATTGATGAAGTTTTGGAGCTTCTTTCTTGCTTTAATGGAGGGAGGGAAGAGAAGAAGCTTCTCTGGTCTGAGCTGCAGCTAGAAGAAGCTACATGTGGGTTTCCTTTATTTTTTTAAATATAGAAGGATTTTTGAAAAGATAGCACATTAGGCTAAAAAATTCTAGAAAAATTCTCAAAAAAACTTTTGATTATTTTGTACTTAATAAAATTATTTTCAAAAAAATTTAAATTATAAATTTGCCGAGGCATGGCAGCCGCGATGTCGCCGACCAGCAACCTCGCCGCGTCGGCAAAGCCACCGATGGCGATCGTGGAGCCATTGTAGACCTGCGTTCTCCCGGCCGCGCTGCCCCGACCGCCGCGTGCAATCTCCTGGCCACGCTGCCCCATCTCCCGGTTTCCTTTTTCCAGCACGTAACGTATGGTCATTTCCTTTTCCAGGACGTTTGTTTCCTTTTCCTTGATTCCAGGACGTTTGTTTCCTTTTCCTTGTTGATGCTGCAGGTGAGGGAAGGTCTTTTGTGGGCCACAGGGATGATTTTGGAAAAATATGGAAAAATAAACTGCGCTCGCCAACCGCTGGATCCGCAAGGAAAAAAAAGATAAAAATTAAATAGTGCTCACGTCATTTGGTTCGTGGAGAAAAATTGAAAAAAATTAAGCAAAGACTCACTGCATCGCTGGTTCCTTAGATAAAAATAAAATAAAAATTCAGCGCTCTCCGTGCGCTGAAATTAGGCTCTATGAGGCTAGATCCGTAAAAAAGTCTCGAGAAGGGTCATATTCTGAAAAAAAAATACTATCACAATGCCAGGACAATAAAAAATTCAAGTCTTGTTTCCTTGCATGCGGATCCTCCCTGTTTATTTCCTTATTTGATTCGTCCTCCTTCCAAATATGTAGTACGTATAATTTTGGCCAGTAAAAAATTCAAGTCTAGTTTCCTTGCATGCGGATCCTCCTTATTTATTTCCTTGTTTGATTCACTCTCCTTCCAAATATATAGGTGGAGAAGGTCTGTTGTGGGCCACAGGGATGATTAGACACACTAAATAATGGCCATCGGATGTGGGTGAGTAAAACTGAGGAAAGATCTGAGAGGTTAATTTTGATGGAGACAAATTTCTGGGGACGTTTCGCTGGGTGCACGAATGTTGGGCCATCTCTAGTGGGATGCACTATTTGGGGTGGATATAGAAAAGAATGTTTACGTGCATTATAAAGGAGTATAGACTAGACAACACTTCGTTGGTGTAAATGGATTTATTGAACTTGCGTATAAAGATAAGCCAGAAGATAAATATGAAATCATGTGCTGAAAAATTAGCTTAGTAATGAAATTGGTATTGTAAAGTGGTTGTGTTCATGGCATGTGCTGTGCTTTTCAATTTGCTATTTCAGATGCAATGCGCTCGTGTGAGTGGTTGCATGGATTGATCTTGAGTCAAATCGTGGACTTGTGCTCGGAATTGTTTCTTGTTTATTCATGTGTAGGTGTTGCTTGAGGACGAACGTGGTCGATGACGGGACCGGACAAGGTTCATGGAGGAACTGAGGTTCGGGACTAGGTTCAGGGAGGAACTGAGGTCCTAGTGGTCAAGGATATCATGCGGGACGTTCGAGCTAGAGAACGGTGCACATGAAGGCTGGTTAGTCACGCGAGCGCGCAGTGGGCCGACGCTGCGCTTTAATTGTTTGGGGCAATTTGCATGTATTAGACCATGTTGGGCCAAGTGGATATGCATGCGAACTGTTGCTCATTATAAATAGGAGAGGGATGTCACCTGTTTAGGTGAGAGAGCTGAGTATTAGGGTTTGTACTCTTTTATTTGAAGTACTGTAACCAGACTAAACAAATAGAAATAAAAATCAATTTCTTCTTCCAGAGCTTTGCATCGCGGCCGGAAGCTTACGGCTAAAGTTCTCATTTGCTTGGCGACTAGATAATTTTTTGCGGCCAGAGTGCACTTCCTGCGCCTGATAGTTCTTTGGCTTGAGGTGTTTTCCTGGCGGTCGTGATTCTCTAGCGCTTGCACCTCCTGCGGCTGGAAGTTCCTCACGGCCAGAAAATTCCTACCGCTGCAGGACATCAAGCGATTGAAGCGAGGGAATTTCCGTGCTACAGTAGCTGCGACGCTACAGTGATTCGTCGCAACTCTCAGATCACTGTTCGTGCGTGGTTTGCTACAGTATTCTGGTTTTTGAGTTTGGTTGCCCGTTTTCGGTTTAGTAGATTGATTTATTGTCTCTCTTGATACAACAAGTTTAATCTTGATTTGATCCATACAAAACCTTTCTAGGGTATTAATTTAGTGTTCCTCAAAGTTTTGTTGGTTAATCTTTTGTAGATTTTGATTAATCACGAAATTAGGGTTTGCTTGATTCTCGTCATAATCTGTCACAGCAAGCTTGCGGGATTTATAACTTGTGATCCGTAGATCCGATTGAGCTGATTCTTTTTTTGTTAGATGCGTATTGGAATATAGTTTCTTCTGTTCAAATTGCAGGTCAATCCTACAGTTAGATCTTCCGAAATTAGCGATTTACCAAACGCATCTACTCTGTTTTGTTGAATAGGAAGCAATTATTTGAGTCCGAATTGGGGTGGATTTTTAGTAGATCAAAAATTTAATTTTAGCTTCCACGCAATCATTCACCCCCCTCTGATTGCTAGTTTAGTGTATATCGATCCTACAGTAATAAAAAAGATTTTCTGGGTTATAGCTTAAAGCTAGGTTTTTTGCTTAAGCAGCTTAAAAGCAATCTATTTTTGTATGTGGTACAGGTAGGCGTCGTGCCGGGCCGGTCTGGCCCGGCACGAGCCCATCGTGCTTCGGGTCGAAACCGTGCTGGACCGTGACGGCCCAGTTCGCCTTCGGCGAGTCCAGGCATGACCCATTTGTGCTTCGTGCCGTGTTAGCCTAGGCTCGGTCCATTTACACTATTGCGACGAGAGGAAATAACCCGAAGTTGCTTGCAGTAGTGTGCGTACACGATGCTACGGTACGCAACGAATGTATAGCCACCTTGATCAAAGAAAAATGTAAATCTACAATCGAACAACTCGATTCGCTTGGATCATCTAAAAGAAAGTGGGGCTATGCATTATGCCAATTAATTAAATCATTATTAGAGAACACGCATTCATTCCCTTGTGTATCTATGGACAAATTAGCAAAGTAAGTAAATAAATGACGAGAAGAAATGTGCACACAAAGCAAAGACCAAAAGAAAGCATGCGAAAGAAACATCATGTGTGGATATCAGTATTGCTAGCAAATGGACACAAATATTAGGGAAAAATAAGTAAATTTTATTAAACCTTGAACATGTACAGAGTTACTGCCTCGTTAGTAACTACGTTTATATACATAGACTACCTGAGGCTGAGATTCTCAAAGTCGGCTACCGCGTCCATGATCTCCTAATCCTCGGACTGATGTTGTGTCCTGTCATTTGCACGCTCCAAGTCTTTGAGGCATGTTATTGCCTCAGCAATCTTAGGTCTGAGAAACGACCTCCTCGGCTCAAGTATCCTCCCCACCAAACTGAAAATGGATTCTGACGAGACAGTGGACACCGGAACTGTAAGTACGTCCCGTGCGAAATGGAATAGCACGGTTAAATATGTTGGTTATTCTTCCACCACAAGAGCAAGCTGAGTTGATTTTCCTCATCCATGTCAAGCTCGGTCTCCACGAAAGGCATGTCGATGTAGTGGTTGATCTCTACCCGTGGATTCCATTGCGATCTGCTCGATGTCTAGGAAAACGAACTAGACAACTTGCCTTTCAACTTCTTCCACATGCTTGAAGCGGTCAAATTGCCTCGTGCTTGTTGCGTTGTTGAGGTAAATATTCGTGCTTCACTTCTGGTGTCAAACTTCTCATAATATTTGTCGAAAACTCTGAGAAACTCGTTATAAACATGAGTATAGGCCTCAGAGAAATCAAGATCGAATGTCTCACCTATTCCCTCGAAAGCGCCCTGCAAGTCAAGAAATTTTCTCCGAGGATCTAAAATAGTAGCAAAACAGTACAGATGTGGAATAGCTTAAAAATATTTTAAAAAATTTCTCCATTGGTTCTATAATACGACGTAAAATATAATTATCTCTATTTTCTTTAAAAGGATTAGCAATAAGCCAAAGCCACTCGATGACTAAGCAAGAAGTTGGGTAGTACACACCAGATAATTTTTTAGTTGCATTGTAAAAAATTCTAAAAAATTATGAAAATGACTATCAATTTGCCAATCCTCTTTAGTAACCAATGCCTCACAATTATTGCAGTTGACGAAGATAGTAATAATATGCTCGTAGCCTTTGCACCGCTCGAGCATAGTATAAGTTGAGTTCCATCTAACCTTCGTATCAAGGTTGAATCTTTTTGGTTCCTTATTGTTGGCCCTGCAGTACTCTGAGTTCCATCTAACCTTCATGATGGTCATCCATGCCGTAGTCTCCCATGCTTGGGGAGAGTCGGCGTAGATTGATCTCTTGATCTTGACGAGAAGGACTTGGCGAGCGAGGGCATGCTCTCCTGCTCTTGCTCTTGCAAAATATTTTATTTCGCGGTGGAAGAGAAAAAAAGGAAAGTAAATAGAGAGAGATGTGCAGATAAAAAATGGGCAAGAAGAGAAAGCGCGAGAGTGATGTCTTCGAACTGAACAAATCATAGCCTTCGGGTTGAGTTTATGGTGTAAAGATCGAAATGCCCACTGCAAATTGAAATTAGGCGCACGCGCTTGCACGGGATGAAATGTGAAGAGTACCAGCTTTATGTCTTTCAAGCACAGCCTCTCTTTCCCGTGATTCCCTCGAGTGTGAGCGTGTCCATTCAAAACCACGCGGACGGGAGCAGGATGGAATCGATCAATCACATCGCTGTCTCTCTTGCGTTCAAAACCTCAAATACATCAGGTGCGTGATTTTCTTCCTGTGATTCCCTCGAGTGTGAGCGTCCATTGAAAATCGCACAGACGGAAGCAGGATGGAATCGCTCAATCACATCGCTGTCTCTCTTACGTTCAAAACTTCAAATACATTAGGCGTGTGATTTTCTTCTCGTGATTCCCTCGAGTGTGAGCGTCCATTCAAAAACACGCAGACGAAAGCGGGATGGAATCTCTCAATCACATCGTTGTCTCTTTTCCTCATTTCCTTGCCTGTCTTTCTTTTTCTACGCCTCTCTCTCTTTCCCGTGCGGTCAGACACCTCTTTCTCTTTTCTCTCTCTCCCATGCCCCTCTCTATCTCCCTTTTCTCTTGGTCCCGCACTCCCGCCGAGACCCGCACCCCTCTCTCTCCCTTTTCTCTCTCTCCCGCTGTCCCGCCCTCACTCGACTCGAGTGTCGAGTCCTACGCCTCCCTTCGAGCTTCGAACCCTCCCCTCCCCTCGAGACCTCCACAGATCCGCCTCTAGGCCCTCCACGCGGCCGGCCCCAACTCCCTCTGTCGCCTCCCTCTACCACACAACAGAGGCAAGCAAGGCGTGCAGCGAGCAAGGAGAGCAGCCTCGGTGTGGGCGGCGAGCGGCCGTCAGGCCGAGGGAGGTGAGCGGTTGTGGCTCGTGCGGTGAGGCAGTCGAGTGGCGCGGTGGGCGAGGCGAGGCGAGGCGAGGCGGCCATATGGGCGGTGGGCAAGGCGAGGCAAGCGACCCAGGGAGACGAGGCAGTAAAAAAACGAAATTTGGCAAAATCTCGTCGAAATTTGTGAGATTACTGTAGCAATTTAATTTTCTTTACCTCGCCAGGATTTTAGATTCCGTCCCCAGCCGAAATCTGAAATATCACCCGAGATATTTGAGATTTCGTTGGTTTTTTTTAACTTTGGCATGGAGTTGCCGGTAACTATTTTCTTAGCCCACTGATGTATGTATGTCTCCCTATATGTATGGCTTCCTTTCTTTAATGAGTAAATTTCATGAAATTACAGGTTTTTGTATAAACTATCAAAAAACTACATATTTTAGCTTTAATTTTACAAAACTATAAATTTTATAATTTGTATCACAAAACTAAAGGTTTTAGAATTAACTGTTTCTTGTAACATGTCTGACAGTGTGGTCCATATGACAATCTCACTCGTCCTCATTGTAATAGGTTTGACAATTTAGACCTCACAAGGTAGCCTCAAGCGTGAGTGAAATGGAAATAAGGACAAATGAGGTTGTCATATGAAACCCATTATAAAAAACAGTTAATTCTAAACATATAGTTTTTTTACAAAATTCTCCTGAAATCTATAGTTTAAAGAAATAGAAGCTAAAATCTATAGTTTTTTTATAGTTCCATACAATAAACATAAAGTTTTGTGAAATTTACTCTTCTTTAATCAAAACTCATGACTACGGATCGACTTCAAAAATACAACAAAGGGTTGTGGTGAATCCCAGTGTTAGCCCAGACAGAAGACAATGATGAAAAAAAACCACCCTTTTGTTTTAGCTTTGAATTTTTAGCTTTTAAACTGCAGAAAAAATCCAAACAAATAAGGCCTCTATTACCGGCAAAACCAAAGAATAATTAATAATTTATCCTCATTTACATGTGACCTCAGGTCCATATATCAACGAGCCTCTCTCCGAAAGTGTAATTGCAGCTTTGCATAGCATTTGCCATTTGGATGACCAAGCCCGCCAAAATGATCAGGCCTTGGTCGCCCTGGCGGAGCCTTACGCTGTGGATCTAAAGGACTGAATGCTCGGCGTCCTACTTCGCAGTCATTCTGCTAGTCTTCTCTTAGCGCTTCTATTTTCTATGTGGTCTTGCTTTTGCTTATGCTATCTTCAAGGATCTGGCTACTGCTCCTTATGCAGCAGAGATGTACAAGACAACCTCATGTCTTTTGCTTCATCTACAAGTCCCAAGTACCTAAGCGCTGGTCCGGGACCTACTTCATGTAATGTTGGCTTAGTAATGGATCTTATTGGCTTCGTTGCTGCCTCCCTTCCTTCAATTGCAGTTCTCCAGGAAACAAAACTGCAGTGCATCGACCAGCGTTTAATCCTTCAAATTGGTGGGTAGCGTCTAGCAAGTGCCTGCTACTTGCCAGCCCAAGGTGTAAGGGGAGGAGTCCTAATGTTATGGGACAGTCAAAAGATTCTGGTAACCTCGCCCACTGTCAATCTTTTCTCCTTAACAGCGCATGTTCGACTACCTCAAGATGGCTCGTTCTTTCTTCTGACTGCGGTTTACGGACCAACTGAAGACCGTGACAAACCTGCCTTCTTGCACGAAATCGCCTCGCTAGCGCCCCCGCCGGCCGCCTCGGCCGGGTCCTAGGAGATTTTAACTCGCTTATGAGGCCAGGACAAAACAATAACAACTCGAATCTTCGCTAATGGCTCAATTTCGGACGATGATTGATCGATGTAACCTCAGGGAAGTGACGCTTCAGAATAGAAGGTATACTTGGAGCAACGAGCGGCCATCCGACGCCGGGTCAAGCTTGACCGGTTTTTCGCAATTCGAATGGGATGCATTGTTCTCCGCCACCTTCTTCAAGCGCTTTCTCGTCTATGTTCGATCACCGCCCGCTTTTGTTAACAAATCAAAGCGGTCCCCGCAGCCTCGATCCTTCAAATTTGAAAACTTCGCCGCGGCCGCCGGGCTTCCTTCAGACGGTTGAACGAGCTCGGTCTTTGCCGTCGTCCACTCAAACCCTATGAAGCGGCTTTCCTTCAAACTACGGCCACCGCAACGGCTCTCCGTGGTTGGAGTGCTCTATCTTGAGCGATGCGGCTCAGCCCACCTTGCGAACACCCTAATCCTACGCTTTGACACCGCCAGAATCCAGGAGCCGAGCTGCCGAACGCACTCTTCTAAGGCGCTTAAGATCGAGTTCTCGGCCACGCAATCGCTGAAAAAGCGCGCAAAAGGCAAGCCTCCCGCATTTGCTGGCTAAAGGAGGGGGATGCAAACACACGTTTTTTCCACCTGAGAGCAAATGGCCGACGAAGGAAAAACTTCATTCAGTCCCTCAATACCCTCTAGGTACAACACCAAGACGACGAGAAGGAATGTGCATCGCTCCAAAGACTTCACTTCCTTGCTAGGAGAAAAGGCCACACGCTACAAAGTAATAAATTGGCCTTGTCTCGGCCTCCCGACCTGCGACGTCCAAGACCTTGATGCACCCTTCTCAGAGGGCGAGGTACTACAGGCTATTAGCCAACTGCCTGCGGAGAAGGCACCGGGTCCAGATGGCTTCACTGGCACCTTCTACGTGCACGCGGCAAATCATCAAGCCGTACATCATGGTCGTGTTCTTTCCATTCAAAATTGCTCCTTTTGAGATTTCCAATTCCTAAACATGGCTTCGATAGTATTGATCCCGAAAAGGAAGTCGCAAGCGCGCCGCAGACTACAAAGCCGATTAGCCTCATTCACTCGGTGGCTAAAATTTTCTCAAAAGTTCTAGCCTTACGCCTCCGCATATAAGCTCCTCGTGTCAACGCTACAATCGCTTTCATCAAAGGGAGATGTATACAGACAATTTTTCGTGGGTTCGAATCGTATAGAGCATACCACCAAGTCAAACCCCACCGATGCTAAAGCTCGATATTGAAAAGGCTTTTGACTCCGCTTCGGGAATATTTATTGACCTCCTCCAAGCACGCTGGTTCGGCCCGGATGGCGAGACCGGTTATCCATCTCTTTCGCAACATCCACCTCATCGGTCCTCCTCAATGGGGTGCCGGGCCTCTCATCGACACACTGCGGGCTCAGCAAGGCGACCCTTATCGCCCTACCTCTTCTCGCTTGCCATTGACCCGCTGCATTACATCCTCACCAAAGCCACCCAAGATGGCGTCTTATCCCCACTAAGAGGACGTGCACCTCACTCCGGCTATCACTATTCATGATGACACGGTAATCTTCCCGAACCCGCTTAGAACCGAACTTGAAGCGGTTATCCGCATCCTCAATTCTTTCAAGAAACCTCAGTCTCCGAGTCAACATGCACAAAAGTTCTATAGCACCGATCGAGGAAACCATCTCAACCTTCATAGCATCCCCGCAGCCTTTGTGGAGGAATTCCAAATTTTCCTATCAAATACTTGGGCATGCCGCCACTCTTGGCGGCTACGACGTCGCGATCCGCAACCAATTTTGGACAAGCGCGGCGTCGCTTAGCGTGCTTTCCTATCAAATACCGGGCATGCCGCTCACTCTTGGCGGCTACGACGCGCGATCCGCAACCAATTTTGGACAAAGCGCGGCTGCTTAGCGGTCGGGCAGTGTGATCATCTCACCATGGGGACATCTCATCTTAGTCAAAGCGGTCCTCTCATCGCCTACTACTTGCTCATCGAATCCGCCCCAAAAGCTTCTTCTCGCTCTTGATAAATCATGGAGAAAATTCTTATGGCGAGCAAAGGCGATTCACGGTGGAACCGCAGCACGCTGACAACAGCAGCCGCCTGCTCAACAGTGGGGCTTAGGGTGCTCGACCGACAGATTCGCCAGGCGCTACGCCCGCCGGTTGTGGCTCATTGGACACCGCGGATAAGCCATGGATTGGGATGGCTACGCCGCGCGACTAAGTTGATCGCGAGCTTTCTCGCGCCACCAAAGATAACCATTGGAGACGCGAAAAACAACCTTCGATCGGACGATGGCTCCAAGGAATGGCGCCTTCTCAAGATGCGCGTAACTCTTCGTGACACTCCAGCGCAAGTCGCGTTCGGTGGTAGATGCACTATCAAACAACAATCGGATTAGAGACATCCGATATGGCTTGACACCGAATCATTACTTCAATACATAAAATTATGGGTCAAAATTCATCCGTGTAATTAGACCTCAAGTTCCGCACTCTATATCTTGAATCAAACGACTTCCAAGATCTACACAAGATCATCAAGATACAACATGCAGTTCGCAGCAAGTACCTTCGTATCATTCCATGACACGGTCTGGTCGGCGTGGGCTCCTCTGCGGTGCAAAGTGTTCCTATGGCTCACAAACCACGACCGATTATGGACAGTGCAGCGCCTTCAACGTAGGGGGTGACCAAACCAGTATTTTTGCCCGGTGTGCTATCAAAATCTTGAAACTTCATATCACCTATTCATAGACTGCCCACAAGTTCGACGCTTATGGGAGGCTGTGGCCGCATGGGTAAAATTATCATCACTCAAACCAAGCCATTGGATGCCAGATGCGACCTTCCAAGATTAGTGCCTTTACCAAACTAGTCTACAGCCAAGACTGCGCAAATGTATTAGAACCCTGATCACTCTAACATGTTGGCAACAGTGGAGAGAGAGAAATAAAAGAGTGTTTCGGGACGAATACAACGGCAACGAAGATATCTTGCAATTCCTCAAAGACGAGGCAAGGATCTGGATCATCGCTGGAGCTGTTCAACTAAAAAATCTTCTGCAAAGGCATGCTTGACACAACAGACGGCCGCCCTAATGTTTTTGTTGTGCTCCCTCTTGTATTTTAACCCGGGTACAGAACCCTGCACCTTTTCCCTGTAATCTCTTCTCCTATCTAATATAATTCTCAGCCTATCTGTCTTTCAAAAAAAAATATCAAAAAGACATTACAAAATAAATAATCAATTGCTAAAATGAAGCAAATGATAAATTCTACCGCAAATCCAACACACTCAGGTGACGTAACATGCAGTGTCTGCCCAGAAAGCGACAATCAAATTCCTCATCCTGTTGAGTTTTAGTCATGTTTTAGGTTTCAGGTTCCTCCTGTTTAATTTACTGAATTAAACTTAATGGCAGAACCGATAGTTCCTTTTTCACCGTCGGGGGCTGGCGACACCAATAGCTGCTGAAGTGTGAAGATGTATTCTTTCAATAGATACGTTCATTGCTGCTGCCGCAGTTATATAGGTGCCAGCCTGCTACAAAATTCCGGAGGAAAAAAACGAAACGAGAGAATTGAATCGACGACGAAACTACGTTAGGGGATACAGATTAACAACACATAAAAATGCTAGATTGAATTGGGAGCAGGAATGGCAAGTTGGCAACAGATGGAAAGAACATTTTAACAAAACGACCACCAAATAGGGGAGAGTTTTGAGATCAGGCAGCTGATTGCAGAATCGCCAAAAGCTTCAGGAAGAAAGACCTCAGTTTTGGAAGTGACATCACGGCTAAGCCAATCAGTCCCGAAAGATGGTATTTTTGATACAGGTTATCATCATAGGTCTATCGCAAATCCGTAGCAACTATGCAGCAAAAACCGAAGATCGGAACATAATGCTAATTTATCAGGTTACAAACAAATTGACGTCAAGAAAACCATCATTGTTGGATTGGCCTCAGAATTGAGGAATGGCAGCATGGCTACATAGGAGCCAATCAGTCCCGAAAGATGGTATTTTGTTGGACATTCTCATCACCGGCCAAACATGCCAATCGAATGCATCGATCGAGTCTAATGTAACAATGATGCAAGAAAGCGTCTATTCAGAAATCAGAAACCAGCGGTCCTACATTGTAGATCAAACCTGAACCATGAAAACGCAAGAAAAGTTTTCGGAGATCTGGTGGCAAGGACATCAGAATTGCAGAATTGACAACATGGCACGCGGGGCGCGCCAATCAGCCCCGAAAGATGGTGTGTTTTTATTGCGTTTTTTCATCACAGTCGAGCCAGATCACCGCTATGAAAGCATCAAGAACCCAACTCATCACGATCTGAAAAACAAACCAGACAACAATCGAAAAGGGAGAAAAAAAACAACAGCAAAAACAGCGGCACACCAAGCTCAGATCCGAGTACTAGCAGTATCAGGCGGTGGAGGCATATATAGGGAGGCGGAGACCTGGCATGGTTGCGGCGGCGGAAACCCTAGTTAGCAGTGGAGGGCGTAGATAAGGGGAGGTGGTTTCTTTATATGAGACGGGGTTCGAGTCCTGGCCGTCGGATTAGGATCGTGCGGCTAGGAAGGGGAGATGAGAGAATCATGTTCCAGCCCAGCCCGTTTCATTCCGTCTGTGTGCCAGACCATGTCAGTTAGGTTCCAGACAAAAATATGAACTACCCAGCCCACACCAGGTTCACAATTTCGTTTCAAAGCAGAAAATCGCTAACCTGGTGGTAGCGGTTTTCGCGAGAAACCGCAAAAATTCAAACGGTTTGCAAAATCAAAAAATTCGAATTTTAGTCAAATTTTTTCGCAAAAACCGCTGTTTTTGACGAAAAACCAGCCGACCAATTGAACGTTCTTTGAAAAAACGGTTTTTCCAGCGGTTTTTCGCGAAAACCGCTGTTTTTCAACGGTTTTCGAGCGGTTTTCATCGCATAAATTTTTTAAAATTTTTTTTACTTTTTTGAATTTTTTTAAATTTCACCAGTAAACCGTTCGGTTTCTGTTTTCGAACCGGAGTGGTACGGTCAAAAACCGCGAAAACCGAGCCGTTTACCGCGGTTTTGTTAACCCTGCCCACACAATACGCACGGAGGAAGCGATTCCAGCTTACATTGACCCAACAGTCAACGGCAATTAATTTCGAAAGATTAAATTGCACTACACTCCACTAGAAGCAAACCAAATAGGCCCCTATAAGCTGAAGACCATCGCATGCATGGAATCAAATTCCAATTCACCCAATCCTTTTCTCTGCTCCTAGTCCCTTTTTCTCTAATTTTCCTTACCAAATTCTCAAATTGTCCCAAAGTATGCATCAATCTGTTACTAATCTCGACGTGATCTCACACGCCATCGGGTCACCGTACTTTTGTCCGTCTGTTGGTACACATAGGAATCACACTATGGGAAGGTGACAGCTTCTTGATGGTACTGATAGAAGCCACGGAGGTGCTGAGCCTCCGATCACAAATAGTTATCGTTTTGAATATAGCTGTAGAGAGATTGGCACATTCACCATACAGCCAAAAGCAGGGGTGGTATCTTATTTATATCCTCAAAGGGAGAGATTATAGAACTATACTAGGCAAGTACAAAATAAGGAAAGGAAAGCCAGGGAGAGATTACAGAGCTATACTAGGCAAGTACAAAATAAGGAAAGTCAAGGAAAGAAAAGCCAGGGAGAGATTACAGGGCTATACTAGGCAAGTACAAAATAAGAAAGGCCAAGAAAAGAAAAGCCTAATATATACCAAAAATACTATAATACCTGCCCGCAGTCGCAACGGGAGGAGTCCGGAAGCAAAGACTGGACCAAAATTCTTGAAAAAGTTGGGTTGGTAGGCCCTTAGTCATGATGTCCGCGAACTGGTGAGAAGACGGCACGTACATGATGCGGACCTCGCCGAGGGAGACCTTCTCGCGGACAAAATAAATGTCGATCTCGATGTGCTTCGTCCGCCGATGTTGTACTGGATTTGTAGATATGTAGATGGCGCTGACATTGTCGCAATACACGATGGTGGTCGAAACAAGAGGAACATGAAGGTCCTGTAGAAGTTGTCGAAGCCAGCAACACTCGGCGACGGCATGGGCAACGGCTCGGTATTCAGCTTCGGCACTCGAGCGGGACACCGTGGTCTGGCGCTTGGAGGACTAGGACACGATGTTGTCACCGAGGAAGATGCAATATCCAGACGTAGAGCGCTGTGAGTCCGGGCAGCCAGCCCAGTCGGCATCGGAGTAGGCGATGATCGAGTTCACCGGCGAACAACCGATGTGAAGACCTGCGTCGAGGGTGCCTTTGACATACCGCAGGATGCGCTTGATAAGCGCGAGATGGGGCTCCCGTGGGTTGTGCATGAAGAGGCACACTTGCTGAACGACATAGGCCAAGTCAGGGCGGGTGAGCGTGAGGTACTGCAATGCTCCTGCAAGGCTCCGTGACTCGACGGATCGAAGCGGGGGGCACCTTCGAGGCCGGAGAGCTTGGCATGAGTGTCCACTGGCGTAGTGGTGGGGTGACACTCAGCCATGCCCGCCCGTCGGAGAAGGTCGACAGCAGATCGTCATTTGCGTGGGTGTCAAAGCCGTCGGAGGATCTCGTGACAGAGATGCCAAGAAAGAAGTGCAGGGTGCCAAGGTCCGTCATGGCGAACTTTGAGTGAAGGTTGCTGATGAAGCGCTCAAGGAGGTGTCGAGAGGAGGCAGTGAGGATGATGTCGTCGACGTACAGTAGCAGATAGGCCATGTCGGTCCCCTGGCGAAGGACAAATAGGGACGTGTCGGAGGAGGATGCGACGAAGCCGAGCTGTCGGATATAGGTGGCAAAGTGCTGGTACCACGCCCGAGAAACCTGTTTTAAGCCATAGAGGGACTTGTGAAGATGACACACATGGTCAGGGTGAGCAGGGTGCACAAAACCGGAGGGTTGCTAACAGTAAACCATCTCATCGAGAGTGCCATGAAGGAAGGCATTCTTGACGTCGAGCTGGTGAATCGGCCAGGAGCGCGACGTGGCGATGGAGAGAACGGTGCGGATGGTCACCGGTTTGACCACCGAGCTGAAGGTCTCGTCGTAGTCGACGCCGTGTTGCTGGGAGAAGCCGCGGACAACCCAACGTGCTTTATAGTGGGCCAGACGACCATCAGAGTGAAACTTGTGTTTGAATATCCACTTGCCAGAGACAATGTTGGCGCCTGGAGGACGAGAAACGAGACGCCAAGTCTGGTTGTCCATGAGGGCTGTGTACTCGTCGTCCATCGCAGCGCGCCAATTGGGATCGGCGAGAGCGCTGCGATAGTTGCTCGGGACGGCCGACACAGGATCATGGGAGGCCGTCGGGTTGAAGGGCTCCACCGAGTGATCAACGCGATACTCGGATCGTGTGACCATCTCGTGGAGGTGCAACGGTGGTTCGGCTACCGGTCGACCACGTGGGAAGTGGCCGAACAGGGGTCGAGGTAGACGGTGCCGCACGTGGCTGTTAGGTGTAAACCAGACGCACGGGCGGTCGAGGCGAAATGTCGATGTGGGACGCCGTTGTTATCGGGAGTGGCAATGAGTGCTCAACACCCAAAGGTGGGAGCCGTCGCCGGGAGACTCGCAAGGCGCAATGGTGCAAGGCATCGACATGGCAGGATCATCGACTAGGAAGTCCAAGTCGGCATTAGTTGTAAAAGAGGATATGGGCGCACGATTACTGCTGGCAAACGGAAAAGTGTTCTCATCAAAGACGACATGGCGTGAGATGATGACTTTGTTTGTGGCAAGGTCAAGACAGCGGTATCCTTTGTGCTGAGGGGGATAACCAAGGAAGGCACAAGCCGTGGAACGAGGAGCAAGTTTGTGAGCAGCTGTGGCGGATAAGTTGGGAAAGCAAAGGAAACCAAATACCCGTAGGTGACTATATTGAGGAGGCGTTTGGTGAAGAATCGTGTAAGGAATAGCACCATCGGTGGAAGAGGAAGGGCACTGGTTTAGGAGGTAGGTGGCGGTAGCTAAGGCCTCAGCCCGGAATCTAGGCGGCATGTGAGCATGGAGGAGGAGTGTGCGAACCATATTGTTAATTGTGCGAAGCATCCGTTCTGTCTTGCCATTCTGTGAGGATGTGTGAGGGCAAGAGAGGCGCATGGCTATGCCGCGGGAGGTAAAGAAGGATGCGTTAGCATGGTTAACAAATTCGCGACCGTTGTCGATCGAATCGACTTGAGTGGGAGGTCGAAGCGTGTCTTTGGCGAGGCGCCATGTCGACAATGTGTTGGTGAACGCGTGATTTCTTTTAAGAGGAAATGTCCAGCAAAAGTGAGAGAAATCATCGACGATAACCAAGTAGTACATCGATCCAGATATGCTAGCCACATGGGAGGTCCACACATCACAGTGAAGGAGTTCAAAGGGCGCAAAAGTGCGCAAAGTTGAAGTAGCAAAGGGTACGCGTACATGTTTGCCAAGTTGACAAGACTGGCAGAGCGAGCAGGCTACATTATTACATGCAATGTGCGAACTTTTATTTAAGGCGATGATAGAAGCGTTGCCAAGGTGACCAAGACGCTGGTGCCAAAGTTGGGAGGAGACGGCGATGTGGGCGCTGGCAATGGAGGGAGGCTCGGGAGGAGGAATGGTGTAGAGGTCGCCCTCACTATTGCAGCGAAGCATCTCTCGGTTCGTCTGGAGATCCTTGACAGAAAACCCAAAGGTGTCAAACTCAAGAGAGCAGTGATTATCACAGGTGAACTTGCGAACAGAAAGAAGGTTGCGAACTAACTGAGGGACAACTAGAACATCACGGAGAGAAAATTGTGTAGTTGGTGTGTGGAGCAGGGAATGACTACTGTTGGTGATGTGTAAACGGGAACCATTGCCAACAGTGACTGTTGTGTTAGGGGGAGGTTGGGAGGAGAGCAGTATACCGCCATTTGATGTCATGTGGGATGTAGCGCCGCTGTCTACAACCTAGTCACCGTGCCCTTGAACCGCCATTTGGTTTAGGGCGGTGATGAGCCCCTGTTGGTCCCACGTTGATGCAGGGGAGGGTTAAGGTGAGGCGAACACAGCATGCGCCTGATGGTTGAGGGTTGAGGCAGCGTGTGGCGGAGCGCCAAGCAAGCCCAGGGCGGCTGATGGTCGCCACTGTCCAGCGGGAGCAGCCCACTGGGCGGCAACAGGAGGAGACCACGGGTTGAAGTAGAACCACGGGGCGACCGTCGGTGATGCACGACCGCCGTGGGAGCCACCATGACTGGCGCTGCTATACCTGCCGCAACGATTGCGCCCACCGCGACGGCCATCGCGATTGCCGGCGTTGAAGACGGCCTGGGCGGTTGGGACGAAGGTCATGGTGGAGCTGCAGCCAGATTGGCTGCAGGAGGAGCCGCTGGTGAGCAGGGTGGTCTCGACGGCGACCTTCGTCTCGTTGGCGAGGCGTGTCTCCTTGAGGGCAAGCATGGAGCGGGCCCAAGAGAAGGAGGGGAACGGCGTGGAGTTGGCGATATCGTCAGCGGTGTTGGAGAAGCGCGGATTGAGGCCACGCAACAGGTTGAGGACGAGTTGCGAGTCGGAGATGGGGTGGCCAACGTCGCGGAGGGCATCTGCTAGCGTCTTGACACGCTGACTGTAGTTGGCGATGGATTGATCACCTTGCATGAGGGAGTGGAACTGACTGCTGAGGAAGATGGCACGTGATTCCTTGTTGTCGCGGAAGAGGGCCTCGATTGCGACCCAGAGATCACTCGCTTTTTCATCATCGACCATTGTGGAGTCCAAGGTGTCGTCGGCGACGGAGCCGTACAGCCAGCTGAGGACGGCGGAGTCGGCGAGTGTCCAGACGGGGTCGCCTGGGTGTGCGACATCGGAGCCATCAATGTGGGAGAGGAGGCCGAACTTGGTGCACATGGTCCAGAAGAATTTGGACCATCGAGAGTAGTTGGCCGCCTTCATATCGAGAGTGGTCGGCACGTGAGACTTGACGGCGATCGTGCAGTAGGGGTTGAGGACGATCGGTCACGCGCGTGAGCGCCTAGGGTGGGGACGAGCCGCCTTCTGGGTCGCTGCAGGCGGCGGCGCGCGGCAATGATCGCATGGCGATGGTGGATGAGGTTGGGCGCCGTCATGGTGGGTGGTGTGGCTGCGCAAGACAGAGGAGGAAGGGGTGGAGAGGTCTCGGAGAAGAAATCTGATACCATGTAGAGAGATTGGCACATTCACCACACAGCCAAAGACAGGGGTGGCATTCTATTTATATCCCCAAAGGGAGAGATTATAGGGCTATACTAGACAAGTACAAAATAAGGAAAGCTAATGAAAGGAAATCCAGGGAGAGATTACAGGGCTATCTAGGCAAGTACAAAATAAGGAAAACCAAGGAAAGGAAAGCCAGTAAGAGATTACAGGGCTATACTAGGCAAGTACAAAATAAGGAAGGCCAAGAAAAGGAAAGTCTAATATATACCAAAAATACTCTAATAATATCTATAGTTAAATTTTTAAAATTTGACTATCAATATTTTTTTAAATATTTAAGTTAGATATATGAAAATTATATATATAGATTTGTGTTGAAAGGTACTTTCATTTTATTTGGTTTTTATAATTATATTATAATAGAAATTAGTGGTCAAATTGGAGATCGTATCGATATCCAAAACGACAACTATTTGTGATCAGAGGGAGTACGTGGTGATGCGAGGTAATATCGTGTGCTATTCCTTTATGATGCTATTTAGGTATTACTTACACGTATAAAAGCTTCCATTTTCTTAAAAAAAAGGGAGATGTAGGAGATGACTTATTTTACAACCACGTAAATTTCAAGATCAAACTCAATCATATTCAAAAGATATTTATAAACAGTGAAAATCACAATTCATGCAGAATTCATCTTTTTCATATCTCTTAAATGCAATTGAGTTTGATCTTAAAATTTTACGTGACTATTGATAGTGTCTTCCCTACATCTCTAATTCTTTGAAAAAGTTTTGTAACCTTTTATATACATAGGGGTAATATGAATGTAGCATGGTAAGAGAGGTTAGCACTAGGGTTCACAAAACGAATTTCGAAAAATCGTTCGAAATTCGAAATTTGAAAACCGCTCGAAAATTGAAAGGTTAAGAAATAAAAAAAAAATCAAAAACTGTTCGTTTTTTCGCGAGAAACCGCTCGGTTTTTCACGAAAAACCAACAGCCGATTGAATGTTCTTAAAAATAGTTTTTGAACGGTTTTCAACGTATATATTTTTTTAATTAAAACGGTTTACTGAACGGTTTTGAATATCGAAGCAGCGGTAAACTCGAAAACCGCGCGTTCTGTCAAACCTGGTTAGCACAGGATATCCTCGGTCTAACCGCTGACCTGTCAGGCAGGACCCACCTGCTAGCGTCACGCGCCACCACAACCCGCGGTCCCACTGGACAGCGATAAACCCTGGGGAGAGAAGGCAATCCAAGATAACGAAGAGAGCAGGAAAGCGAAAGCGAGCGAGAAAGGGTGGAGAAGCTGCAGAAGAAGAAAGAAAGATGGCGGCGAAGCGCGGGCGCGAGTGGGACGGGGACGAGCTCGACGCGCCGCCGCCGCCCCTCGCTGCGCCCATCGTCTGCCTCGTGCGCTCCGCCGGGGACTTCGCCGCCGGCGCCTTCGTCGGCTCCCTCGTCGGATACGGTCTCTCCTGTTCCCATCTTCTTCCCCTGCTCGTTTCACTTAGTCAACTTGATTTCTTTTGTTTTCGGTGTGCATGTAGTCGAACTAGTTGGTAGTTCTGGGCTGTTAGCTCGCGCGTCGTACGAAAAATTTGAGCTTCTTTTTGGGGAGTTCTTGGATTTTGCAGGGAATCGTTGTTCAGGAGTGTTTCTGTGCTTGACGTACGGGTCAATTGTATGATTGTGCCTGTCCTGGTGGAAAAATGTAGATGCTTGATATTATCTGGAAATTGTGGTGCCATTTTCGGAACAAGGTTTTCGATGTAACCAGATAAAATGGCAATACGAAGAATTGTGTATGAGAACTCCATGAAATCCCAATTTTAATTTCTCAAGAACATGTCATGTGAGAGTCTGTTTGAGTTGTTAGGAAGTGGCGAGCGCTTGGAACACGTTTATCTTGACAAACGACCACGGGAGAATTCTATTGGAACAAAAACAAGTTAAAGTGGCAGGTAACCCATAATGGATTGAGTTAAAAAAAATGGGGAGTACTGCTAATTTGTGCTGGAGGAGGATATCTTGTGGAGCAAGAAGTTAATATGATTGAGATTGATGAAGAAATTAGTCACCAGAAGAGTGTGGTTCTTTGGAAGAGGGCACTGGCAGAAACGTGAGTTCACCTCACCTCCATTCGGACTTATTTGGATAGGTGGGATTAGGCCCAATCCCTTCGGATGGGCAGGGAAATCAAACTAAAATTCCTGCCAATCTGAAGGGATTGGGTCTAATATCTACCTATCCAAAATGAGCAACTTTAGTTGGTTTTCCTTCATTCTGGTAGGAGTGAGAGTGTTAGAGCATAGACTAACGAATGGCTCGAGGATAAGGTGAATTAGGCTGAGATTACGATTCCAAATTGTAGAACCAAGTTAAAACATGAACTTTAATAATGGTCAATTTATGAATTCAATCTGAGTATGTTAGTCTGGAAGATTTGTAGAATAGATAGTTGTAAAACTGGAGAGAAATTAGCCTTGACTGGCAATCAAATGATAAAAGTCCGCAAAATGCTATCAGGCAAGGGTTCTTTCAATGAATGCTTATTATAGGATATTAGAAGATGCTTGGGCATCTATTTTTTATTATCCAAAGGTTCACTTACATTACTTATTTGATTTTTTTTCCAGGACAAGGTTTGATCGCTAACAAAGGTATGAAGGGTTCACTCAGCAATGCAGGATCTTCTGCCAAGGTTAATTGATCATAATGTTCATTTAATATTTTGAATAGAGAAATTGTGCTATCCTTTCGTAGGAAAGCTTGCTCACAATAGATTTTTCTTTCTGGTGTTAGACTTTTGCAGCACTATCTGGTGTTCAAAGTTTCATCCTGTGCTTGTTGAGAAGACTGCGAGGGAAAGATGATAGTGCGTGCATTACTTTAGTTTCATTACTCTGTTAGCATATAAAGAAAATGTGTAGTATCAACTAAACACTTTTTGTGGCAGTGATCAATGCTGGCGTGGCTGGTTGTTGCACAGGACTTGCTTTGAGCTTTCCAGGTACAAGTGCATGGAACTACAGTTATTGAGTACCTTATTGTAGCGTTTCGTATTGTTTGGAATAGTATCTCTGGCACCATTAGATGGTTATTTCTTGGTAGCTTTTGCAAAAATAGTGCACATGATACTTGGTGGTATTTCTAGGAAATATCAATAATTTTGTCTAGTTGCTCAATTGTCTACCATTCAGTAAATCTTTTGAGATCTTGTTGCTATGCACACTTTGCTGTCTATATTGGTCTATAGAAAAAAGTATTATTTCAATTACATTGAATTCTTTGTGTGTTATGCATGGGGTGGTTTTTCCTAGCATGCCTGCTTTAGTTCCATGTGAAACTGTAGAAAATTGCATAGTTTCTACTTTTTAGAATGTCCATTAAATGCTTTAATCTCATTATAGTCTGTTGTCTTTGTGTGTTCTTATGGCTTAGAAAAGATTATCTAGATAATTGTTAATGCTAATGCGGCTTATTGTGTGTGTGTGGTGGTTGATTACATGGTCTCTAACCTTGGCTTCGAACATGCTTAGCAGGCTATGTTGCAATCTAATTCTTGTTCTTTGGCTCTGAACATTCTTGGCAGATTATTGTGCGATTTGTTTTCGTTTGACTGAATGTCGGCATTGTTATTATGATAATATGGCCATATTTCATAATTCTATGAGATTGGTATACCTACTGAAGTAAAATTAGTTTGCCTGCTGCGTGCGTTGTGGTTCTTTCATACTGTTCAATCGTTCATCTAGAATACAGTGCTACTTCTACATTCCTATGTGGGTTATTTATTTATTCTAAGTAAGCAATTAGTAATATGTCATGAAGTTATCAATATACTATGGGGATCAGTTGCATACTTGCATATCATTTTTGTATATCAGCAGTAATCTTGGCCATTATTAATAATTTAATATTGTGCTGGTGCCATGCTAAATTATTCTTTCCTTTTCCAAGGTAACACATTAGAACAAGAAAATTAATTAGAAACGACTCAAGAGTCAAAATAATTTTTTTTGTCGATCTAGCTTTCATTCTTGTTAAGGCATACTGCCTTGTATAGATGTTGCCTTATATAGGCTTTCTTTTTGTACCCGCTTGTATATCTATATAGTTTGGCCTATTGACCTCATGATAAATATAAGTGCTATTCCTAACGTGGTAGCACAACCAAGTTTTACGGGTTAGGGTTTTTACCAGCGTTGCACTTGCGCCTTTTTCGGTGGCTCTTCTCACCGCTTCTTCGCCCGACCCCTCCATTTCTGCTGCGACAGCCCTTGGGACGAGCAATCTCCACCGTTAGGGGCGGTCACCTCGTCACTGTCAGCCTTCGTTGTCATCTAGTTGTTGGATCTTGCCGCTCCGCGCCGCCCGCGGTCTAGGCCGCCAACGACACATCAAGGAAGAGGGCATCGCCCGGCGAGAACCTGTGCACGGGAGAAGAAGGCTGCACGCTGACGCTCTTCCCGACGCCGTACCACCTTCTCCCAGCCGCACCGACGTCAGCTCCTCTCGGCCACACTGACGACGCTTCTTCGTTTGCCCCCCCCCCCCAGCCACCTCCGCGACTCGGCTCCTCTGCTCGCCGTCTACTCTGCCAGCCACCTCTGCGATGCTCTACCCGTGGCTTCTTCCCGACTGGCCGCGACGCTTGCGGCGACACCTGCCACCACCGCGGCCCTACGTGTCTCCGGCCCCCCATCGTCTCCCGCACATGGGTGTCTCCCCCGGCATTTTCTCCGTTGGTCTCCTCCGCCTCTGCTTCTCCTAGTGCGGTCCCGGCTAGAGCCACTCCAACTACGCCTGCAAAGATGGAAGGAGTGGCTGAGCGAGGAAGGAGAAGATTTCAAGTGGATTTCTATTGGATCCCAAAATGGCTGTGTTTTTGGCTTGGCTCAGCTCAGTTTTAGGCTCTCGGCTCAGCTCGGCTCTTTGCCTCGGCTTTGGCTCACTCTTGATAAAAAAGAGGGGAGCCAGACTGGCTTTCTCTTTCTTCCGCTGCCCCTACCAGTCTCTCCATCTCCTCCATGTTGGTGCTCATTGTTCTTGAGTATTCTGTTGCGCCCATCCAAGTCCACTGCTCTTCTTTTTGAGTTCGTCCATGCTGTGCTAGTGCATTAATCTATTGTCAGTCAACCGATTGCTTTGCTGGTCATGGTTCGTCCTTTTGGATCGAGTGTGGCTTTCTCCTTCCTTTTGCATGGTAGCTGCCGCTCTTCTCTTTGAGCCGCTGTAGATTGTAGAAATCTTTATGATGCCGCCGCTTCTCTCGAAGTCGCCGCCCTGAGCGTCTAAGGCCGCCACTTTTCTTCTGCATCGCGCCTCTACCGTGCTTCTAGTGCATTGCACCGCAGCCGTCTCGGGCTTCGATTTGTACCATCATGCTTCTATCCATCCCTGTTCGGCGTGATTTGACAACTCTCTATTTGTGTCGGTTTCATCATCTTCTTGTCGTGTTATCGCAGTCAACTTTGCTCCTGCTAGCCTCTGTTTTCTCAACCCCTGCACTTTGTGCTTTATGGGCTACCTTACAACCTCGGATGGGAGATTATTTGATTTTTGACACATTTTTCAAGAGCTGGATGCTATGATGACAATTTGAGGACTAGGACTTTGGATTTTCCCTATTTTAGTGTCAACCCTTCCAAATGCAATGCTATTACATACGCCTTGCATTTGAAAGGGGTGTTAAGGCATATATTGCCTTATATAGATATTGCCTTGTATAGATGTTGCCTTATATAGACTTTCCTTTTGTACTCACTTGTACATCTATATATTTTGTACTATTGGTCTTATGATGAATACAAGTGCTATTCGTAACAATTCTCACCGGAGAATAAATGAGTCGACACTTGCTCTCCGTATGAGGGGGTGTAACATCATGGAACAAGGTATGATTTGTTCTGCTGCTCTCCCACGGAGTGACTGAAGGCCACCAATGCAAAAGATGGCAGTTATTGCCGAATTTGTAATTCTATTTTGTAAAGGAATTATTCTTAAGAAAATGTTTAATATATATTACATATTTCAAGTTAGTCAACATCAGACTGTTTTGGATTTCGCATATGTTCTGGGTCACATTCTTTTTTCGTTTTGGGTTGCAAGTGGTTAGGCAGCATTGATGCCTGCAGTGCACTAAAGCTACCTTCACTAATATTCTTTGTGCTGGAGCCAAGTTTGGTTGCCACCTTTGGATCTTTATAACTTCCGCAAGTGCAAGTTTATCCTTCCAGTTTGTCGATTTCATCATCATATTGCGCATATTCAAATACCTCATTTACATGTTTGCAAATAACTATGTTGTATATTTAGCTCTTAGTATGATAGGTGTGATGGTCAGTCCCTCAATGCAGAATCATAAGCTAGAATTAAAGGGTATACCCAGTCTTATTTCTTCTTCCCCACTACTTCTCTTGTAGTCCTTTTATGGTTCTGTTAAGCCCAGGCTGTTAGCAGCTCATGGATCTCTTTTACAAACCCTGTTTATCTGGAACAATGAAATGTAAGATGCATCATCTTTCTCATATGCTTCGATCTTTCTCATAAACCAGGTGCACCACAAGCAATGTTCCATAGCTGTGTCACCTTTGCGGCGTTCTCCTGCATAATGGATGGGCTCAACAAACAGCAGGCTGCCATGGCACACACGCTTACTGGGAATCCTTTGACCTTTAAGCATCAGGAGGGCGGTGTTCTGCCCCCGTTCACCCTTCCGCCGCTTCTGGATGCTTCAGATGCTCTAGCCTCATGCTGCCAGGCCTTGCTCAATCCTAAGCACTAGGCTGTGCTGAAGACAAAACACCAAGAAAAGCTACCTCCGTAGTTTTATCTATCTTTGCTCCCTTTAGCATCCTGAATTTCTGATCGGATATGTAGCTGCATTTTGGTAATGAACTTGCTCTACTATGGTTCTAGCGCCATAATGGATACACCCAAATTTTTGCATCTAGTGTTCTTTGCCTAGATACAGTTTGTAACAAGTTTAATGAAGAGATAATAGCCATGTGATTGTTTATCAGCAAAATTTAGTCGTTCCGTCTATCTGGCGTCCTTGTTAAGTCTGCTGAATAACATGGAGAACTTTCTTAACGAAATAAACGCAATATACAAAACAGTTACAAGTTCAATGAACTTTTAGCCTCAGTTTTAGTCTAAGATGAAGCCAGTTTAATCTGACTTTTGCTAACTTAGTTCTGTCCTCATAATCAATTCACCATTGTACATCCAACTAAAACATCACACATGAAACAGACATGCAGATAACACTATCATTATCATCATCACCAGTGTCTAACAAGATTAATTCATTCATTTTGGTACAATTATAGAACCACTTTGGTACACTGTTCAAGTTGACCTGACATCATTGCTCATACACTACAGAAGTAGATACAGATAGACATCCAAAATGCGTCAGATAATTGCGCAATCAATCATCTGAATTCTGATCCTAACGCCTCCAAAACTCTAGTGGAGGTCCTTTTTTGCCCATCCTGCTGGTGCACCACCAAGCACTGCTTTTTACCCTCCACTTGGAAAAAGTTCAGCAGCTTCACTGTGCCAAAGCAACACAAAGGCAAACCAATGGATAGGTTGATATGATATCCACTTCCAAGCTCTTCAATAATTAAGCCGTTTCAAGAAGCTAAAGCTTATCTCTTGCTTGCTCTGGGGAACTGAGAATATTCTCTCCCAATTGCCGCATGACATGTCTGCATCAAAAGCTTATCTCTTGCTTGCATAAGGGGAACTAGATGGAGAAAAATAGGTTTAAGGCACTCTTCTTTGACTAGAAATATTCGTTGATGGATGTATTGTAATTTGTAACTGAAACGAAATGAAACCATACTATGTCCAACTCTGTTTTGCATATGATCCATGAAAGAGAATGCATTCAAACTGCATCTGAAAAAGGTTCATTCAGATCAGGATTCAGGATCACAGATCTGCTTAATAACTATTTTGGTCGCTCGTAGTGGTACTGCTTTTCAGTCAAGTACTGCTTTCGTATTTCTTTGCCTAGAAGCAAAGTATCAGTATGCGTCATTCCCACAGTCCAAACAAAGCCCTTGAAACAGCTACCTATGAAATCCAAGCCTGATATTCTTCAATGGAATTACCCACAGAATCACACATCGCGCTTTCTTCTCTAGAAATGACACACGGTTCCATTGCATTGGCAACAGAATTATTTTGTTTCCAACGATAGCTCTTTAAATAGAATATGATTACTCATAATCTCCACATACTAGGTAGGCAGCCATTCCAGGTAAGCCAAAGGCCAAGTGTCCTAAACCCTTCAAACCCAAATCCCAAACCCTATACTTCGCCCACAGGTATTCCATAACCATCCGCCAACTCACACTTTCAACGATTGATGCCTCCAAAACCTCCACCTCATGACACCTAGCTGCTGCCACCAAAGAAGATAAGTCCATAGAAATATCAAGAACTCGGTACAACCCAATAATTCCAACTCCCACCTATAAATAGACAGATGTATGCACTCACAAACCTCTATCCAATACACTTAAAGAAGCATCCCTGCATGGCTGCATCTTTCTAGTTCCTCTAATCAACATGACTTCCATGGGGTTCAGTTATGCACAGATTCATGTGAGGCAAGAGAGGTGCAGGAGGAGGATCAATGAAGAGGAGACCATGATGAAGAAGTTGATGGGTGAAGAAGAGAAGAGGAACAAGAATTTTATGGGTGGAGAAGAGAAGAAGGCTATGACTAAAGAAGAGAAGAAAGAGAAGAAGAAGGCTTCGTACTCATGGACCACCGGGAGGGTGCATCCATGCACAACTCCCACTGCCCGGTGAGGTTGGTTATGGAGCAAGTACAGCCGTGCAGGAGTCATCTTTAGGTCATGAGAGGGTCGAGAGTGAGAGTTTAGTTTTTTTTTAGATTTCCTTTCTTTTTTGTCTCAGTAAGGATATAAAGCTGGTGTGTATGTCAGTATGTTTAATCTTTTTATGCTCTGCACTTGGTGTCCTTTTCATTATGAGGAACGAAGAACCGAAGAACAGCTGTTGGAACTAAGACATGTTATGCATGGAAATTATTTTGGATGGCAGAACAATACTATTGAATTATTACTATTTTATGTAGGTATGAATGCATGCATATGGCATTACATGATTTCTATAATATCATGCAAGTTTTTTTTTTCTCTCCAATCTTTGAAAAATTACATAAATCTGAGATGATGAATTTTGGAACATACACCCCTGTTGTTTTTGTACTTTTAGGGATCACTTAATGGAAACACTCCAGGATAAAAAGCTATGCAAATCAACTATGCAAAACTTTATTTCAGGAATGATTGACTGAATTGGGTAGTGGGTACTAGGATCTTATGTCGATCAATTGCCATATTGAACTATTTGTTGCCACAATAATTGAGATTGCTCAAATGTACTTCCAAAGTGCCAGTACCTACCAAACCTAAAGTTTTTTCCTTTTCTATCCAGTAGCGGTGGGAGAAAGAGGTGGTGTTCTAGTAGTTAGAGTCTTAAAAGTCAGAAATGCAAATCCAGAATATGGGTTAGCACTTGGGCAGTGACAAGCTTCAGTTCATGCTCTTAATTGGGCAGTGACAAGCTTGATCACTAGCTCAAATTTATTGAAAATTCGGAGCAGATGGTAAAATAAATAAAAGCATAAACTATTTTGAAGAAACAACAGGGAGCTCGAAACATGGTGTTATTTGTAGAACTGGATCTGAAAACCTTCTATGAAAACTGATGTAACATCCCAAAATTTTGAAAACCTCTCATATATATTGTTCCAAAATCACTTCTATGTATTTTCTTGATTTTTCTAAGATTTTTAGCATTTAAGAAAATTGTTTCCTTAAATCTAGTTGTTGTTTTTCAGTTTTTAAAAATTTATTTAAAACTTTTCTTGGGCCTAGAAACAATTTATTTGGGTTCTAAATAATCTCAGGAGCCTCTCCAAAATTTTTCATTATTTTCAGAGTTGGTTTGCTAATTTTAGAAATTCAAAATTATTTTTTGCGTTTAAATCAATTAAGAAAGCAATTAAAAATCAGTTTCGCACCCGCATCTCTTCCTTTGGCCTGGCCCATCACTGTTTCAGCCCAACTCCAGCCCGCATGCTAGCCCTCCCAAGCCGCTTTCCTGTCCTGCTTTCCCCGCGCAAAAGCGCCTTTCGCCGAAGTCACCTCTCTAACCCACTCCCCACGCTCGCTGACACCCCAGGCCCACTCGCTAGTCGTCTTCTTCCACATGCTCACGCCTACCATGGGAGAGCTCCCGAGCAAACTGTTGAGCCCGTGGATTTTGACCTCGCCGCCCACCGTTTCTCTCCTCTAAAAATCGTTGCGTTGTTCCCTCCTCCAAGTCGAAGACGGCGTCGACCACAAGCCACTGCCACTTGAGTATTTCGCATTTTCTCCGGTACATTAGCTAGTTCTTGCCAACTAAAGCACCCCCATCTTGCCCTTTAAAGCCCAACCAAGAGCATCATCCTTCTTCCCCAAGCTCATCGACTCCTTTTTGCCCGATCACAACCCCTACCATCCACTAAGTTGCCTAGAACTCAAATGTCGTCCTTAATGCCAGTACGCGCCCTCCGCCTCACTCTGCCGTAGACCACACCCTTCCTAGTGAGCTAACTCCTCGACATTACACCATTCTAGTTCCTCTTTAATACCCCTCAAACAATTTGTTGATTCATGCAATGTATCGCCAGTGCCGCATCTTCTTCCCCAACTCTGGTCGCTGCTATCACTAGAGCTGCTCGCCATCCCTACCGGTTTCTCGCCTTGAACATGGTCCCTTACAGCACCTCTATGACCCCCTGGATCTCACCGTGTGATCATTTGCAACTCAAACCCTTGACAACATCCAGTTCATGTCAAGCCTTTCGTCACCGACCACGCCATCACTGTTCCTCCCCATCCGGTGAGCCTTAGACTTGAATATGGTCATTTACACACTCCTAGTGTTCCTTGGAACCTTATGCACACAATGGTTTCAGCGAATCTTCGTCACCAAGCTTCATCGCTATTCTAGCCTGCTGTTGTCCCAGTTTCTCTGTCGTGAGCCATTCTCTGAAGCTCATAGCCACCACCAGTCACCTGGGTGGGTATTGGAGTTCCCAGGATGCTTCTACACTCATCGTTCAGCTCATTTAAGCCATCTTTCAAATCAGTTTCCTTCTACCTCTTCCGCCGTTGCTCTTCATCGCTGCAAGCACGACTCCGACCACCCTGTGCCGTGCCACCGCCGCTAGTGGCCTCACCATCCATTTTGTTGGTTCCCATCGCCAATCCCCACATTGTTCACTGCCAAAAAACATAGCTAGAGACCACCACCGCACTCCTTTGCTTCCTTCTTTTGTTCTCTCATTTTCTCTCTGTGATATCTAGGGCCCACATGTCAGTTGCTTAAATTATGGTTAAGAAAATAATTAGTGCAATTAGTAACTGATGCAAGTATGATAGGTGGGACCCACTCATAGTTTTGTAATTAAATCAAGTTTAAGGTTATGTGAGACTGACAGGTAGGACCCACTCAAGAAAAATCATTAAAAATAATAAAAATCTGACAAGTGGACCTCACTATTAAATAAATCCAAAAGAATAGAAAGACCGTCTTTAGTTCTGTAGGAATAAGTTTCCCCGTAGGCAAGTGTAATCTAGAAAAATAGCCTTCGACATCACCCTCAGCACAATAATCTCTCTTTTTTCAGCCGAGCTATATTCAAACACTTACAACTTTTGCATATGAACTCCAAATTGAGTCAAACCAGTTTCTAATTTTTTCTAAAATCATGAGATTTCATAATCTACAAAAATATTTGGATTTGCTATTTGTTTGTATTATTTTGCCTCTTATTTGCATTATTTGATGTTTCGCTTGTAGATACTGATGACTCGAAAAATTCCGCCAATGAACTAGAGCAAGACCAAGTGTTCAAAGAGCAAAGCAAGCATCACCTTTGATCATGTTGATCCCATATTTTTACTGTTATGTATTTTGTGTTCAAAATTCTTATGCAGGTGCGTATTTGCGATAAAAATTGCTATATTAATGGGATTGGTAGATATGTCCAATTGCTGTATATACCCTACCTTGATAAAATTGTTACACTGCCATTGTAACCTTAGTAACTATTATCTACTGCTCAACTAATTAAACCATTGAAAACTAAAATGAACGTATGGTAGATGCTCAGCCCTACTTATACCAATATCATGTATACTATATAGACTATTGTCAAACTACTCACACGAGAAATATTTATGTTATGGTTCAGAGGTGGTACCTCTGTAATTTTGGCTAAGAAATAAAATGAAAAACATGTTTTAGACTTGAGCAAATGGTTGTGGAGATAGGTGTTTATGCACTAGATGCAGTGTCGGGACCCGAATATGTAAATCCGAACCCTCTGTGTATTTTGCACTAGTCCAGGATCACGCTAGTGCACACAGGCTCAACATTGATGAATATCACAATCATACTTAACGGTAACATAATAAAGACTTCATCAATATTAAATATAATTGTCCGACGACCTTATGGTCAACCTTACATGAATACGCCTCGCAGGGCTAAGACTGAAAGTAAATAAATAGCAGAGAAAATAAACACAAGCGTAGAAACCCTTCAATCTGCCACAGGCAACTGGCAAGGTTCGCACCCTAGTTATTCACCTCTTCCTGATACTCTTCCTCAAAAGCAGGTGTTGCTTCTTCTCCAACTGGTGATGTTTTGTTGCAAGGGGGTGAGTACATAAAACACTCAACAAGTTGCGCACAGAATGCAAATCTAATATACTATATGCATGGCTTATACAAAAGATAGGCTGACATGGTTAATTTGCATAAACAGCATTTGTAAAAGAATAGCATAAATAGATTGAAAGACTATAAAACAAATAATAACAATAATACATTTTACATTTGTTTTTCAAATAACCAACTCACAACCTTATTCCACATTTCATATCCATACCCCATTTGTTTTTAATAAAATCTAACTCTTGACTGTAATCACCGAGCAATGCTCAATACCACGAGCACGGCTATTCGAATAGGTTTTACACTCTGCAGAGGTTATACACTTTACCCACAAGATACAACCATACACCACAGAGGCGAGTGATTATAACAAATCCTTTCCAATGCATGTCTAAACCCAGTACTATCTGCTAAGGTTTCAACACTAGTTGGACTGGTTACCACATCTAGGGTCCCCCTCTTGCGCCATGTGAGCACACCCGTGCAAGGACTGGTTACCACTACCCGAGCCTCAAACCGCCATAAATAGTACAAAAGTTTAGACTCAACAAATTAATCAACTAGGTCTATCCCATAACAGAAATGTGGTTGTATGAATGACTCAGTTCAAATTCTCGCAAGGTTAAGTCCTTAATTGACCAAGGCAAGACTAACTAAAAATCATCATAAACATGAACCAACCATTATCATAAAAAGCAATGCAACCGCCCAAGTGCCGCATTGGCCCACCACAAATACATGCCACTTGCCTCAGTCTAAATCATTTTACCACCCCGGTTGATTACCATGCACCACGTGCCATCAACAACAACATTGTGTGACAACACCCGACACACAATTTAATAAACATGTTCCATAATCATTAAGCAAGATTAACCACTTTTACATAAAATGATGACTCGTTGCACGGCTAAGCATTCTACTTGCGGTCTAACTAACCACATTGGCAATTATAGCCACCAATTATTATTAAACCATTCTAGGGTGACAAATGTGAAACGACATAAGACATGAGAAGGTGGATGTAACTCAAAGTGGATGATAACTAATCCCAATATATTTGAAACAACGATACTTGAATTAATATGCAATACTTTGAATCAATATAATATTTAAAGCATAGGTTCAACATGGTCAAAGCACAACTTACCTTTAAACAGCTCTGACTTCTACTCTGGACCTTGCTCGGGTGCTGCCTCCTCAATCACTAACTCACCGGGCAACTCGACGTCTACGCGTAACAAGCGAGAAAGCAATAAATAGCGATTACAGAGAGAAAGATCAACTCCAAAAATTAAATAAAATTCACCATTAAATATAGAATAATTTTACAAATTTTTAGAAACTAGAATCACCTCAATCGGAGTTCAAATGCAAAAGATATAGCTATTCAAAGTTTGGAATAAAAGATAATTCTGAAAAATAGGAAAACCGAATTACTTCTACACTGGAAAATAGTATTTATGATATCATGCTGACGTTAGCACCGAATATGATTTTTGACTAATTATTTTTCTAAAGAAAACTATTTATGACGTCATCGGACACTTGACCCAATCGGGTGCTGACACGCGGCACAACCACGGTGCGACAGGTGTCACCTGCGTATGGACTCGGTCCACGACCGGTGCAAGTCCACGGTGGACTAGTGGCACTGTGCCCATGCACCGGCTGACGCAAACACACACGTGGCACCATTGAATGGATGACACGTGGCACAGATTCAACGGACGTGATTAACACACGCAGCGGCGATGATCTCGACCGTTCATCTTAGATCGGACGACGGAGATCAAAGGCGATGACGTCAGTGAAACCGGCGGTGGAGATGCCTCGGTTTTCGCGTGACACGCAGCAGCATGGGAATGGCCCGGCGCGCGGCGCGATCACAACCGTTCGGTTTGAATCCGACGGCTCAGATCTGACGACACAGCGGCACACGTGAGGACACGCGGCACGATCTGCACTGATCAGCGAGGATCCAACGGCGACGACGGGCGAAGCAACAGACGACGACGCGACGAGATCTGAACCGCATGATTAAAATCTAACAGCTAAGGTAGACGGAGTAGTTTATTGTAGATATGGCGATGTGGCTTGATCCAGACCGTTGGTTGCAGATCCGACGATCGACGAAGCTCGCGACGGCGGTGATGGCGTGGCGAAACGGGTTCGTCGAGGATGTAACATCCCAAAATTTGGCCTAATTATATTATTTTATTGCTTAAATATGCATTTATGATTTTCTGGAATTTATTTGGATTTTTCTGGATTTATTTGAATTAATTTTCATTTAAGTTTATTGACCTTTTGTTCAAATCTATTTAAATTTATGCAAAGTTAAAATAAAGTTTTGACAAAAATATTTTATTTAAGTCCAGAATGTCTCAAAGTATTTTTGAGATTTTTCTTGGATTTTTCCTATTAGTTTTATCGCTTCAAATAAATAAAATGAATTTCGGAATTATTTAAAATGGGAAATCCTTTTGAAAAGCGGTGAATGTTGTTGGCTCGGCCCATACACCGTATAACGCTTTACCAGTTGTAATGCGCCCGCTAGCCCATGTCTCCGTGAAGAATCGTGTCGAGCCATTGGATCACGATCGATGGCTTGCGTCTTGCCACGCCGCCAAGTGTGCCTAAGCCGTAGGATTGTGATCGCGTGGTCGTGGTGGAACGTGTCTTTCGTAACCCTAACCGATCACACCGCTGATTCGCCGGGCCCGATTGATCTCGCCGGGAAATGCAGTGCGTCTGTTGCGCCACGTGGGACGGCCGCCATGCGCCGCCTCCGAGCAGACTCGGCGCCGCCGCCGATTCAAGAAGGACTCCGCCGCCGCGTCGGTTAGATCGAGCGCGGCGCGCCGCCGAGGCTATTTAAGGGGTCCGCAGCCTTCCCGAATCCTCATCGGCGCCGCATCTTTTGGTCGGAGGGTTTCGCGAGAATCGCCGTGGAGTCGCGCCAGGAGCTCGTTGGAGTGGAAGCTCGCACCGCCGCGTTTTTGCTCGAGTTCGTCGCCGGTTAAATCGGCTTTTGGCGTTTGGTCCCGTGATCCGAACTCGCCGAGGTGTGCCGCATCGTCTACTCCACTTCTTCTTGTCGGAAACGCGCCGGAACGCCGTCGCCCAGGGCTTCTTCCTCGTCTCCGGTGGGTCTTCTCGCCGCCGCTTCGCCATTGTCGTCGGGTGAACACTGGACCGTCCGATCTGTAACGGAGGGGTGAGGTTTTGCCACGTCGCGAGTAATCGTGGCCGTCCGATCCATCTTCTTCGAGCCAGATTGAACCGTGCGGGCAACCAACCAGATCGTGCCGCGTGGCGGGCACAGGCACCGAGGCGTCATACGCCGGGTTCACGGTAGACCAGAGGAGGTTCCGTGGACCAGGTCTATGCACCAGGGCCACGTGTCGTGCTTTGATTGGTCCAGGCCAGGCTGACGCCAGCGTGACGTCATGATGACGCAATAATCGCTTTTTCAGTATAAAAATAAATCTGTTAATTTCGAATTTCTGATTTTCTGATTTCAGTATTTGTTTCAAACTTCAAAAGGCTATATCTTTTGCATCGTAACTCGGATTTGATTGATTCCAATTTCTAAAAATTTGTAAAATTGAGATATATTTAATGGTGAATTTTATTTGATTTTTGGAGTTCAATTGCTCTCTGTTTTGGTATTTATTTGCTTTTCTCCTTCGGTACGCGTAGACGTTGAATTGTGCGACGCTTCGGAGGAAGATCCAGCAACTCAAGAGCAAGTTCCAGAACCAGATCAGGACCTATTCCAAGGCAAGTTGTGATTTGATCATGTTGAACCCATATTTATAAAATTGCTATGTTTGTTTTACCCTATGCATATATTTCAAATATACAATTGTTTTAAATTAGATTGGGTTTAGCTAATATACCAGATTGATCTATACCCTACCTTGTCATTCGTATGCCATGATCCATTGTCACCCTAGATTGGTTAAATATAGTTGGTTAATAATTATAATCAACATTGGAGGATTAGTCCGTATTAGTTGCTTAGTCATGCCACGTCATCACATGTGTCAGAATCATTGATAATTAATCTTGATTAATGGAATATGGAACAATATTATGAACTTGTGTGTCATGTGGGATCACACGATGAGATTGAGTTGTTGTGGCGAGTTATGTCACGCAACAATGTTGAATTGTTGATAGCATGTGGTGCTTGGTAATCAACCGGTGATGATCATTTAGATTGGGGCAAGTGACAAGGGGCTAGTATGCCAAGGTGGGCCCGATGGGCGAGGGTATGTGGATGTCTTGCCTTGATCACACTAAGGACTTAACCTTGCAAGCCTTTGACTGAGTCAATCATGCAACCACATGTCCGTATGGGCCACCTAGTGAGTAATTTGCAATGTCTTAATTTTGGTACTATCGTGGTCGGTGTGAGTTCCCGAGTTATGGTGAAATTCACATGGCGCAAGAGGGGGACCTGGTTATGGTTTTCAGACCCACCAGTGTTGAAACCTTAGCGGGTAGTATCGGGTTAAGTCAGAGCATTGTAAAGGCTTTGTTATAATCACTCGCCTTGGTGGTGTTTGGTTGTATCACGTGGGGAAAGTGCATAACCTATGCAGAGTGTGAAACTATTCGGATAGCCGTGCTCATGTATTGAGCAATGCTCGGAATTACAGATTAAGGGTTAGTTTAATTAATTGGACAACTTGGTTGGGATGGCGGAAGGCCATATGGAAGATGGAATTTGACTTAGGATTGGAAACTTGGTTTACTTGAGAAATACTGAATTTATTATTTATTGATATTTGTTTTGATCTTTACAATCTATTTATCAGATTCGTTCATAAATGTCGCTTATTGCAAAATAGCCATGATAGCCTATCCATTGGAATAAGCCTTGCATATAGATACATAGAAGTGCATTCAGGCACAACTTGTTGAGTGCTTAAGTACTCACCCTTGCTAAACAACAATAATCAACAGTTGAAGAATCTACACTGTGTTGGAAGATGAATTCCGTGAAGACACGAGTCATTAGGGTCCGAGCCTTGTCGGTTACTGTGGTGAACCGATGAGCTATCTACGTTTTTACTTTCCACTGCATAATTATTAGTTTATATTTTCAGTCTTGCCCTGCGTGGCTTAATAATGTAAGTCGGTCATAAGATCATACCTTTAGATATATCAATGAATGAACTATTATTCTATTATCGTTGGGTATGATGTGATATGTACCAATGTTGAGCTGTGTGCACTAGCGTTGATCCTGGGACTAGTGCGGTAAACACAGTGGGTTCGAATCAGTGGATTCGGGTCCTTACAGAGGATGAAGACAACGACAGGGCCGACGACGTTCTGGGGCGACTCCGACGAAGCTTCCTCCTCGGCTCGATGCGGCTAGGTGAGGGCGTCACTCCGGTGACCTTGTCGGCAGCGGACGAGGACCGACGGCGGCAGAATGAGGCAAAAACCACGGTGGCACAGAGCGCAACTACGACGAGCTTTTGCAGGCAAACGACGGCAGCTCGAGATGCACACGCTAGGGCTACGAATGCGTCTCGGGAAGCACAACACAGAGGTGGCGGCGACGCATTAAATAGGGCCCTCGGCTTTCGTGTAGGGCGTAGAAACGAATTTCGAGTCTCACGGGATACGGCGGCGCAGCGGATTCGGACGAGCCGATGTGACACGATCACAGACGTCCATGTGAACTCGATTGGGCGGCTGATAGCAAGCGGCAACGCAGCACGATCACAGTCGTTGGATCGAAATCCAACGGTGAGCGGCTAGAGTTTATGAGAAGTCGCACGGCCAATGAATGGGTCAGGCGCAAAGAAAATGGGTCGGACCGATGGGTCATGCCAAAGACTATTCACATTGATTTATAAATTATTTTCAAAATGAAACAATTCAGTTAAATAAACAATGCCAAAAAATATAGCAAAAATATCAGGAAAAATCCCAAAAATTCCAGAAAATACTTTGGGACATTTGGAACTCAAATAAAATATTTCCAACAAAAGATCATTAATACTTTTCTCTGAAAAAGACAACAAAAGGCTTTATTCAAAATTCCTAAATGAATTAAATAAAATCTCAGAAACTCAATAGCAAAGAAAAATCATATTAAATCCAATAAAAGCAAAATTTGAGATGTTACATGCTGTTATGCGTTTGTCTCGTTCGAGTCACTAAGGACCAAGTCTATGGTGTAGTTAGATCCAAGAACTAATGTACAAACCACATGTGCCTTTTGTGGGAAGACCCTAGCATAATATGTTATCGCAGACTAGCAACAAAACCATAGGTGGTCGCTGATAGGTGAGATCGGTCTTGTGCGGGCACGGATCGAGGGTGTACTCCTTGACTGTAGGGACCTACCAACACAATGTTTGAGCTCTTGGAATGTTGGAGGGGTACTACTTATTCTAAAGAGGGTATGGACGGGCGGTTTATTGTTAGGACCATCAATGTAAAGGCTTTGTCATAAGCTCTTAAACGGGTACCGATGGTATGGCATGACATGTTTTTACGTGGTGGGATGTTTATGTCATGCAGGTAAAGTTGTACGGCCTCTGTAGAGTGTATGAATCTAATTAAATATTAGTTTCCCTGGTTGTGGATCACTTGGTGAATCCTTCTCCATAGTAGCTTTCTCATTTTTAAAATGATATTGGGAGTATATGGATGGGGAATCCATATACGGTTTGACCAGCAAAAAGTGTTTTGCCGTGGTTTCATATTTATGGCAGCACGCCACGTACTTATATTAGTTATATATGCTCTATAATTACTTGTTATCAATTGTCAAATGGTTTTACAACTTTTCGCTTGCAATTTGCTATTCAATATTGTGAAAGAAAGCTTGCTTTATGCAAAAAAACTTGAAAACATGGTAGGATAGCCACTCCTTTGACTCAGCCTTGCATACTATATACCTTTGTTTAGAAGTCTTGCGGAATACGATTTTTGTACTCAACCATTGCTTGTTGAAGATATTCAGAAAATGTGTAAGATGACCTGACACACAATTACTTTTATGCATGCCACGGATTTCGATGATGAGGATGTCGATTTCTAAGGTCTTATCAAGTCAGTTGCCTATGGGCGAGTTAGGTATGCTCATTGGACCCTATCACCTTTTACTTCATTTCCGCTTTGTGCTTTTGCTATGTAAAGTTATTTGGTCGGTCGGCCCCTTTGTTGTCAAACTAGTCATGTATGACTTAATTTCAGATGCTCATCACTAAATATTAGTTAACTTCTCATTATGTATGGATGTGGTATGTTAATGTTAGATGTGTGTGCTAGCAACTGATCGCGAAACTAGCATAGTAAACACATAGGGTTCGAGAACGTAGTTTCTAGGTCCCTGCCCTCCCTATTGAACATTTATTGTTACACTAGGGAAGAATCAATTTCATAAACTTATGTTATTTGTATAACTGAAGACCGGTATTTACCTTTTGAAATTGTTCATAATTTTGCTGCATATATTTCGCTGGTGTAGTGCTTGCATAACCCTCTCTTGGTATGGTTGATCCGGATGTTTATAGAATTGATTCCTAGGGAAAATTGTGTGTGTCTATATATTTAACCTCTTTATCACTTTCAGTATACTTAAATACTAATTCTAAAATACTTCAATGCGGCATGGTTGAAAAAGATTCATCGGGACCCTTTATATTTGGTATATACCCTTTTCTATATATAAAAGGAGTGTATACAAATTATGCTATAAAGAGTGGACTTTGATAAACTTTTTCATGGAACTCACTTTGGAATATCTTACAATCAGTATTAGAGTATGCTCAAAAGGATAAAGAAGTATAACAACATCATTTAAGCGGTATATTGAAAGTAAGTAAGAGTACATACTCCCAGGAGTGTGAAACCATTTCCATAAATAGAAACATGCAACCGCGCCCGACCACGACCCACATAACCCCTGTCCTCCACCGTGCCCTCTACCCTCGACGCAACCGCTAGTAAAATCGTGTGCACCCTGTCATAATACCTTTAACAAATCAGTGACTAGATCCATGGTTGTCACAACTTCGTCTAGTTATCGCCTAATTGGAAAGGCGCCCCGAGGTGGACGCCATGGATGTTCGCCTAAACTTGGATGGGGTGAGAGGTATACTTGGTTGCCTCTGTGTTGAGAGATAAACATGTGCCTAAGAGAGAGAGGTGACTCGGGGATGGAACCCTAGACGTCGCTCCTCATTGTTGCTTCTCCCTTGCTTTTTTTTGTCTTCTCTCATTCTCTACTTGATCTTCTCTCTCGACTACGGTCTCTCTGCTTCTCTGCTCTGCTCGAACTGCTCTCTCTGCTTCTCTACTCTTCTCATCTTCTCTATCTGCTCTCTATTCTCCTAATATCTCTCATGCTCTTCCTCTCTAGGCTCTAACTTGTTATTTATGTTTTGTACTTCTCTAACTTGCTGTCTTAGTCAATCCCTATAGCTCACCATATCTCGCCATGAGGACGCCATAGTGCCCGCACCTCTTAGGAGCCATCGTTGCCAAGTACGCCATGACAACCATGGTTAGATTTGATTTCTACTATCACCCCTTAATACTAGGTAGAATGTACCATAAAATATCTCTTGGATTACACTCTACTCAAATCATATTTGTAGCAAACAAGCCGGAAAAGTTGTCGTTGAAGAACTTGTCAAACCATCACCATGGAACTGAGATTGTCGATCACACACCCTAGCCCGTTGTAAAGGCCCATGTGGACAATGTAAAGCGATGGTGGGATTAGTCCCACATAGCTTATTTAATAAGAGTTATAGTAGTATATATTGCCTATCGGGTTCAAACATAACACCTCTGGGTTAACCCTTTTATACGAAGCGATGAAAAAAGTATAACCGGAGTGCTATGCATGTGTGGGTTCACCCCACAGTAGGATGGGCTTTGAGTGGAATTTGGACCAGGGTGTTACAGATTGTATCACATCATTAACCTTTACTGCATGGACGCGTGTGGGATAGGAGCGTGGGCTATTTTGCCTAAAATTTCGGATATTTCTCCCGAAATTTTGGTCCAAAAAATTCCATAATTGAGTTTTGCTTTTTGAATTTCGTCCGAAATAAAGAGATTTCGTCGAAATTTTGAATTTCGGAGGGGAACGAAATTTAAACCGAAAATGAAATTTGGATCCTCGCTGCAGAGTGGCCGTGTTGGGCTGGCACGGCATGGCTAGGTCTAAAGCCTTCAAAAAAATCCTTGACATATGTAGCGGATGCGCACACGTGTGTGCGTGTGGAGTGTGTGCGAGGGGAGTGTGAGTGTGTGCATCCTTATATCTTAAGGATGTATTTGGTTGGATGAACGAGGATGAATGGGATCAGATGGTACTATTTAGATGGGCTGATCCTAAATGAGATGGTACAGCGAGGTATTTGGTTGCCTAAATAGGATGGTACAAGATTTTGTTTGATTATTTGGATGGAATTGTCCTTAACCTTGGTCACTAGAGGTGGTGAGTTTACCTCTCACAATTATTGCAATGAAAATTTGTAAGTCTAATTAAAATTTTATTTCTCACAATTGAGCGGAATGTTATAGTCTTATATAGTCCAATTAAAATTTTATTTCCCATAACTGAGTGGTATATAATATTCTTATATAGTCAAATTAAAAACTGAGTTTTGCCATGTTTGTCAACTGAATATAAAACATTGCCAAACTGAGTTAGAACTTAGAATCCTTTAAAACTCTGGTTTTGGCATGTTCGTGAACTGAATATAAGAAATTTCATCCTCGGGGGAAAAAGATGGAATCACTTATAATTCCAGCATGCCTGTTTGCAGGCCGGGAAACAGCCACAAATACTGCACGCACAGATTCTAAGCATCCTAGATTCAGTAACTCCTGGAGAACAATAGCAGTACTTTGATTAGCAGTTAATCACATGCATTAAGCAGGGTCTTCTGAATATTGAATACTTTAAGGACTAAAGGCACGAAATTCACGATATTACTGAGACCCAAGGACCAACATGGGTCCCTAATTCCATTCTGTTCAAAAGAAACTGATGAAGTGTTACAGCCATGAGGAAACTTACAACTCCAGATTTACAAGAAAGCATACTGGAACACACACCTCGAACCGTACTGCTGGAATAAAAGCATCAGAGTTCAACAAAAGCTATCACACAAACGAATATATAAAATATTTCCAACTCAGGCCGACAACACAGCAGAGCCAATCCTCTTGATTTCTTCAGTCGCCTTATCAAGTTCCAAAGTGTTTGTCGCCTGGGACCAGCCGTTTACAGCGCTGTAGAAAAAAGATGAGCATGTATATCAGTCCTGTTGGTCCATCTCACCCAAGTTACAGCTTTGGAAAGAATTAACTCTAAAAATATCAATACTAGTCAAACATCTTCCATCCTTACCACCCACTGGTAGCGTGTAAATGGAAAATCATTAGTACTAACTGACAGTCTGATCATTCAATCGAGATTAAACCATTGACCTACCCATTTTAGCTTCATAGTCACAGGGCATGGCAAAAAGCTTCTATAGCTATACTTTCTGTAGAATTTTACAACGAGCAATGTGTATGTAGTATTCTGGGAGCAAGAAGAATTTGATATCATAAATTGCCTAACAAGCAAATAACATAGCATGCTCACAATTTTACATGCACTGAAGCCCGTGAACTACTCATACATTACTGATCCAAGTCCAGCTGTAATGGTTCTCAACCTGTTAGTCCAAAAGTCCCTTTTGATTCTTTTGCCAAGTATTTGCTGGATTGATATAGAGAAAAAAAGAAATGCTCCCTAATCCAAATTGCTTTTGTGATTGACATAATAACAGTTTCTGATAACATCAACAGACGAACTGAATAACAATTTATACTCTGCAGACCTTCTGTTGCCATATTTGGTTCTGATTGTTTGCCAATTCTATCCAATACCAAGGAGGCGTTTAAATTGGCAACCGCTGGTAGCGAGTAGATGGAAAATCAATGGTTTAAGCTGCTCAAATCAAACCTTAGCATAATTCATAAGCTGACAGCCTGATCTTGTTTCTGAATGAGACACCTTTCATAGATGCTTAAAACTCGATGTGCAGTCCTATATCATATGAAGGGCCGGTGAGCTCACCATGCGGTCGTGGGCGATGTCGGCGACGGCCTGGCCGGCGTGGTGGGTGACGGCGTCGGCGTAGCCCTTGACAGCGCGTGCGTCTGGATCTGGATCAGCGTCGGCGTACCTGGATCGGCGGCGAAAAGGGAACGAAGTGTCAGCGGTGGAGAGCACTGAGCGGCGAGAGGTTTGGGCTATTTTGCGTTGTGGAGACGACAAGCGCTGGTGGCAGCGGCGAAAGGGGTACGAGTGCTACCGGCGAAAGGGGGAACGAAAGCCTCCGCCGTCCTAAGCCGAATGGTTCGGGCGATTTTGCCGAACCACGTGATACAAGATCTAAGGATATCGTTGGGAAACCATCGTGGTCTATGAAAAGCTCACGTTGGCCCCTTAGTCGAAACCCTAGGTGAGCGCTATTGTGTGATATAAATTTCAAGGGATCCTCAAGAAAGGCTCATGATAAAGACCCAGAGGATACGCTCCACGTCAAGTTTCTTAACCGTATGAAAATGGATATATCATAACGGAAGTCGAACTTATGTTTAGATATAATAGATACAGTTGTAATCCGAGTCTTTAGAAGGATAGATAAAGATGTAAACTCTATCCTATAACCGACTAGAATCTTATAACCGATCGGAATCTCTTATCCGATTGGGACTCTGTAAGCCACCTTGTCCCCACTATATAAGGAAGAGGGCGGGCAACAACATAGGCATCAAGCCATAGAGCATAGAACACCTCATATCGCCCAGAGCATATTGCGCTTTGAGCAACCCCGGATCCGAGAGATCCATATAATCTCAAAGACACAGATTAGGTATTATTTCCTCCGTGAGAGCTCGAACTCAGTATAAACCCCTTGTCTTGTGTGACCTTCGAGTTTGAGATCGAGCGCCTACCTCATAAATTCATTCGACTACAAAGTCGGCGGTTAGCGCGCGGTAGAAGTGCGCTTCAACTGCTCCTCTGCACTGATGGCATCAACCGCGGATTCATCGCCACCTTCGCCTCCGCCGTCTTTCGCTTTGGAAGCCCGACTTCGTCGCGATATGCACGGAGAACTTGTGCGCTCGATCGTAACCGATCCAATCGCGGAATCCGTGGCAAACCATCTCGTACATTACTCGACTTACCCGGAAAACCATCGGCTCCATTAGGAACGGCCGCAATTTTCGCGCGTCTTCTCAATTGAAGGACGTAAGACCGATCTCCATCAAGAAGATCGTGACGCCGCGAAGAAGATCGCCGACGTAAGGGTAAGGAGATCCAAACGCGGTCTCTCCGATCTTTGGGTTGCAATGTCCGAGGACATCCCGCAATCCAAGTTGGGGATCATCCGCCTTCCGCGACGCCGATGCAAAACGCCGCCGCTTCAAGACGCCTCGACGACCGGATCCGGCGATTGCATCGGACGGTCCGCAGACCCGATTGTGGCTCACATCAAGGCCATGGTGACGGCGGCTATCCAAAGAAAATCGAGAAGCCGGTTGGAGAAGCGCACTCGCGCCCCACGCAGCCACTCGTGTCGCCAAAGAATCGGATCGCAACGATCGGAAGCGCGATCGGCGCCATGCACCGCCTAATGGAGACGCCGATGATCCTGATCGCGACCTTCGCCAGGACATCACGGCCAGGCGACGAGAACGGAACGAGGAAGAAAGACACGGACGCCGTGACGACTACGAGCGTTTCGGCATCAGCTACGATTGGCGGAACGACCGAAGGTATGACGACCACGACGATCGCAGAGTTCATCATCGCCGGGGAGGGAGCGACGATGAACGCCGAGTCAACGACTCGCCGCGCCGAACCTCACCCCGACATATTAACGGTCATCACCGAGCTAGAAGATCGCCACGCCGGAGTCCCCCCAGCATGATGAAAGATCTATCGATGGGATCCGAGCGTTCACTCCCCGGCTTCGCCGAGTGGTTTGGCCCGAGGGTTTCAACCCCAAAGGCATTGTAAAGTTCGACGGAGAGTGAGACCCGGAGTGAAGGACCGAGATGGCGAACAGAGGGGGGGTGAATGGTCGCAAATAAAAATTCCCCCAAAATACTCCAACAAAAACCTCGACAAGATCGCTCAAAGGAAATTGTGAAAACCCCGAAAAACTAGACAACTATGTGTACCCCAAGCTTGCATGGATAAGTACCATAAAATATATGGGGATTTTTGAGTCACAATCCTGGTTATCTAGTGTCCAAGATAAAGAGGAATCAATTCAAACTCTTGCTTTTAGAAAGGACATTAATTCAAATCACAAAAGTCACTTTCAGAAAAGCAAAAGCAGAATTTCCAGAACTTGTCCTCAATTTGCACAGGAGGTTGGTGGGTTTCTGCAGCTCACAAAATTCTGAGAATTTTTCTCCCTATGAGCATCAGAGTCGTGAAGAACTCCACCAAATTTATCCTCAAAAATCCTTACAGAAAAAACAGGAAAAATCTAAGAACACAGTATGCTCAAGAACTTCGAGCAGAAAGTTTAGGGCTCGGTTTTCACCTCATGGCTCCCAAACGGTGCAACAAGTGAACTCCAAAATTTTTCTACAGGTGTATCTCAGAGTCCCACACCTTCTCCAACAGGAATCACTCAAAAAGAATTTTTCTAAATTTTTACAAAAATCAAACACTGACTGCTGCGCGAAGAACAAGTTCTGAACAAAGTTGGAACTTGAAAGAAAAGATGTTCTCTACTCAATCCAAGAGTGCAAAAGAGATGTAAAACCATATGAACACACTCAAAACATCCAAGATCAGCAGCATTTAGAAGGAGGGGAGGCAAATCAAAATTACTTGAAAGTAAATTGCGGGAATGTAATTGCGGAAAAGTAAATGCTGAATTTAAATTGCGTAAAGTAAAGACATAATGTAAATGCGCAAAATAAATTCAGAGGTGGATAGATAAAACTTTCATTTCTGGAAGGAGGTTACAAAGCCTCACATTCATGTGGGCAAAGCTCAAATGAGCATCAAAACCTCAACACCTTCAAGGGAAGGAGGCTACCCTCCACCCCTATTTATACTACTCTTGGGCCACCTACCACCCTTGGATGAGTCCTCAACCCTAGAGCACTAATCTAAGGGCTAGGATTAACCCACACACACAGCCATGCAAGGGCTAACCCAAAACCCACACACATACCGGGTTTTCTTGCACGGTTTTCAAAGCATACTACCTAGACCCGCTAACCTATCAACTAGACCTCAATCCGACGGCCCTCATTAATCCACACGGCATCTAGCTAGCATCAACTCCTTTCCTTGTCTTCTTGACTTGCCCGACTCCGCCTCCGATCATCTTCCGCGATCTCCCAACCGTCTCGACCTCCGACGCCTCGCCTAGTCCCGATCATCCTTCGCCTCACCATGACCTAGCACCGTCGCCTGCAACCATCAAAGACAAGGAAACTCCTCACATAGCAATGCCCACAAAGATGTGCAATAAACCATCCAACTCATCACTACCGCGCCCATACGACTGCAGATCGCCACTCTGGCAGAGACAACTCAAATTGCTTCATTTTGAAAATCAATCCAAATCAAACTCAAACTTGAGCACACCTTGCTCAAATAAAGTCAAATACTCATCACAAACATGGATGGACCTCCACATGGTCCTTCACGGAGGCTTGGTTGCAAGTCTACGCTTTGGCAGTTAAGGCCACAGGGGGAAATCAGACCGTCATGGCGAACTATTTGCCGGTCAATCTCAGCCCCTCGACACAAGCATGGCTCACGGGCCTCCCTGCCAACTCGGTAGACTCCTGGAGTGACCTGTGAGAGCTCAACCCCCGCAGGGGCTATGGACGGAGTCTCGACAGGAACTTCGATCGAAGGATCCCTGCGAGCGGAAATTGTCACCAAGCCGGCAACAAGACACAAATAAAGAGTTGACAAGGGAACAAACCTGCCAGATTTCTTCATCCTCATCGGCGGCCTCCTTCGGCAATCGGACACGCCGAGAGGGACCACTGGGCGCCACGGTCGGCGCCCGGCACCTCTCGAACCCGAGTCCTTTTCTCAGACGCGCCCGCCGTTGGATCGCCAAGGGGAAGCCGGCGCTGGAGCGTGCCGGTGGGTCCCGATTTTAAGGGCGCCACGGACGTCGGGTGACATCGAAACCCCGATAGTATCTTTTTCCCTTCTTCGCGGCGTTGTCACCCGCAGGGATCTCGCCGTCGCCGGGAACAACCTACGCGAGAAGGCATCTCCGGAAGAGGAGCAACACTGAAGAACGCGATACGGTCCTGGAAATAAGTTCAGGAGTAAGAAGATATTCAGAGGATAAGTAGAACAGAATTACTCGGATAAACACACTTACCTCAGGAGGAGGCCGCAGAGCGGTGAAGGATCTCGGACACCTGACAGAGGAAACCTCGACGCTCGGGATGAAGAGTTCTGCAACCCGAGCATAGATTTCCTCCTTCGTCAATTCATCTGGCCGCTCACGCGTCGGGTCATCTTTGCCTTCATAGGCGAACCCCAGATGAACCCTTTCCTTCAACGGTTGGGTCCGTCGAGCAACGAAATGAAGAGCCAGGCCTACCCCGGTGAGACCGTTCTCCTTCAACTCCCCGATCAGCCCCAGGAGTTCGTTCACCTGGTCCATGTCGACGGAGTTGGGAGTGGATATCCAAGAAAGAGAAGCTTTGGGCCGGAGCCCGGCGAAGGGAGGTAGGGCCGCGTCAAGGTTGGCACAGTAGAACTACTCACGATGCCAGCCCTTATTGGAGGTTTTGAAGGGGATGGAGAAGTAACTCTTCTTTAGCCCTCCCAGAATCGAACTCCAAGACCCCGACGACCTTGGGGTCGCTTTTGGAGGGATAAGGCTTCAAAAGGTAAAAATGGCGAAAAAGGTTGAAATGGGGGCTAATACCCAGGAAGGCTTCACAAAGATGGACAAAAAGAGAAATTTGCAAAATAGAGTTGGGATTCAAGTTCACCAACTCGATTTAAAAAAGAAAAGAAGGCCGCAAGAAAGGTGCTAATGGGAAGGCCTGCATCAGACTTGGAAGAAGGATTCGAATACCACAATTTCTTCCGAACGAGGAGTGGGGACGGATTCACCGCAAGTGGATCGGCGGAGATTAATGTTAGGTTCGAAGGATTCTTCCTCCACCATGAATCAAGTTTCTCTTCCGTCGTCGCCGAGGTCGCCCAATCTTGCGCGAAGGCGGCGAGGACGAGGAAGACATCTTGGAAAGAAGAGTCGAAAGTACATGGGAGAAGAAAGGGCGAATGCGTTGTGAGAAAGAGAACCGCGGATGAGGTATGGCCTAAACCTCAAAGAGGGAAAATTGGGGCTTTATCAAACGACGGAGAGAAATCGCTGTTTAACGCGTTCTTCGTGTTCCTCATAAATGATTTGTAGGCTGGCGCTCGATTCACTGAGTTTGACGAGATTTGACCAGATTGTGTTGAGGCGATCGCCTCACAATAGGACTTGTTTCCCACTTACCGTACTAAACGGGACGTGGATGATTTCCAGCTTAGATAAAAATCATACCTTCTTGTGGTACGCCCCACGTTGGGCCGTTGGGTGGTTACCGCATGGCGGAATCATGTACCGCAGGTTGAGCCTGAATAGGCGCGGATCTAAGGGTGTACCCCATGAGGGCCGGAAAAGCTGTGCGTCGTTTCAAACGAGTACGGATGCCCTTCGGATCTAAATGTGATATGCTCCAAGAGAGCCCAAGCCGAGTCCGACATCAGTTGGGAAAGGGTATCACTCAGCCAAGAGTCATCTAAATGTGATACGCTCCAAGAGAGCCCAAGCCGAGTCCGACATCAGTCGGGAAAGGGTATCACTCGGCCAAGAGCCGCATGAAACCGTGATACAATCCAAGGGAGCCGAGTCGTGCTCTCAGGACATGGATATCATTCGGCCATGAGCCGGGAAGAACTTCGACATAACGCAAGTTGAGCTAAAGACTATGCCACGTCTAGCGAACGACAAAGGTTGGATATTAACCGGCCTTAAGACTTGGGATCGCTCGAAGTACGATAAGCTTTGTGTCGATCCTAAACTACGGCAAACAGACACGTCATCAAGTTCAGGCAACGCATGAGACCCAGAATGCCCTAGAACAGGTCCGATCCATGACCAAAAGGCAGATAAGAATTTCACCGGTGAAAAGGTACTTTTTATATATATAAAAATTTTCCAGGCATTATGCCAAGGAAAATGTTATTTACATTGGAGGGAACCCTAGACCTCCCCACGCCGCACGCGGCCGAGGGTCTCAACAAGCACCTCCCTCGCCCTATAAAGAGCAGGGAAGACCTCGAGGAGGACGTCAATGGAGGCACGGTCACGGGTGACCGCATCCAGCTCAATCAACTCCGCCACGCTGCGAGCGAACTCCGCCCATAGCTCGGCAAGCCGGGGGTCTTGAGACGCCGCGCGACGATGACGCCGCCGCCTCGCCATGAAGAAAACGAAGACAAGAAACAGGAAGATGGAAAACTAAGGGAGCAAGGATAGAATCTGCGAATACACGTTTCCCCTTTTATAGCCAATTCAGACAAAATCGAAGCAAGCGCCGGGACATTAAGCGTCGGAAGGTGAAGAGATTTGGTGTTAATGCAACTTCACAAGACGAAGAGGTTTTTTTCGGCTGAACAAGTTGGCGCAGGAAAACAAGGCAACCTCGAAGACTGCCCGATGACTGCCAAGCGATGAAAATTAAAGACTTCGAGCAGAAAAAGTATCAAATCTACGTTAGTGACATAATAAGAAGTCTGTGAGGTTGCTCGCAATAAATCAGCTCGGTAAAAGATTTGCACTTGAGAAAAGCAGAGGACGGAATTTATGATCCAGTTCTTCATAATTCGCCTGTTGCGAAAGGAAGGTTTTTTTCGATTGGATAAGGAAACCAGTCGGGATTTTCAGGTAGGGAGCCCAGAGTAAAGCAGTCGGATCATGAAGCACTCGGGGGCTGCTGTGGGATATAAATTCCAGGGGATCCTCAAGAAAGGCCCATGATGAAGACCCAGAGGATACGCTCCACGTCAAGCTTCTTAACCGTATGGAAAGGGATATATCATAATGAAAGTCGAACTTATGTTTAGATATAATGGTTACAGTTGTAATCCGAGTCGTTAGAAGGATAGATAAAGATGTAAACTCTGTCCTATAACCGACTAGAATCTTGTAACCGATCGAAATCTCTTATCCGATTGGGACTCTATAAACCACCTCGTCCCCACTATATAAGGGAGAGGGCGGGCAACAACATAGGCATCAAGCCATAGAGCATAGAACACCTCATATCGCCCAGAGCATATTGCGCTTTGAGCAACCCCGGATCCGAGAGATCCATATAATCCCAGCACACAGGATTAGGGTATTATCTCCTCCGTGAGAGCCTGAACCTATATAAACCCCTTGTCTTGTGTGACCTTCGAGTTTGAGATCGAGCGCCTACCCCATAAATTCATTGCCGACTACAAAAGTCGACAGCTATAAAAGGAGGAGGGGGTCCCCCCTATGTACAAGCAATCATTAGCAATAAAAGAATTCCGTTGTTGCTCTCCCTAAACACGTGTCTCTCTCTCTTTCTGTTCTCCAATTCAGATCTGTTCGGGAACCCCGGACTATTCGATAGCGAGGTTCCTTAACACATTATCAGCACAAAACTCTACCGGAGATCAGAATTGAAAAGTTGATCCTATGCAAGCATCTATTGTTCGCATCTGTTTTGTGTTTGTGTCTCATGGCACGGCTACTGACAAAGAACAGCGATACGCGTCATCACGAAAAAACATGGTTTCGGTTTGCACGCTCGCAGTATACCTATATTCTGGCCGTCGCCGCCGCCGACGGCCGACACCGCGCAGACGGCAATCGTGTCGCGTGCCCATGAAGCCGTCGCCGGCGGTATTCCAACCACGGCTTGCGGCCGCCATTGGTCGGCCAGCAGCGCCGACCACGCGTGTCGCGCGCCGCCTCGGCCGCATCACCAGCGCCATGTCTCGGCAAGAAGCCACCGATGCACGTGATGCGTGCGCAAGCCGGCCGATCGTTGCTGCAAAGAGCGCGCCAAGACGAAACCCCGGCCGTCGGCTCGAAGCCGTCGCAAAGACCGCCGATGGCCTCGGCCGCGTGCACACCATCGCCGGCGCCCGACCGAGCCGCACGAAGAAGAAGTAGTGGCCTTCCGTGCGTGCAGCGGCGGCGCGTGCTACGCCCGGCGGCGCCGCCGCCTCCACGACTCGCAGCGCCTCTCGCCCGCCTCGGCGCCGCGCATGAAGCGCCCCGACGGTTGCCGTCGCACCACCACGGGACCCGCTGAAGTCGTTGGCCAGCCGAGGCTCGGCGCCACCGCTCCGGCCAGCAGCGCCGAAGCCACCCGCCGCCTTGGCTTCCGCGCGCCGCGGCGCACGGCGCCTCCCGCCGCCGCTTGCACGCATGCGCTGCTGCCGCCCTCGTATCTCGCCCGGCCACCGCGACGGCGCGGCCTAGGCCTCCTCGCCGCCGCCTGCAGCGTCGGCCTCGGCCGCCGACGTCGCCGCGCCGGCTCGCTCCGCCGCGTGCTCGAATCCCGCCATCGCCACCGTGGGCCTCGGCCCTTCGGCACAGCGCCGGCGCCCGGCTCGCAGACCCTCCGCGCTTCGGCCATGCCTCGTCGCGCCCGCGCCGAGGAAGATCGCCACCGGCCGGCTCGAAGAATCCGTGGCGGCGCCGCCCTTTTTGGCGAAGGCGGTCAGGCTGCGCCGCGCTTTCTTTATCGCGGCCCGACTCGCCGCGCCCGCCTCGGCCGCTCCGTCGCCGGCTGCGGCCCGACTTCGCCGTCCTCGCCCGGCCGCTTGGCTGCGCCGTCGCCTCGGATGCCATGAAGGTGGCGTGGGCGCATGGGAATGCCTTGAGGCGGCGTGGGCATGCATGGAGCGCGCGTGGGGAATGCGGCGCGGGCACGCGTGGGAAGGGGAAACCCTAGGCAAGGCAAGCATGGGCCAGGGTAAGGCCCATTTAAGCCGTTCGATCGGCAAAAAGGAAAAGAAAAAAGAAAAGAAAAGAAAGAGAAGAAAAAGAAAAAAAAGGAAAAATTGCAGAAAAAATTACAGAATTTTTTTTGAAAAAATTGCCAGAAAATCCAGAAGATTAATTTGGCTCTGTTTTTAATTTTTCTAGCTTTATTTCCCTATTTTATGAATATTCTTTATGAATTTTGAATTCGTTGCTTTGTTTAGCATATTGAAAATACATGTGAATTTATTTTCAGTTCTTTATGCTTTTGCAACCCTTTTCTATTAGATTACACGCAGTAATCTAATATCGGAATTTTGAAATCATGCATCATGAATCGTGAATCGTGAGTTTGAAGAAGCGGCCTCGCACGGTCGAGAACTACCTCACTTGGGCATCGGCGTGAAGATAGTTCTTGGGGCAAGAAGCTCCGTCTTTGCGATTGGTCTAGGGTCCTCGCAGGGGCCTTGAAACCTACCGAAAGCGAGCGATCAAAGCCTTGCACAGAATTTGTACTAATCTCTCCCTATGTGGCAAGAAGATCACTAATGAGGAGAAGATTGAGAAAACTCTCTCTACCTTCCACCTAAATGCTATCCGGAGTGCACGCAGCTATCGTCAGGACGCATACAAGGAGTATAGAGAACTGATTGATGTAATGCAAGTTGCGGAATCGCAAGACGATGTTCTATGCAAGAACTATGTCTCACAGCCACCTAGAAGGGGCACTGGCACAGAAGTTAATGCCAATAGCTATAAGGTGAGAAAGCCCATTCATAGAAACAAGGGCGAGCAGGGTGAAAAAGAGAAGTTTCAGGCCAAGGGAAAGTCCAAAGCCCGTTAATGCATGAATCACATTATTATTTTTAGATTATGGTTGTTAGCCTTTTCTTTTGAATAATGAATTGTAAGCTCTAGAAGTGCATACTTCTCTCATGAATAAATATGCAATTTATTCTTTATTCCAGTATTCTTTCATTTACAAGCAATATTTGAATTATTTTGCCTCTGTTTGATTAGAACTATATTTCTTTTAAATCGTGTAGCGCCCAAATGGAAGGGGTATGCATTGTTGATTGTGGCACAACAAATACCATCTTAAGAGAGTCTAAATACTTCCAGTCGATCACGAAGAACGCTGGAAAGATTACTACGATCGCAGGAAGCGACTCATATGTAATCGACTCAGGAAGAGCCACTATTATATTGCCTATGGGTACAACTTTGGTAATTGAAGAAGCCCTTTTGTACCCGGAATCAACGCGCACTCTCTTAAGCTTTAAAGACATCCGCGCCAATGGTTTTCACGTAGAAACCAATGAAGAAAATGGCAAAGAATACTTGTGCATTGTGAAGCACGCGGTATGTGGAAAAATGGTATTAGAAAAATGTCCCTCATATGAATCTGGGTTGTACTACACGAATATTCATGCACCCGAAGTGTATACTTCCTTGAAGACTGTTTTTAGAAGCTCTGAGTTATTTTCTTTATGGCATGGTAGATTAGGCCATCCTGGTCTTAGAATGATGAGAAATATAGTGAACAACTCACAAGGTCATGGTATTAATGTTAAAAATTTCCCGAATCATGAAGATTTTGTGTGCCCTGCATGTGCCACCGGGAAATTAATAACTAGACCCTCTGTCATGAAAGTGCAAAGTGAAATCCCTGCATTCCTGGAACGCATCCAGGGGGATATTTGCGGTCCGATTCAGCCCCTGTCAGGGCCGTTTCGATACTTTATGGTGCTCATCGATGCTTCCTCGAAATGGTCGCATGTATGCTTATTGTCAACAAGAAACCATGCTTTTGCAAAGCTGATCTCGCAAATCATAAGAATTAAGAATGCTTTCCCTGATCATCGCGTGAAGTCCATTAGAATGGACAATGCTGGAGAATTTACTTCAAAGGCATTTGATGATTATTGCATTGCAACAGGGATAGCAGTTGAGCACGAACGTCTGGCGGTACACCACCACGTAGCCGGCACGGAGCACACGAGCTATGGTAGGCCCGCGGTAGAGCGGCAGCACAGGACCGAGCACGTGGGGGGAGGCGAAGGGGCTAGTGGAGAAAGACTAGCGTACCTAGCGGAGAAGGCCATGAACGCTCGCCTGCCCAGCTCGCGCGAGGTCGCCCGCGACACGCTTGTCTACTCGCCGCGCGCTCGTGGGGGAGGCTGCTGGAGGCGGATAGGAAGGTCATAGAGACGGGGAAGGCCACGGAGGGGGTGGGGTGACCGCAGAGGGAGATGCAGAGGCCGCGATGGGGGAGGCGGAGGGGGGTTGGAGGGGGAGGCCGTCGTGGAAGGCCGAAGGGGGAGTCCATGGAGGGGGTGGCGAAGACCGTAGGGGGGAGGCCGAGGGAGGGGGAAGCAGCGGGGCGTGGGAGACGACGGGGCGCAGGATGGGGAGGCCACAGGAGGGGGAGTCACCGGGAGTGGGGGAGAGGGGGGAGAAAGGGACGGAGGAAGCCGGGAGAGATAGGGTTGGGGGAGACCGAGGTAGAGAGAGAGAGACCAAGGGAGAGAGAAGGACCGGGGGAAACCAAGGGAGAGAAAGGTAAAGCGATTCCAATGTTCGAACGGGCAGAGAAAGAGTGTGAGCAATGTTCTTCAACTCAACGGGTGAACAATAGAGAGAGACAACGATATGATGAGTGAAAGAAATAAAGTTGATTCCAACGTTCACCAGATTCCAACATTCGCATGAGTTTGCTCGCTATAAAACCCTCCTCGGGTTTTTGTTTCTTTAGCACACGAAACATTCCTGAGTTTTCATTTTCGTTTCTCCTTGCTCTCTCTTTACTTCCCCTTTGCTCTCTCTTTACTCTCCCGCCATGAAACAAAATGTTAGGTGAGAGCAAGAGAGCACGCCATCGCACTCCTAGTCCCCCCTTCTCGGGAGCAAGAGATCGATCCGTGCCAACTCTTCCTAAGCATGGGATACTTTGGCATGGATAACCGTTATATGGATGGTACGTAAAGCATCGAAGATGCCTATTACATTTCCAAGGGGATGAGCTCCGCACCGACCCCGATGCCAAATCGACGGGCATGGCGCTAGCAACATATGGATAAAATCGTCGAAATTGAGGACGGACATGAGGTAGCATATGCTATTTATAAATACTGTCAAGCTAAATTATCTGCACGTGCATGTGGAGGAACAGGTCATATCAAGCGACACTTGGAGACATGCTTGAAAAAGATATCGATCGGACAAAGGCCAGGGGAGGGTGTCCAGACACAGCTTAACTTCAACACCGACGGTTCGGTAAGCACATGGGTATACAGCGCTGAGATAGCTAGAGACGAAATTACACGTTATATAGTTATAGAGGATCTTCCACTTAGAATATGTGAAAGCTCTAGTTTTGAAAGGACGATGCAACATGGATTTTACCCACAATATCAACACGTTAGTAAGAGAATAGCTACATGTGACATATACACAATGTACAAAAAATAAATTAGCAATGTTGAAAGATGTCTACACGAGAGTTAGTTTTTCCTTTGCCTTGACCTTAGATATATAGACTTCATCCTATCAAAGAGCAGCCTATCTTAGTTTTGTTGCACACTACTTAGATGAAGACTACAACCTAAACAAAAGGATCATAGGATTTATACCAATCGATGAGGCACACACCGGAGAGGTTATTGCTACACATGTACTTAATGTTATTACCGACTTTAAAATAGAAAGTAGAATTATTTCCATCACTCTTGACAATGCATCAGCTAACATGATGGCCATGAAACATCTCACATCGCACCTAAAGACTTATATTGGAGGTTTCGTATTTCACCAGAGATGCATATACCACATCATTAATCTCATTGTGCAAGTAGGTTAGCATGTAATGAAACCTAGATTGGACAAATTACACGATGCTATCCAATTTATTACAGGTTCGACTGTAAAGTACACCTAGTTCTCAGAGTACTATAAGATCAACTGAAGGACCGAAATGGCGATCAGAGGGGGGGTGAATGATCCCAAATAAAATTTCCCCCACTCAAAGTACTCTAAACAATATCGCAATAAAAATCTGAAACACCCAAAGATTTTCCTTCAAACTAGTGTTTCTCATATTTGCACACCCTCTAAAACCCGAATAATTAGACAACTATGTGTACCCCTAGCTTGCATGGATGAGAACCATGAATCATGTGAGGGATTTTTTAATCACAATCCTGGTTGTCAAGTGTCCAAACAAAGAGGAATCAATTCAAAGACTACTTTTCAAAAAGAGATAAAGCTAAAACACCAAAGTCTCTTTCAGAAAAGTAAAAGCAGATTTTCCAGGAATTATCATCAATTGGAGCAGATGGTTGGTGAGTTTCTATTGCTCTAAATTTTTTGGAAAGTTTTCTCCCTATGAGTAGTTGAGTCGTGAAACAGTCACCAAAATCACCTCAAAATGCTTTGTAGAATAAACATGAAAAATCAATCATTACAGACAGTCAGGAACTTCGACCAGAAAGTTTGAGGCCCGGTTTTCACTTTATAGCGCTCAAATGGTGCAGCCAGTGAACTCACAAATTTTTCCAGAGATGGATATATGAGTCTTTCACCTTTTACAACAAGAATCACTTAAAAAAGATTTTTCTATATTTTTATAAAAATCAAAGACTGATTGCTGCGCGAAGAACAAGTTCTGGACAGATTTGCAATTCGATAAAAACTTGATCTCTAGTCTATCCTAAGAGGCAAGAAAGATGTAAAAACATATGAAAACCCTCAAGACATCCTAGAAGAACAGCATCTAGAAGGAGGGGAGGCAAATCCAAATTGCGAGAAAGTAAATTGCGAGAAGTAAATGCGAGAAAGTAAATTGCGAGAAGTAAATGCGAGAAAGTAAATGCTGAATTTAAATTGCGTAAAGTAAAGACATAATATAAATACGCAATTTAAATTCACAATAAGGTAAAGAAAATTTTTGTATTTTCTGGAAGAAGAGGTTACAAAGCCTCACATTCATGTGGGCAAAGCTCAAAGGAGCATCAAAAACCCCAAAACCTTCAAGAGGGGAAGGCTACCCCTCCACCCCTATTTATACAACTCTTGGGCCACCTACCACTCTTGGATGATCCTCTAAACCCTAGAGCATCCATCAAGGGCTAGGATTAACCCACTCAACCAGCCATACAAGGGTTCACCCAAAACCCACAACACATAATGGGTTTTCTTGCACGGTTCTCAAAGCACACTAACTAGACCCGCTAACCTATCAACTAGACCAACATCCAATGGCCCTCATTGATCCATGCAGCGTCTAGCTAGCGTCTCAATCGTTCCTTGTCTTCACGGCTTGCCACGACTCCGTCTCTGATCATCTTCCGGCGATCACCGACCGTCTGGACCTCCGACGCTCCTTGCCTAGTCCCGATCATCCTTCGCCTCACCATGATCTAGCATCGTCGACCTGCAACCATCAAAAACAAGGAAATACCTCACATAGCAATGTTCAATCATCACAAATGCTCACAATTAATTATGTCTCAATCGTCAGTCGGTTCTACCACCAGCCACAGGCCGGTAGTACTGCAAGAAGCTAACACAACTCAAATTGCTTCCTTTTGAATTCAAATTCAAATCAAACTCAAACCTGAGCACACCTTGCTCAAATAAAGTCAAATACTCTATCACAAATATGGATGGACCTCCACATGGTCCTTCATCAACAATAAGCCACCAAGAAGATTCAACCTTGACATGAAGGTTAGATGAAACTCTACGTATACTATACTACCGTGGTGCAAGGGCTACGAGCATATTATCACTATCTTCGTCAATTGCAATTCTGTTAAGCAGTTTGTTAATGATGTGGATTAGGAAGTTGTAGGTCATTTTCATGATTTTTTTTAAAAATTACAATACAACTAAGATTTTATCCAGTGTGTACTACCCAACTTCTAGCTTAGTCATCGAGTGACTTTGGACTACTGCTAATACTTTCAAAGAAAATAGAGATAATTATATTTTACAACCCATTGTTGAACCAATGGAGAAATTTTTTTTAAAATATTTTCAAGTTGTGACACATCTCTACTATTTTGGTACTATTCTGGATCTTCGGAGAAAATTATCTAATTTGCAGGGCGCCTTCGAGGGAATAATTGAAGCATTTGATCTTGATTTTTGTAGTTCTATACTCATGTTTATAATGAGTTTTTCAAAGTTTTCAATAAATATTATGAAAAGTTTAGCAGTAGAAGTGAAGTAAGAAGATCTGCCTCAAGAATGTAACAAACACGAGGCAGTTTGACCGCTTCAAATATATGGAAGAAGCTAAATGAAAAGGCATATAGTTCATCTTCCAAAGCGCCAAGCAGGTCGCAATGGTATCTACGAGTAGATATCAACTACTACCTTGCTCTTGTGGTGAAAGAATCACCAATGTATTCATTCTATGCTATCGCAATTTGCACGGGATGTACTTGTGGTTCTGATATCCATTGTCTCGTCGGAAACCACTTTCAGTTCTGTGGGGAGGATACTTGAGCCAAGGAGGTCATATCTCACGCTTGAGATGGTTAAGGTAATTGCATACCTCAAAGACTGGGAGTGTGGTGATAAGAGGACGCAACATCAGACCGAGAATCCAGAGAACACAGAGGCGTTAGCTGACTTTGACTACCTCGGCCTCGAGTAGTCTATGTATATGTATGTAGTTAATATACTCTTTTCCTTACTAGGGTACCCCACACCGGGGTGTAAGGGTTTTAACGAGGTGGTAACTCTGTACCTGTTCAAGAATAAATAAAATTTAGTTCTTTTTCCTAATATTTGTGTCAACTGTCTCATCTATATGTGTCTTCGACTCCTTTCCTTTCATTGCAATAGTGCAAACTGATCGGACCAGGCTGGCACGGCATGAAGCCAGTACAAATTGTAAATGGGTCGTGTCTGGGCTCGCCGAACGTGAGCTGGGCCAGCACGGATAGGAAGGTAGGCCAACTGAGCCATGGCAGCAAGGCATAGTTCAGGCACGTGACCCAACGGGCCTATGCCGTGCTGGCCCGGCACGGCACGATGCCTGCCTCTACATATAATTAAGAGTTAAAGTAGTAGTATAGTTTTAAATTTCCTTCTATGTTTTATCAAATAAGCTTCAACGTCGATACTCAATTCAGTGCTTAGTGTAGTAATTTATTTTGGTATCTGTAATTATATCATTTCACGACATATTCACGAACAAATATGTAGGGCTTGCATTTTAGTAGACAATCTGGAGAAAAATGCATGCCTTCTCTAGACACTACTGCGGATCGGGCATGTACAAGCGGTTCGAAACCGCTTTCAGAAGCGGTTTTAGAACCGCTTGTAAGCAACCGCGAGTGATACCCCGTCGGGTATCACAAGCGGTTCCCTGAACCGCTTGTGGTTCGACATTTCCACAAGCGGTTGGTGTTACCAACCGCTTGTGGAGAGGCTCTCTCCACAAGCGGTTGGAGTTACTAACCGCTTGTGAAGAGTCTGACAGCATAGCGTTTTGATTATATTCAATATAGAATATGTTTTCAGAGGGGTTTTTGATATAGATTTTGACAATTAAAATAAATAGAACTTCATGAGTTTTCTTGACACACTTAAATATATATATATTAGTCATGAGTATTCATTCAGATAATTACAGACTAAAAAATGAACAAGTTGATGAACACATGAAATAATAAGCCACTTTTACAAGTTTCAAAGAATAAAAGAGCGAATCTTGAGCTCATTTCTTGCGTCGTCGCTCTTTGTGCCCTTGGTCGGCGTTGATGTCAGTTCACTGTCCTTATTTGGGACAATCTCTCCAACCATTTGCGTGGAACTCGCCTTTGGTGGATACAATCTAAATCGACAATAAAGCCGATGAGTTGTTCTTGGATTCTTGCAACCGGTGCGGCGGGATCACGCCTTGCACATCGACGTTGGGCTGACAAAGCGGGAGGTAAATAAATCTCTGGACATGTAATTATTAAAGTGTAAGTACTAAGAAATTGACATGTGCACACTACCTCGGCGTTGGTTGTCGGCACATCACCGTGGGTAATACTTTGCATATAGTGGCACACATAATAGCCACATAAGTTGTTTCCACCGTCATTGTAGAACTGCGATGAAATTTGAAAAGAACACGATTGTTGGGATGAAAAACTGTTACGACATATTAATATTCTTTATCGTGCTCGAGTGCTTAATTGTACATCAAATTCGTTCTCGAAATCTCCTTGTTGCTTCTTTCGAAACCGTGCGAATGCCCTGTGTGATGCGTTAGTATGAATGGTAATTATCAGAGTTAGAATTAGCAAGGTATTTCAATATATATAATAAGGAAAACTATCGTATATATATGTGCTATATACATTTAGGGTGTCAATGATAAATTGATATTTTTCATTGGAGTCCTTTTGAGTCTGAACAATGATCCGTTGCTATAAGCTTGATGACAAGAAGGATCGATGAAACCTATTCATGTATTGCAACATATATGTAACTAGCTAGTAGTATTATAAATGCCTTGGAAAATATAAGAACGAGAGGTTGTATATATACGCACTCGAAGTTGAAGGGCGAGAATATGTACGGTTTGTAGTCTTTGTCCCAAGAATGCATCGAGAATGTAATCTTCAACATCCTTTGGTTGTATCCAAAGACGAACTCGTTAACAATCTACGGGTCGATGAAGCCCACATTGAAGATATTCTCTTTTTACATCGTTGTATCTCCATTCTACATAGAAAGGTATAAGTTTAAGAGTTGCAATTTTATTATGCGAGGAAGCACACGCAGTAAAGGTATGAGCTTGACACTTACAGCACCAAAGAGCTCATGAGAGACACGTTGATGGAGTCGGCATGGTAAATATTGTATAAGTCGTCAAATTCGAGCCATATGTTGTTGTCCCATGATAAAAATCATCTTCTTTGAAGCGGAGGAACATCGTTCTTCCTTGAGCGGACTCTGTCATGTACCATTCGTGAAATTGCCGCATCTTGGTTGGCGGATCCTTTATCTCATTTGGGTCAATCGGCCCCGACCCAACCGAAATTGCCATCGACCTTTGTTGCCATTGGGATATCATCTGTTAATCCAAGAGCTGCGGTGTGGGGCCGAGTCTGCCTCCTTCAAAAACCTCTCGAGGTTCTCCTGATCTTGGTCTCTCTTCTTCTTCTTCTTTGCCGCTGCCGCCTGACCACGTTTATTCTTCTCTGTAGCCTTAATTATTGTCCGTTCATAGTTGGATGGCACAGGTAGCGGCTTTGCACGGCATATCGCGAAGTGTTCCGCCACTTTTGGATCAGTTGGTACCTTTGGCTCTACCTTCTTTTTGGCGAAGTGTGCAGCCACTTCTGCTTTAGTGACCGCGTCACTCTCCTCCTTATTCATATCATATGCCCTCTTTGGAGGTTCCTTTACCTTGGTCGATCGGCTGGACTCCGCCTTCTTGGGAGCAGGTGGGGGAGCCTTAATTCTGTTATCGAGCTTCTTCCTCGGAGGAGATGGTGGGCGTGGTTTTCCTTGGGGGTTCTTTTTGTTTGAGATCTTTGGTGGTGGAGTAGGGCTTGCGTGGGCGGGTGGAGACACAGGAGCTGCGGTAGTGGAGTAGGGCTTACGCTCTGCTTTTCTTGGCGAGGCATTGCGTGGCGGTGATGTTGGAGGAGGCGTGGGTTGCCGTGGTGGAGATGACGCGTCCATAGCGGTGGAAATATGATGTACCGTTTGCGCCAAAGGATGATATTATGGAGGGCTGTCAAGCTTGGTCACGTCGTCGCCTCGGCAATATCGAGGTGAAGTTCTTCAAATCTGCTCAGCACCTCCTCCACCGCGACCTTTGTGTAACCCGGGGGTATCTCGTTGCGATGGAACATCGGCCCAGCTCCACCGGATATGCCATGCCGTAAGCCACCTTGATGGAGAGGTTACGGCGCATCAGCGTGTAGCTCACCTTGGCGGCGAACCCTTATGTCATCCACGGGATAACGAGATAGCAAGGTGTCCGCCTTGGGCCCCGGTGGGCCTGCGCCTACTTCGCCGCGGAGGGGCGATCACGGCGTCCGTGATTGCTCGGACCTAGTCCTTGAAGCTTCTTGAGGGCAATTTGTACTTGTTGCGCAACTATGTCGCCGATGCTAGCACAGGTTGCTCTGAGCTCTTGTTCCAATTGGTACACTTTCGTGATTCTCTTGATTTGCTTCTATCTGGCTCGCATGCGTATATGCATCCTTAGCGAAACCATACTTCCACGGCGTTAGCTTGCCCATACCTCGTGTCCGTCCTGGGTGCTCAGGGTTTTCAAGGGCATGTGTTAGCTCGTCATTCTCCCTGTCTGGCACCAATGTACCTACCTGAGACTGCTCAACAGCTTGTACAATCATTTGGCCAGCCTCTTGTACTCCTGGTGCCATCACCAAACTGCCGTCATCTGAAAGGCTCTCCCCATGACCCATGAACCAATTGCGCAGGTCCCACAAAGCGGTAGCCGGTGTGACGTCCTTCGCCATTAATTCTTCTTCCCGCTTCTCCCATTTTGGTACAGCCTTGATGTAACCACCGGTGCCAAGATGGTGGTGGTATTTCTTCATCTGTGAATTGGCCTTGTTCTTGACTCGCGGCTGGCCTTGGTGGCGGCTTGAACTCCTCGAATGCTTCTCAATGATCCGCCAACTTAGGAAATTGGTTGAAGTCGGGTCTTTCTCCTACGCACATACTTGCGGTGAGAGGCGTCTTCGGCCCTGAAACATTGTTGCCATCTTCTTCAAAGTGAATTTCTTGGCCTTGTCTTGGACCCTTGAGGAAATGTGAAATTTTCCTTAATATCTTGCAGAGCAGATCCTTGGTAGCTTGAGGAACTTGGCCCATTTTACGATGCTAATTGGGGCGTGATCCCTCACGTGGTAACCGCATAGCGTTGTTATGCGGCCCAAGCTGCTAAAAGAGGGCAACCGGCATCCGCCGTTGTTAACGTCGGTAAACACGTGCTTTATGGGCGGCTTCTTGTTAGGTCCCGATGCTTGGATTGGTTGCTCGATGCACGGGCTTGAAATACATAAACATATGTACAAAGCGTGTCGAGTGTATTATATTAATGAATTGCGATTAATTAACATGTCTACGGGGATTATATTCTTCTGGCTGTACCTCATCCTAGCCGGAACCAGTGTTATCGGACTCAGTGGCTCCCGCGTCAATGGCTTCATCAGCTGCACCCTCAACAGCCTCACCGGAACCACCATTAGACCCGGCAAAGCGGCGTTAGCATCACCTTGATGGTACCCGGTGATGGAGTCCAACGAGGCTATTCTCCTCATCGAAAGTAGGGTCACCACGTCCGATTGCGCCATCTATCCTAATTCGAAAAAATGTTGACATAAATATCATATTACTTTGAAACAACCATATTACTTGATTACAACACAAGCATATTATTACATAAATTTGGATCTTAGTGCTCATTACCTAAACTACTTTGGATCTTAGTGCTCATTACCTAAACTTCGTTGAATCTTAATTTCTAGCTTTTAGGCTAATTGTTCTATGCCTTTGTCACTCAGTTGTTTACCTTTGTCACTTATATGATTTTTAGGTTGTTGAATTCTAGGTGAAGTTAGTCTGTTTTTTTATACGATAACTTTGGAATACTCCAAGTAAAAAAAGATAAAATTAACCTATACATTTGCGGATATTTATTTGTGCTCACAAGTCGTACGTGTCAGCAGGTCAATATGCAGTCTTCACATGTCGTAAGTTGTTATCCACCGCAACAATTTTGACAAAATTAACTTGTGGGCATTTCACCGAACATGTGGTGGGCAGCCGAATTAGAGAGGGAGGACGACGCGTGCGTACATATACCTCGGTCCTCCTGGGTGGATGGCGGTGTGGCGGCGCTTTGGAGGCGGAGTAGGCGTCGGCGGGGTGGCGGAGAAGGCGTCGGCGGCCGGGGTGGAGTGACGGCGGCGACGAGGGCACCTGTGGCCGGGTCGATCGGGCGGCGAGGTGGCGGAGGAGGCCTCTGGCGTCGGCGAGGACGGCGCGCGTGGTCTAGACGGAGGCGAAGCGGCGGCGAAGACACACAGGAGCTGCTGCGCGCGGGGTCTCGGCGGGACTTAGAAAATTTGGGTGTGAGAAAAGGCGGGCATTTCAAATTTATCTGAGGAGCACTTCAACAAGCGGTTCTAATAACCAACCGCTTGTAGAATATCTCTACAAGCGGTTTTAGAACAACCGCTTGTAGAGGATGACTTCTACAAGCGGTTCGTAGAACAAACGCTTGTAGAATGTCTCTACAAGCGGATTTAGATCAACCCGCTTGTAGAGGATGACTTCTACAAGCGGTTGGTATTACTAACCGTTTACGAATCTTGTGCTCTAAAAGCGGTTCTTTTCTAAAACCGCTTACAATATTGCGTTCTAGAAGCGGTTCTTATCTCAAACCGTTTACGAATGTTTCGCTCTAGAAGCGGTTCTTTTCTCAAACCGCTTGATTTAATTTCATAATTTTTAAAAGTGCTTTTAGCACTCTGATTTCATTCATAATTTTTAAAAATGCTTTTAGCACTTGATTTCATTTCATAATTTTTAAAAATGCTTTTAGCAATTGATTTCATTTCATAATTTTAAAAAATGCTTTTAGCAATTGATTTCATTTCATAATTTTTAAAAATGCTTTTAGCACTTGATTTCATTTCATAATTTTTAAAAATGCTTTTAGCAATTTAGTTTCATTCTATAATTTTTGAAAAAGCTTTTTGCACTTGATTTCATTTCATAATTTTTAAAAATGCTTTTAGCAATTGATTTCATTTAAATTTTAAAAATGCTTTAGCAATTGAGTTTCATTTCATAATTTTTAAAAATGCTTTTAGCAATTGGTTTCATTTCATAATTTTTAAAAATGCTTTTAGCACTTGATTTCATTTCATAATTTTTAAAAAATGCTTTTAGCAATTTAGTTTCATTCTATAATTTTTGAAAAGGTTTTTTGCACTTCAGTTTCATTTCATAATTTTCATTCGAGAATTTTTTAAAAAGCTTTTAGAACTTTACTTTCATTCCATAATTTTTTCAAAAAGCTTTGAGCACTTTAGTTTCATTCCAGAATTTTGGCACTTTACATTCATTCCAAATAAACACTTCATACTGTAAAAGACTTACATATACATAGTTCATACAGTAGGGGTACATATTAAGTACTAACGTACTTTGTCTTTACAAGTGTTCCTTCATTATGATCGCGACGTATGAAAGGAGTATTCACGTCTGTGTCATTGAGGAGGCTTATGTCGACATCCACAGCGAAAGGAGGGATATCGTCGAGGCGGCTATACTCTTCCTCGTGCGTGGCGTCCTCAACTCAACAATCCTTCGTTTGCCTTGTAGAACCACGTGTCGCTTTTCTTAGTACTACAATCTTTACGCTTGTCCTTATGCTTCTTAGGTTTGCTTGACATGTCCATTACGTAGAAGACACATCTCACATCGTTCGCGAGGACGAGCGGTTCGCGCCTATAGCCGACTTGCGTGAGGTCCACGATTGTCATACCGTATTTGTCGACCTTCACGCCGCTTGAAGTCGGTTTGACCCATTGGCACTTAAATAGAGGACCTTCAAAGGTCCATAGTCAAGCTCCCATATCTCTTCTATGAAACCATAATATGTATCCACCTTGCCTTTGTTGTCTTGGCGTCTATACGGACACCGCTATTTTGGTTAGTGCTCTTGTTATCCTGCGATCGGTGTAAAATGTGTAACCATTTATCTCGTACCCCATGAATATCACGATTTCACTAGATGGTCCCGAGCCAAGCGTTATGGCTATTCATTATCGACCCTTTCAAAAGAATGTACTTTTGTAACCAAGCGCGAAAGAATCCATGTGCTTGATGTTATCAATCCTCGGACCTCCCGGAAATCGCGGCGTAGAATACTCTTGTGCTCAAGGACATACGGGGCCACTATAGTTGATTGTTTCAAAACCGTGAAATGTGCTTGCTTAAATGTAAGAAGATCATTGCATGCAATTGCTTTCCTTCCTAGTGTCCCTTTTCCCGTAGCCTCCCCTCATGGCGTGATATAGGGCGCCGATCGGGTTTAGATCATTAATGTAATCCACACAAAACTCAATCACCTCCTCTGTCCCATAACCCTCGGCAATGCATCCTTAGGACGAGCGATTCTGAACATACTTCTTTAGCACACTCATGTACCTCTCAAAAGGGAACATGTTGTGTAGATACACGGGTCCAAGGATACCTATCTCTTTGACAAGAAGAACAGTGAGATGAACCATAATATCAAAGAATGCAAGAGGAAAGATCATCTCAAGACTAACCAAACTTTGTACCACATCATCCTGCAGCTTAATTAGTTTATCTGGGTCGATGACCTTCTGTGAAATCGCGTTGAAAAAATAACACAGCTTTGTGATTGTCCCTCGTACCCACTCGGGCAGTATGCCTCTCACAGCCACTAGGAGCAAGCGTGTCATTAACACAAGGCAGTCATGGGATTTCATGTATGCGATTTTATTCTCTTTCGTGTTTCTGAGTCTCTTTACATTCGAGGAGTATCAGGAAGGACCTTCACAATTGTTCGGGAACTCTATCACGCTTTTTCTCTTCTTTGCTTAGAGTGTAGCTCACGGGATGTAGGTAATGTTGTCCTTTCTTTCTCTTTTGGGATGTAGGTCGTTCCTCGGTTCCAAGAGTTTAAGGTCCTTCGAGCTTGCGGTGTATCTTTCGATTTTCCGTACATATCTATGTAGCCTAGCGAGTTCAAGCGGACATTCTTCGTGATGTGCATGAAGTCAAGTGAGTGACGAACCTCCATGACTTCCCAATAAGGCAAGTCCCAAAATATTGACTTCTTCTTCCACATGGGTGCATGACCATCCTCATTACGCACATGTTTGCTTCGGGACCCTTTCCAAATACTACATTCAAATCCTTTACCATAGCAAACACCGTGGCCCACTACAATCTTTGAGGCCTTGCACGAAGGTGCAGTTGCCGTTAAATTTCACGCCTTCCTTCCGCATAGCGGGTGACTCGTGCGAAGAAACCTCGGTGACCCATGTACACAACCTTCCGAGAGTTTTTGGTACATGCCGTCCGTTTCATCTAAGCTTGGATGGGCTCTATATCCTTTGATAGTTAGGTAGGCAGTTACCGAGAAGCGAGGCGATCGTTGATTGTTACAAATAACAATGCACGTAGGGTGAAATACTCCCTTTGTACTCATCCCATACCCTTGCACCATCGTCCCTAGCGTCACAAGATCTTCAACCAATGGTTTCGGTGAACATCGATGTCATTTCCGGGTTGCTTGGGGCCTTGGATCAACAACGGCATCATGATGTACTTCGGTTCATGCGACCATGGAGGAATGTTATAGATACATAGTGTAACGGGCCGGTGCTATGGCTCTTGCTCAATTCTCGAAAGGATTCATCCCATCGGTACTCAACCCAAACCTTATGTTTCTCACCTCATCTGCGAAGTCAAGATGCGTCCGGTCGACTTTCCTCCTTGTGAGCCATCTGCGGGGTGTCTAAGCATCCGTCATCCTTACGCTTTTCTTTGTGCCAGCGCATCATCGGGCATGCGCTTTGTTAGCAAACATACGTTTCAATCGGGGATCACGGGAAATACCACAACACTTTAGTGGAGGTCTCTTCTTCTTACGCTCCCCATCTATTTCACGGATCGTCACGCTTCACCTTATACCGTGATTCTCTGCACTGCTTTGGACAAACATCCAAATCGGCATACTCATTACGATCGAGGATACAATCATTAGGACATCCGTGTATCTTACGTACTTCCAATCCCAAAGGACAGACGACTTGCTTAGCTTCATCGTAGATTCGGGCGAGTGTTATCTTACGAAGCAACTTCTTTACGAGTGATAACACCTCATCGAATCCTTATCGACACACCATTTCTAGCCTTCCATTGCATGAGTTCCATGTGGTACGCGACTTTTGTGGCCACCTTACAGTTTGGGTACAAAGGAGTTACGTGGTCCTCTAACATGCTTGTTGGAACTTCTCGAGCATCTTTCATCTGTGTAGTCTCCCTCTCCGTCACGCAGCATCTGGTCTAGCTCATCATCACAAAAGTTACCAAGTGTTTCTTCCACGGAACAGTATTGCGTGTCGTCCGGGATAATGTTGAATCTATCTTCCTCTTCCTCATCTTCTTCATCGTCTTCCTGGCTAATCACCTCAACTTCGCCATGGTTGGTCCAACAGGTATAGTTTGGCATGAAACCTCTCATGATCAAGTGGTTCATAACTTGCCATCGCTGGGAATGCTCCTTCTCGTTCTTGCAATCTACACACGGACAACATATGAAGCTGCCTGGAGGCAAGAATGCAACGGCCGCATCGAGAAAAGCCTGCACGCCATCAATGAACTCTCTCGAGCGACAGTCCGCATTGTACATCCATTGCCGATTCATCTATACCAAGTTATAATTTCATTAAAAATTATAACAAATTCCGTTAGAAAAATTATAACCTAACTTAAATTTCGTAACATTTAAACCCAACAAAAAAAAAGCTCCACCTACACCGTCATCCAATTAAAGACCTACCTTTCTAATTATTTTGTATCCCTTCCTACCTTTGTAATTATTTTTTATCCTTCTACACATTTTCTATTTTATTTCATACACCAATAATTACTTCCTTGCAATGTTGTACCTAGATCTCTCCCAATATTGTGATATTTAAGATTCTAAAGCTAACAACCACCTAGATTTAAAGCTTCCAATCACCTTTACCTTGTAATGTCATATTTTGAACTAGATCTCCACCCTACATCTTCATACAACAACAAAAACAAAGCACGGAAAACAAATTTTCGATAATGCTTAAAAAGTTCAAGATTTCTCCACATCCATTGAAAAAAAATAGCAATATCTAGGTGAGAAGGATGTTCACATGATGCTACTAACTTTGAAACACTTAATTTGGAACTAATCACCTCCAATTAAAAATTTGGACAGCACCTCCCCAAGAACAGTAGCTTGGTGGCCTTCTCTGTTCGATCGTATTCGTACCTCTGTTTGGCGCATGGAGGAAGAAGGGTTTAAATGCTTGCTGCGGGAGGGCTTCGAGCGGTTTGAGACACGAACCGCTTACGAAGGTTGCGTTCTAGAAGTGGTTCTTTTCTCAAACCGCTTACGATTTTGAAGCGGTTTGAGAAAAGAACCGCTTCTAGAATGCAACAACGAAGCGATTGAAGCGGTTCGTGTCTCAAAGCGCTTCGAAGCCCTCTCGGACCGTTGCCAACGAACCGCTTACAGTGCGAAGATCTGTGAGTTCGCACCAAACCGCTTCTAATAGGTCGGTTGTGATGCCCAGTTCTGTAGTAGTGAGATTTTCAGAAGCGGTTTGAGAAAAGAACCGCTTCTAGAACGCAACCTTCAGAAGCGGTTCGTGTCTCAAACCGCTTCTGGAAGCCCTCTCCGGACCGTTGCCAACGAACTGCTTCTGGTGCGAAGATCACAACGGGTTCGCACCAAACCGCTTCTAATAGGTCGGTTGTGATGCCCAGTTTTGTAGTAGTGAGATAATTCACACACTATATATTAAGGGAAAACTTGCCTAACTGGACTCCAATATAAGGAACTCCCAACTTGAATAGAAATGAGAATTAAATTTAACTCAACCCAAACTCAGTCCAATGTCTAGGACCCAGCATATTTTTAGTTTTATAAGTGAATTTCGCAAAACTACAACTTTAGTGCTAAAACTATCAGTTTGTTGCACCTTTGGGAAGCAATTTCACTGAGCTGCACCATTTGGAGACTAAATTCTCGCAAACATGCAACTCAGTCACGCCTGAGGCCGCCTAACAGACTAGGCCCACATGTCATACACACACACAATACTCATGCTGTTACGAGGTGCGTGCTAGGCTGCTAGCACATCATGCCACGTGAGTAGATCACGCCAATATGGCTCAGGCGAGAATCTGACAACCTGGGCCCAGAACCCCACCTCCTTTGAAACCCAATGGATATCGCTGGCATGGCCGCTCCATCCCGAGCCTTCCTCCGTCTGCACCACCACCACCTCCTCCCGCACCGCACCACCGTTGCCTCTCCGCCTTCGCTTCTGCAGCAGTCGTTGTGCCCTCCACGATCATCTGATGCAACATCGTGGATGTGCTCTGGGAGCACAGGCTTGTGGAGCCCACTACCTCAAAGTTGGTCGGTTCATTGTCAACCGCCCAGGGAAGCAGCAACAGCTCAAGGCGTACTGCGGTTTCGACCCCATTGCTCAGAGCCTCCAACTCGGCAACCACCATCTTCCTAAGCTTTGGCCACGCCCAATCTCCATCTCTGGTGAGCTTCCGTTGAACCCAACTGCGTCACGACGTGTTCCACCTTCTTGCCGATCATCATCCTTAGTTAATTGCATTCTCTTGCAGCCATTTGTTGGAATCGAGCCGTTTTCCTTTTTACAAATTTTGTCACCGCCGATGAGCTCCTACCATCATTTAACCTCACCATCGTCTTTGTCATGCCATGTTCTACCCTATGCTTACCTTGCCTTCCCTGGAACCCTGCCAAAATGCTGTCATCACTGTCCACCTCTGCCATGCACAACCACCACAACACCTCCACCATCTCCTCCTCAAGGACCTATCAATTCGTTTGACCGTGATCGAGCTTCTTAAAAGACCATGTGGAGGTATACACATGTTTGTGATGAGTAATTAACTATGTTTTAACTTGTGGTGCTCAGGTTTGAGTTTGAAATGAGTTGGTTTTGGCCTTTTGACTGGTCAGGACTGGTTGTGACAGGTTGTAAACCGGTCGACAAGTTATAAACTAGTCAAGATAGGTTGTAGACTAGTTAGGACGAATTGTGTATCATCTTAGCTATGTGTTGATTTGATTGCATATGTTGTTAGACATTGCTATATGATATGTTTGCTTGTTGGTGATGGTTGCAAGATTTCGGAGCTAGGTTATGGTGAGGCGGAGGAGACCAAGACTAGGCAAGGAGAGCTGAGATCCAGACGGTCAAGGTGGCACTGAAAATGACTGAGGTCGGGGAGTAGCTGCAAGCCGAGAAGACAAGCAGATGGTGATGCTAACTTAAGTCCTACTCAAGCGAAGGAGGATCATTGGATCTCAGGTTCACGGGTATAGTAGCGGTTAAGTTAGTATTGTTGTGTCAAAACCCGTTATGTTATTGTGTTTCGGGTTAACCCATGTGTGAGTGAGTTAATCCTAGCCCTTGATAAGATTCCTTATGGGAGAAGGAAGTCATCCAAGGGTAGAGATTGCTCTGGTTAAGCTATAAATAGAGGGTAGAGGGATGCCTCAACCCAAGAGTTGTGAAAAGGGTTTTAGAATTTGTGAGAAGGATTTTGGTTTCTTTGTGCTCTCTTGAGCTTTGTCCACCTGGTTGTGAGGCTTTGTAATCATTCCTCTCATGAATAAATAAAAATCATTTTTTGTGCTCAAGTTCATACTCAACTAGTTGCACTTCCTTGTTCAGTTTTGATCTCTCTGTGATTTTTTCTCTCCTTTTTTTGTTTCCAAGGATGAATTATTATTGGATGAACCTTCTATAGGTTATATCCCAATCATCTAGGCTAGCTGCAATTCCCTCTTCTATTTTCTTGTAAGAAATCGGTCTTTTTATTGGAGAAGAGAAAGATCTTTGGTAGATTGTGTTTTTGTTAGTTTGAGGGCTATTTTTTGGTGGTTCTTGTTTGTTGTGATATGTGGGAGACCATCTAAGGTCTATCTTAATCATTAAATCCCCACGAGCAAGCTCAGGGTGAAGTTTTTGGTTTTTGCCCTGTTTTAGTGCAACCTTAGATTGGAAAAAGATCAGAACTTTGACATCAATCTTCATGATTGAAGGTTGGAATAGGTTCCTAACTTCCTTAGAAAGGTGTGTGCAAAGTTTCATAAGTTTTGGATCAGCGGATCAAAAGTTACATAGATTCTTGGTTTTAAGATCGTGCAATTTCACTATTCATCAAACACTATTCACCCTGCTCACTGTTCACCCCGACCCGCTGTTGTTTGCACTGTTCATCCACTAGTTTGATGGTATGTTTTGTATTGTTCACCGATCAGTTGCTGTTTTATACTATTCATCAAAGGGGGTTTGACTGTTCACCTAAGCGATCTTGCTTTTTTCTTGATCGGTAGTAATGTTCATCCGATCGATTCTGATTCTTGAGTGGTTTCACAGTCATTATTCACTTGACCACTACTATTTTACTGTTTATCGCACTGTTCATCTAACCAGCTGCTGGGTTTTTTCGACTAGTTCATTCAACCTATTCCTTTAGCCATAGAAGTGTTTGAATTTTGAGTGGGAAATTTTATTTAGCTCCTATTCACTCCCCTCTAGTCACCTTTTCAGTCCTTCACTTCCCAAGCCACTGTTCATCAGAGCCAATGTCGTCCAGAGGTGTGCGCCAAGGCCACCTCTATTTTTTCTTTCTATCCAGAGGGTCGTGATGGATGTGGGTGCGGAGCAAGAGGCGGAGGGTGAGTGGATGAGGCCGTGGTGGTGGGCTGTGGTGGAGGCGAGTAGGAGGAGGTGGTGGCAAGTGTGGTGGCAGTTGGGGATAGCGCCATTTGATGTTCTGACTGAGGAGGAAGGAGGGAAGAGAGAGAGAAAGACAAAGTAGAAGGAGAAGTGCTTACATGTGAGCCATAGTTGCATATCATGATGTGGCACTCATGTGGCGTGCCTAAGCAGTAGTGGTCTGACATGGTGCTCTAGTGGCCTGCACAGTCAACACCCCGTAACATCGTCGTGTGTATATGATATGTGGGTCTAGCCTGTCAAGCGGCCTCAAGCGTGATGAGGTTGTAGTTTTGCTAGAATTTGGTCTCCAATGGTACAGTTTACTGAAATTGCTTCTTAAAGGTACAACAAACTGGTAATTTTGACACTAAAGCTGTAGTTTTACGAAATTTACTCTAGTTTTATTTAAAACTAATTTGTTTGGGTGGAAACATGGCATTGCTTCCAATGACATGCAATGGATGCAACCTGGTCAGTCGACTAAATGTTTTTGATTGGATGATGCGGTACAATAACTCTTCTCCCTTTGTAGTCAACTGCAAAGAAGATCTAGGTAGGTACATGGTTGCTTTTATCTAAAAAATGCTACATGATTTTTTTAGGGGAAATTGCAACCCTGGCATTTGTATCCCCCGTAAGTTCATGTGTTTTGCAACATCCTTTTGTTATTATTTGATTTGCTAATTTAATATCATCAAAAAAACTATTACATACTTTCACTAACATATATACTTTTACTAACATATAGCACTACATGTCCTTAAGCCTGTCCGATTTTGTCATTTTTTTTAGCTTGCTGGGCCCCTTAACAATAGCTAATTCTAAGTAATGAGTAATCCTAAGTGACAGGAAAATGATCAAGCAGGAACCTAGGTGCTTGAATGGGACAACTCAAATGGCATAATTATACAATTTTACCATAGCTAATTTGCACTCTTTGTGGACATATTACTTGATTTAAACAACTGAAACTTTACGCATTGATTTTTATGGTGAAAATCACTCAAACTTGCTACTTTATGCCCAGGGTTAATTATGCCATGGAGCTTACCCAAATTTTCAATGTTATTTAATTATTCTAAGACTTCAAAATTGTTGCATCAACATTTTCTCAAAATCATATACGCCAAAAAGAAGCATCATATCACAGTCAAAGTTACATGATAATATATAGGCTATATTTGGAAAGGCTTCAGTTTCAGTTTTTTCCCTCTGGAAGCCAGAAGCTGTTTTAAACGGCTAGCTTCTTCGTAGCCGAAAATCAAAAGCCAGCAGTCCATTTGTACTAGCAGAAGCAGAAAGCTGGTCTGGGGTAACTTCCCACGGCTTCAATGGGTCAAGGTTCTGACTTTGTCACTAGAGTTGAAGAAAATTACCCTCTTCTATCAAATATAAAATCTCAAACCTCACCCATCTCACCCTCATTCTTGACCTGCACTCCTCATACCTAAAAGCCAGACTAGCAAACACCAAACCTCTTCAGTACAATCGTTCAGTTATATAACCTTTCAACCATACATACCGATTAAAAACTACTTTTAAAAAAAATTAGAGCCATACAGAGCGTGGATGCTAGCTGAATAGAGCATGTGAGTACTCAATGTTTGTCTTTATTGCTCGAGACAAAATACTTTATTCGATCGACGTGTCTCCTCCAAACATACAGTGTTCTAGGATTCCATGTGGATATGTTTAGGAATAGTTCTGCACATCAGGGTTCACCTTATAGAAATGGACGAGGCCAGCGATACCAATTTTCGTCGAAAATCATGGAAAATCATAGGGTTTGCGAATTCAAATTCGAAATCAAAACCGGAGTTGAGTTGTGCCGACCTAGACGAAAATCGGTCGAAAATGACCGAAAATCGCCCAGTTCATGCCAATTATCAGCCGATTTTCTCCAAAATCGCGAGAGATCGAAAAATGGAGGGAAAAAGGAAAAAAGTGGGGAAAATTCTAAAAAAATGTGAAAAATTAGTATAAGGCATAAAAGGCTAAAAAATTAGAAAAATGTTGGAAATGCAACAGTACATGTATTGCAACAATAACACAACTATGGAAAAATATGAATAATTTTGGAAAAAATTTGGCATGACCTTTGCTATATTTTGGACAATGTGAAGCTGTGAAATAGGCATGTAGAAGTAATATGTTAAGTTGTCAACAAATAATACTTCATTTCAATACATACACGAATCAAACGATCAAGTCCACATTTCAGTAGCAAAGCAAATGATATTTGAATTGAGTCTTTCTCACCTAAAATGAATGTTCCCACTCGACATAGTTTTGTCAGTCTTCCATTATGATACATATGCGGATATACCATAGTGTACCTACATGTATTGCTCGATGTTAGTAAACAATCGAGTTGGAATGAAATAAAACATACAAATGAAACATTACCCTAGAAGCTACGGGCAGTATTGTTGGTTGTACATTTAGTTGCCCATGTTGTATTCTTCTGTGGACATCGTCAGCAAACCTCATGTAGCTAGCAACTCTACCTTATATTTATGCCAGCTTTGCCCTGTCCACAAGCTAGTCGTTTCCCACTGTTGGTACATCATAACATAAAATTGTGGGTCTTGCCACTCATATACCCATTGAGTGGCACGTTGTGTGAATGAATCCGGGATGGAGTAGTCATATAGGCCATATGAGTCATAACTCTCCTGCATCTCGGCGAGGCTGCATGAGCTACAGCTATGCCGCGGTGCATCACGGCAGTGTCGATGGGCCTTCCCCTTGGCTGCAGTAGTCGTCTTGGGTGATTGTGGAGCCCCATGGTCTCTGTCCTGTGTGGCATGAGTGTACTGGGACTCCCCTGTAAATTGTACAGGAGCTTCTGAGTAGGAAGTGGGAGGGATGAAGTCATCAGGAGCAGGGGCATGACCGTCATCGCTGTTCGTCTTGGAGCTACTGTCATTGGATTCTTGGTATGGTGAGCTCCGACGGGCTGTGGGAGTACTATCAGTTGAGTCATCACTTTCTACGTATTGTGCCTGTTGTTTGGGAAGCTTCCCCTTTCCTTTTTAGAGAGCTCTCCTTTTTGCTTGCTCCCTCGTCAGCACTGTTTGGTGCTTCCTCTTTCCCACATGGATGTCCCCCACTGTCGTGTCTGCTCATTTGGAGATGCTTGCAACCCCAGTATCCTTTCGCAATGCAAGAGCGTCTACCGGGTCTGTCACGAGGTGTGATGGGAGGGGGTGTCACTCTCTATCTCTATGTCCTCCTCATCAAGTAATGGGTCAGCATTAGACCTCCCTTTCTCCATCCACTGCCGGATTGAATTTTCTGTGTCGCATAGTGTAAGCTCCATTAGGCGCTGAAATGGATCGTCTTCGGCTGTGGACTTGTCGCTTTCTTGTTCATGGATTCTGAGCTGCAAGTTGTAGTTCACATAGACCAACTTATAGAGCTTCTTATATAACAGACGGTTGTGAATTTTGGTGTGGATGAATGCAAACGTGCTCCAATTACACTCGGAACCGCTGGAAGAAGCTCAATAGGAAACGATGCGCTGGGCCAACTGTTGGAGCGTGGGTGTGTTTGAACCGAAAACACCCCACCAATGTGCTGTAAGTAATGAATGACAACAATCAGTAAGAGGTGGTAATATAGGATTGCCACTATATTTAAGATGATATAAGGAATATACCAGCGGTAGTTTTAGGATCATGTGCCATCCTCTCAACTAGCACAGTAGAGAACGATCCAATCTTTCTTCTAAAAAGATCGGCCTCGTGAAGACCTCGCATTGCCATATCAGTATCAGCAGAAAACGCTTCAAAAGCATCCCAGAGATTTGACAAGGAGTTGGTCGTCCCATACGAGTAATGTGTTCGAGGGTTCAAGGCAGCAGCTACATGAAATTAAAGGAAACATGTTATTACAAGTATTTGCAAGTACAAGATATTTTATTAAAAGAGAAGAATGTATTACCGGCGTTCATATAAGTATCACGCGTTAGGTCGCCCATTCTAGGGTCCACGACATTCACGTATTTTTCTAGCATTCTCAATGACAACGGCATGGTTAGGGAACTCTCCAATTTGCTTCAACATCAAATTAATCGTGTGGACCACACAAGGCTGCCACACGATATGGCGGTGCTCACGTGCGATGAGCTTGCATGCCTTCTTGTAGTTCGCACCATTGTCTGTGACAAGCTGTATAACATTTTGCGCACCAACCTCGTCGACCACTGAGGCAAATTCTTGTGTTAACAAACAAAATGAAAATCTCCATTACTTCACGCGCAATTCAAATATATATCAGAATAGGAGCAATGAGAGCAAGTACCTTGCGCAAGTACGACGAATCTTGACTTTTGCCCGTCGCATCCACGGACTTGTGGAATAACATAGTGCCGTTGCAGTATAGCATGAAGTTTATAATGCTTATGCATGTCGATCGGCCCAGTCCAAGAATCGCACATGATGGTTACGTCATACGTAAGCCATTCCTTCTTGAACTTCTTCATCTTTTCATTTATATCCGCTTCGTTGGGGTCTAAATCCTTGCCGTCTATGTCTCTCCCACTGGGAGACAGACACCCTCGCTTGCAAATGAGATATAGGATGACCATGTGAGCTATTATTGGATGTACAACTAGACGAAAGTTTGAAAACTCACTTACCCCCATTTTTGAGTTTCCCTGACGGCGCTAATGAAGTAGGGATTGTTTGTTTTCCTCCCCGCTATACCAGCCGTGCGGAAGAATTTGGCCCATGCCGAGCTAATCGCCTGGTTCGCATTTATCCCCTTTTGTGTCCAGCTCCTAGTGTCAATCCATGTTTGCACAGGGCCATGGGCTACGCCAAGGTTATAATCCCCCACGGCCGGTCTGTCCTGTTGTGATGAACTCTGAGACATTCTTGGCAACACACCGCCACCCCCTCCTCCAGCCTCTTTAGATCCCTGTCGGCGTTTTTGAGCGCCGGCAAGTGAATTTGTAAGTCTAAGGGGTCGCGCGTTCCACTCCCTGAATGGTTAGACTCGTGAGTCCAAGATGTATCTTGGTTGGTTTGAAAGTCCCTACTCCAGTTCGGATGGCCGTATTGTATTGCTTTGCACAACGTTTTACAGATGAGGGCGCTAAATTACCTAAGCTCCTCCTGTTCTTATGTGTTCCTCTGCTTTAGAATCGTTAGTCCTGCCTCCTTTTATACGAAGGAAGGGCGGGTTACATCGAGTCGGGAAGGGCGAGGCGACCTATGCTAGGAGCTCGGTCGCCGTCACGTGGGACTGTCGCCACACGTCTTGCCCATCTTTGGGTCGGTAGCTTTGGTGGTCGGGGAGGTTAGGTATTCTTCGGGAAATAGCGTACTTGCCCTCTGTGATCCTTACGAATGCTGACGTGCGGTGTGTGACGTTGGCGCTGCCTCGGGAGGGAGCGTGCGTTAAATCTTGTCTGCGGCCCGGTTGATGGAAGTGGAAGCTCGACTTGGTGATCACCAAACCTTCTAGGAAGGAACCACCGCCCTTGTATAGTCACTCCGATTGACCTTGTTCGCGAGTGCGTGGCGGTAGGTGATTAGGGCCACGACACACGCCCTCGGCGTCGTCACTTTGGTTCGGTCGGTCGGAGATCCCACCCGCCAAGGGGTCGGGAACGCCGTGTCGATCGAGTCGGAGATCCCGCCCGCCAAAGTCGGAGCGCCGTCCGGTCGGATTTGCTTCCCTGGCGGTCGGGAGCGGATGTCTTGTGTGGTCTCGCAGCGATTCGGTCGGTCGGTGGCGGGCGGCGCGCTGTTGGGTGGAGATATGCTTGAGGCGGCTCGTCGCTTTGGGCGTTAGGGTACCTGTTATTAGTATTCGTCGGTAGCCCCGAACTCCCGGCGATTTGGTGATTTGGTTGGGGTTGAACTTGAATGAGAGTGGTGAAAGGGCACAGTCGGTCGGTCGGAGCCGATCCGGTCGCGATTTGCATCGGTGTACCCGGCGGATCCGGCGGCTGTCTGGAGCTTGGCGGGGCATTTGAGCTGCCGGAGGCTTTAATCGCCTCGTTACGCATGCGAGCATGGCTTGGTGTGCCCGCCCGTTCGCCTTCTTGAGCGCCGGGTTACAGTGCGGGACGCCGTTTTCTGGCGCGGCATTTACTGCGAGGCGGCAGATCTCCCTTCATCCGGCTATATAAGGGCTTGCTAGAAGCGATGGACCCTTAGACCAAAATCCTCCTTTTGATCCTTGAAATGGAGGCATCCTTTAGTCTTGACTTTGGTGATGATGCGCGGTAGAAGAAGAAGATCCTTTGGCGAGCTTTGGTGAATACGGCCAAGGCGATGGTCGAGCTCGGGAGGAAGAAGCTGCGGCTTGTGATGTAGTTCTTTGTTGGCGTCTTTGCTTGAGGTCGTTAGAGGCATAAGGTGGTAAGGAGGCCCTTCTGAGGCGATGGTGTGAGGGCGCCGGCCGTTGTCGATCGGCCGCGTCTATGTCGAGCGAGCGGCAGCGGCATGCCATTCCGTGGCTATGTTGGTGGCCTCGTCGATCGGGCAAGGGCCTACGGTCGTCTCCAAGCGACCTCGGTCCGCCGATCCCAAGGTGCATCCGTCGACCGAGCAAGGAAGGGCCTACCGGCGAGTCACCAAGCGACCTCAGTCCACCGATCCAAGATCATCCCGTCGACGGCAAGGGCTGCAGGAAGTTTGATGCGGATATGTTCTGCCAGTAGTGTAGGGTAGGTATCTTTTAAGCTCGCGGTACCTCATGTAACATTGTGTAAAGTTTGAGTCTGTGGCATATAATGAAATCTTCTTTTATGAAATGTCTTGCGATGAGTTTGCTTTGATTTTAATCGTCGTGGATAGACCGGGCCTTGATCGGCGGGAACAACCGCGAGAGTGCTCGTTTAACGTCGTAGCTAGGCGGCGCCTTGGTGGCGAGGCGACCGGATGCCTCTGTGAGGTTCGGTGTCGAGTGCTCGTTTAACGTCGTAGCTAGACGAGTGCCTTGGTTGGCGTGGGCGACCCAATGCCTCTGTGAGGTTCGGTGTCCGGCGCCTTGGTCGGCGGGGCGGCCGGATGCCTCTGTGAGGTCGGGTGTCCGAGTGCTCGTTTAACGTCGTAGCTAGACAGTGCCTTGGTGGCGAGGGCGACCCAATGCCTCTGTGAGGTTCGGGTGTCTGCCGCTTGGTCTGGCGGGGCGGCCGGATGCCTCTGTGAGGTTCGGTGTCCGAGTGCTCGTAACGTCGTAGCTAAACGGTGCCTTCGTCGGCGAGGGCGATCGGATGCCTCTGTGAGGTTCGGGTGTCCGATCGCCTTGGTCGGCAGGGCGACCGGATACCTCGAGAGGTTGGGTGTCCGATCGCCTTGGTCGGCAGGACGGCCGGATACCTCTGAGGTTCGGGTGTCCGGCGCCTTGGTCGGCGAGGGACGGCCGGATGCCTCTGTGAGGTTCGGGTGTCGAGTGCTCGTTTAACGTCGTAGCTAGACGGTGACTTAGTCGGCAAGGACGACCCAATGCCTCTGTGAGGTTGGTATCCGACCGCCTTGAGTGGCGGGGCGGCCGGATGCCTCTGTGAGGTTCGGTGTCCGAGTGCTCGCTTAACGTCGTAGCTAGGCGGTGCCTTAGTCGGCGAGGGCGACCCAATGCCTCTGTGAGGTTCGGTGTCGAGTGCCTTGGTCGGCGGGGCGGCCGGATGCTTCTGTGAGGTTGGGTGTCCGGCGCCTTGGTCGGCGAGGGCGGCCGGATACCTCTGTGAAGTTGGTGTCGAGTGCTCGTTTAACGTCGTAGCTAGGCATTGCCTTAGTCGGCATGGGCGACCCAATGCCTCTGTGAGGTTCGGTGTCCATCGCCTTGGTCGGCGGAGACAACCGGATGCTTACGTGAGGTTCGGTGTCCGAGCGCCTTGGTCGGCGGGGCGGCCGGATACCTCTGTGAAGTTCGGTGTCCAGTGCTCGTTTAACGTCGTAGCTAGGCGGTGCCTTAGTCGGCGAGGGCGACCCAATGCCTCTGTGAGGTTGGTGTCCGACTTCCTTGGTCGGCGGGACGGCCGGATGCCTCTGTGAGGTTGGGTGTCGAGTGCTCGTTTAACGTCGTAGCTAGGCGGTGCCTTAGTCGGCGAGGATGACCCAATACCCTATGAGGTTCGGTTGTCGAAAGTGCCTTGGTCGGCGGGACGGCCGGATGCTTCGTGAGGTTGGTGTCCGCGCCTTGGTCGGCGAGGACGAGCGGATACCTGTGAAGTTCGGTGTCCGAGTGCTCGCTTAACGTCGTAGCTAAACGGTGCCTTAGTCGGCGAGGGCGACCCAATGCCTCTGTGAGGTTCGGTGTCCGGCGCCTTGGTCGGCGGGACGGCCGGATGCTTCGTGAGGTTCGGTGTCCGTGCGCCTTGGTGGCGAGGACGACCGGATACCTCTGTGAGTTCGGTGTCCGAGTGCTCGTTAACGTCGTAGCTAGAGCAGGTGCCTTAGTCGGCATGGGCGACCCAATGCCTCTGTGAGGTTGGTGTCCAGCGCCTTGGTCGGCGAGAGACAACAGGATGCTTCGTGAGGTTGGTGTCCGGCGCCTTGGTCGGCGAGGGCGCACCGGATACCTCTGTGAAGTTCGGGTGTCCAAGTGCTCGTTTAACGTCGTAGCTAGACAGTGCCTTAGTCGGCAGGGACGACCCAATGCCTCTGTGAGGTTCGGGTGTCCGACTTCCTTGGTCGGCAGGACGACCGGATGCCTCTGTGAGGTTCGGGTGTCCGAGTGCTCGTTTAACGTCGTAGCTAGACGGTGCCTTAGTCGGCAGGGATGACCCAATACCTCTGTGAGGTTCGGTTGTCCGAGTGCCTTGGTCGGCAGGACGACCGGATGCTTCTGTGAGGTTCGGGTGTCCGACTGCCTTGGTCGGCAGGGACGAGCGGATACCTCTGTGAAGTTCGGGTGTCCGAGTGCTCGTTTAACGTCGTAGCTAGACAGTGCCTTAGTCGGCAGGGACGACCCAATGCCTCTGTGAGGTTCGGGTGTCCGACTGCCTTGGTCGCGGGGGACGGCCGGATGCTTCGTGAGGTTGGTGTCCGTCGCCTTGGTCGGCGAGGGCGACCGGATACCTCTGTGAAGTTCGGGTGTCCGAGTGCTCGTTTAACGTCGTAGCTAGACAGTGCCTTGGTCGGCAGGGACGACCCAATGCCTCTGTGAGGTTCGGGCGTCCGAGTGCTCGTTTAACGTCGTAGCTAGACAGTGCCTTGGTCGGCGGGGGCGACCCAATGCCTGTGAGGTTCGGTGTCCGCGCCTTGGTCGGCGGGGCGACGATGCTTCGTAAGGTTCGGTGTCCGAGCGCCTTGGTCGGCGGGGGCGACCGGATACCTCTGTGAAGTTCGGGTGTCGAGTGCTCGTTTAACGTCGTAGCTAGGCGTGAGTGCTCGTTTACCGTCGTGGCTGGGCGTGAGTGCTCGTTTACCGTCGTGGCTGGGCGTGGGGCATCCTTCCGAGTCCTCGTCGGGCAGGGTAATCTGCGAGAAGAATGGCCACCGTCTATCCACATGTATACCCCATCGCGGTGTGGGACTGGAGGGGTGAGCGGCGACGTTTACTGCGTTGGTTTGAACGCCGTGCTCGTGGAGCCAATAGCGGGTAGTCCGAGTGGGTCTGGGAGGTCCGCCCAAGGGGACCCTTCCGAGCGGACGGTCCCAGTAGGGTGTCTGGCCTGTGTGGGGCGACCCATAAAAACCTTTCTTTACTCAATCCCGTATGGACCCGGGTCGTCCGCCAACCCGAGCACGGTGGTCGTCGCTCATTGATGAGCTCCGGGAGAGTGTGAAGTATGGTCTCGGACGCGAGTAGAGGTGATTAGGCCGTCCACCGACCTAACCGAGGCCCACCGTGGGCGCACCTCATACCGCCCCTTGCTCAAGTTTTGTTGGGCGGCCTTATACCCATCACGGTGGGGTAGGCCTTTTGAACCTGACTTCTCGGGGGCCTGGCGCAAGCCACAAAGCTTTTGCCGTCTTGGGGCTGCGGCCAGTGGGCTTCTCGCGCGCCGAACAACGTTCGGCCTAAAGCGAGACCAAGAGGTTACGGACACGTTGTTGAGCGGCGTCTTTATGGCTCTTGTCGCTGACATGACGAGGATTAAAAGCGGAGTGGTATTGGCCCAGGAGTTACGGTGGCGCAATAGGCGAGGGTGGACGCGACGCCGTTTGAGGAGTGCACCGCTCGGCGGCGTTTGCTTGTCCTCTATAAATCGCCCGTGGGGTGCTCGGGTAATCACGCTTTCTTGCCTTCTTTGTCTCTCTCTGAAACAAGAAAAGCACCAGAGAGCCAAGGAAAGAAAACCCGACCTTTCTTTCTCACCTTCCGGTCGCCTCTTACGTGAAGATGTCGTGGCGGAGTGCTCGCGCCAAGACGGTGGCGCTTCGGCTTAGTGAAGAAGGGCTTCCTCAAGCCTCGGGACCTTCCGGTGGAGGGTGCCGGCCGGGCCGCCCCAACGCGCGGCGGCGAGGTCGTGGTGCGCCTCGTTCTTGGCGCGGCTTTGGCTGCCGCTTCACCCGTTCGTCCGAGGGCTCTTTGTCTCACTACAAGGTGGAGGTGCACCATCTCAACCCCAATGGGGTCCTCCACATCGCCATCTTCATCACGCGGTGCGAGGCCTTCCGGGATCGAGCGCCGCTGGCGTTGTGGAGGCACTTCTTCGAGCAAGGCTCGGAAAGGCCAGTCGTCGGGACGCCGTGGCGCCACGGTGGCTCGACCTCTCGGCCGCCCGGTCGGAGCACGGAGTACACGGAGGTAAAGCGCCTCGTCCAACAAGGGCCGGGCGTTCAATGGCTCTCGCTTGAGCGTCGGTGACAGCGCCCTCGTTTCACCGGCGAGCTTCCCATGGCGGAGGAGCGTGGGCGGGGCGCCAAAAGAGGAGAAGAAAAGCGGCCCCGATCGTGGAGCGGTCGGGGCTCAAAGGAGGCGGGGGCTCACCGGGGACGTTGTTGTGCGCGCCTTTATGGGGATGCGCGTGCAACCCCTTGTGCACAGGCCGCACCCCTTGTTCCGGTATGCGGGGCCGTCCGACCGGGCGAGGATGGCAGAACCCGAGTTGGCCGCGTCTGAGGTGGAGGCCCGGGTGGCGGCTGTTACGGGCGGAAGCGCCACGGTGGCTACGGGTGGCCACCCGGAGCCATTCTCGGCGGCTCACCCGCCAAATCTGGTAAGTCGGTGAAATTTCTTTCTGCTTCTCTTTTCTTTGTCCCTAGCACTTGGTCCGACCGGCATTCCTGCATCCTCTTAGGGGCTCACGGGGATGTCTTCCCGGGCGCCGCTCCCGGGGGATAAGGAGGCGCGGGCGGCCGCCCGGGCGAAGACGGCAGAGGCTGACTCCTCCCGCAAGAAGCGGAAGGAGGAAAGGAGGAAGAAGAAGCATAAGGAACGCGCGGCGAGGATGTGTCGGAGACCACCGCTGTGGGGACAACCTCCACTGACAGCGGCGGGAGCGCCTCCGACCATCCCTATGGTGGGTTTTTCTCTGACCCGCCGACTGGCGGCGGCCCGAGCGTGGACCCGGCCGAGGGCGGCACCACGGGCCCCGTGGCCGCGGATCCCGAGCGGGGTGATCTTGCGCCGCGATCGTCGCAGCGCCTCCGAGGCGGCTTCGGAAGCGACGGCCGACTTGCCCCTTGGCGGGCGGCAAAGAGAGGCGCGCGTGCCGCGTGCCGCTTCGGCCTTATAAGTGTTTCTTTTATTGGAGCATTTTTGCGGCCGCCCGAGCGACTCTTGAATCTTTGTAACGTCAGCGCCTACGGGCGTGACCGTGGGGCGTCCGCTGCGGCTCGCAAATAACTGCGCCGGTGATTTGGCGACTCCGATCGGTCGGTGGCGGTCGCGGTGTCGGCGTCCGAGGGCGATCGTCGCGAGGACGGGCCGCACCGAGGTCGAGGCCGAAGAAGAACTTCCGCCACCTCGGCGGGGACCCACCGACGAGCGTGATCGTCCTTTCGAGGATGAGACAACGGTGCCGCCGCGATCGCGCCGCCCGAGGCGGGGTGGTGACGGAGGTGCTCGACCCTTTGTCCCTGGGGAGGTGCCGGCCGATGCCCTCGGTGCGGTCGACGAGGGTTTACGAAGGTTGACCTCATCGCCCTTGCCCATGGTGCTTTGGACGGCGACGCCCGCCGCGAGCGGCGAACGAGGGTGTGCGCCGGGTGTAGTCCCGGTCAGGCGTCATGGGCGATCGGAGGAGAGCGAGTGGGCGCCCTTGGCAAGGCGCGCCGACGCCTGGCCGAGATAGGCGATCCGTAAAGTCCGCTCTTGCTCGAGTCTTCCACGGTATTGAGCACGATGGTCGGGAGTCCAACCATCGCCTGTAAGTCACCAAAAGCTCTGACTCGTTGCACATTTTTGATAGTTCTTCCGTGCGACTAACGGAGTGTCCACGTTGCAAAGACTTGCGGGCTCGCCGTGCGCGAGTTGAGCTCTGCGGCGCTCAGATAGTCGTGGCGGCAGAATGGAGAAGTGCGATCACTGCGCTTGAGTGCGCCTAGTCCAGGAGGCCATGGACATTAGGCGGTCGGAGGCGGTGGAGATCCGCTAGGGGCTTGAAGAGGCCACGAAGGCCCTTTATGATGAGCGCCTGGGAGCCAAGGTCTTGAGGGCGAAAGTGGTGGGCTGAGTCCTCTCGACGAGGTCACCGAGGCCAAGGATGCCGCCGTTGCGCGGAGGGGCGCAGACGCGAGCAACACGCTGCGGACCGAGCGAAACCAGGCTCGGGGATGCCGACCGAGTTCGCCCGAAGCGCGATCGCCTTTCGGAAGGCCGTTGGTGAGGACTTCATCTGGCGTCAAGACGGAAGTAGCAATTTGACCAACTCGCGGCCGGTAAGTGTCTCAATTCTTCAATTAAGTGCGGGGTGCGACCCACGTGGCGAACTTATCCAAAATCGCCGCAATCTGCAGAGCGCGAAGAATCGGCGTCGCCGTGGAGGCGCAGAGAACGGCGGCGGATGCTCGTGGCGTGCCGATCGTGGCGGGGCGAGGCCCAGCGGCGTTGAAGGTTGCGGAGGGCGGTCGGGCGAGATGGGCGCCGAACCGAGGCCCTTCTCAAGGCCGGTCGGAAGTCTGCGGCCGCATCCTTGGAGCCGGGCGGGCGAGTGCCCTTGCCCCGTCTTGCCCAGTGCGGACTTCAGAGAGGAGGCGGTGATCATCGGCGGCGGCGGCAGGGCCGTCGCTGGTCAACACCGTCTCGCACTACGACGGCATCGACCTCGCGGTGGTGGGCAGCGGCGTAGCCGGGAACCGGACCGACGAGGAGATCGACAGGTTTGAGCTCCTGGTCGAGCCGCACGCTCGGGAGATCGCCAGCCACATCCCGCCGCAGGCTGCCCTCCAGGAAGCCAGAGGCAGCCAACTCTCCACCTCGCCACCGGTCGCCCACCAGGAAGAATAAAAAAAAAGTTAGCTTTATCCTTCTTTAGATTGTAAAGGCTGCTATGTAAACAACCTTGAATTTATCAAGTTCCAAAATCGCCTCTCGTCCTCTTTCGTATTTAGGGTGAGCGTTTGACCGACCATAGCCTTAAGGACCGCAGGGGTCACTTATGCGTAGGTTGGGTCGTTTTGGGAGGAGCGAGGTGGATTGGAGACTTGGCTATGCAGCGGTTAGGCGTACTTGTGAGGGATAGGAGTGTTCTAGACCGGCCAAGGATCTTTCCATTTGGGCATTTCCTTCTTCCGCGAAGTGCTACTTAGCAACCATAGCCGCTGGGGCGTAGGCCGTAACACTTGGGTTGAGAGGGTTACCGCTCGGGATGGACCTCATGACCAGTCGGGTCACGTACCCTCATAAGCGCGTGGGATAGCTGAGTTCGTGCGGGGGAGGAGTGTTCCCTGCCGACCCGAAGGTCACTCCACTCGGGTACTCCCTTCTTCCGCGAAGTGTTAGCAACCATAGCCGCTGGGGCGTAAGGTCAGAGCACTTGGGTTGAAGGGTTACCGCTCGGGAAGGACCTTGTGGTCGGTTGGGTCATCAACCAGCATAGCGCAAGCCAGGAAACGGCTGAGCAGAGGCGCGAAGGGCAGCCCCCGAGTCGTCGCATGGCGACCAGGTGCTCGGAAGGGAAAAAAGTAAAGAGCATGCTAGGAAGAGGAAAAGAGTTTTAGGGATAGAATCGCCTTAACTTTTCTATATTCCATGCATTCGGAAGGATCGCCGTCGGCGTCCTTGAGTCGAAAGGTGCCGGTCGGAGGATCTCCACGGCGGTGAAGGGCCTTCCTGCGGCGACTTGTGCTTATCCTGCTGGTTTGGACCGGCGGGACGTGTCGCCAAGAGCGAAAGACCGCCCTCGAACGGGCGGCGTGATAACGTCGCGAGCTTGTTGATACTGGCCGATCGCGGGATGGCCACGTCATGCGCCACGTCGAGTGGTCGTGGCGTCTTGTTGTCGGCGAGCCCCGAGCTTCCTCGAAGGCTTGTAATCTTGGGGCGCCATACTCGGTCTGCCGGCAAGGCGGCCGGCCGACCGTATACCATGAAGAACGGTGTGAACCGGTCGCCGGGTCGGCGTGGTCCGCGAGACCCGGAGGAGAGGGTAGCTTCGGTCACCCAGCGCCATGAAGTGCTTGAGCCGGATCGAAGATCCGCGGCAGGCCCTTGAAGGATCATGCCGTTGGCGCGCTCGACACGGCCGTTGGTCGCGGATGGGCCACGGCCGCCAATCGGCGCGGATGTTGAAGTCATCGCAGAACTCGAGGAACTCCTTCCCGTGAACTGCGTTCGTTGTCGGTGATGATGGAGTTTGGGACTCGAACCGAAAGACTATGTCGCGGAAGAAGATGGCCGCTTGTGCCGACGTGGCGCTCACGGCCGGCAGCCTCTATCCACTTGGTGAACTTGTCCACCGCGGACGAGCAAATGGGTAAAGCCCGGCGCTTTCTTGAAAGGCCCGACCGGATCGAGTCCCCAAGCGCAAAGGCCACGTGATGGGGATTATGCGCAAGGCTGGTGGCGAGATGTGTGCGCTGGCAAAGAATTGGCATCCTTCGCGGTGCGTCACGATGTGCTCGGCGTCGGACACGGCGGTCGGCCAATAGAAACCTTGCCGAAAGGCCTTTCCCACAAGAGATCGGGCGCGGCGTGGTGACGCAAATTCATTGTGTATGTCGTCCGGCCATTTGTATCCCTTGGTCGGCCAGATGCACTTTTGGAGGACCGGGAGCTCCTTTGTAAAGGTGCAGGCGACCGGACGAAAGACTTTGCCGCCCGAGGCGCCGGGCCTCGGTCGGTCGGGGAAGTGACCCGTCCGTCAAGCGATCTATGAAGGGCTTTCTCGGTCGGACTCGGTCGCTAGCACGCCGCGGCTCGACCGGCCAAGTCACGCCCGACCGCCGGCGGCCGGGCGACCGTCTAGGTAGGTCGAGGACCGCTCGGCCACCGAGCCCAGTGGATGGAAGGCGCGGAGGTCGCAGACGAAGATCCGGCGGGACCGACTCTGCTGGAGGCCGTTGGCTAGGTAGTCGGCGTCGCTATTGTAGCGTCGGTAGCTATGGTGAAGCTCGAAACCCTTGAACCGCCCTTCGAGCCCGCGCACTTCTTGACAGTACGCGGCCATACGGGCGTCTTGGGGCTCCGCGGCCTTCATGACTTGGTCGACGACAAGCTTGGAGTCCCCGTGGACGTGGAGTCGGCGAGCACCGAGGTCGGCAGCGATCCGGAGACCGTTGACGAGGGCCTCGTGCTCGGCGGCGTTGTTGGTGGCGTCAGCACCGATGGCGTCTTGAAGCTGCTCCCGAGCGGGGAGATGATGACGACTCCCGCGCCCGCGCCATTCTTGTTGTAAGACCCATCGAAGTACATTGTCCAGTGCTCGGGGTCTTCGATCATTGGTGGTGCCTGGGTTTCGGTCCACTCGGCGACGAAGTCGGCTAGGGCCTGCGACTTGATCGCCGTCCGAGGGACGTAGGTGATGTCATGGCCGAGCTCGGCGCCCACTTGGCTATCCTTCGAGGCGTCGCGGTTGCGGACGATCTCGCCGGCGGGACGTGGTCACCCAAAGTGATGGTGTCTTGATCGAAGTAGTGGGCGAGCTTTCTCTTCGCAATGAGCACCGCGTAGAGTAGCTTCGCACTGTGGGTACCGAGCCTTGGACTCGGAAAGGACCTCGCTAATGAAGTAAAGCGCCGTTGTACCTTGAGTTCGCGGCCTTCTTCCTTCGCTCCACCACGAGGGGCGCGGCGGCGACTTGGGTAGTGGCGGCGATGTAGAAAGCGATGGTTCACCGGTGCGGGCGACCGGATCGAGGCGAGGCGGGAAGGCCTTGAGCGGTGAGGGCCTCTGAGCCTCCGGGGTCCGGTGAAGCGGTCGGATCTCTTGAGTAGCTGTAGAGTGGCATTCGCGCTCGCCGAGGCGAGACACGAAGCGGCTCAAATTGCGCGAGCATCCGGTCGACCCTCTGGACCCCCTTGAGGTTCTTGATTGGGCCCATCCTTGCAATTGCCGATATCTTCTCTGGTTGGCCTCGATGCCTCGCTCGGAACAATGAAGCCAAGGAGCTTCCTTTGGGGACCCCAAGCGCATTTCTTAGGATTGAGCTTTATGCGGAATCGTCGAAGGTTCGCGAAGGTCTCTTCCAGGTCGGGGATAAGGTCGTCGGCCTTCTTGGTCTTTACGACAATATCGTCGACGTACACCTCAGCGTTACGGCCGATCCGGTCATTGAAGCACGTTTGCATACATCGGTTGGTATGTAGCGCCCGCGTTCTTTAGGCGAGCGGCATTATGTAACGAGCGAATGAGCCGAGCAGAGTAATGAAGGAAGTGGCGGTGGTCGGACTCCTTAGCGCAACCGGTGGTAGCCCGAGTAGGCATCCGAAAGAGAGGACTCGCACTCTGCGGTGGAGTCGATGACTTGGTCGATGCGGGCAAAGGGCGGATCCTTGGGACACGCTTTGTTGAGACTCGTATAGTCAACGCACATCCTCCATTGCCCATTTTTCTTTTTACAAGTGCTGAGGTTGGCTAGCCACTCGGGGTGGCGCACCTCTTTCTGAACCCCGCGGCCGAAGTTTGGCGATCTCCTCCCTATGATCCTGCGCCTCTCCTCGTCGAGCGGCGTGGCGTTAGGCGGCCGGCTTTGAGCACGGTCGGATGCTCAAGGAGTGCTCGGCGACTTCCTTGGGATTCTGGCATGTCGGAGGACCTCCATGCGAAGACGCGTCTTTGTTGGTGCGGAGGAGTCGACGGCGCTTTCCTATTTGGCGGGGCGTGGCTCCGGTCGCCGCGGTCTTGGTCGGATCACGAGGATCGACCGCGACCTCCTTCGTGTCCTCGGCGGACTTGAAGGATCCGCCCGACTTCTTTGGACTCGGGGCGGATTCGGAGGCTTCCCTCTTGAGGTTGTCGAGCTCGCGACGCGATGGCCGCCGAGGCAAGCTTCAGCTAACTGCGCTTCGCGATTGTAGGCAAGCTGGAAAGATGATGCCACGGTGATGACTCCTCGTGGCGGGCATCTTCGACTTGAGGTAGGCGTGGTGGGGACCGCCATGAACTTGGCGTAACACGGCCTTCCCGGGATGGCATGGTAGGCGGGAAATCCACGACCTCAAGCGAGGGTCTCGGTGCGGAAGTTTCCGGTTCCCCAAAGGTAACGGCGGTCGACCGCCCGAGTGGATGGGCTGGCGGCGGGAATGGCGCCATGGAAAGGCGCCTTCTTTGGGTCGGAGGGTTGGCGCGGGACCCCATAGCGTCGGCGTCTCGGCGTAGAGGATGTTGAGGCCGCGCCTTCGTCCATAAGCACCTTTGAAAGGCGCTTCTTCCCACGACGGGTGACCACGGGGTATCTCCGGTGTGGAGCGTGGTCGGGGTGATCGGTCCGATCAAAGGTGATCGGGAACTCGACCACCGGAGGTATTGGGGACACATGGCGCGGCGGTGTGGACCTCGCGATAAGCGAGCTTGAGCCGGCGCTTATCGGCATAGCGGCCGGTCCTCCAAAGATCATGAGGCGCCGTCGGGTGTGGGGAACTCGTCGTGCGCCTTTTTCTCTGTGGACGCGGGGCGCGGCGAGCTTCTTCCCTTGCCCGCGCGGCGTTGCGGACGCCGAGAGGTAACGCCTCGGGACCTCGCGATCCGGTACTTGTGCTTGACGGAGAACCCGTGGTTTGGGCGCGGGCGTCCATCAACTTCTCGAAGTGGTCGGGCGCGACGGTCGGTCGCACCTGCTGCTTGGCAGGGCGGTCGACGGTGGCGACCACTTGGGTCTTGCGGATCTGCTTCCCGTGCCGCTTCCGTTTGTCTGAGCGGTCAGAAGGGGACCCGATGTGGACGCCGGATTCTAGCTGGGCCTTTCCTCCCTCAAAGATGGCCCCCACAGCCTCCTCGCCGGAGGTGTGGTTGGTGGCGATATCGAGGAGCTCCTTGGTAGTTCTGAGCTTGAGGCAACCTAGTTTGTGTACCAAGGCCTTGCAGGAGGTGCCGTAGATGAATGCTCCCACGACATCGGCGTCGGAGATGTCGGGAGCTCGTTGCCTTGGCGGGAAAACCGCGGATGTAGTCGGAGGGTTTCCACAGGCTGCTTGTTTGCGCCCGCCAGTCGGGAGTTTCGGGCGCTTGTAAGTGCCACGAAGTTGCCGACGAAGAGGGCCTTCAAGTCGGTCCAATTCACGATGGTTTTGGCGGGCAAGTACTCGAGCAGGCTCGGGCGAAGTCTGCGAGGTAGATGGGAAGGTCTTGGATGATGAAGAGGTCATCCGTTGCTCCTCCCCCCGCATGCGAGCCGTAATCTTGGCCGGACACAGGTTTGTGGCCGGTGTATTTGGCAATGTTGGTAGGCGCCGGAATCGGCGGGAAGTCGCTGGCGGATCCACGGCGAGCGCCGTGATCCAGACCGTCGGGGCTCGGCTGCGGTGGTGGTGTCCGCCGCCCGCATGTCGTGAGTGGCGGCCTCCTCGCCATCTTTCTTCGCGCCTCAAGGGTAGCGCGAATGTCATAAACATCACCGAGGCGGCGGGCGCGCCGGGCGCGTGAGGCTGGTGTGGCTCATGATGCGGCACCGCTGTCACGGCGGACCCAACCGGCCAGACGGCGATGCGGGCCGGTGGTCGAGGTGGCTCGGGCGATAGGGCCGGGCGTGCATGTCTTTGCCTGCGGCGCGTGCTCTACCGGCCCGGAGGTTTTGATAAGTGGCCTTGGCCTCCGGGTCGATCGGCTCGGGAGGCCTCGGCGGCATTGCACCGCGGCCACGTTTTGGCTTGCATGGGAAGAAGCGAGGACCGTCGGACTCTTCCGCTTCTTTGAGGTGTCGACGCACAGCAGCGTCTTGCTGCCGCCAGCACATGCGGGTCTCGAGCTCCTCTGCTCCGAGTTGGCTCGAGTGGTCGAAGCTCAGCTCTTCGTTCCTCAACTCTTTCTTGTTGTTGGAGCTCGTGCCGGGCCCTGGCGCGTTGATGCGCTTTGGTACTCCTCCTCCTGCGCTGAGTGCGCCGGATAGGAGGTCCGTGAGCCGCGGGGCCACGGTCAAATCGGCCGTGCCCGCCATGTTGCACTCGCGAGAGTGCGCTGCGGCGTGGTACTCCGTGTCGGGCCGGAGTCATGGGTGGAAGAGTCTTTCAAGCTCGTGGATGGAGGCGGCATGTAGCCGACCATCGCCACAAGTTGCGAGCTTACGGGGTGACATGGTCACTGCCCGCCCTCTACGGAGTTTTCGCGGGCGTGGCGGAGCACTCCTCGGCTTCGGCCGGGGCTGCAGGGCGCCCCAAGCGAGCTTAGCAATCGCCGGAGAGGGCGCCCGAGCTCTCGTGGCGCTGTCCTCGGAGGCGGCGGGGCGGCGTGAGCCCTCTGCCGGGGTGACGGTGAAGTCGAGAGCCGGCGGATCCGGCTCCCGCGCAATCATGCCGTCGCGATGGTGGATGCCATCGAGGAGACAAACGGAATCCGGAGATGGTGGCGAAGACGCAGAAGGCCCCTACGGCGCACCAAGCGCCGGCGTTTTGGCGCCGGCAAGTGAATTTGTAAGTCTAAGGGGTCGCGCGTTCCACTCCCTGAATGGTTAGACTCGTGAGTCCAAGATGTATACTGGTTCGGGCTGAAAGTCCCTACTCCAGTTCGGATGGCCGTATTGTATTGCTTTGCACAACGTTTTACAGATGAGGGCGCTAAATTACCTAAGCTCCTCCTGTTCTTATGTGTTCCTCTGCTTTAGAATCGTTAGTCCTGCCTCCTTTTATACAGAAGGAAGGGGCAGGTTGCATCGAGAGTCGGGGGAAGGGCGAGGCGACCTATGCTAGGAGCTCTAGTCCTTCGTTACGTGGGACCGAGTCGCCACACGTCTTGCCCATCTTTGGGTCGGTAGCTTTGGTGGTCGGGAGGTTAGGTATTCTTCGGAAATAGCGATTTGCCCTGCGTGATCCTTACGAATCTTGACGTGCGGTGTGTGGCGTTGGCGCCGCCTTAGGAGGAGGCGTGCGTTAAATCTTGTCTGTGGCCCGGTTGATGAAGTGGAAGCTCGACTTGTGATCACCAAACCTTCTAGGAAGGAACCACCGCCTTGTATAGTCACTCCGATTGACCTTGTTCGCGAGTGCGTGGCGGTAGGTGATTAGGGCCCGACACGCGGCCCTCGGCGTCTGTCACTTTGGTTCGGTCGGTCGGAGATCCACCCACCAAGGGGGTGGGGCGCTGTCGATCGGTCGGGAGATCCGCCCGCCAAGGGGTCGGAGCGCTGTCGGTCGGTCGCTTCCTGGCGGTCGGGAGCGGATGTCTTGTGTGGTCTTGCGAGCGGTCGGTCGGTGGCGGGCCGGGCGCGGCCTGTTGGGCTGGAGATATGCTTGAGGCCGCTGGCTCGTCGCTTCGGGCCGTTGGGGTACCCCTGTTATTAGTATTCGTCAATCCCCCACTGCCCTCACCATGCTCATACCTGCCACCTTCCCGCCTCATAAATTCTGCCTCCACCATTGATTCATCCATCGCATGCAGCAGCTAGTCCTCTTCATCAGCACCACCTGTGTACTCAGAATATACACTTCTTGGCAAGGAATCGCCAGCTGATGCTGCTTCCTTCCTGAACCTCTCCTCCCTAACTCCCTTCTTCTTGTCCTTTGTCCTGTCTAGCTCGCGCTAAAAGAACTCAGGAACCTCCTTTGGAACTTGATTGCAATGGATGACATTCCCACCGCAGCCTGCCAAGTGGTGCTTCAATCGGGTTGCACCGCCCCCTTTCTTCTCTCGGTGATAATACTTGCATCAAAAACCGGTCTCCATCTTACTGTTGTGCTCCCACACAACGTCACCCTGCTCTGCCATCTACTAATGAAAACAACAAGAAGTCAGCTAACACAAAACATCAAGTGAATGCTACAAATAAAATTTTCGACTACCAAATAAATTTGTTTGACCACTTTAAGCAAGTAATCACAACACACGTACTTCTTTGTACTGCTAATTAGTACATTAACAAGTGGTTCAACAATTTCAAGTATGGTTCAGGAACAGAAAATACAAAACAGGAGATTATAACCTGATACTTAGTTAATTCACGAAAATAACAAATTAATCATGCTTCATTATCACCAGACATGCTTCAATATTCCTGCCAAAAATGACATCTTGAACTGCTTATATTCTTCCATGCTCAGTGCCAAAAATGACAAATTAATCACGCTTCATTATCACAAGACATCACAACATAGCATAGCTTTGTATTCAATGTTATCAATATATGAAGTCTCATCATGCTACTTGCTCATCTCAACAGGCTTGAATATTCTGAAGCATCAGGCAGGCATAAACAAAGACTATTTTCCCACCAAAGTGTGACTTTAAGGCTGGTTAATTTCAAAAGAAAAAACACAAATGTGTGCTTCACCGCATACAATATGAACGAAAATTGCGAAATCTTATCAAAAATCGCTCGGTTCTTTGCGGAAATCGATAGGGTTTGGGATGAAATCGTCGGAGCTCTCCAAGCGACGACTATCGGTGCGCCTCACCGATTTTCAGGCTTACCTGGTTGATTTCCGTGGTCTAAGCGGCACTTTTTGCGTCGACGGCGACCGGATGTCGCCGGAGCCAACGTGAGGTGGAAGCTTGCGCTGAGAGCAGCTCGGGACTACAATTATTGCGTCTGAACGCCAACAATAGAAGCTTAAAACGTGCGTGCAATCTTCACAAGCCGGACCGGGCTAACGGGCCTCTGTCTTGAACAGTAGCAGGACAGCACTGTTTTGTCTTTTTTCCCCTTTTTTTTATTTTGTATTTTCGTTTTTCCCGCAAATTTGTCTTCCAAATTTAGTTTTTTTCATGAAATTTTGATCTTATACGCCACACAACTATTAATACTAATTTTACATAAATTTAGGACAAATTTTTTGATTTTTTTTTAATTTGAATTTGAACCGGACCGGTTTGCCAACCGGTTTGAGAAGCCGCACCGGACTGATACGCGTGATTATCGCGATTTTCCACCGATAATCGACGATTTCGTCAACCCTACTGCACATACTTTGAGCTCTTAAACAGCTCATCTTTTAAGCAATTTTTGGTATAAGTTAGAAGTCATATATAACTAGTGAAAACCAAATGTTGAAAGCTGGGCTGGACTTATTTTTGCAGCTTATTGTTGAGAGCAATTAGCTATTTATCAAACGGTCTCTTATAAAAAGCTACAGCTATTTTTTAGCTTAGAAAAGAAAACCAAAAGACAGCTTTTTAGAAAAGCTACAACTCTTCCAAACAAGCCCTCTATTATCTAAAAAAACTAATCATACATAAATGTACTAAGTGATCACCTACTGCACTACTATAAATTAAGGGAGGGCCCATGTATAATTGTGCACGAGCTTACAAGTGTTGCTATTGGCATCAGATGCAGGGTGTCTCACGATATTGACATTTTGGTTTAATTATCGTGTCGATCAGTTGTTGAAGCTCTTCAATTTTGTAGCAATTGAAAAAGATCCAAGTCCCTGTGATTGAAGTACTGGAGTGTGATAATGTGCATTTTTGTTTGAACCACTATCCATGATTATAACTAGGTAGATTTACGTGCTACGTTGCGTCGGATAGAAATATGATGTTAAAAGTGTGGCAAGAAATATTAGCACTTGCAGTTCACTAACAGAAGCCAATTATAGAATCTGTATAGAAAGTAGCATAGTACTATGCATACGTAGGGACTATGTGCAGTTTCTTATCAATATATAGGTATTTCTACTAAAAGATCTAAAGTTATAAGACCAAGATGGCTATTACAGTTTGAGGAAGTGAACTTGTGTGGAAAAGAATGATCTGAAATTTGAAAAGAATACTATAAACAATTTAAAAATAAAAGCAGGAATTGACACTGTCAATTAATGGAAGAGGTCAAACTCTTAGTTGCTAGGTTCAGTTAGTTGGTCAAAACCAATGAAAGCATAGAATGATTTATGCTATCAGCTTGATCAAGTCAATGATCAAGCAAATTGCCACAGAAAGTGTAGATATAAATGTCCATATTACTTTAAAACCAAAACAAAAAAAGAAATGCGTTGAGAAATACCCGAGGGCTATGAAGAAGTCAGAGATGTACTGATACATGATGAGGAGCTCATCTGTCGACCAAAGCGGCCTCATGTAGTCCCATCCCTCCATGCCCAAATCCTTTTAGTATTGCATAAGTCTTCACAACATTCCCTAAAGAAGAACAAACATATACTTGAGTCTGAGAGTTCTCACACTCGAGGAAAGGTAAGTGAGGAGGGGAGGCGACATGGTGAGGGTAGGAAGACGGGAAGGAGGGGCGAGGGGAACGGACCTTAGCACCGGCGAACATTATCTGAGGTGTTATCATGATCTTGGTCTTGAGACTTGCTAGCTTCGAGAAGACTTGATAAATTCAAGAGCAAGGGCCTCGATTTGTAGATGAACCAAAGGCAGGAGAAGGGTGGATGCTGAATAAAAGTTGTACACCATACATATTAAAAGAATGGAAAATGTAAACACCGGTAGATATATATTTTGCAATACATGGCAATAAAGCAAGATATTAGTCATTCTCAATAAGCAGAAATACTCAACAACAGATGGAAAGGCACAAGTACCTTTGTTGTCGGTTCAACAGCCTTGAAGCAACTTCCTCCCCCTGCAGTGTTGGAATCTGCATAAGTCTGATTCCCATCAAGAATCAGAGATACTTAATGAATCAAGACTCTAATAAGGATAATGACAAATGATAGTAGGATTTTACATATGATTGCTACTATTTCTACAGTTTAAAAACTTGGGTGGAAAGGAGGATCTGAAATTAAAAAAGAATACTACAAACAATTTAAAAATAAAAGCAAGAACTGACACTATCAATTAATGGAAGAAGTCAAATCCTCAGTTGCTAGGTTCAGATTTTTTGAGCAAAGTTGCTAGGTTCAGCTAGTTGGTTAAAACCAATGAAAGCATAGAATGATTCATGCTATTGGTTTGATCAAGACAATGATCAAACAAATTACCATAGAAAGTGTAGATATAAATGTCCATATTACTTTCACACCAAAACAAAAAAACGAAATGCATGTCACCACCCACAACAACACAGGTATTCACCTGTACTTCAAAGTAGGAAAAAGTGTGTCACAACCAAATACATATCAATAGCATTGGAACTGCTTAGCAGGCAACAAGAGCTAGTAGCATATGACAATACTAAGGTGAAGTGCCTCCAGCAAGAAGCAGTTCAGGACAAGCAGCGACCGCAAACATAGTCTAATAGTGATTTGCCTGCCTAGTTTAAGATATGTCATAGCTCTATCTGCAAAGGCAAATGCTGCAGGAGACATCCCAATACCTCTTGGGTAGCACCCAACTGCTTAAGCGAACTTTTCCTTTTTGAAGTACTCACAACCCTACAAATAAAACATAGGAAACAACAGGTTTAACTTTGAAAGGGCCGTTCGCGCAATAAAACATAGGAAAAGTTATGTTTTTTCCCGCAAGAATAGGGATGCAATTTTCCGGAAACAGTTTTTTTTTTTTTTGGCAAAAGGGCTCGGTCTAGGTCTGTATACAATTTTCCGTAACAGCGAGTATCTTTTTGCAAAAGGCCTCAGTCCGGAGTTGGATGTTAATTTGAGGAACCATGAGTTTTTTGTTTTTGTTTTTGAAAGAGGATACAGAGTCTTCTAACAATTCATCTGGCTAAGGCATATTTTGATTTATGTTTTCTTCGTCAACATCAATTATCATTGTTCATCATTTAAGACATGTAGAAACAAGCACATCATTTTGACTACATCGTACCGGATTTAGGCTCGTCATGATGATAAAAAACGCAGAATAGTTCTTAAATATCTAACTGAAGATTATATGAGTGCATATGAGAATTACCGCGCATGCACATGGGGTGTCGAATTTCTATAGAAGGCCTTATATCTTAAAAAAAATAAAGAGGATATTCCAAACATAATATATCAATAAGCAAGAAGGTTGACGCTGCATGAGAAAATAATTAGCACACCGGGAATGTACATGCTCAAATAGGATATTAAGCAATACAGTTGAGTTTTTCCATAGAGTAGACTAAGGCTAAACTTACAGATTAATGGAAGCACTACGAAGAAAGTCATATTATATTTATATACTCTGGCAATGCATAAAGGAACTTTCCTTATCCATGATGTATTGCATGCTTGTTCTAGCAGGGGACAAATTTTTTTGGTTAAGAAGAACTTATTCATACTGCAAACGGGGTGCAGAAAGTGAGCAAACCTAGGATAATTTGGAGATGAAAAGTGAGCTGTCCCGCAAGAATAACCTTCAAACATAATGAAAATTTCAGGTTTGGCTTTCTGAATTTGGATCGGTGATCTACGTGAAGTGACCAGCGAAGACATTTCATCATCAGCCTTAGTATTTTGACTTTGTTCTGCCCTGCAGCTAGCAGTAGATTAGGAAGTATGAATGTATCTTAAATTCTAACACGTGAACCTAACAAGGAAGCACCGAAATGTCAATTAAATTAAGCAGTAACAACTACCTTTTATAATGTGAAGCATTAACATTGATAAAATCCATTCTAGAGTTTTGAGGCTGATCATAAATAGGAGGATTCACAAAAATATATTTGTGGCTCAAGGTTTAATAATGACAATCAAGCCTGCAGTTTTGTCTATACAAAAGATGTAGATTGCCCATGTAAAAAAGAACAGAAAATAAGCCAATAAGTTATAAATCATGTCAAGAAGGATACATACCCTGTAGAAGACCATTCTGTTGAGGCATGATTAGCATTAATGGAGATTCCTTTCGATGACAGTGCAATGAGTTCTATCAAGAGCGAGGAAAACAAGAGCAGAACTGAGGCACGTTTAGGAGACGTGAAATTGCATTCCATGGAATATTAGACAGGAAGATATTATCTTATTGAGGAAAGAGCAGTGCTTCAATGCTTTCTCTTCTAATACAAGTTGCACAAATCTTGAAGCAAACGAAAGGGTAAGTAATCTCCATCTACCCTTCATTCATGCTTTAATATTTGTGCAACTGTAAAAAAGAAAAGCATTGAAGCACCTCTCTTGAGGAAATCATCGTAGAGAAACATACATACAGGGTCCTAGCCAGGCCATACTTGCAGAAAATAATGAACCAAAAAGTTGCCATAGCGTAGCACCAGCCCCAATAAAATCAAATAGTCTTGAACCTGACTGAATCAAAAGAGATATAAGAAAGTGAAAATCAAAGGCAAAAAGTGTCAGGGATCACTCATAGCTTTTGGTGCTGTTGTGAATGATACCTCATTGTCCATGACATCAATTATTCTAGCCCAAGTTGATGATATTGTAATGAGATTGAGGAAGGCAACCTTTGGATAGAGAGAGCTATGAAATCAACAATCAGTTTGAGACTAAAAAAACATGAACAGGCTCATGTAATATGAAAAGCCATATCCAAAGAAACAAGTTTATTCGCACTAATATGTAGAATCAACTGTGTTCTCCCCACTTAGTGTTAGAAATGAGGCCCAAGTGGCCCATTTATCTCTAATGCCAAAGCTATAAATAATAGTACCATATTGCTAGTTGAGAGGGGAGAATACCAATTTAAAAGAGAGAGTTCCCACCATATCTTGTAATGAGACATATGGAGGGTGAGGAGCTGGCTAAAGTCACACGCACGCGCACGCGCGTATTTCACGAATTACCTCGTATTTTCGCATATTTTTTCCGCGTGACTTGTGACTTGCGACGTCGCGAGTCGCCGTGCCGTGGATTAAATTCCTGTTACTAGCATTTAATGGTGACCGTTACTGGTGCGAGGCTATAAAATCTGGAGACGTCCAGACAGATGTGTGCCTTTTGATTTTTGACTCTGATACTCGTGTTCATCCACGGTGATCTGTGTTGCGTTTTCGTGCTGTGCTCGTTCTTCACCGACCTTCCTCTTGGCGTGCACCGCGAGGCAAGGAGAGCGGGATCTCCGAACCGTTGCGCCGAGAGAACACGCGAGGCGGCAATAAGGTTTCAGGCGGCGCAGAATCGCACGACCGCTCGAGCTCTTCATCCTGCGATCCATGACGTCGACTACTTCCTCTACGGCCAGGTCGCTACTGCGCTGCTTCCTTTTCGTCATCAAGCCCATCGTAAGAATTCTCCTATTTTTCCTCTGTGGATCGATCTCTTTCTGAAATATGTGGTGTCTTTTATCTTGCTGTTGTATCTAATCATTTTGGAAATTAGCTTAATTTTCAAATCTAAAACAAAAATAATACCTAGATTTTCAACATTCCAGAAACCTTATTGGTATTATTTGTGTGATTGTGATTCAGCAATGGCTGGTGCAAGTGATGCCATAAAACACGAGAGGTTCAATGGTCGAACTTAGTAGGTGGAGACTAGAGCCGGTTTTGGCTCATGTCTCTGGTATGTGGTGGGTGATTTTCCTCGATACCGCTTACGGATGAGGAGAATGCGCGATATGAGAATGCGAATAACACCGCATTGGGCTGCATTCGACCATCTTGGCGGATCGGTTATATGATGTATATATGAGTTACACATACGCCTTTGAGTTGTGGTTGGCTCTTGAACAAAAATATCACGAAAGTGAGGTGGTCATTGGTTGTATACGTCACGAGCAATTATTCGATTTTACCATTGATGAGTCTAAATCGATTGTTGCTCAAGCGCATGAGTTTCAACTACTAGTGGCGAGATTGCACATTTGGGATGTGCTTTACCGCAAAATTTGTGGCGCGGGCATTGTGGCTAAACTTCCCCATCTTGGAGGAATTTTGCCCTGGTCTAAAACACAAGAGGAAGAGATTTCTATTGAAGATCTCATTCTTTGCCCTCGACGTGGAAGAAAAACAGAGCCAAAGATGCGCCAAAACTTCTTCTCAGGGAACCAAACAACGCAAATGTGATTGAGAAGAAGGGTGGCAACAACAACAAAGGCTTGAAACCAAACAAAATACTAGCTTCAAGAAGAAGAAGTTTGAGAAGAAAAATATGAAGAACATTACATTATGTGTGCGGAAAAAATGGTCACATGGCTAAAGGCATCGTTTCGCAGAAACAGGCCAAATGAACAGGGCAAGAAAAGCGCCAGCGTGACCATAAGTGAGGAACTACTTGAGAGGGTATGGTAATTCTCCTGTTCTTTTTTGACATGTCAATCCAGCGATTGGTGGGTTGATATGGGTGCAAATGTTCACGTATGTTCTGACATATCTCTATTTTCTTCTTACCAGGCAGCAGGGACTTCCTCCGTCCTAATGGGGAACGGGTCGCATGCTTTTGTTCTTGGTGTTGGCACGGTGGATCTGAGGCTTACTTCAAGGAAGATTGTCCACTTAAAGAACGTGCAGCATGCGCCAACAATAAATAAGAACCTTGTCTGTGGTTCCCTATTATGTCGAGATGGCTATAAGCTAGTATTCGAGTCTAATAAAGTTGTAATGTCCAAGTTTGGAAACTTTATTGGAAAAGGTTATGAAAGCGGAGGCTGTTAAAGCAAGTGTACTAGAGTCTTGTTTAAATTTAAATGTTGCTACTCAAGTTAATAATTGTGAATCAATGTTTGGCATTCTCGTTTATGTCATATTGGTTATGATACCATTGCTCGAATGTCAGTTCTGATTAATTCCAAAATGTGATGTTGTCAAAGGATCAAAGTGCCATTCTTGTGTGCAAGCAAAGCAACCTAGAAAACCCTTTAAGGGATTAGAGGAAGAAAAGAACTTGACACCACTAGGTCTTGTCCATTCTGACCTGTGTGAGATGAATGGATTGTTGACAAAAGGAGGCAAAAGATATTTTCTAACTTTTATAGATGATGCAACACGTTATTGTTATGTGTATTTCTTTGAAAACAAAGGATGAAGCTTTAAACTACTTCAAAATTTATAAGGTCGAGGTTGAGAACCAACTAGAAAGAAAATTAAACAACTAACGTCGATCGTGGAGGAGAGTATATCTCTCATGAATTCTCGATTACATTACGAGCATGGTATAATCCATGAAGTTACACCACCATATTCTCCCCAATCAAATGGGGTAGTGAGAAGAAAAACCGAACAGCTATGAGACTTGGTGAATGCCATGTTGGAGAGTCTTGGTATGCCTAAAATGTGGTGGGAGGAAGCTATTTTAACGACAAATTTTGTCCTAAACAGAGTAATCACTAAAAGGTGTGAGATTACTCCGTATGAGGATGGAAGGAGAAAACCCAATGTCAATTTTCTGCGAACTTGGGGTGTTTGGCAAAGTCAATATACCATTGCGAAAAGAGAAAGCTTGGACCTAAAGCGATCGATTGTATTTTTCTAGGATATGCACATAACAGACCTGACCTATAGATTTTTAGTAGTAAAATCGAAACTCTGAGATTATTGTTAACACAATAATGGAGTCAGAGATGCTTCATTTTTGAGGATATTTATCCTATGAGAGGAGATAGTACTTCAAGAGCTGGGAATAATCAAGCGATAATAATAATATTGAACCTACCACTATTTCGAACCAATAAGTGATACACTACCGATGAAGATAATTTTGAGGAGGATAACAATTTAGTCGCAGAGGCTCCTCGTAGGAGCAAGAGACAAAGGGTTGAGAAAACCTTTGGCGGCGACTTTATTGTATACCTCGTGGATGATGTGCCAAAATCTCTTTGAGAGGCTTATGCACTACGATCTTGAGTATTGGAAAGAGGCGGTCAGAGCGAGATGGATTCCATCATGGCTACGGGACTTGGGAGATCACCGATCTTCCTAGTGGGTGCAAACTGTTGGATGCAAGTGGATCTTCAAAAGAAAATGAGGCTGATGGTGCTGTTGATAAGTACAAGGCAAGACTTGTGGCCAAGAGTTATACCCGAGAAAAAGGAGAGGATTATTTTGATACTTATTCTCCTCAGCAGATTAACCACCATTAGAGTGCTCATAGCATTAGCTGCTTCCCATGGTCTACACGTCCATCAAATGAATGTAAAGACAGCTTTCCTTAATGGAGAGTTGGAGGAAGAAATCTATATGAAGCAACGGATGGTTATGTGATTCTTGGACAGAAAATAAAGTGTGCAAATTATTAAAATCCTTGTATGGCCTAAAGCAGCTCCTAAGCAATGGCACGAAAAGTTTGATAAAACTTTGACATCTGCTGATTTTCTTTGTTAATGAGGCAGATAAGTGTGTATACTATCGTTATGGTGGGGGTCAATGTGTTATTTTGTGTTTGTATGTTGATGACATACTTATATTTGGGACAAACACTGTTGTAATTGGCGAGGTCAAAACTTTCTTATCTCGATGCTTTGATATGAAAGACTTGGGAGAGGCAGATGTTATTCTGAATATTAAATTGATCAAGAATGAGGATGGGATCATTTTGCACCAATCCCATTATGCTGAGAAAATTTTGAGTCAATTCGGGTTTGAGAATTGCAAAATCTCCCCAACACCTTATGATCCAAGTGTTAAGCTTCGGAAAAATCAAGGGTTAGGAAAAGATCAATTGAGATATTCACAAATTATTGGGTCCCTTATGTATCTAGTGGTGCCACAAGACGATATCTCATTTCTTGTGAGCAAATTAAGCGGTTTACATCTAACCCGGAGATGATCATTGGGAGTCACTTGAAAGGGTGTTGCGCTACTTGAGAGGAACAACATCTTATGGAATACACTATCTTGGGTATCCATCATTTTAGAAGGATATAGTGATTCCAATTGGATCTTTGATGCGGATGAGATCAAAGCTACAAGTGGTTATGTTTTACTTTAGCCGGTGTCTTTGCGGTTTCATGGAGGTCTTGCAAGCAGACCATATTGACGAGGTCAACCATGGAAGTGAACTCGTAGCACTAGACACGACCATCGTTGAGGTGAATGGCTTAGAGAGCTCTTGTTGGACTTGCCATTGGTTGAGAAACCAATACCGCGATCTTAATGTCTTTGCGATAACCAAGCAAGTGTTGACTAAGGTTATGAGTAATAAGGATAACATGAAGTCCTCCGGACATGTGAAGCGTAGACTTAAAGCGTCGGAAAATTGAGAAACTCTGGAGTTATTCTGTGAATTATATTCGATCTTGAGAAAAATCGCGAGATCCTTTTACAAAAGGACTTGCAAGGAAAGCAATTTCCATTGCGTCTATGGACATGGGCATGAGGCCCGTTTGAGTTACACCACAACGGTAACCCATATCTTCCTGATCGGAGATCCCGTGAATTAGGTAATGGGAAAAACAAGTTGATGTTGTAACAAGAGAGTACATATTATTAAATTTGTACCTGTGTCCTAATAGACAAAGTACTCTCGACTGTATGGAAGGTTGGCTTAAAGCCTTAATGTATTCTAGTGTCAAAGGAAAAAGGTATTGGCCTACAGGATACCTAAAATGAATACACCTACTTGAGTCTAACTGTGAGGTCGCAGTTCACGAGAAAGGGGTGTTCTCTAGAAAGCTCATGAGAAGATTAGAGAGCATGACCATTTAACGCTCCGTTGAGGTGAAGTTCTTTGGCAGCCTAGTATCAGTTAAGATTTCGGGTGAAATCAAACCACACAAAGCTGTGAATTCAAGGCCTAGTCCATTCATTAGCTGTGGGAGGATGGATCACGTTATTCTAGGTGAAAGTTCAACCCGTATAGGACTTACACCGAAACACTGATATATTAAACGAAGATTCAGCACAGTGATCAAATTTTGAGTCTTTGTCAACTTCGACATTGGTGGGGGATTGTTAGAAATGAGGCCCAAGTGGCCCATTTATCTCTAATGCCAAAGCTACAAATAATAGTACCATATTGCTAGTTGAGAGGGGAGAATACCAATTTAAAAGAGAGAGCTCCCACCATATCTTGTAATGAGACATATGGAGGGTGAGGGTGGCTAAAGTCACACTGCCGCTGCCAGATTTCGCGAATTACCGCGTATTTCCGCGTTTTTTTTCCGCGTGACTTGTGACTTGCGACGTCGCGAGTCGCCGTGCCGTGGATTAAATTCCTGTTACTAGCATTTAATGGTGACCGTTACTGGTGCGAGGCTATAAAATCTGGAGACGTCCAGACAGATGTGTGCCTTTTGATTTTTGACTCTGATACTTGTGTTCATCCACGGTAATCTGTGTTGCGTTTTCGTGCTGTGCTCGTTCTTCATCGACCTTCCTCTCGGCGTGCACCGTGAGGCAAGGAGAGCGGGATCTTCGAACCGTTGCCGCTGAGAGAACCTGCACGGGGGCGGCAATAAGGTTTCTGGGCAGCGCAACTGCGCGACCGCTCGAGCTCTTCATCCTGCGATCCACGACGTCGACTACTTCCTCTACGGCCAGGTCGCTACTGCGCTGCTTCCTTTTCGTCATCAAGCCCATCCTAAGAATTCTCCTATTTTTTCCTCTGTGGATCGATCTCTTTACAGAAATATATGGTGTCTTTTATCTTGCCTGTTGTATCTAATCATTTTGGAAATTATCTTAATTTTCAAATCTAAAACAAAAATAATACCTAGATTTTCAACACTTAGTAGGTTCATTTAAACCATTTTCACTTGGCTTGATCGTTACATCAAGAAAATAGAGAAAAATAAGTTTTTTTATGTCAGAAACAATTGCTCTTTGATTAGGAAATGCAGCAGGACTTAGAAAGTGGCTGGAGTGGAAGAGGAAAGATGCAGGCAAGGATATCTTTTTTCTCAAGATTCCAAGGAAATGTGATATTATTAATGTTTATTACCTGGGAGATAGATGGGGAACAACCAGGGGTAAAGGCAAACCAAAGAACAAAAAATGCAAGAAGACATAAGCTGAAGAACCTGTGTATCAAAACCAAAGCTTGAAATTCTAGATATACATGATAAAATTAGCCTGGATCAGTGAACAAGAAATAACTGGCAGAGCATTTCTAGTCCATTACTTTCTTTTACAAAATGTTCTGAATTCTTGAAATGGAGATCTCATCAAAACATAATGAAGTAAACAAAAGCAAGCCGAGAAAAAAATGATTCTAGTCATAGAAAAGCGCATTCATACGCAATAACCCAGAGGGAATAAGACTAAACCACCATACATAACCGATGCACATGCCAATATGGCCACCTGACCCAATATCGCGACCATTCACCAAACAACAATCTTATGGCATAGAACCAGAAATAGGATAGCACAAAATAGATAGATACGAATAAACGAACGATGCGCACAACGAAATCATCATCTAGTCTAACATAATAAAGCCAACATAAGAACGACAGAATATCACATTTAGGTGACGGGCACGGAGGTCGATCTCTCGGCAAACGACGCAGGTCGCCCAAACGGAAAACAACATCCTACACAGAAACAATAGAATAAGTCACGAATGCAGAAGCCTCTCAATAGGCACAAAGACGGCGACAGTAACAAAACAACAACGAAAGAACAAGAGAGCAAATCGAGAACAAAATAATCAGCGCCAAGCAGCCCACGCCGGCGCAGCACAAGGGTAGGGGTGGGCGACGCAGACCAATGGAGTGAAGCGGGCAGGATGCGTCACAGCAGGACAATAAGAACGAACACCAGAAGAATCGCTAAACACAAGAAAACGATAGCAGAAATAAAAAAACAACGAAATAGCATAAGCGGAAAAGGAGCACAAAAGAACCGACGCCGAAACAACTAAGGCCGATGTAGCACGAGAGTAGGAAACGTGCGACGCAGGGCGGCGAAGCGTGGCAAGATCGAGAGGCCACAACGGAATACCAAGAACAAACACCAAGCCAGGCTCAGGATGCCAGGACGAGGAACAACTGAACCACAAAACACACACAAGGAACTGATCCCCCAAAACCAAATCAAGATGAGGACGACAACGTGGAGAATAACCGAAATAGAGCAACCACAAGGAATTGATCGCACGAGGGAGGCTTGGTGACCGAAATAACAACGAATCGATTGGGCGAGGACGGTTTGGCCACCGAAAACGAATGGGGAACGATGGGGCACTGAAACACACCACGCGAAGGAACGCGAAGCAGAGATCTCTCTCCCTATAAGCCGGCGAAGCACACGAGAACGGGCCGTCTCGGGGCAAGGGCCAGGGACGGAACGGGCGAGACGAGCCAATGGCGCGTACAGCCTCCCGATAGGGCATTCTCGCAAGACAAATGGTGGAAATGGGAAGTAACGGTGCGCCATAAGCCGTCGGCGATGCAGCCGGAGCCCAACGGCGCGAACGAATGGGGAGGGCCGAACGAAACGGACGAACGACGAGCACTAAACCGAGTGGTGATTGGCCGACGCCCTTACCGGAAACGTACGACACTCGCCCAGGAAGCCGGATTTCCTCCCCCTATAATATAAGGTATATACATTAGTAATGTTTATTCTTCTCCAAATGGGTGGTAATCGCAAAAACACATGTGAACAACCAGCTAAATCATGAAACTAATTCTAAAGAGGATATTAAAAATTCTATTACACTTGTTGCAATGTGAAAATGTCTAACAGGTATAGAAAAAAGAGATAAATATCACTTTTTTCAACAATAGCTGGTTTAATAGGTTTCTCTATAAAAAACAGATTTTTTTTCAATACAAAGTTCAACTCAAAATCATTGCTTCTCTCGGTAGCATGCAATAGGAAAAAAAGAGCATTTTTTTGAGCTCAAAACTTAAAGGGTCATACCATCCAAGACACGTTCATCAGGCTAGACTTGATACAATGATTATATTCTCAATCGTGATAATCAATTGAAGTAACCCTCTAGTTGTCCACCACTAATCCATCACTACGCAATCAAACTAATACTCTTGTCTCGGGCTATAACGTCCACAAAATTGTACGCAACTCACTTTCAACCCTCTTGACACTATCTATAGTAAAATCTTGTCAATATGGAAATTAAGCATGTGTAGATTTGTGTCTAAAAATATTTTTATAATATTATAAATTTATTACATTTTTATTAATATATTACAATAGAAAATAGTGATAAACGTCACTCTTTTGTGACTAGAGGGAGTAGATTATATAACAATCATATATGACTATGCCTGAATCATTATAAAAACTAGTTCACTAATGTTATTTTTATATTTTTTGGTCAAAATTTCGAAATGTAATGAGAAAAAGAATTTGTGATGAAAAGAAGAAAATTATACAAATGATGTGTTGTCCTATGTTGTTATACATTGTAAAATCTAGGTAATTATTTTTTTATTAATTTTAAAGATGTCACTATATTAGCTTAAAAAATATGCATTTAGGTCACCATTATACGCAAAAAAATATAAAAAAAAGCAAAAGTGCATTTGAAAGCCATAGCAGTACCCAAAGAATCCAGATATTTCCATTGCCATAAATAACTACTAGATGCGCAACGGGCCCGCACATTGCTGCGGGCAAAAAGAATTGTCGAGATAGGCAAAGATTTTAACAGAGAGGAAATATTTTTCTGTAATACCTAAAAAAGGAACAAAAAACATATATTTTTCAGAATACCTAGAAAAAGAACAAAAAACCTCTATTTTTTTAAAAAAATCTAAAAATTATATATATACAAAATTCCAGATTTTTTTAAAAAAATCATTGTAGTGATCACTGTTCCTGTTCATTGTGTTTCTACAGTGAACAGAGACATGTGATGAGGAGGTCAGCTGGCTACCATATCTCCCTAAGAATAGAGAGTTATATAGATTCCTCTGTAGATATCTATTGAGAAATGATATTCCATTCACAGCACTAAATGTACTGTTAGAATATGTGCACTTGAACCTTTTCAATTTTGGACATTAATGGGTTCTAAAAAATTGGACATTAATATATACTCTGTTTATAGTTGTATGTTATTTTATACTCTATCATAGCAATTAAGATGTGGTTTAAAATGATCACTGTAGCCATATTAATTTGTCCATTTTTTTCCATGGAGTAAGGAATATGACTTTGCGAGATATTTTTCCAAAAAAACTGTAAAACATAAAGCATTAGCGAACAAGAAAAATGATGCAATATAACATTTATTTATATACAGAAGGAGTACAACAGTTGCCACAATGGCACAAAAAAAATATAAGATTTGTATATGTTTGTGCAATTTATACCAATGTATTATTATAGAATTTTGTAGCCAAAGTTATATATTCATATCGTAGAAATTGTAAAACTAGAGTTATTTATAGTAATAGAGAAAGTAAATTTTATTTTCTACCCCTAATAAATTTGTCCACGAATCCTTAATGCACATAGGATTTGAAGGTGTCCTGTGCCTTTTCTATGAGTTGAAGTGATTAAACGAGGGTGGGTCAGGTGAACAAGAATGACAAAACTGCATTATCTTATTATATAACGATGAACACATTTTCCCCTGAAATGGCAAACTTGACATAGCTCCTGCTTCAAGAAATCACTTGCGAGAAGATGTACCAATAGCATAAGAATCTAAATAAAGTTTACACAATTTGAAGTGAGACAAAGGGAAAAAAAATGTTACACAAGGTGTGCGATCATATCATCATACACGCACAACTGACAAAAAAGGAGGGAATATAGCATAACAATTTTTAATCTACAAGAAAAATTGAGAAAATGTCCATGTTTATTTATTCAGAATTGATATTGATCAGACGTCCAGCCATGTGACACTTGTAATGAAAGAACACAACCTATGTTTGCAATGAAAGCCCATAGCCTATAAACTCAATGAAGTGCTTTGCTTGACCACCGAAGTAGATTCTTGTCCAAACAGTATCGGCATTCCTCACCACACAAACACTCTTTATCTCCTCCCTCATCTATGAGCACTTCCCATCTTCTTTCGGTCTCTCTCATCCAGTGACTTATCAGCTACTCGATCTTTGCTGTTGGGAGCTAGCCATTGGCACCATGATCTTCTCTACCTCTCTTTTACCCTCTCTTCCAAGTCTCCTCTCTTTCAATCAATGCTTTATCGCCACCAAATTAGGTGTAGTTTTCCACAGCCATAGCTCCCCACTACCTTCCTCATCCCCGTTGAAGCTGGAGATAGAATATAGTGTGGCCGCCACCATGAATAGTGCTCATTGGATCTAGTGATACCAAGGTCAAGAGGAGCTAGTGTTGATGATGAGAGCGGAGGATGATGTGTTCAAGGGGCGATAAGGCGGTGGTGCCAAGTCGGCTTGGCCCTAACAGGATCCAGGCCCGACCGATGACGAGACGGTGGAGTGGGCGTCTGTCTTCCTCCTCCTCTCCTGAGATCAACTCCGGTAAGGTTGTTGCATGCATTGCTTGGCTTTGTTGCAATCTCTTTGTCTATTTGTTGCAAGATCTATTATGAGTGTTGTGGTTGTTGCATTTTTGGTTGCACAATGTTACAACTATTATTTCGAATGTTGTAGTATTGTAACGTTCTAAAATTGTTTTGTCGAGAAACATTGGATATGAAAATTTTGTGTAATATTTCGATTTTGTTGCAAACAGTGCCTTGTATTGTCGCATAAGTAATTATATAACGTTGCCACTGGTGTTTTTAAATGTTGCCATGTTGTAACGGTGTAAAATTTGTTATGCAGGATTTCTAAACTAGTTTTAAAACTCAACTAAATTGCATACTCATAATTTCATCTAATCTTGGTGAGAAAATAATATTTCAATTATGTTGTTGATGTTGTCGCAATTCTTTAATTTTGTTGTACACGATTGATTATAAATATGGCAGACGTAGTTGATGTATGTTACGCCGACGCTTACATAGAAAGCTAGTCCTAACGCTAGTCGCTCCCTTATTTATATATTTGTTAAAGTGGCAATTAATTAAGCGACCAAACGCATGATTATACTGGGGAAGCAATTCAAGCAAGCCCTGTTGGCTCCTAATCAAACCCAAATCTCTCTCCTTTGGCGGTCTCTCTCTCTCTCTCTACGTGTTTCCCTCCTGTCTGTATCAGCAGCTTTTCTCTTACAGCTAGTCCAGTCCATTCCGTCCTACTAGCTAAGCTAAGTACTACTGCTCCTCCAGCAATCTCTCTCTCTCTCTCTCTCTCTCTCTCAACAACTCCTCTTTAAACCCGAGCCACGACTGCGGCGCTGCGACGCCCCGGGGTGCCGAGCGGCGACCGCGCTGCGGAGGCGGCGTGGGGAAGGAGGAGGAGCTGCCTCGCGTGCTCGTACAACAAGGAAAGGTTTGTGTTAATACTCTCTTTTCTTTTCTTTTTCCCTGTCAAATCGTTGGGGATGGTGAGAGATGTTCTTTCGTATTGCTATTCGAGTGCTTCAATCCGGACAATGGGATATAGAAAAATGCAGGGATAGGAATCCTGGATTTAATTTGCATCTTTGCGTGGGCTGCATTCTTCGTCTGCTTTGACGGATCCGGCGAGATTCCCGCCCAAATCTTGCTTCTTTTGAGCCAAAGCTTCCGTATTTCGGATACCGGCGTCCTCTCCGGCGTGATTCCGAGGTGGTCCTCTAGAGATTCGGCTTGTGTTTATGTAGGCTTTTTAGGGGTTCTTGTAATGAGAAATTCGGTAGAATTTGCCGACGCTGATGAAACTTTCCAGTTCTTGGAGCAGTGATTAGAGTGAACATTTTGGGATTTTTTGTGGAACTGTGGGGGGTTGTGGTGCAGTGGATCTGAGTGCATTGCATCGAGTTTTGGGTAAAATATCAGAGCATTTTCAAGGGGGAATGGATGTTGCTCAGAGATGTACTTGTGAGTTGTTGGGGAGTTGTTTAGCACAAAAGTTGCGAGCTTTATAGTGTAATTTGACGGTGTTTTGATGGCGCCTCGGTTGGAAGTTGTTAGATGCGATGCTTTTAGTAGGTGCGAGTGTTTTCTTTTTGGGATTGTTGGGGGAAATTTTCGTTTCTTTTTGTTTTTGAGGCTCTTTATGTGTTCAATGATCCCGTCTTTAGAGCAAAGGTGTGGCCTTGCAGGTAATTATGATTCATATTGGACCTTAGGTACTTGGATTAGATAATTCTGTTGGTGGTGGGGGTATCTTTTAACTTCATGGTGAGAATTTGGTAATGCTGGTGAAATTTACCTGTACAAAAAGGTCCTTATTGCGCGCTGTATCTTCAGTAGGCTACGTGCTTTTATCGGAGGAGAGCGTTTAGTTTTTTTGCACTGAACATATTTTAGCATTAGATCTTGTACTTTGTGAATGGGGTTCAGGTGCTGTACATTGCAAACTGCTGTGTTTTTAGAGGGTTTGGTGGATCTGAGTTGGCTGGGGTTTGCTTCTTGATTAAATTTCAGAGCTTTTGCAGTTAGTCGGATATGCTTTTGGTTGGTTGGTTGTACATGCTGATGGGATTTATTATTTCTGTGGCCTTATGGTACACAACCTATCTTTAGTGGAAAGATGAAACCTTTTGGAGGTAATACTGAGGTTTTAATCACTTCCATGTGAGGGCATATATTTTTTTTCCGAATGCAACCTTTGTGGAATTCTTGCATTTAGACTCAATCTGAATAGTGTTGGATTCTATTTTGTGGAAAGTTGGAGCTTTGCAGGTAATGATGGGAGCTTAGTTCTGTTTGGTGTCTCAACTGCTTTTGATTGGATCTCAAGCTGACTTACTAAAAAGTTTAGAGTTTTCTGGCCTTACGACTGCCTTTTTTTTGTGTCCGTAAATGTTTTTTTTCCTAAATGCTAGCTTTGTATATTGTATTGAGGATAAGATGGTAACCCTCCCTAGACGATCAACTAATTCTTAAGTCAGCCTATGTGGGATATACGCTCTTAGAAAATTTCATCTGGTGTCTTTCATGCTGAATCCACATACGCTGTATCACTAAGATATTTGTTTGTAATATGGTAGTTTGTGAATTTAATTATACCTTTGCATATCTTTTTAGCTGCTTTAGGAAATTAAAGATGCTTGGTGGATATTTCGGTGCCTTGATATTTTTTATGCTAAACAAGAATCAAGTGATATGCTAGCCTAGTTTGGCTCAGCAAGGGTCTGCTAGTGCATGGAAGTAGTCCCATGTGGGAAAGCATAGGATAAGACTTAAGAGTGTTGTTTAAAGTATCCATACTAACTCTGGTTTACGTTTTTGTGTGAAGTGGGGACAAAAGCCCCAGCAGTTAGTATGTTTTTGACTGTGTTTTTAGAGGTGCATGGATAAAAGGATAAAATCTGGCCTTCTTGCTTTGGTGAAATTTCCTTATAGTGGTTCTGCTAGTAACTGTTTGCACAGTACTGTTGCATTTAGATGGACATGCTACGGTGCTGATTAACAAGTATTTTTTAGTAGGAAAAGTTATGAAATTGGCTGGGGGCATAGGGCCGAAAACAATATCAATATAATCATTATATTTCTTTTGATGTTTGCTATTATGAAAGTGTAACACCCCAACACTCCTTGTACTTGTGATATTAGCACAATTTACTTTTTCATCACTTTTACTATGACTTTAACCCGAATTTGAGCAAGCATCCTTAAACAATTAACACTACTAATAAACAATATTAACAAGAATTTGCATAATAACATGAAAAAGAACAATAACAATATAAACCTTGGAGCCATGCGCTCAAGCACATCTGAGACCACGCGCTTGGGAATGCCCAAGTCCTTGCGCTCGGCAATGCTTGGATCATATGCGTCCAGGAGCAATCTTTACCTTTTGGCGACGTCGAAGAATAATGATTTAAAGACAATTAAATAAACAATTAAACTCCTCAAATAATATATATAGCTTCGCGACGTTCACATGTGCATTATTATGATTATGAAAGTACACCAACTAAATTGACTAGACACTTTGTTAATCTAAGAGTGATCACTAATACTAGATAATTGTGGGAGATGACATGGCAAGTGAAATGGTGGCACTACTCTCTATCTCATGCATGTCGCTAGGGATGAAAACGGAACGGAAACTGTTGGTAAATGGTCGTTTCGTTTCCGTTTCCACATCTTTTACCAGAACGAAGCGGAATCGGAAACCCGGAAGCGGATCAAAGCGAATAATAATCGAAGCGGATGCGGAAGCAGGCGGGGCGGATCTGAAGCGAAAGTGAAAAATTCCACAAGAACGTAATACATGATCACAATATACATGACCACAAAAATAATGTAACTCATTCCATCACAAATGTGGATACAAGAACAATGTTATGTTTATCGGTATCACTAGAAAGTTTTTTCTCAAGTTTGTCAGTTGAAGGCTCGCTATTTGTCCCCCAGATCAAACCATCATATCCTCCTAAATATCATTATCATCGACATCCTCTTGCTCCTCCAACTATAAAGATGTAATGCCCTAAAATTTGCATATTATTGTTCAATGTTCATTTATGATTTTCTGAGATTTATCCTGGATTTTCTGGAGTTTATAAATGCCATTTTACTATTTTTAGATTTATATAATTAATTTATTCATGAAAAATGAAGCCAGAAATATGCTAGAAATAATTTTCCTATGTTCAAAATGTTCCAAAGTATTTTTGAGAATTTTTTCGGAATTTTTGAACTCTATTTGATATTTTCTATAAAGCCATTTGTATTTCTGAAATTATTTTAATTCGAAAATAAATGTAAATTCTCCATTCTCCTTTTTGGGCCAAATGGGCTAAGTTTCCGACGGAATTTCCGGTTTCACTTATATGGAATTTCCGATTCTGTTTCCATTTTCGACGGAAATGGCTCTCCCGTTTCCGTTTCCGACAAAAAATTTCCGTTTCCGTACCGACATTTTCCGTTTCCGTTTTTCTCCAGAACGGTCGGAAATTCCGTTTCCGTTTTCACCCCTACATGTCGCCTTCATTGTTCACCTAAAAACATTAAATAAGTAAGGGTGGTGAGTCTACGACTTTGCAAGTACATAATAAAACAATAATATAACCATTTATCACATTCATCTCATTAATCATTTTTTATTATGAGTGATGCAATGCAAAGCTATCTAAATGCTCATCACACAGTGTATACCGGTATCGCTGGGTGCACACCCGTCGATGTCGCACCCTCTTACCCCCTCCATCCTATGGAGGTGCCTACACCGAAGTAGGTCTTTCATACCTACAACATGTAGGTCATAGAGGCCCACACAAATCACCTCTTTTCATCATGAATGCATAATATTTAAATGATATGATTTATCACATTTAACATTTATCATCAGCATCATATCATTTTCATAATAAACAAAAGGAAGCATGTAAAACAACAGGGTAATCATTTGCCAATAAGAACAATCAGAATTAACAATTCATATCATCATTCTACCCTGTACTTGCCTTTTTATCCACGAGGGACGGAATGACATGCGGTTGAAGCCAAACCCGAAGTCACATCTCCTACTATAGGTAAACCCAATTCAACATGTCATAACAGTACAAACATCAAGCATAACAATTTCGCTCCTATGCACGATCTTGGACTTAAATTTCACTCTACCAGACAGTTTCCCTTTTGCTGTCCCGATGGTTGGACGACTATAACTCTTAGCTCAGGAGCCAAAACATAGTAAACCATATATGTTCTGGAAACTACACAAGATTGTCTAAAATTTTCTAGTTAGCCACATTTTCTTATTAATTCATTTAACTCTGCGTTTTTAGCCTCGAAGACCGATTTGTTGTTTTACTAGACAGCAGACTTCACAATTTTGTAACTATTTTTATACAACTCCAAATATGTCAAACCATAACATCTCTGGAATCTATGGAAAATTATTTGGTTTTAATTTAATCCGGCCATTATTTAATCATAATGAGCAAGTTAACACGATCGCTAACTTCTACAAGCCATATCTTTCTAATCGCTTAACCAAATTTAACATTCTTGTGCTCTAATGAAACTTTAGACAATTATCTACACGTTTCATAATTTGGACAGGCCATAAAACTGACTGTAGATACCCAAAACTAGCCCTGAAAACAGAGGTCATTATTAAACGAATACCGATCTCTCCCAAACTCCAGCCTGGTGCTATCTAACTTCCACATCTACCACAAATATGACCAAAACATCACTCCACTATAGCTCCAACATGACCGACAACAATCTAGGATTTATACCTACGTCCTAAAACCCCTCTGGAAACATTGACGATGACAGTCCCTCATGATCCCCACACGTTCTCCGCTCCTTAACGCTTCCCAAAACTCCTGCACCATGTCCTCCAAGATTCTCGACATCACTTGCACACGGTGACACGAACGGATCTCAGTTTGGATGCACGGTTTGATGGAGAACGCAAAAAGACGAATGGAAATGTCGCTGGGACGCGTCTTGGCCACGGTCGGCGTGGCGCGGCTAGCACGACGGCAATAAACAACGGCGCATCAACCTCGGAGACGGTAGGGTGGTGGGATGAAGACGTCATGGTCACGGTGGTGGGGTGGTAGTACTGAGTGGTGGGGCGGTGCGCGGTGGGCAGAGCAGCGCTAGTGGCGGCACGGCACAGGCACGGGCGACGGCTGGGAGCGGGCTAGGGCGGTGTGGCGGCTGCAGACGGGGGTGGCTTCTAAGGTTAGGGGGCCCATGACACACACACACACACAGATATACATATATAATTTTCTGAATATCACAGAAAGTGTACAGTCCATTTGTGTGTATTTTGCTTTTGTTTGTTTGAATCTGATGAGCATATATAATAAAGTTTTCTACGTGGTCGATATGTTTCTTCTTTGTTTGTGTTTTTTCTTTCATCGGGAGAGTATGGTTCATCTTTGATGGTTTTCAGCGTGAATTTTATTTTATTTGAAAGGAGTGTAAATTTTATTTATTTATTTGATAAAGTGGATGTAAGGATGTTTATGTTACCTTTGTTTCTTGCCTTTCAGATAAAAGAATGTGGATCTTTCTAGAACTGAGAGATGTTTGAATTATAAAGATTGCCCCTGCTGGGAATTGTCTTAATATTGGCACAATGTCAAGGGTACCAAAATGGAAGATCGAAAAGGCCAAAGTTAAGGTTGTATTCCGGCTGCAATTCCATGCCACAAATGTAAGTTCCGGTACATTAATTTTAAGGCCATTTCTTTGCTTTCTTGGTGGTTGTTAACATTAAAATGACGAACCATACTTTCTGATTTCAAAAATGACTAAAGAGTTTTTGCGTGTTTCTGCCATCTGTCATCCATGCTTGAATAATCTTGACATGGATACTTGTTTTTGTTGCAGATTCCATCAACAGGATGGGACAAGCTTTTTTTGTCCTTCATCGCTGCTGATACAGGAAAGGTAACTGCAAAGACACATAAGGCAAATGTGAGGAATGGAAGCTGTAAATGGCCAGATCCTATCTATGAAGCAACACGACTACTTCAGGATTCTAGGACCAAGACGTATGATGACAAGCTCTATAAACTTGTTATGGCCATGGTGCGTTGTAGAAATTGGTTTTCCTTGTCCTGTGTCTTCCTCTGTCAAGCACAGGCACACAAGGTCCATTAAGATGTTGATATCGTGACCACAAAAATGCTGTAAGAGCTTACTAATTAGTGATGTTTGCTGTTTCTCCCCTTGTTCTTGAAAAACCAGGGGACTTCTCGATCTAGTATTCTTGGGGAGGTTGATGTGAATCTCGCCGAATTTGCAGAAGCACTGAAGCCCGCCTCAATCGCACTTCCTCTTCGTGGCTGTGACTTTGGGGCAGTATTGCATGTATGGGTTTTAGATAACATTTCTTGTACTATATCTATAATCATCAGAAACTAGTCTAATACTGTGGTGAAAAGTAATCTGACAATTTTGTTCCCTGGTTTGCTTACCTTCTGATTATTCTTTCTAATGTTGTTCTTTGATGAATACTATTGCAGGTCACAGCACAACTCCTCACCACCAAAACTGGCTTCAGGTTTGGTCACCATGCATTAATGAAATTATTACAAAACTATCGGTTCCAAGTCTTATGAATGCTTGCTTGCTACAGAGAATTTGAGCAGCAAAGAGAAACTGGCGCCAGAAGTTCTCAGCAGTTAGTGAACCAAAGAAGTCATGATCCTTCTGAAGTTGTTTTGGCTTCATCAGACATTGGTAGTGATAAGGTTGGTCAATGCAACTATCCTAGGAATGATTTTGTCAGCGTTACTTTTTCTCATTTTGTCCTAAACGTACATGACTGTGTCTCAAAAAATGAACTCATAGTTTTCTTGGGTGGAATGTTATAATTTATGAATCATAAAAGCAGCCAATCACAAAGGGGTGTGTGTGTGTCTACACACGCACACGCACGCACGCATGTACGCACATTGTACATTGCAGTGAGGTCCTATACTTTTCACAATTCACATCTAATATGAGTCTATATATTGTTTCATGGTTCATTGTTTACTGTTGAAGAAGATTTCAATTTTTCTGACTTGTTGAGGTGTGATAAAATAGACAAGATGACACCAGCTTGGTTTGTTGAGAGTGACCATGGTAATCTCCAATACACAAAGTCACAAAATATGTAGCCTTAGAGGATATTGAGGGGACTGTGGTCCTTGGGACCTTTCTCTGGGGGGATTGATCTGTATTGAATGTACTATTGCTGCTTGTACAGGAAATACCATGCTAGAGAAATCACCTATTATGCCTAGATTCATCATAACCTCTGGAATCTGCCTGTCCTACTTACTTATCCACTGCTTCCATTTTCCTTAAATAAAAGTGTTGTAATATTTGGAATAACGGCATAGAAGTTCCAATTTAAGAGAGAGAAATAGAGGGAGTGGGTTTAGTTAAAGCGTTATAATTTTTTGTATTGATAAAATTAAATCACTTTATACTTATCAAAATTATCTTTATCATTGAAACAGGCTAATGCAAGGATTAAGCTAAAAGAAACTTCTTTGGGGTTCCCTTTGGCAGAAGATTCTGCGGGGTCAACTGAAGACTATGAAAACTCGTCACATACTTTAGATGGCTTTTTGGCTGAAAAGAACGATCCATATGCAAGTCATGAAATCAGTAGCTTTAGGAGCACACTCTCAGGTGACCTGCCACTGTGCCCTACAAGTCAAAGTCCTACACCAGAGAAGGGGCCACTTTGGGTTAAGCACCTTTTGCCACAAAGGAGCAATGACTGGACTCATGGCTGGAGTCCTGAGTTCTCTGACGGTCATGATTTATCTGCTGCTCATGAGGAGAATAACCGACTCAGGACCAGATTGGAGGTGGCCGGTTTGGCCTTTTCTCAGCTGAAGTCAGAAGCAACATTTCTGCAGGATGTTACCGACAAATTAGGTAATGAAACACAGGGCCTAGCCCAACAGCTTGCTGTTGAACTTCTGTCACGGAACCAGCTCACTACGGAAGTATCCTTGCTGAGGACTGAATGTTCTAATCTGAAAAGAGAGTTGGAAGAAATGAAATCTGCTAAACTCTTGCAGCAAAAGGCTTATGGAGAAGTTTCTCTCATGACAACTGCAGTCCAAGGGAATACTTTAAGTAAGTTTGGAAATGATGTTCTTGCTACAGACACTTCAGTACATGATCTCCAAACTGAATGGCTGCAAGGGTTCCTGCTGCTTGAAAGTAAACTGCAGCAGACAAGAAATAGTGCTCTCCATGGACTTCAAGCAAGTGATCTTGATTTTCTTCTTGCCGATTTGGGGGCTGTTCAGCGTGTCATTGAGAACCTCAAGCAAGCTGTACATACTATACAGATGAAAGAAAATCACTATCCAGAAGTTCCACCCTCAAATGCTGCTCATCAAGCATGCTCAGGACGTGATCATGATTCCCACAAGAAAACCTCTGGCAGTGTAAGCACAATGGAGGAGAAAATGTGTGAGCTCTTGCAGAAGTTGGAGGACTCAAAAACTGAGAAGGAGAATCTGCTGGAGAAGATGAGCCAGATGGAGTGCTACTACGAATCTTTTATTCACAAGCTTGAGGAAAGCCAGAAGCAGACAACAATGGAATTGGAAAATCTCAGGAAAGAACATAATTCTTGTTTCTACACTGTTTCTGTCCTCCAAGCCCAGAAGCAGAAAATGCATGAGGAAATGAATGATCAATTTATGAGGTTTGTTGAGGACAGAACAGCTTTAGAAGCTCAAAATAAGGAGTTTGAGAGGAGGGCTGTTGCTACAGAAACTGCACTCAAGAGGGTTCGATGGAATTATTCTGCAGCTGTGGATCGTCTACAGAAAGATCTTGAGTTGCTTTCCTTTCAGGTTCTCTCTATGTATGAGTCAAATGAAACTCTTGCGAAGCAATCCACTGTAGAAGATACTGAGGGTTTACCTGAAGAACATTCTGCAGTAGCAGACATATGCTGTGATAAAGAACATGGCCAATACAGGCCTGATGTCAAACAACTTGGACCTGAAGGTCTATATGCGGCAACTGAATCACAAGTGTTTTCAGCAGAAAATGGCACACCGGATAATTTCTGCTACAAAATGGATGGCCAGAAAAATCTTCTTCGGGCACTCAAAATTGAAGAACTTTGTAACAGATCTGAATTTCAAGAACTAACTAATGCTGATTCACAGGTGAGCCACTCCAACATTGAAGGACTAAAAGGGGCCTCTTCCACAATGGAATCTGAACTTTTAGAAATGTATGTTGCCAAGATCGAGTGGCAGGTATTCTCCGATGTGCTACGTGAATCTCACTATACTGCATTTGATATAATTAAGCGAATGCAAGGAAGGCTACACATGCTAGAAAAACAACTTCATGACTCTAATGATTCTAGGGAATCTTTATTGCTCAAGTTGAACTCTGCATTGGACCAATCCAAAAGTTTGAAAGAAACTGAAGCAGGATACATTTTGAAGTGCGATGATTTGACAGTGAAGAACCAAATATTGGAAGCAAAACTCCAAGATATTTCAGTTGAAAATTCTTTATTTATGGAAAAGCTTGTGGAATCTGAAAGACTTGTTCAGGAACATAAAGCTTGTGAAAGCAAGTACAATGCCTGTGCTGAAGAAAGGAAGAGATTTGAGAACCTTTTAATGAAAGAAAGTCTGCAAACAAGTCAGCTTAAGGATGAGCTCAGATCAGTAAGGGAAGATTTTGAGGTTATGCAAGATGAACTACATAAGCAGTCCTCTTTAAACAATGACATGCAAATTGTTTCTACATCCCTTCAAGAGCAACTGAGCAACCTATGCTCTAAAATTATTTCTTTTAGCAAGGATATCAACATTTCAGGCTTAGATGAGGCATCTCTGCAACATGAACTTCAAAGCAAGAATTACACTGCTGTAATGGCAAGCTTGGAATTCTTCCAGCAGCAAGCATGCCAGAAGGTGCTTCATCTTCATCAGGAAAAGGAGGTAATGGAAGAAATATGTAAAGTTCTCCAAAGGAGATCAGACAAATATGAATCAGAATTGGTTGGTTTGAAGCAGAAGTTTCAATGTGATTTGGATGCCACAAAAGAAAAGTTAAACTTTTCTGAGGAACCAGTGGAGAAGCTTCTTCAAGAACTGCAGGACATGTCACATAAATTTAAGATTAGTTCAGAGGCTCAAGAAAAGTACTCCAGTACTAATGATGACTTAACATCAAGGCTGGCACAAATGGAAATTGAGCTGCAGCACGTCACCGCTGAGAATGAGGCTCTCGTTGAAAAGATGAAAGACATTGCTCACATTGTTCAGGAACTTGAGAGGACCAAAGTAAGTCTTGCAAAATCTGATGAGGGTAAGACAACTCTGATCCAGTCTTTACAGTCTAAAGATGAACTATTGGTGCATATGGAAAATGAAATCAGAGGTTTGCAAAATGGTCTGAGATCTACTGATGAGAATTTTTTAAGAGAAAAGAGACTTAGGAAAGAGCTTGAATCTGCCGTTGCAAGTCTTACATCACAACTTGGTGAGAAGGATCAGGTTTTGCTTTCTTTCGATGAACACAAAACGGAGTTCATTCATCTGAGGGACCAGGTTTTGGATATGGAACTAGCAAATAGTTTGATGCAAGATACTCTTTCACAAAGTGAACAAATCCAAAGAGACCTCAACTTTAAGAACTGCTCTCTTCAATCCCAGCTTTCCAATGTTGAAAACCTGTTAAAAACAGTTCTGGAGGGCATGCTTGCCACTGAAATTGAAGCTAGTTACATGAGAAGTCAGGCTGGGGAGGTTGCTGTGCAACTTGATTTCTTAAGGAATGACCTTGAGAAGCTTCAGCTTAATAACAAAGATGCCGATGAGTTATTAAGGGTGCACATGTCTACTGAAGCAGAATTCGCTGATAGAAATGCCACACTTGAAGCAGATATCCATTCTCTAGAAATTGACCTTGCTAGGGTTATTGAAGAGAAGGAAGGACTTGGAGAGCTTATAAAAAGAAATGAAGAAGCATTGGCTCAAGTTAGTAATAACAAGTCTCGAGATACAGCAGTATCAGTCGATAACAGTGAGGGAATATTGAAGTATCAAGATGAGATTTTGCAGCTTAGAACCTTGCTGACAAATTTTGAAGATCAGGTTGATGATTTGAAATCCAGGATTGATGAGATTGAAATTCTAAACATGGTTCTGAGATCAAAATTGGAGGAACAACACTCTGAGATGTCATCATTGCTCCAGGATTCTGGGTATGAGTTAACAAATTTAAAAGAACATAACAAGGAGCTTACTCAAAAATTTGCTGAACAATCTCTGAAGACAGAAGAGTTCAAGAACCTGTCTATCCATTTGAGAGAGCTAAAAGAAAAGGCTGAAGCTGGAAGAAAGGAGAAAGAGGGATCATTGTTTGCCATGCAAGAATCCCTTAGAATTGCATTTATTAAAGAGCAATATGAATCAAAGGTTCAAGAGCTGAAAGGTCAGGTGTTTGTCTCAAAAAAGTATGCAGAAGAGATGTTACTGAAGCTGCAAACTGCTTTGGATGAAGTTGAAACAGGGAGGAAAAATGAGATTGCTCTTGCTAAAAGAATTGAAGAGCTATCAATGAAAGTATCTGAAATGGAGGTGGAGATGCAGGATTTATCAGCTGATAAAAGAGAGTTGTCTAATACATATGACAGCATAATGACAGAGCTGGAATGCGCAAAATTAAACTTTGATTGCTGCAAGGAGGAAAAGCAGAAGATCGAGGCCTCTCTTCAGGAGTGCAGTGAGGAACGCAACAGAATAAGGGTGGAGCTTGACTTGGTTAAAAAATTGCTGGAGAACATGGCATTAACTGAAAATATCACATCACCTGATAATTCTAGAGCATGCACCCCTGGTGCCACATCCATTGAGCAAATTCTGGGAGATGCCAAGTCTAGGTCTGCATCAGAGTTAGTACCAAATACAACAGAAGTTGATTCAGGATCACGGGAAGAAGACAGAATTGAAAGCACAAGTTTTTCAGCGAATTCGGTAGGATGGGAGGATGTCAGGAATGCCGGTGAGCATGAATATGCCAAATGTATGCTGTCAAAGAACTTGGAGGTAATCATTCTACATATTTGCCTTATGATTATTTGTAATAATTGTGATTGAAATTAGTTCACATAGTCAAGCTTGTGAGAGAGCATTGACAAGGGTTGCTCCATTGCACGTAACAAAATAGGTCTTTTGATGTAGGAAACTATGTTACACATACCACACATCACAGCTCTCATGTGATGTAGCATAGCTTAAGATCCTTGTCATGACCTTGAATCCTAGAGAAAAGATATGCTTCAAACATATGAGGACTAGAATGAGGCCTGTGTCTAGGGCATAAAATAGAGAATCGTTTAGTATAATCATGTGTAGCTGTAGTGTCTAGAAGGAACCCCATCAATTTTCATGAAATTAGCCTGAGTTTTGGCCTCTAGGATGATTGATATGGTGTCAATTGTTAGACAGTTTCCTAGTTACCTTATATAAGGGATTGCTAGTTGTCTTGTACAGAGATTGTTAGCCTTGTATAGATATTGTCTTATATAGGCTTTCCTTCTATACCCTCATGTATATGTATATATACTGGCCCATTGACCTCATATTCAATACAAGTGCTATTCATAACATAGTATCAGAGCCATAGTTTTTTTTTGGCGTTGCTTTTGCTCTATTCCCTGTTAGACAGTATCATGTACTTATCTTGTATAGAGATTGCTAGTATCCTGTATTGCCTTATATTTGTGTATTGCCTTGTATAGGCTTTCCTTTTATACGTATTGCCTTGTATAGGCTTTCCTTTTGTACCCTCATATAACACTATATTTTGGCCCATTGGCCTCATATTGAATACAAGTGCTATTCATAACATAGTACCAGAGCAAAAAATTTAGTGTTAGATTCCTCACCGGCATTACACTTGCGCTTTTTCCCAGCGACTTTTCTCGTCGCCTCTTCTGCCCAACGCCCGTCCGGCGCCTTGCACGCACCTGTTTTTTTCGATCTGTGCTGCCGGCTTTCACGCGTCGGCGTTGTCCTCTGCACGCGCCGGCCTCAGTCGCTCCTACGTCCTTTGCGAGCCCCGGATCCGCTGCCACCTCCGGTTGCGCCGTTGCTTCATCTTCTACGCCGGCTGTCGGGTCATATTCCCCGCGTGCCGCATCCACTTGGTTTCAGCGTCGGCCCCCATCACGTGTCCACTCGGATCTGCGCCAGCTGTTGGTTCGTCTTCCTCGTGCGCCGCATCTTCTGTGCTATCTGAACCCGAGCTATCGGCCTCCTCCGCACGGCCCGCGCCGCTACGACGCGCTCCGGCCCGGCCTCAACGGCGCCACGACGCCCGCCATCGCCGCCCACCTCGGGCCGCCTCGGTTAAGTGGCCGGCGTCGTCGCGGAGCTCCTTCACCGCTCGCCGGGTAGCGGCCACGCGAGCCGCCGGTCCCTTGCGTGACCGCTTGCCCGTGCCCGCCTGAGAGGCCCTGTCGCGTGCGCACGGGAAGAGCAGCTTCCTCGTGAAGCTTGCTTCTGGCCGCACTTGAAGTTTGGTTCCATCTGTGAAGAAGCCCGCACTAGAAGTTTGCTCATGTCTGCGGAATCGGACGTGATCGGTTGGATTTAAGCCGAAGTTAAAGGTTTCGGCTACAAAAAAAAAAGTCGTCATTTGCAGGTTCTTCTTCAGGCACTGTCTCTGTTCCTCGCTACCCGGTTGTCTTCGATGGTCTCAATTATCGCAACCGAGTTCTTCATATGCGCCTTCACATGCGTGTTCAGCGTCTGTGGGAGTATCTTACTGGCGAGCTCTCATGTCCGCCTTGTCCTGCTCCCCCTGACACGCCTGTTATTCCTAAGGAGTTCGATGCTGCTACTCAACAAAAGGTCTCTGGTGACTATGCTGATGCTGTGGAGTCTTTTCAAACTCAATTTACTGCATACAAGATATGGCTTGATGAAGATGCTCGTGCCTCTGTTATTCTAGTTGCTAGCATGGATGTGCATTTCACTGGTGATATTGTTGGCTTGTCTTCGGCACAGTTGATGTGGGCGCATCTTCGCGACCGCTATGAGCCTACTAGCGATTCTTTGTATCTTGCCGTTGTACGACAGGAGCAGTCGTTACAACAGGGTGATTCTACTGTGGATGAGTTCTATGCACAGCTGTCCTCGGTGTGGCATCAGCTTGATTCTCTTGAACCAGAGGTTTGCCGCACTTGTCAGTACTGCCAGCGTTTACACTTGGAGCTTCGTCGCATCTACGACTTCCTGACACGTCTTCGGGCCGAATTTGAGCAGATTCGTGCTCAACTGCTTGCTCGTCATCCTTGTGTGACCTTGTTGGAGGCCCTTACAACTATTCGTACTAAGTAGACTCGTCTTCGTAGTACAAGCCTGCTAGTATCTCCTTCAGTTCTGGCGGTGCCTCGTGCTACTCCTCCACCAGTGGCGTCTACTCCAGTGTCGGCTACTGGTGGTGGAGAGCTTCACTGCACCTACTGCAACAAGACTGGATATGTGGAGCAGTTCTGCTACCGGAAGGAGGATCTTGCTCGTCGAGGTGGATGCTCTTCTAAGGGCATTGGACTGTTGGGCGTCTCTCCTCAGCGGACCTCTGTTGGTTCTGACTCCACTCAGGAGATTCTCACGCTGTTACGTCGCATGGCTGCTTCTGTACCGACAGGTTCTGCTACTCCGTCTTCTAGTGAGAAACCACCTTCTACATCATCTTCAGGTATCTTACCATGGATTTGACTCTGGTGCTTTTTATATGGCCTCTGATTCCACGAGTCTTCATTCTATTAGTCCTCTTGCTGCTCCTATCACTGTTCAGATTGCAGATGGGACCTCTCTTTCTGTTACAGGACGAGGCACTCTTTTGTCTTCCTTTTTTTATGTTCCTACTGTTTTTCATGTTTCCAAACTAACCATGCAGCTCATATTCGCTGGCCAGCTCACTGATTATGGTTGTCGAGTTATCCTTGATTCTGACTCTTGTTGTGTTCAGGATCGCCGCACGGGGTCTGTGGCTGGGACTTCACCGCTGTGACTCTTAGCGTCTTTGGGAGCTTGACTGGCTTCATCTTTCTTCCACTGCCCCTGCCAGTCTCTCAGTCTTCTCCATTGCTTCCGCTTCCGTTGCATCTTCTACCGGGTCGTTTGCTCAGTGGCATCACCGTTTAGGACATCTTTGTGGGTACGTCTGTCTTCTTTAGCTCGTGGTGGCCTTTTAGGATCTGTATCTGGTGATACCTCTTTAGATTGTGCGGGTAAATAGCTAAAACTCCCCTATCCTTCCAGTGAGTATATATCCTAGCGTCCATTTGATCTTGTTCATTCTGTTGTTTGGGGTTCAGCTCCTTCTGTTTCAAAAGGGGGTCATAAATATTATATTCTATTTATAGATGATTTTTCTCGCCACACTTGGATATACTTTATGTCCTCTCGTAGCGAGTTTTTATCTATCTATAAGAATTTTGCCACTATGATCCGTACTCAGTTTGACTCCCCCATTCGAGTTCTTCGTGCTGACTCAGCAGGGGAGTATCTGTCAGGAGCCCTTCGTGCTTTTCTTGCTACGTAGGGCACTTTCTCAGTTTTCCTGTCCTGGTGCTCATGCTTATAATGGTGTGGCTGAGCGCAAGCATCGTCATCTTCTTGAGATAGCTCGTGCTTTTTTACTTAATTCCGCTGTTCCACCTCACTTCTGGGCTGAGGTTGTTTCCACTGCCTCTTATGTGATTAATATTCAACGTTCTTCTGCTCTTCAGGGTGGGATTCCGGTGGAGCGTCTTTGTGGCATGCCTCCTGATTACTCTAGTCTTCGCCTCGTTGGATGTGTGTGCTGTGTTCTCCTTGCACCTCGTGAACGCATCAAGCTGACCACTCAGTCTGTTGAGTGCGTTTTTCTGGGTTATAGTGCTGAGCATAAGGGATATCGCTGTTAGGATCCTGTTGGCCGACGGATGCGGATCTCTCGGGATGTTACTTTTGATGAGTCTCGTCCCTTCTACCCTCGTCCTTCTTCCAATCTAGCATCTCTTGTCGAGCCACTTTCTTTCTTGACTTTTCCTGATACTCCTGTTATCACTTTTCCTTCTCCACGGTCGGCGCCTCCTTCGCCGACCTCTCCACAGGAGTCTTCACATCCAATGCCTCCAGATGTTTCCTCAGACATTTTTCCTTCTTATCCTCCATACTACAATCGTCGTCCGCGAGTTGAGGATTCTTCTGGTGTACCTATTGAGTCACCTTCTTCAGTGCCTCCTCGCTACGCTCTTCGCGATCGTCGGTCCATTCGGCCTCCTGAGCGCCTTGGCTTTACTGATGCTGTTCTTGCCGAGCTGACTTCTTACCACGATGCTGTTATTCTTCAGGAATGGCATCATGCAATGGCAGAGGAGTTTGCTGCCCTTGAGCGCACTGGCGCATGGGATCTTGTGCCCCTTCCTCCACGTGTTCGTCCCATTACATGCAAGTGGGTCTATAAGGTTAGGACTCGCTCTGATGGTTCTCTTGAGCGCTACAAGGCTCGTCTCGTGGCACGGGGTTTTCAGCAGGAGCATGGTCGCGATTATGATGAGACTTGCTCTTGTGGCTCACATGGCCACTGTTCGTATTCTTCTTGCTGTGGCCTCTGTTCGTGCGTGGTTTATCTCAGCTTGATGTCAAGAATGCCTTTTTCAATGGTGAGCTGCGTGAGGTCTATATGCAGCCACCACCGGGGTATTTTGTTCCTGAGGGCATAGTTTGTCGACTTCGCCGCTCTCTTTATGGTCTTAAACAAGCCCCTCGTGCTTGGTTTGAGCGTTTTTCTTCTATGGTCACTGCTATTGGCTTTTCTGCTAGTACTCATGATCCTACGTTCTTTGTTCACACTTCGCCTCGTGGTCGGACTCTTCTATATGTCAATGACATGATAACTACTAGAGATGATTCATAGTATATTGCCTTTGTAAAGGCACGTCTCAGTGAGCAGTTTCTTATGTCTGATATGGGTCCCCTGCGCTACTTCCTTGGTATTGAAGTTTCTTCTACATCTGAGGGCATCTTTTTATCGCAAGAGAAGTATATTCAGGATCTTCTTGATCGTGCTTCCCTTACTGACCAGCGCACAACCAAGACTCTTATGGAGCTCAATGTTCACCTTCCGTTTACTAATGGTGAACCTCTTGAGGATCCTACTCGTTATCGTCATCTTGTTGGGAGTCTTGTTTACCTTGGTGTCACTCGTCCTGATATTTCGTATCCTGTTCATATCTTGAGTCAGTTCGTTTTTGCTCCCACTCAGCTCCACTATAGTCATCTTCGTGCTCTGCGATATCTTAGTGGAACTATCTCACGCCGTCTTTTCTTTCCACGCTCCAGCTCTTTACAGCTCCAAGCATACTCTGATGCTACCTAGGCTAGTGATCACTCTGATCGTCGATCTCTTTCTGCTTACTGTGTTTCTCTTGGTGGTTCTCTCATTGGTTGGAAGACTAAGAAACAGATAGCAATTTCTCGTTCGAGTGCTGAGGCTGAGTTGCGAGCTATGGCTCTTTTGACAGCAGAGGTTACCTGGCTACGATGGTTACTTGAGGATTTTGATGTTTCTGTTTCTACACTGACTCCTCTTTTATTTGATAGTATAGGTGCTATTAGCATTTCTCGAGACCCAATGAAGCATGAGCTCACCAAGCATATCGGTGTTGATGCTTCCTATATGCGCTCACAGGTACAGGATCAAGTTGTGGCTCTTCAGTATGTGACTTCAGAGCTTCAGTTGGCGGATTTCAAAACAAAGACACAGACTAGAGCTCATCATAGCCTTTACCTCTCCAAACTCAGTGTTGTTGATACACCATGAGTTTGACCCCGGGGGGGGGGGGGGTGTTAGACAGTATTCTGTACTTATCTTGTATAGAGATTGCTAGTATCCTGTATTGCTTTATATTTGTGTATTGCCTTGTATAGGCTTTCCGTTTGTACCCTCATGTAACACTATATATTCTGGCCCATTGGCCTCATATTGAATACAAGTGCTATTCATAACATTCCCGTCGAGTTCTTCCTGGCCGCCGTCTAGTTTTTCTTCATCGAGCTCTTCTCGGCCTTCTCTTTGTCCAGTTTGGGCGGCTGTCTCACCGCCTTTGCTCCTCTCGCGACGTGGATCCTACCAAAGTGGCGCGTCGTTTTCCTCGGCTTCCGCGCGGGCAGTCCTCGCGGCTCCTCCGACCGCACGTCATCCTCCAGCGCCGGCCGCCTCTTCAAACGTCGTCGTCGCTGTCCGCGCATAAGACCACCTTTCACATCATCTTCAGGTATCTTACCATGGATTCTTGACTCTGATGCTTCTTTTCATATGACATCTGATACCACAAGTCTTCATTCCGTTAGTCTTATCACTGATCCTATCACTGTTCAGACCGCAGATAGTACTTCTCTTTCTGTTGCAAGATGAGGCTCTCTTTTGTCTTCCTCTTTTCATGTTCCTGCTGTTTCTCATGTTCTCAAACTGACCATGTAGCTTATCTCCGCTGGTCAGCTCACTGATCATGGCTGTCGTGTTATCCTCGATTATGACTCATGTTGTGTTCATGATCGCCGCATGGGGTTTCTGGTTGGTACTGGCCCTCGCCGTCGTGACTCTCAGTGTCTTTGGGAATTTGACTAGCTTCGTCTTCCTTCTGCTGCTCCTGTTAGTCTCTTCGTCTGCTCCACCGCTTCTGCCTCTGTTGCATCTTCCACTGGGTCATTTGCTCAGTGGCATCACCGTTTAGGACATCTTTGTGGTTCATGCCTGTCTTCTTTAGTTCATCATGGCCTTTAAGGATTTGTATCTGGTGATACCTTTTAGACTGTGCAGGTTGTAAGCTTGGTAAGCAGATACTACTCCCCTATCCTTCCAGTGAGTCTGTGTTCTAGCATCCCCTTGATCTTCTTCGTTCCGATGTTTGGGGTCTGTCTCTTGTTTCCAAAAGGGGTCATAAATATTATATTCTTTTTATAGATGACTTCTCTTGCCATACATGAATATATTTTATGTCTTCTAGTAGCGAGGTTTTATCCATCTATGAATTTTGCTACCATGATCCATACTCAGTTTGACTCTTATTCGTGTTCTTCGTGCTGACTCGGCAGAGCAGTATCTGTTAGGAGCCCTTCATGCTTTTCTTGCTGAGCAAGGCACTCTTTCTCAGTTTTCCTGTCCTGGTGCTCATGCTAAGAATGGTGTGGCCGAGCGCAAGCATCGTCATCTAATTAAGACAACTTGTGCTCTTTTACTTGCCTCCGTTGTTCCACCTCATTTCTGGGATGAGGCTGTTTCTACTGCGACTTACTTGATTAATATTCAGCCAACTGCTCTTCAGGGTGGGATTCCAGTGGAGCGTCTTTATAGCATGCCTCCTGATTACTCTAGTTTTCGCCTCTTTGGGTGGTGCTATATCCTCCTTGCACCTTGTGAATGCACAAACTGACCGCTCAGTCTGTTGAGTGTGTTTTTCTGGGATATAGCGCTAAGCATAAGGGATATTGTTGTTAGGATCCTGTTGGCTGATGGATATGGATCTCTCGGGATGTTACTTTTGATGAGTCTCGTCCCTTCTACTATCGTCCTTCTTCCACTCCAGCATCTCTTGTTGAGCCACTCTTTCCTAACTTTTCCTGATACTCCAGTTATCACTTTTCCTTCTCCACGGTTTGCGTCTCCTTTGCCGGCCTCTCCAAAGGAGTCTTCACCTCCGGTCTCAGATGTTTCTTCTGACATTGTTCTTTCTTATCCTCTATACTACACTCGTCGTCCATGAGTTGAGGATTCTTCTGATGTGCCATCTCCTGCTGAGTCACCTTTTTTAGTGCCTCCTCGCTATACTCTTCGCGATCGCCAGTCTATTCGGCCTCCTGAGTGCCTTGGATTTGCTGGCGCCATTCTTGCTGAGTCGACTTCTTACTGTGATGCTATTATTCATCAGGAATGACAGCATGCGATGGCAGAGGAGCCTTTTGCCCTTGAGCGCACTAGCACATGGGATCTTGTGTCCCTTCCTCCAGGTGTCCATCCCATTACATGCAAGTGGGTCTATAAGGTTAAGACTCGCTCTGATGGTTCTCTTGAGTGCTATAAGACTCGTCATGTGGCACATGGTTTTCAGTAAGAGCATGGTCGTGATTATGATGACTTGCTCCTGTGGCTCAAATGACCACTGTTTGCACTCTTATTGTTGTGGTATCTGTTCGTGAATGGTCCATCTCTCAGCTTGATGTCAAGAATGTCTTTCTTAATGGTGAGCTGCGTGAGGAAGTCTATATACAGTCGCCACCAGGGTGTTCTGTTCCTGAAGTCATGGTTTGTTAGCTTTGTCGCTCTCTTTATGGGCTCAAGCAAGCCCCTCGTGCCTGGTTTGAGCATTTTTCTTTTGTGTTCACTATTGCTGGTTTTTTTGCTAGTGCTTATGATCTTGCGCTCTTTGTTCATACTTCACCTCGTGGGCGAACTCTTCTTCTATATGTTGATGACATGATCATTACTGGAGATGATTATCAGTATATTGCCTTTGTGAAGGCATGTCTCAGTGGCAGTGGAAACAGCTTCCACCCAGAAATGAGGTGGAACAACATAAGCAAGTAAAAGAGCACGAGCTGTCTCAAGAAGATGGCGATGCTTGCGCTTAGCCATACTATTTTGAGCATGAGCACCAGGACAGGAAAACTGAGAAAGAGTGCCCTGCGTAGCAAGAAAAGCACGAAGGGCGCCGGACAGATATTCCCCTACTGAGTTAGCACAAAGAACTCGAATGGGAGTGTCAAACTGAGTATGGATCATAGTGGCAAAATCCTTATAGATGGACAAGGCCTCGCTACGAGAAGACATAAAGTATATCCAAGTGTGGCGAGAGAAATCATCTATAAAAAGAATATAATTTTTATGACCCCCTTTTGAAACAAAAGGAGCCGGACCCCAAACATCAGAATGAACAAGATCAAAAGGACGCTGGGATACAGACTCACTAGAAGGATAGGGAGTTGTAGCATTTACCAAGCTTACAACCCGCACAATCTAAAGAGGTATCACTGACACAGATCCTAAAAGATCACGACGAATTAAAGAAGCAGACGTGACCCACAAAGATGCCCTAAATAAAGTGATGCCACCGAGCAAACGACCCAAGAGAAGATGCAACGGAGGCGTATAACGGAGGAGATCGAGAGACCGGCAGGCGGTGATGGAAGACGAAGCTACCAAGCTCCCAAAGCGCCGAGAGTCACGCGGCGAGGGCCAATACCAACCAGAGACCCCGTCCTGCGATCCTGAACACAGCAAGAGTCAGAGTCAAGGATAACACGACAGCCATGATCAGTGAGCTGGCCAGTGGATATAAGCTGCATGATGAGTTTAGTGTTAGAGATAACAATCTCTTAGAAATAGAATATCTGTATAGCTATGGTAGGTCTAGAGATAGACTTTCTCCCTTGTATCGATTGTGTTATATCTGTACTGCTATATATACATATGTATGCGCCTGGTGTATCAATCAATCCAAGGTATCGATCTACCTCTTACATGGTATCAGGATTCTTTCTTTCCTGCGCCTCAACCTCCCACGCCACCGCCGCGCGCACTTTGAACCCTAGCATCGCAAAGATCTCCCTGCGCAGTGCTGCTCGTGTCGCCGCCGCCGCCCTCCTCTGTTTCATCTTGCCCCGCCGCTGCTCCCTTGCTGCTGTCTTTCTCCCCACCAACGCCGCCACACCTCCTTCCAGTACGGAACAGCACCATGACCGGACCAGAACCATCTTCCCCAACCAAGTCCTCTACTTCCACCAATAACGAGATTCCCCCCTCTTTCCCACGATACCTCCGCGGTGCAGACCCGGCTACCCATCACCCTCAACCTTCAGACCTCCAATTTCACCAAGTGGAGCATCCTGTTCAAGGCATTCCTCGGACGTCATCAACTCCTGCATCACATCAACACGCCGGCTCCCTCTTCCCCGACCGACGCCTGGCTGCAGGATGACTGCACCATCCTCACTACTATGTACAGCTCACTACTATGTATAGCTCCATCTCTGAAGACGTTCTCAACATTGTCATTGCTCCAGACCAGAGTGCATACACCCTCTGGACTGCTCTCGACGATCTCTTCGGCGACAACAAGGAGTCGCTCTATTCTCCTCATGAACGAGTTCCACAGCCTCGTCCAGGGCGATCTCACCGTCACCGATTATTGCAAAGAGCAAAGCGTCTTGCTGATGCTCTACGCGACGCCGACTCTCTCGTCAGCGACAGGACCCTTGTCCTTAACATCCTGCGCGGCCTGAGTCCCTCCCTCTCTCAGGCTGCCACTGTGGTGGCTATGTCTGTGCCATTCCCCTCCTTCGCTCGAGCACGTTCCATGCTCCTCATGGAAGAGATGCGCCTGGGCAACTCTGCCAAGACAGCTTCCGCCACTGCTCTCGTCACCATCGGCGCAGAAGGAGCCACCACCGCCTCGGTGGAATCGCCGTGGCAACCCCAGCTCCTCAACCAACAACAGGAAGTGGGGTGGCCGCAACAAGAAGTATGGCACCGCCAACAGCACCAACCGATTCACTCCAAATCCCGGCCAGCCCACTGGTCCATGGTTCTGCTTCAGTCCAGGGCCTGGACAGCCTCGCATACCCACTCAGCATGGTGGTCACGGCATCCTCGGCAACCGTCCTCATGCCTTTACCTCAACTATCGCCACAGCGCCTTCGGCTTCATATCAGTCTGCCACGCCAAGCTGAGACAGCGCCGGTCTCATCTCCGCCATGAACAACCTGTCTGTCTCCCATGACGGTTGGGTCGTGGACTCCGGCGCCTCCTCACACATGATCCCCGATGCTGGTACCCTCAGTTCTTCCTCCCGTCTCTCCTCATCTTGTGACGGTTGGGAACGGCCATTCTATGCCGATCTCCCACTCCGCCTTCGTTTCCCCTTCCGGGCATCATTTGTTTCTTAATGATGTACTGGTTGTTCCCTCCCTTGTTCGAAATTTGTTATCTGTCCGCAAATTCACTCGCGACAATCTTGTTTCTATCGAATTTGACCCTTTTGGCTTTTTTGTGAAGGATCTTCACACCAAGGGCATGATCCTGCGCTGCAATAGTACCGGCGACCTCTACACCATCCATCCACCAGTCCCAAAGTCGCATGCCGCCTTCACATCTTCCGCCGTTTCTGCCTCACTCTGGCACCGTCGCTTGGGACTTCCAGGCCGCGATGCTACTCTACAGCTCCATCATAAACCTCTTAGTCAAATTTGTAATGCTTGTCAACTGGGTAAACATATTCGTTTGCCATTCTATGCCTCCAGTTCAGTCACATCATCTATATTTCAGTTGCTTCATTGTGATTTGTGGACATCTCCTGTTAGCAATTCTGGCTATAAATACTACCTAGTGATTGTCGATGATTTTTCTCATTACTTCTGGTCCTTTCCTCTTCGCAACAAGTCAGACACATTCACTACTCTTGAGCATTTCTTTTCCTTCGTCTCCACTCAATTTGGTGTTCCTATTCGTGCCATCCAAGCTGATAATGGCACATAATTTGTCAATACGCACACTACCAATTTCCTCAACCTCAAAGGCACTATCCTTCGTCTTTCCTGCCCATACACATCTCCACAAAATGGGAAAGCTGAACGTGCCATTCGTACCATAAATGATGTTGTGCGTACTCTCCTTCTTCAAGCTCATATGCCGCCCACCTTTTGGGCAGAAGCTCTTGCTACTGCCACCTTTCTTCTTAATCGGCGTCCCTGCAAAGCCATTGCTCTTACGACCCCTCACTTTCGGCTGTATGGCACACATCCCAGCTACGATGATTTGCGTGTTTTTGGCTGTCTTTGCTACCCGAACATAGCCGCCACCACCTCATCCAAATTAGCACCACGATCTGTAGCCTGCATTTTTGTGGGCTATTCTTCATCTCATAAGGGTTATCGCTACTACAATCCGACCACTCTCAAAATCATCATCTCCAGACAATGTTGTCTTTGCTGAAGATATCTTCCCATTTACAGCTAACAAGGTGTCCATCAAGGATCGCCTGGATGGTCTCCATTTTTTGCAGGAATTCGATTGGCCACATCGGCACCCTCCGTCGACCGGCTTAGTTGCTGCCCCTACCACACGCACGGTTGTATCCTCTTCTCCGTCCGTGTCGCCTGCTGCTCCCTGACACGGCCTGACATTGCTTATGCAGTTCAGTAGGTGTGCCTTCACATGCATGCGCCACACGAGCCTCATCTTGCGCTCGTCAAACGCATTCTCCGCTATGTGAAAGGCACACTCGGTTTTGGCCTCCATCTTCACGCTGCTCGGACGGACTCCCTCCGCCTATTCAGACGCTGACTGGGCAGGTTGTCCAGATTCTCGCCGCTCCACATCTGGCTATTGTGTGTACCTTGGAGATAACCTCATCTCTTGGTCCTCCAAACGCCAAACAACTGTCTCTCGCTCCAGTACCGAGGCAGAATATCGCGCGGTCGCACACGCCGTGGCCGAATGCTGCTGGCTGTGACAAGCTTTTGGGTGAGCTTCATCACCCAGTCAAGAAGGCCACCATCGTTTATTGTGACAATGTCAGTGTTGTCTACTTGGCCTCCAACCCTGTTCAGCATCGTCGTACCAAGCACATCGAAATTGATATTCATTTTGTCCGAGAAAAAGTCTCCATCGGCCATGTTCGGGTTCTGCACGTCTCGTCCGGCCTCCAGTTCGCCGACATCATGACCAAGGGCCTTCCTCCGGCAGATTATTGATTTCGATCCATGCTGTGTGTTCGCCACCCCGCTCTCGGCATGGGGATGTTAGAGATAACAATCTCTTAGAAATAGAATATATGTATAGCTATGGTAGGTCTAGAGATAGACTTCCTCCCTTGTATCGATTGTGTTATATCTGTACTGATATATATACATATGTAAGCGCCTGGTGTATCAATCAATCCAAGGTATCGATCTACCTCTTACATTTAGGAACATGAGAAACAGCAGGAACATGAAAAGAGGAAGACAAAAGAGTGCCTCGTCCTACAACAGAAAGAGAGGTACCATCTGCAGTCTGTACAGTGATAGGAGCAGCAAGAGGACTAATGGAATGGAGACTCGTTGGATCAGATGTTGTATGAAAAGAAGCTCCAGAGTCAAGAATCCATGGTGTGATACCCGATGAGGAGGAAGGTGGTCTCTCAGTGGAAGACTGAGTAGCAGAACCAGCAGAACCTGACGGTGCAGAAGTAGCCATGCGACGTAGCAGTATAAGAATCTCTTCAGTGGGGTTCGAACCAGCAGAAGCTTGTTAAGGAGAGGCACCTAGAAGTCCAGTGCCCTTAGGAGGACGCCCACTACGACGAGCAAGATCCTTTTTCTTCCGATAGCAAAACTGCTCCACATGCCCATCCTTGTTGCAGTAGGTGCAGTGAAGTCCTGCACCCCTAGTAGTCGATACTGAAGTAGACGCCACTGATGGAGTAGTACGAGGCATTGCCAGGACTGAAGGAGATACTAGCAGGCCTGCACCACGAAGACGAGTCTCAGTACGAATAGTTGCAAGAGCCTCCAACAAGGTCACACGAGGATGACGAGCAAGCAGCTGAGCACGAATCTGCTCAAATTCAGCCCGAAGGCGTGTCAGGAAGTCGTAGATACGGTGAAGCTCCAAGTGAGAGTGCTGACGTTGGTAGCACTGATAGGTGCGGCAAACCTCCGGTCCAAGAGAATCAAGCTGACGCCACACCGAGGACAGTTGAGCATAAAATTCGTCGACGGTAGAATCACCTCAGAACGATCGCTTCCCGCTGTCACAACAAAGAAGGTACAAAGAATCCTCGATGGGCTCATAGCGATCGCGAAGATGCGCCACATCGATCGAAATAAGACAAACCAACAATATCACCCGGTGAGATGCACCTCCATACTAGCAACTAGAATAGCGAAGCACGAGCATCTTCATCAAGCCATATCTTGTATGCAGTAAATTGAGTCTGAAAAGACTCCACAGCGTCAAGATACTCATCTGAGGCCTTCATTGGCGAAGATCACCACTTTAGGAATAACAGGCATGTCGGGGGGAGCAGGACGAGGCGGATATGATAGCTCGCCAGTAAGAAACTCCCATAGACGCTGCCCTCGCATGTGAAGGCGCATATGAAGAACCCAATCACGATAATTGAGACCATCAAAGATAATCGGCAATGAGGAATGATCGGTGCTCGAAAAGAACTCAGAGACGATGACATTTTTTTTTGCCGAACAAAAAGAAAACCAAAACCCGATCGGTGTTCAAATCCGATCGAGCAGCATCAACGCACGGGCCTCAAGTGAGCAGGCAACCGAGTGACCCAGCGGCGACCGGACGACGGCGGTGGATGCGGCAGGTGATGATGGAAGGCACACTGGTCGGCGGGAGGAGCCGAGGTGACGCTGGTGTCGAAGGCCAGCCCGTCGGGTTGAACGGCGACGGAGGGCGCTTGACTGGCAGAGGAGCCCAGGCCGATGCGGAGACAACCGCGGAAGCCGGCGGCGGAAGGTGTGCGGCGGTCGCGAGCCCAAGAGGCGGACGGCGCGAGCGGATCTGGTGGTTGGGCGATGCCGACGAGACACAAGCGCGGAGCACCAGAGCAGGCGCGGAAGTCGGAGCAATGGTGCCGGCGGAGGTCACGGAACAGACGCCGACGCGAGCCGGCGCGAGACGGCGTCGGCAGTCGGTGTGGTGGCCGCGCAACGCGGAGGCGCGGACGGGGCGGCGCCGGATGGGGAGAAGACGTCGCGACTGGGAAGAGCAGTAGCGACAGGCGACGAGAAGAGCCACCAGAAAAAAAGGAAGGGGCGCAAGTGCAACGCGGTGGGAACCCTAACCCTAAAACCGTAGCTCTGATACCATGTTATGAATAGCACTTGTATTCAACATGAGGCCAATGGGTCAGTATATATACATGTACAAGAGGATATAGAAGGAAAGCCTATATAAGGCAATAACTAAGGCAAGCAATCTCTATACAGGGCAACTAGCAATCTCTAACAATCTTTTATATAAGGTAACAAGGATACTGTCTAACAGCTTCTACACCTGAGAGCTTCTTTCTATCCCAAGAGAAGTATATTCAAGATTTTCTTGATCATGCTTTTCTCATTGATCAGCGCACAGCTGAGACTCCCATGAAGCTCAATGTTCACCTTCGACCTACTGATGGTGACCCTCTTGAGGATTCTACTCGCTATCGTTATCTTGTTGAGAGTCTTGTTTACCTTAGTGTCACTCATCATGACATTTCATATCCAGATCATATCTTGAGTCAGTTTGTTTATGCTCCCACTCAGCTCCATTATAGTCATCTTCTTCGAACTATCTCTCGCCGTCTTTTCTTTCCTCGCCCCAGCTCCTTTCAGGCATACTCTGATGCTTCCTGGTCTAGTGATCACTCTGATCGTTGGTTTCTTTCTGCTTATTGTATTTTTCTTGTTGGTTCTCATTACTTGGAAGACTAAGAAGCAGACAATAGTTTCTCGTTCGGGTGATGAGGCTAAGTTGCGAGCTGTCTCTTTTAACAGTAGAGGTTACTTGGCTCCGGTGGCTACTTGAGGATTTTGGTGTTTCTGTTTCTACACCGACTTCTCTTTTATCTGACAGTATAGGTGCTATTAGCATTGCTCGAGATATAGTGAAGCATGAGTTCACCAAGCATATTGGTGTCGATGCTTCCTACATGCGGTTACAGGTATAGGATTAGGTTGTGGCTCTTCAGGTTGTGTCTTTAGAACTTCAGTTGGCAGATTTCTTCATGAAGACACAGACTAGAGCTCAGTACAGCTTTTATCTCTCTAAACTTAGTATTGTTGATCCACCATGAGTTTGAGGGGGGGTGTTAGATAGTCTCCTAGTTGCTTTATATAAAAGATTGCTAGTTGCCTTGTATAGAGATTGCTAGCCTTGTATAGATATTGCCTTTTATAGGCTTTCCTTTTATACCCTTATGTACATGTATATATACTGGTCCATTAGTCTCATGTTCAATACAAGTGCTATTCATAACATCAATAACATTAACTGGGAAATCTAGAGCAAAATCAATTAATTAGAGGTGGTGTTACATAGTAAGAGAAGATGGTGTCAGGCACACATGCAAATATTAGTCTTAACTTTCACTTATCATTTTCCATCAAATTTGGATGAACGATAAAGCTACAGGGTATTAATTTGAAAATGGAGGAAACTTACAGGTGGTTAAATGCTATCCATATCACTTTGACTTGTGGGGGTGTTTTAGTGATTCTCTTATTACAAAATTATAGTTGTTGAGAGAGAAAATGATAGAAAGAAAGTCAATCGCCGCATTGTAATTTGTCACTTTATAGTTAATTTTATAGATAATAACGTATAATCTTAGCTAAAAATATATTCTTCTGTTAAATTTAGAGATGATAATATATAAGCTCATTATTTTAAGTGCCAATATGTATTCAATATCACTTGGGGGCTGTCTTGAGAGTAACTAGACTTTCAATCATTTGTTGGGGCTGACCCGGCCCATAACCTACTCAAGCTTGGCCTGGCCTGAGACCAACTGAAGCCAGCCCGAACCCTACTTATCCTAAGCCCACCCAAACACAATTATGTTATCGTTTGATGAATGTAATTTGTTAGTCAGATGGCTATATTTAGTTGGATGATGTGGCACAATAGTTGAGCTCCCTTTGGACTCCACTTTATAGGAGGTAAGATTTGGATCTTGAAGTTTTGTACTTTCAAGTGCTTTGTTTAGAAGTGTCTATACACCTTTTGATCTCTTAACACATCACTTGTGATTTTAAATTTTTGCTTCCTAACCAGCAAATAAAGGTATTTATCTGGCAGTGTATATTTTACACAACAGCAACTCTCATTTTTATATTCTTTTTTGTTATTATTTTTACTTTGCTATGAATTAACACTCATAGTTAACAGTGACTGCTTTCTCAGCTTACTTAATTTTTACTGTTTTGTAGAATTGCCATAAGGAATGTGAGTCATCATTAGAGAATCATACGACTGACAACAATCCCATCAAAGAAATTTCAAAAGAGCATAAGAAATTAGCAATGGACTTGAATATTTTCCAGATGGAGGTATGTGGAAACTTCTTTTATTGCATTATTTTTTGCAACACAAACTATGTATCTACAAGTTTTGAGATCATCAGATCTAGATCATGTAGTAAGTTTAAATAAATGTTTGGGCCTATATTCAGGGTGCTCGTCGCATATGCATCACAGAATTAAATGCATGTGATTAATTATGTAACATGCCTGCTGGTGTGCATGTGTTCACTATGAGCAAAGCATGATCACACAACTAATAGGACAATGAAAGTAGTACCATGAACTTGATATGATGCAGATGAGTTTGTTTGGTGCTCTCTTTGTGATAAAATTAGGAAGCTTTTTAACTACAGTTGGATAGATAAAAAAATTTGATTTGGTTTGTATGTATCAGTAACTGCTTGACGCTTTGTGGATCTGGGCTGATGCATTGGAAATTGTTTTGCATATGCAGTTGGAAAGACTTAAAAATGAGAATTTGTCTCCTCTTCTTCCCCTGGATATTAATCTAATTGATCCATCACTCAGTGGTTTGGAAAGGGCATTATCACAGCTTGATATGGTATGTATATTTTTCCCCTTTCTGCACTTCTAATATTGAACATAATCTGCACTCCATATACCTTATGCTTATTTTGCATATGGCACTCTTTTTAGGCAAATGAACATTTCCGAAGCATTTTTCCTTCATTTAAAGAGCTTCCTGGTTCTGGCAATGCCTTGGAAAGAGTACTTGCCTTGGAACTCGAGCTGGCAGAAGCACTCCAAGCAAAGAAGAAAACAGACATCCTTTTCCAGAGGTAGATAGTAGTTCATTCATATTGCATCTATTTTCATGTTTGCTTGTCAAGTAAAGCAGGTTCCATTCTTATCTGGAGACCTTTCTTTTTTTTTCTCACATGGGACTAAAAGCATGCCCAAAAATTGAGCCTATGGTAACAGTAAAACACCTAGAAAAAGCTATATTTATTTAGGAAATCCTAAATTATGGAAACTATGCTTGTGATTTATCTTTTTGAATATTTTCTGGTCTGTCAAGGTACTAGAGTTTCTTAAGAAACAAACCTAACTAGGAGACAAAGTAAACACTTGAAATTTGTAGCTTTTAGTAAAATTAGTTGGTTTAATTTAACTAAATGGTGATCTCTCGAATTTTTTCCTCTTCAGTTCATTCTTGAAGCAACACAATGATGAAGCGGCAGTCTTCCAAAGCTTCAGGGACATTAATGAGCTGATACAGGATACAATTGAGTTGAAGAGAAGGCAGGTGGCTGTAGAAAGTGAGCTAAAAGATATACAGGGCAGGTACTCAGAGCTCAGTGTGCAATTTGCCGAAGTGGAGGGAGAAAGGCAGAAGCTTGCAATGACCCTGGAGAACCTAACACCCGGGAAATCGTAGGAACCAAAGAGAATGAAAGAAAAAGAAACGGTAGCAAGCTGCAGACTTTGGAAACGGGCTTTTTCTGCTATGGCGAGGGAATACTTTTTGTAATGTAAATATCAGTAGAATCTCATCATTTGGAACCAATTATAGAGTTGTATGTGATATACATAAATGTTAACATCTTGTACAAGCCCTCCCCCCAGAAACAGTCTTGTTAACTAATTGTTATATGCCAACAACCAGCAGCCTTTCACGAGTGTATTCACATCTGTTGACTGTATCTTGCAGTTTTTAGAGGGTGTTCAGCATTAACTGGAATTAGAGTTCTTGTTTAGCTTCTGTTATTGGCTAATAGCACAAAGCAACTAATACTGTTTATTTTCTCAGATGTGAAAACGAAAGAACCCTATGTAATACTGGCATGTTTTCGGCATGCCTGTCATTTCTGGAGATATGATTTTGCCTCATTGTTTTTGAACCAGTCATGCCATCAAAATTGATATATCTATGCAATTGAAATATTTGCCTGGTGTTGACATCTTGCTCATAAATTGTTGACAATTCAAACTGATTTTATCCTGCCAATGCTGTAATTCAACCTTGTCATCAACCCAAACATAAGCATAATTTTTTTTGAAAGAAAGAAAATACGCATAGTAAGATGTGAATACTGTTACCAGTTAACTTTGCAATCTCGAGATGCTTTACACAAATTGTCAATTCATAGTAATTGTCGACAGTTGACAAGTCTACAAGAATCATGGAGAGTCTGCTGTGCAGACAACGGCTGTACTCGAGAGCTTGACATTTTTGACCGCAACGGTTTCAAGGTAAGCTGGCGACCAAAGCAAATGTGTGTAAAACATCAGGTATGCATATATTTTTTTCATACGGTTTCTAAGATGTCGTTAGTCATAACATATTACCCAAAGTACACGTGATCTGCTTACATATGACAATATCTGATGCAGAACATACTTCACGCTGCGTCGATGAAAAGGTAGAACAAACAATTAGTTCTGAGAACATGACGTCAAATCAAGAATAAAGTTTCACCAAGAGAAGGCAAGCATTCCTCATGCATGAGGCAAACTGGCATCCGATTCGTTGATAACTTTAGATGGCTAGACAAGAACAGACTCCAACATGAAGGCATGATGAGCCTGTGACACAACAAAGGAAAGCAGAAACACCAACTCAAAGCATTTACAACGTTAAGTACTAAGAATGAAAAAATGTATTGTTTGTGAATACCCCAGGGAAGAAAACGAAATAAGAGGTTCCACTCAAAGCAGAAACACCAACTAAAGCATTTCCACGTTCTGGAAGGTATAATTGGACAAGGAGAAGAAAAGATATACAGCAAAAAGTTTCGGTATGCAGCTCATAATGATGAACACTACATTTCATTTTAGAAGTTTCAACAAGTCAGGACATAAGCTTATCAGCACATTTGACACAATTTTACCGTATTCTTGCACATTCTTTCTTGTAATCAACCGGAAAAGGTAATGAAGTAACATCAGGTTGAACAGTGAACAAGGTTTACATGGCAGTGGTGATGTTTTCTTGGGAATTGGATAAAGCAATAACTTCTCCAGCTTATGTGGTGTTATTAGGAGTAGAAGCAAACGTTTACACAGTTGAATTACACAAACGTTTACACAGTTGAATTACACACATAATGCATATACATATGTACATTGTCCCCAAAATTACTTTCTGCAGCTCATTACTCACATTTCTAACCCATACTCGGATGAGGATTATTTTGGGTCAGAATATGAAATATGTAAGCAGATCACGTATATTTGATCCGATGGTGCTGTTCATCACTTAACATGACTTGATCTTGATCCGATGTGTGGTAGAAACTTATCTACCTCACAACTGATACAATGATCCACACAGTAAAGCAGAAAACTTTATTTTCCAAACTCATATGTTGAGAATCTGGCAATTGACAAGTTCGGCAGCTGAAAAATTCTTCGAGGCAATGACTTTCCAAACATCTGTTGCCTGCTCAGAAGAGACGTCTGGATTTTGGCATGCTGAGCCAGTTGCAAGAGCTGGCAAATCCACAGGCTTCAGAAAATCCGTTTGCATGATACTGATCTTTTTATTCACATCTTTGATGATCAAATGGAGCTTGCCAAGAAATCCTGCAAGTAAGTAAGGACATTCCGTCTCGGCAAAGTCACCAACAGGTACCTGGCCAACAGCAACCTTCCAAGTATCCTCCTGAGGATCATACATCTTTACCTTACCTCTATCAGAAGAAGTTGATGGCTCCAATGCGTATAGGTCCCCATTTACAACAGCACTTAATTTTGTCCCAGCCTGCCTTGCAGGCCAACCCTCGCCCATGCCTACAGGCATATCTGCCCAGGAATTTGTCTCAGGATCGAAAATCTCCCCACCAACATCAACAAAGAATGGCCAGGAATACAGGCTTTGAGGAACATACAGCTTGCCTCTATATGAGGTCATTCCAGTAGCAATTGGCTTCAGTAGCTCAGTCAAAAAGGCAGTTGGTAGTGCTTGTGCTTTGGAGAACGTCATGTTTGGCACATCCTCCCAAATTCCTCTGGTTGGGTCAAAAACTTCGGCAGATTGGAGCGGAGTTAATCCATTTTTGCCTCTGCTGACACCACCAACAACATACAGCTTGTTGTTCAACAGGCTAGTCTTGCAAAACACTCGCCCGGTGCTCATTGAGGTTACTTCCTGCCATAAATTGACAAAAGGATCATACCTCCACACACATTTCATTGCTGAAGCTTTAGAGAATCCACCCAAAACATAGAGGCACTCGTCGACTGTCCCAATGGCACAACCGCAGAATGGAATCCTATCTAAACAATCCCTTTGGCCAATCCAGCCTCTAATGACATCAGAGATCCTTATGCCAGCACTGACCAAATCCCCCAAACGCAATCCAGGTATGCCTCTCTTGCAGTCTCCTCCATGAGTGATCCCAGGCATAAGTGGCAGTCTCTGCCATTGGTTGCTAAGTGGATCGAAAGCGTGCCACACTAGCTTATCATCATCTCCCTTAGTTAATATGTACATCCATTCTTCATTCACACCAAGCTCCTTCCTCTGCCGATACAACTCCACACCAGTAATGGCGGCCTTCCAGCTCCGTGAAACCATCTTTGCATTCAGATACCCCATCCTCCGCATTCTTGCGAGGATTTGCAACGAGATCTCATCCGGGAGGCCAGGAATCAGCCTTGGGTGGTCGTAGCCAGAAAGAGACATCGACATCCGCAGCTTCTTGGAGGAATCTGATCTCGAAGCTTCCCCGTGCTCCCATGACTGGTTCTTGTTGTTGGGGAAACTCCAAAATGCCCCCATTTCAAGACTTCTTCCCAACTTCTATCTACAAAAACCAAAAAGAAAAGTAATTTCAGCATGGTGTTACAGGCTTACAGCACATAGCTACCTTGTAAATCTATACTCCAGTTTAGATAGTGGGCATTCCACGCTTGTAAAGAAATTAGCACTTAGAAAGCACTAACAGATACCGGAGCTAATCAGTTGAAACCCCAAGATTTTTGGAAAATAAACTGCTATTAGTACTCCACGCAGCAAACAAATCCGCAACAAACTGCAGTAACCATCCCAGAAAGGAAGAATTGGATTAGATTGCTCATAGCAAAGAAAAGATCCCCCAGGACAAAAACTCACTCTTAGAACATTCCAAGCAAGCTACGGCTTCCTTACCAACGAAAGAAGAAAGCAATCCAAGCAGAGGCGGACCTAACGTGGGGCATGGGGGTTCAGTTGAACCCCCCAAAATTTAGGAAAATAAAATGCTACTAGAACTCCACCACAGAGCAAACAAATCCCCAACAAACTCCATGGACTGGACTATCCATCCCAGAAAGAAAGATTTGGACGAGATTGCTCACAGCAAAGAAGAGATCCTCAGGACAAAGCTCACTCTTAGAACAACAATCCAAGCAAGCTAGGGCTTCCTTACCAGCGAAAGAAGAGATCAGTCCGAATGGATCTCCACTCCACGCCAGTCGGTAGAGCGGAGGACGACACCTACGGGGAGCTATAGCCGTGACGAGATTGGAGACGAAGAGGATAGGCTAGAAGTACACCGAACAAACGCCGGGCCGGCTCAAAAAGCCTGAGCTTAAAACGTCAGGTCAGAGCCCGGGCCGACGCCCAATAAATGAAAACTTGGCAAGCCCGAAGTCCACCTGGTCGGGTCATGGTGCAGACTTGTAGCGGAGAAAAAGGAAAATAAGATCCTGTTCGGTGGCTTCCGGATTCTCGTCCAAAGGAATCGGAGCTCTACCGAACACCTCGCACCCCTCTCGGTTGGAATCAAAATCGACGCGGAGCGATTCTTGTTTTTACACGATGCGACAGAAGCGGCCTCCACCCCGCTCCTCCAGATTCTCGGCCTCCCCGTGTCTCCGCCTCCCCGCCTCGACCGCGTCCCTGCCTCCCCGCCTCGACCGCGCTGCCTCCTCGAGCGTCGCCTCCCGCCTCGGCGGTGCCAATCTACCCGCCACGCGCCTCGAGCGGTAGACCGTCCCACTGCTGCCGCCTCGACCGGCGCCTCCCGCGTCGACTCCCCACCTCGACCGCTAGCCCCGTCCGCCACCTTGAGCTCCCCGACGAGCGTCTACCCAGGTATGGTCGAATCTGGAGCTAGCTGAACACTTAAACTGCTGCTAATTCTTCAGAGTAGTCGAATCAAGAGGAGTTGGAGTAGAATCAGAGAGTAGGAGCTGCAGTGCTACCGAATGGGGCCTAAATATTGAAGTAGGAGCTTTTCTTAAAGAATTAGCACACGAAGCAATGTAACATAGAGTCAAGGCAGGTTTTTTATTTTTACAAATTCATCAATCCAAAAATAATTGGTTACAGGAACAGCCACCAAAACCACAAAAATCATTCAAAATCAAAATATATGATTGGCTTCCTCACTACTCTTAGTGCCTGTTTGGGGGGCTGTGCTTCGGCTTAGCTTCAACTGTCGGCTGGAAGCCCCCACAAATGGGGTGAATTCGTAGTTGCTTTGAAGCACAGCCTAGCCATAGCCCCCATACCAACTTCAACGACTGTGGCTTTGCCCGATCTCGCCCCGTTGCATCCCTAGACCAACTCCCCTTGCTCGCCGGCCTCCTCCCCGGTCGCCCGCCTCCTCCTCGGTGAGGTTGCCCACCTCGTCCTCGGTCGCCGCCTCCTTCCCACTCGCCTCCACCTCGACAGCCTCCTCCCTTGGTCGCCTCCGCCTTGGCCGCCCGCCTCTCATCTCCTCCCCGGTCGCCGCCTCCCGCCCCTTCCCCGGTCGCCCACCTCTACCCCAGCCACCTCTACCCCGCCCGATCACCTCCTCCCCGCTTGGCCTCTACCACTGCTCGGTCTCCTCCCCACTCGGCATCTCAAGAAAAGCCATCAAAAAGTTAGCTTGCCAAATGGGATCTCAAGAAAAGGCACAGTCTCCAACTATATCTGTTTTTCAGCCCAACCGTAGCCCTAAACAGGCCCTTAGACACATGCTAAGCTTGTTAGATCTAACTTATTACTTACAATTAATTTCTTTCTTCAAAAGATTAGTACATATGGTGGTTGTTGGGTCTCATGCATGCTGGGCAATAATGAAAGCACGAATCATCAACTAGAACAAAAAATTAAACGAATCATCAACTAGAACAAAAAATTAAGGCAAGCAGGACAATAGGCACTTAATCAAATCCCCTTGTTCATCTTCTTTACTAGTAGTCTATCTGAGCAGCAAACATGTAGATGGCCCCGCAACTCACCTCCATAGGAGCGCGAGGAGAAGGATGACCTGGGAGAGCTGCCGCGGAAGGTGAGGGTAGGAAGGAAGGAGGCAGAGGTGATGGGTAGAGCACGACGAGAAGTGAGGAGCGGCGGAATGTCCTTATCGGGCCCTAGGTCCCCATTAGAGTATTTGATAAGAAGTAACAACACGAGTGAAGAACAAGAATAGGTAGTAATCAGTCGACCAAATCAATAAATTTGAGAAAAAATTGAGGTGCACTGAAGGCAATATAGCAATTAAATATCTAAGTGTATGATTTGTGATCCATAAAACAAGACAACACAATTCTATGTTTATTCATGCACACAAATCGCCCAATCCTATTCTTAGGCATGAATATGCACATCGAAGCATGGAACTCACAAGCAAGCTCATGCTTGTTCAAGCCTAATGTCACCACGAGCGACATGCTTGGCTTCCGTTGGGCTGACGGTGGCTTGTAGCTAGCTTCCGACGATGGTGTGCACCATCGGAATTGGGGGCTAGGTTTGGTAGTGAGGAAGTGGGGCTACAATGGTTGACTTGTTGGAGGCGACAACTAGCTGGTAGATGAGGATTAAAGTTGGGTAGAGACTAGAGAGCTTTGGGATTAGGGATATAGGCTTCATATGAAAGAAAACGAGAGAGATATTGAAGGCGTCCCAGTAGATTAGCTCACATGTCATGCTACTCGGGCCCTAACAGGAACAGGGGAATGTCTCTGTTTCACTCGATGAAAAATAGTTTCTCCTCTAAAATCTTCCCTGCTAGGGCTAAACTTGCCCCCATCCCAATCCCCTAATAGAGGAGTTCTCCAACGAGGAATAGGGCTCCATTACCATCCCTATCTGGAAGTAGAGATCTAGATGGGGCGGGGCGAGTTTTGGTTGCATTTGCCATAGCTCTAGTTGAGGCACGTGTAACACCCCAATTTTTAAATTTTTGGAAAGTTTGAAAATTAAAATGAATCATTTATATTTTTCCCAAATTAAATAAAGTTTATTTTGATTTTTTCTTTAAGGAAATATTTAATTTGATTAACATATACATCAAATATAAGAAATTAAACTTTAGTTGGGTTCCTTGTGTTACAAGGAATTATTCTATTTTTTAGGATTTTTCTGAATTTATTTAGATTGATTTATATTTCTAATAATTTAATAATTCAGAAAATATTTCTTTTTCTCAAAAAGCCTCCGGGGCCGAAATCCCCCCTGGCCGTTCCTATTCAGTTTGAAGGACCATGTGGAGGTCCATCCATGTTTGTGATGAGTATTTGACTTTATTTGAGCAAGGTGTGCTCAAGTTTGAGTTTGATTTGGATTGATTTTCAAAATGAACCATTTTGAGTTGTCTCTGCCAGGAGTGGCAGTACCGGTCGTATGGGCGCGGTAGTGATGAGTTGGATGGGTTTATTTCATATCATTGTGGGCATTGCTATGTGAAAGGTTTTTCCTTGTCTTTGATGGTTGCAGGGTTTGATGGTTGTAGGGCGACGGTGTTAGGTCATGGTGAGGCGGAGGATGACCGGGACTAGGCGAGGAGCGTCGGAGGTCCAGACGGTTGGGAGATCGCTGGAAGATGATCGGAGACAGAGTCCGGGCAAGTCAAGAAGACAAGGAAAGGAGATGATACTAGCTAGATGCCGTGTGGATCAATGAGGGCCGTCGGATTGAGGTCTAGTTGATAGGTTAGCGGGTCTAGGTAGTATGCTTTGAAAACCGTGCAAGAAAACCCGGTATGTGTGTGGGTTTTGGGTTAGCCCTTGCATGGCTGTGTGTGTGGGTTAATCCTAGCCTTTAGATGAGTGCTCTAGAGTTGAGGGACTCATCCAAGGGTGGTAGGTGGCCCAAGAGTAGTATAAATAGGGGTGGAGGGGTAGCCTCCTTCCCTTAAGGTTTTGAGGTTTGTGAATGCTCCTTTGAGCTTTGCCCACATGAAAGTGAGGCTTTGTAATCTCTCCTTCCAGAAATGAAAGTTTTATCCATCCACCTCTGAATTTATTTTGCGCATTTACATTATGTCTTTACTTTACACAATTTAAATTCAGCATTTACTTTCCCGCAATTACTTTCTCGCATTTTACTTTCATGTAATTTGGATTTGCCTCCCCTCCTTCTAAATGCTGATGATCTTGGATGTTTTGAGTGTGTTCATATGGTTTTACATCTCTTTTGCACTCTTGGATTAAGTAGAGAACATCTTTTCTTTCAAGTTCCAACTTTGTTCAGAACTTGTTCTTCGTGCAGCAGTCAGTGTTTGATTTCTATAAAAATATAGAAAAATCTTTTTCAAGTGATTCTTATTGTAGGAGGTGCGGGACTCTGATATCCACTTGCAGAAAAATTTTGGAGTTCATTTGTTGCACCGTTTGGGCGCCATGAGGTGAAAACCGAGCCCCAAACTTTCTGCTTGAAGTTCTTGACCAGACTGTGTTCTTAGATTTTTCCTGTGTTTTCTGTAAGGATTTTTGAGGAGAAATTTGGTGGAGTTCTTCATGACTCTGATGCTCATAGGGAGAAAAAGTCTCAAAATTTTGTAAGCTGCAGAAACCCACCAACCTCCTGTGTAAATTGAGGACAAGTTCTGGAAATTCTGATTTTGCTTTTCTGAAAGTGACTTTTGTGATTTGAATTGATGTCCTTTCTAAAAGCAAGAGTTTGAATTGATTCCTCTTTATCTTGGACACTAGACAACCAGTATTGTGACTCAAAAATCCCCACATATTTTATGGTACTTATCCATGCAAGCTTAGGGTACACATAGTTGTCTAGTTTTTTAGGTTTTTCACGATTTCCTTTGAGCGATCTTGTCGATGTTTTTGTTGGAGTATTTTGGGGGAAATTTTATTTGCGACCATTCACCCCCCCTCTGTTCGCCATCTCGGTCCTTCACAGTTGCCCGTAGCTCACCTTTGCCTCGACCCAGCCTATCCCACGTGCACTTGGCCCAGTTCGAAGCGACCCGCATCACCCCAGCCTACCAGCCTGTTTCCTCGCAACCCAACTCATCTTCGAGCGTCGCCGCGAAACCCTTACCCTAGTCGACCCAGACTCCACGTCGTACACGCTGTCGCCCTCGGTGTTCGTGTCCCGCACACCTCCTGAGGCAATTTAAGCCCTCGGGAGTCTGGATTTGTGCCCTCCGTATTCTATCGCACCCGTAGCACTCCTCACCGTCGCCTGAGCCGTTTCCGTTACTGTTCGCGAGCTCACCAGAATTGCTTCAGCCCCACCACCACCTGAAGCTTCTACGCCATGTCTCTGCCACCCAAGTTTGCGTCTTCGTGTTGCTCACGTTGCACTCGTCTAGATCCCTTGAGTCCCACACCTGATTCGGTCGTGATCCGCCATCGGCTTCGTCTTCTTCCTCCACGCCAGTGAGTTGTGCCGCCGTCTCTCGCTGGAGTTGAGAGGCCAAGCTCTTGTCGACGTGGCATCCGCATGGCTGCCGATATCATTGGTACCGTGTGTCCATGTTAGCCCAGTCGCTCGCTTGTCGCCCAGTCAGCCACCATGTCGCTCATGCCACGTCAGCACTGTCAGACCCACTTGTTGGCCAAGCTCTATTTATTATAAGCGTGGTTTATTGTAGATCGATCTGAGTCCGTGGACTTGGTCTATGGACCATAGGCCCACATGTCAGCCTCTAAACCTTTTTTCAGATTTATCTTTATTTTCAAAATTCGGCCCTGACGTCAGCATGACATAATAAATTGATTTTTCTTTAGAAAAATAATTCCAAAAATTTTAGAAAATTACTTTTCTCTCAATTTCTTAAATTTAAATCTTCCGGAGACCCATTCTCTTTCATGCGAGCTTCGATTGAGGCGATTCAAAATTTTAATTTTTTCTAAAATTATGCTCTACATTATAGAGCCATTTGTTTTCAATTTGGAGTTTGTTTGAGTCTCTGTTTATTGTTTATTTGTATTCGTTATTTTCTTTTCTAGTAGATGCAATTCTAAGGGTGCTAATGAAGGATTTGAAGATCAAGACTCATCAACAACAGTAGACCAATAAGAAGTCATAACCTTTGATCATGTTAAACCTATGTTTACAAAAGTACTTTGTTTTATACTACTTGCATGCTATTTGTGTACCAATGATTATTTGATAGGAATAGCTAAATACCTAGTTGTCATTATGCCACCTTGATTATTGGAATGCCATGCATCCATTATTACCTTAGGTTGGGACATTACTAGTTGGACATAGTAATATCACCAATATTGGGTTATTGTAAGTTATGTTTAGACATGCTTAGTGTATGATGGGATTCATATCATATGTGAAATATTGATAATTTTGACTTAATGAGATATGGAATTGTGGCGGGTAGCCACTGTTGTAAAATTTGTTGTACCATGGCAGGGTATGCCATTGGTCTTGGTTAAACAAAATAGTTTTCCCTTAGGCGAGTGATCGTGTAGTAAAGGGGTGCTGATAGCACATTTAGGCTGTGGATGTCTTGTCTGAGACTACTTAAGAATTTAATCTTGTGCGCCATTAAACTGGGTTTAAGCGTACAACTACATGTCTGGCATGGAACAAACTTAGCTGATTAATTTGCAATGTCTAGCTTGAGTACCGCTAGTTGGTGGTTGGGTTCCGGGATGGACGAGTAGATTCACACGGCGCAAGAGGGGACCCTGAGTGAGGTGGATGGAACCCTTCAGTGGTGAAACCTTAGCGGGTAATATTGGGTTTAGATAGAGCATTGTAAATGCTTTGTTGTGACATCTCTACCGCACATCAAAGGAATTGTGTTAACAGCTTGTCAATAAGAGATGATTATCTCTTGTGGGTAAAGTAGTACAATCTCTAGACAGTGTAAAACTATTCGAATAGTCATGTCCACGGTCATGGACATGCGTGGAAATTTCACATGAGGTATAGAGTTTTCGTAAAATGTTGGAAGGTGGACTTGTGGGAAATGAATGGGGAGTTCATTTGTTTTTTTCGATGTCTAAAGTTAACACTGATGAGTTCAGTGGTTTGATGATGGTTTTAGATGGTGTTGGTTGAAGCCTCACCAATTTGTTCATGATGTCTACCAAGGATTTACCAATTATTTATTATGTTTACATAAATATGCTTGGAATCTATTTATTGTATTTAAATTCAAGTTATTGCTTTCTGCAAAAGAACCATATGACTATTTTTTGTCAAGCCTTGCATGAATATATTTGCATCATTTTCCTATAGCTTGCTGAGTATTTTTGTACTTACGGTTATACGCCTTTGTTGATCAGTTGCTGAGGAAGGACTAGGGAATAAAGAGTTCTATGAGGAGTACTACGAATACTATATGAACTAGGAAGGAGTTTCCCTAGACGATTGCTTATGGCATATCGAATGGGCTAAGTTATTTTATTTCCGCTACAATAGTTTATTTGTTTTTTAAGCCCTTAATGCATAGTTGTGTAAACTTTAACTATAAGGTCTGTTGATCTATTTAATAATAATTTGATACTTTCTTAGTTAATTTATTGTATGAAATAGTATTTTATCTATGTTGCCACTGCGTGCACTAACGTGATCCTAAACTAGTGTAGTATACACATAGAGTTTCGGATTCGTAAAACTAGGTCCTGACAGCAGGGCAGGGTTGACTAGTCAACGGTGCTCTATCGGGTTAAGGGAGGGTTCTAAGCTTTATGCATTTTTTAAAAATATAATAAAAATATTATTTACAAAACTTGATTGACATATTGTCATAAATCATTGATATTTAAAGAGCAACTTGTAGCAACGGTGACAAATGTCTTTAATATTGCATTATCATAGCTTGTAGAATATAGTGATCCATTCAAAAACATAAAACATTTATGTGATCAGGGCAGAACTGCCTTCGACCATCCACCCACCCTAGTGTGGGGCGAGGCGGATCATGGCTAGGTCGGGGTGGGTGCCTTGGGTGGTGCAGGGCAAGGCAGGGATCTATAACTCAAGCTCGAAGGGTGAGGGGGATATTTTGATATTTTAGGGCGCCTCGAGTTGGTGCAGGGAAAGACAGGGATCTAGAACTCTAGCTCGAAGGGAGAGGGAATTAATCACCCTTCCTATAGTAAATATTTCCTGGAAAGCTCTGTGCAGACATAATCAACTTAAGATTAACATACTATGCTCCTATTCAGTTCTTGAGCATCTTCAGTACCTAATGCTGAAAATATTCCAAATCACAATGCGAACTTCAGATCAATATGTGAGCATTCGAGGGAATGATAGTATATTTTACTATTCATATATTGTAATATTACTGCACAGATTCAACAGACTGCTAAACCCTTTGGTATGATAGTATAGATTTTACTATCCATCTAATATAGGTTTTACTACCCATACATATATATTTTACTATTCATATATTATAAGCTTTTACTACTGCATAGGCTGCTGAACCCTCTGTATGATAGTAAAATCTATATATACGTATAGTAAAATATGTTACTTGACAGCAAAATGACTGTTTATTGGTGAGACTTATATCATTGTGTTTCTCTCATCGTTAGTAAACTATAGATGAAAACTTTTTGTGAATAGGAGGTAAAAAAAGTTATGGTTAAAATAAAGGAAACACATTTACTAGTTGGTTTGCCACGTAAGTCATAGTCAACTAGAACAGTTTAGTCACATTGAGTACTGAGATACATGACTCGGTTGGTATGCGTTAACTAGCTAGGGAGCAGAATAGCCTATTCTCTACACACAGCTGTAGAATAGTGTTAGTGTGTGTATGAAAATGACAGCGTACCACTGGGAGTATGTACTCCCGACCGGGTTAGACATTTGAAACCCGTTTTGATTGTATCAATTCGACCGAATTAGATTTCTCAGGATAGATCTGGTGAGGAATTGTTATCGTCTTGTTCGGCGGCGCGGCCATCAGGATTGGGATAGATATGGCCAGCAGCGCAAGAAGGGTTTTAGATGATGTGGCGGTACAGCGCATAAAACCCACCTCTGGCAGCATAGACGCCGAAATGGGGTACCATGGATTTTAAATGCTCGGATTCAAGCTAAATTCGGGTATATTTTTCAAAAAAAATTAGTTTTAGGGTATATACCCATCTATAGCAATTCAAATGAAACACATACCTTTGAAAAAATATACTCGAATTTAAAGATTTTAAACGAATTTAGATTGCATGCTTTGCTGATTTATATATATAATCAGCACATACCTACAAACAAACTATCATCAAAAAAGGAAACTCTAGTTTAAATTTCAGTTCAAACTTGTTTGAACTAGTTAGTAAACTAGTTAAACTCAACATCCTAAAAATTTCAAAAAATTAAACGTAAAATACATAAGAGAATATACTCATTTTGTACCATGAAGCCCAGGCTCTATGGTGTTCAAATACACGAATATATATATATATATATATATATATATATATATATATATATATATATATATATATATATATATATATATATATATATATGAAGTTAAAATGGGGCACCATGATTTCAAATACGCGAATTCAAGCTATATTTGAGTATATTTTTCAAAGAATTCAGTTGTAGAGTATATACCCATCTTTAGCAATTCAAATGAAACACATACCTTTAAAGAAATATACTCGAATTCAAAGATTTTGAATGACTTTGGATCACATGCTTTGCTAATTTATATATAAAATCATCACATACCTACAACCAAACAATCATCAAAAAGGGAAACTCTAGTTTGAATTTCAGTTCAAACTTATTTGAACTAGCTAGTAAACTGGTTAAACTCAGCATCCTAAAATTTTTACATGAAAATACATAAAGAAAATATAATTTTTAGATCATGGTGCCCTAAGTAATTATACTATATATATATAGTATAATTATTTGGGGTACCATGGAGCCTAGGCTCCATGATACAAAATGGGTATATTCTCCTATGTATTATATGTTTAATCTTTTGAAAATTTTAAGATTTTGAGTTTAACTAGTTTATTAACTAGTTCAAACAAGTTTGAACTGAAATTTAAAATACAATTTTCTTTTTTGATGATAGTTTTTTTGTAGGTATGTGCTGATTATATATATATATCAGAAAAGCATGCAATCTAAATTCGTTTAAAATCTTTGAATTCGAGTATATTTTTTCAAAGGTATGTGTTTCATTTGAATTGTTATAGATGGGTATATACCCTAAAACTAAAGTTTTTGAAAAATATACCCGAATTTGACTTGAATCTGTGCATTTGAAATCATAGAGCCTAGGCTCCATGGTGCCCTATTTCAGCTTCCTATATACACGCACACACATATATGTATATGTATGTATAGATATAATATATATATATATATATATATATACATACAAACATAAATATATATATACATATATATGTATATAGAAATGCTATTTTATAGATACGTGTACAATAGCATATTCTACACACTGGTCGGTTTTGCAGTCTGATGATCGAACTCGCGTATGGCTTCAATTAGTGCAACAGACATGTTTGAACATGAATGGCTAATAAATGTTACTTAGTGGTGTACATGAATGTGTCACTTTTTTGATCTAGCCATAACTTTCAAATGAGAATGATTTTGGTCTTCAAATGTTTTAGGATTGTAGAATCTCACATCCACTACGTATGGAATTTTTTTTGAGAATTTTTCAAAATATGTACATGTGTTTTTCATGAACTTTAAAAACACTGGATATGTTGCCTTTTTACTATTCAAACAAATGACATGTTACGAACTATTAAACTATTTGTTACCATACTAAAACAAAGTGTTAGATAACAGCTTTACACAGGATATAGTAACACCTTGAGTAATAGAAAGTAAAATGTTATTTTCTTCACAGTAAAAGATAGTATGTGCTGTTGTTCGGCACTTTGTTATTTTCATCTCTCAAACCCGATTGAGTTTAGTCTTAAAATTTTAGAGAGTTGTAGACTCTCACCTCCCCTACGTGTGGTAATTTTGTTTTGAGAATTTTTCACAGTAAAATGTTATTTTTTTGGCATTAAAAGATAATATATGCTGCTATTTGGCACTTTGTTATTTTCATATCTCTCAAATACAATTAAGTTTGGTCTTCAAATTTTACAGGGTCGTAGAAGCTCACCTACCTACGTATGGTAATTTTTTGAGATGTCTTGAAAACTTGTACATATGAATTTTATAAATTTTACACCATAAGACTACTATATACAGCATATAGTAACACATTGAGTAATAAGCAGTAAGATGTAGTTTTATTGACAGTAAAAGGTACTATATGTTGTTGTTTAGTATTTTGTTATTTTTGTATCTCTTAAATCTGATTGAGTTTGGTCTTCAAATTTTACAAGGTTGTAGAATCTCACCACCCTACATGTGGTAATTTTTTGAGAATTTTTCAAAGTAAAATGTTATTTTTTTGACAGGAAAAGATAGTATACACTACTATTTGGTACTTTGTTATTTTCATATCCCTCAAATTTGATTGAGTTTGGTTTCTAAATTTTGCAGGATTATAGAAGCTTAACTCCCGTACGTGTGGTAATTGTTTGAGAATTTTTCACAGTAAAAGTTTATTTTTTGACATTAAAAGATAGTATATACTGGTGTTTGGCACTTTGTTATTTTTATATCTCTCAAATCCAATTGAGTTTGGTCTTCAAATTTTATAGGATCGTAGAAGCTCACGTACCCAATGTATGGTAATGTTTTGAGATTTTTTGATATCTTGTACGTATGATTTTCGTAAATTTTACATCATAAGACTATTTTATACAGCATATAGTAACACATTGAGTAATAGGGAGTAACATGTAGTTTTGTTGATAGTAAAAGGTAGTATATGTTGCTGGTTAGCATTTTGTTTTTTTATATCTCTCAAATCTAATTGAGTTTGGTCTTCAAATTTTACGAAGTTGTAGAATCTCACCATCCCTACTTGTGGTAATTTTTTTAGAAATTTTCACAGTAAAATGTTATTTTTTGACAGGAAAAGTTAATACACACTGCTGTTTGGCACTTTGTTATTTTCATATATCTTAAATTCGATTGAGTTTGGTTTTTAAATTTTACAGGATTGTAGAATCTTAACTCCCCTACGTGTGGTAATGTTTTGATAAATTTTCACATAAAATGTTATTTTTTTGACATTAAAATATAGTATATGCTGCTCTTTAGCACTTTGTTATTTTCATATCTCTCAAATTCAATTAAGTTTGGTCTTCAAATTTACAGGGTCGTAGAAGCTCACCTACCCTACGTATGGTATTTTTTTGAAAATTTGTACATCTGATTTTTATAAATTTCACACAATAAAGTTGCTATATACAGCGTATAGTAACACATTGAGTAATAGGCAATAAGATGTAGTTTTGTTGACAGTAAAAGGTAGTAGTATATGCTGCTATTTAGTACTTTGTTTTTTTATATCTCTCAAATCCCATTGAGTTTGGCCTTCAAATTTTACAATGTTGTAGAATCTCACCACCACTATGTGTGGTAATGTTTTGAGAATTTTTCACATTAAAATATTATTTTTTATAGGAAAAGATAGTATATACTGTTGTTTGGCACTTTGTTATTTTTATATCTCACAAATCCGATTGAGTTTGGTTTTAAATTCTACAGGATTATAGAAGCTCAAGTCCCCTACGTGTCGTAGATTTTTGAAATTTTTTCATAGTAAAATGTTATTTTTTTGACATAAAAGGTAGTATATGCTGCTATTTAGCACTTTGTTATTTTCATATCTCTCAAGTCCAATTTAGTTTGATCTTCAAATTTTACAAGGTGGTAGAAGCTCACCTACCCTACTTATGGTAATTTTTTGATATTTTTTTTGAAAAAAAAAATATATAATTTTCATAAATTTTACATAGTAAGACTGCTGTATACAACATATAGTAACATATTGAGTAATAGACAGTAATATGTAGTTCTCTTGTCAGTAAAAGGTAGTATATGCTGCTGTTTATCACTTTATTTTTTTATATCTCTCAAATCCGATTGAGTTTGGCCTTCGAATATTATAGGGTTGTGGATATCACCTCCCCTACGTGTGGTAATTCTTTGAGAATTTTTTACAGTAAAATATTATTTTTTTGACAGTAAAATCTAGTACACCGATAATAAAATCTATGTATATGAATAGTAGAATCTGATTCATACGGTTTTTATTGGCGAGACCTACATCATTACGTTTCTCTCGTCGTCAGTAAACTACTGGTATAAACCGTTCGTGAATAGGAGCCGCTAATAAAAAATTATGGCTAAAAAAACAAAAAAACATGTTCATGTACAAACTAGAAACTCATTTACTAACTACTCTGACTACATAGGTAATTGGCTTAGCCAATACGCGTCACGCAGGCGTACGTGGGATGTTTTCTGGGCTATACACTTGTTACGACCGGCGCGTAGAATAAGCATCGCTACGCGCAGGAGTAGAATAGCGCTACCGTACATGTATATATGTATATATAGATATGTATATATATACATATATATATACATACATATATATATATACACATATACACACACACACACACACATATATATATATATATATATATATATAAATGATATTCTACAGCTGCGTGTAGAATAACATATTCTACACGTCAATCGGTTTTGCAGTCAGACGACCGAGCCCGCGCATGGCTTCAATCAGTGCAACGGACATGTTTGAACATGACTAATAAATGCTACTTAGTGCTTGTATATGAATCTTTCTCTTTTTTGATTTAGCCATAACTATCAAATGAGAATTATTTTGGTCTTCAAATTTTTTAGGATTGTAAAATCTCACATCCTCTACGTATGGTAATTTTTTGAGAATTTTTCAAAATATGTACATGTGTTTTTATTGAACTTTAGAAAACACTTGATATGTTGCATTTTTACTATTCAAACAAATGACATGTTACGATCTATTAAACTAGATGTTACCATATTGAAACAAAGTGTTAAATAACAGCTTTACACAGGATATAGTAACACCTTGAGTAATAGGAAGTAAAATGTCATTTTATTGATAGTAAAAGATAGTATATGCTGTTGTTTGAAACTTTGTTATTTTTATATCTCTCAAATCTGATTGAGTTTGGTCATCAAATTTTACAGGGTTATAGAATTTTACCTCCCCTATGTGTGGTAATTTTTGAGAATTTTTCTCATTAAAATGCTTTTTTTGTTTTTTTCATTAAAAGATAGTATATGGTGCTGTTTGGCATTTTGTTATTTTTATATCTCTTAAATCCAATTAATTTTGGTTTTCAAATTTTACAGAGTCGTAGAAGCTCACCTACCCTATGTATGGTAATTTTTTGAGATTGTTTGAAAACTTCTACATGTGTTTTTCATAAATTTTACCCAATAAGACTGCTGTATATAGCATATAGTAACATATTGAGTAATAGGTAGTAAGATGTAGTTTCTTTGACAGTAAATTGTAGTATATGGTGGTGTTTAGCACTTTGTTATTTTCATATCTCTCAAATCCTATTGAGTTTGGTCTTCAAATTTTACGGAGTTGTAGAATCTCACCTGCCCTACCTGTGGTAGTTTTTTGAAAAATTTTCACAGTAAAATTTTATTTTTTGTCATTAAAAGATAGTATATGCTGCTGTTTGCACTTTGTTATTTTCATATCTCTCAAATCCAATTGAATTTGGTCTTCAAATTTTACAGGATCGTAGAAGGTCACCTACCCTATGTATGGTAATTTTTTGAGGTTTTTTATAAACTCTTACATATGAATTTCATAAATTTTACGTCATAAGACTACTGTTTATAGCATATAATAACATTTTGAGTAATAGGCTGTAAGATGTAGTTTCCTTAATAGTAAAATGTAGTATATGCTGCTATTTAGTACTTTGTTATTTTTATATCTCTCAAATCCGATTGAGTTTGGTCTTTAAATTTTACAGAGTTCTAGAAACACAACTCCCCTACGTGTGGTAATTTTTTGAGAATTTTTCACAGTAAAATGTTATTTTTTGATATTAAAAGATAATATACAGTGCTGTTTCACACTTTGTTATTTTCATATCTCTCAAATCCAATTGAATCTGGTCTTCAAATTTTACAAGGTTGTAGAAGCTCACCTACCCTATGTTTGGTAATTTTTGAGATATTTTGAAAACTTCTTCATATGATTTTAATAAATTTTACACCATACGACTGCTGTATACAGCATACAGTTTTATTGAGTAATAAGTAGTAAAATGTAGTTTGCTTGACCGTAAAATGTAGTATGTGCTACTGTTTAACATTTTGTTATTTTTATATTTCTCAAATCAGATTGAGTTTGGCCTTCAAATTTTATAGGTTTGTAGAATATCATCTCCCCTACGTGTGGTACTTTTTTGAGGATTTTTTACAGTAAAATATTATTGTTTTGACAGTAAAATCTATGTACATCGATAATAAAATCTATTTATATGAATAGTAAAATATAATTTATACGGTTTTTATTGGTGAGACTTATATCATTACGTTCCTCTCATCGTCAGTAAGCTACTAGTAAAAACCGTTCGTGAATTGGAGCCGCTAATAAAAAGTTATGGCTAAAAAAACAAAAAAAATTCATGTACAAACTAGAAACTCATTTACTAGCTACTCTGACTACATTGGTAATTGGTTTAGCCGACACGCATCACGCGGGCGTACGTGGGATGTTTTTTGGGCTGTACGCTTGTTACGACCAGTGCGTAGAATAAGCATCGCTACGCGCAAGGGTAAAATAGCACTACCGTGTGTGTGTATATATATATATATATGTATATACACACGCTGGTCGTAATCCCCAGAGAAACGCGTCCAAACCATACACTTACGCCCGCTTGGTAGCGGGCCAACTAATGAACCAACTAGTTAATGTATTTTCTTTGATTGTACATAAATCTTTTATTCTTTGTTTTAGCTATAACTTTTTATTGACAGCTCCAATTCACCAACGGTTTTCACCAGTAGCTTACTGACAACGAGAGGAACATAATGATATAAGTCTCGCCAATAAACACTACATGGATCAGATTTTACTACCAAATTTACATCTATGCAGTTGTAAAATCTTACAACATATTAAGTAATTTGATATTTATTTGGTAATAATAATCTAACTCATGCATAGGCTACACAATTTACTGAACCATCTTCATGATAGTAATAATCGATCTATATATATATATATATATATATATAGCATCCCTGTTGTTCGCGTAGGTGTAGACTGAGACTCTCCGGTTAATCCATTTTTCGGTTAATTACAGCCGGACTCATCAATTTTATTCCATCCATGCGTGCTTCACCTATGTACTTTTTTACTGGATTACCATGCTAAGCTAACGGTAGCTTCTAGCATCTGCACGAGGATGCTGCTGATCTACTACTAGTTCATGCGTATTAGTGTAAGTGTGCATCGACAAACCATAAGCCAAGATTGGCCATATATATCTGGCTCGTGTTAACCTTAGTTACGGTTGATTTTATGGGACGATTAGTATACGCGCAATGTTGTGTGCTAATACGATCCAGTGATGAGATGTCAGCGGGACGGCTAGGTAGGACAGGTTAGCTAGCTGAGAGAGAAAAATAACAAACGGTCGCAACGTATGTTTGACCATAACTTGAGTTTAGCATAACCCTGCGTATGACAGTAAAATCTATATAAACATATAGTAAATTAGAGTGCATTTAACAATAACTTTAAAGTAAATCTATCACATGACTATAATACATCATGATAAGGTTCAGCAGTAAAATCTAAGGACGTAATAAGTAATTTGTAGCATCTTTGATAGAAATTAAATGAAATAGCAAGTAAACGGTTATAAGAACGTTAGTAAAATCATGCATGTGTGTCACGCATGAAAAAAATGATTGAGTGCACGTAAGTAAAAATGTTATTTCGACAGTACTAAAGGTAATGTCCGAGATGGCTTGTAAAGTTACAATTTTTTCCACTATAGTATAAGGTAAGAAGCACGATAGAAAAATCATGCATGTGCGACAATAGCATAAAATAATTACACGGTAGTAAACTCTGCTATCTGAGTTTGTAAAATCATCAACGACCGTCAGTAAAAAAACGTACAAAAGTGATTGTGGTGTTAAAAGGTAAGATGCACGGGTCCATCATCACTAGCACATAGTGTAGTGGGGTCCACAGACATAGTCCTACCATTGCTAACATCACATGTATCACTTTAATCGAGAGAATCATGCCAATTTGGCAATATAAATAGGTATTGACGAACCTCCGCGAGCTATGTGGGACTAATTTCATATCGTCAATGCTATATATAATGATGGGTCTGAGAAAATGGGCCTTTAGGGCCATCGACCTTATAGTGTACGGAAAAACTAGCAGCGTGCGTAACCGAATGAAAAAACGGTAGTAAATCATTCCAGATATTATATCGGTAACACTACATGTACACCCCTGTAATCTCTTGCTCTATTTGTAGTAAATAAAAATATATTATATTGGACGACTAGTAAATCTATTCAGCCCGTCCACGTAAGCCCAACCGACTAGAAAATTAGTCCCGTAGTTTGTACATGAATCTTGTTACCTTTTATTTAGCTATATCTTTTTATTGGCAGCTCCAATTTACGATCGGTTTTTATCAATAGCTTGCTGACAACGACATCAATATAATGATATAAGTCTCGCTAATAAAATCTATGTATACCGATAGTAAAATCTATGTATACCGATAGTAAAATCTATATATACGGATAGTAAAATCTGATTCATACGATAAGACATATCAGTGTGTTGCTATTGTCGTCAGTAAACTACTGGTGAAAACCGTTCGTGAATCGGAGCTATCAATAAAAAGTTATGGCTAAAACAAAAAAGAATAGATTCTAGTTGAAATAAAGAAACGTTACTAGTTACGTCGCATGACCGACTAGTAAGCTGCGTTCCTAGTTTGTACTAGAATTTATTCTTTTTTGTTTTAGCCATAACTTTTTATTGATAGCTCCGATTCACGAATGGTTTTCACTAGTAGCTTACTGACGACAAGAGCAACACACTGATATAAGTTTTACCGCATGAATCAGATTTTACTATCCGTAAATATAGATTTTATTATCGATACATATGGCATTTATTAGCGAGATTTATATTATTATATTGCTCTCATCGCCAGTAAGCTAATGGTGAAAACCTTTTGTAAATTAGAGCTGTTAATAAAAAGTTACAACTAAAACAAAGAAATTAGATTCATGTAAAAACTAGGAACACAACTTACTAGCGGTTCAAATGATGCGATGCATTAATTACTTATTTTGGGCTATCATGTATACATTTTAAGTGATGTGATGCATTAATTAGTTGGTTTGTCCAAGTAACTAGGCCAGTCAGCTGCGCTAATTAGTGCATTGGAAGGCTCGGTCTGACTGGGTTAAATAGCTCGAGAGTAATGTATATGTATATGTATGTATATATGTATGTGTGTATATATATATATATGTATGTATGTATGTATGTATGTATGTATGACATGTATGACAATAGTTACATACTCATGGGAGTACGTACTCCAACTTCTCATATACCGATTAAACAAACAAGTTATACCTCTTTATCCTTGTGAGCATACTCTAATAATGATTATAAGATACACCAAATTGAGTTCCATAAAAAATTTCATCAAAGACCACTTTTTATAACATAATTTATGTATTTGCTCCTTTTACGTATGAAAAATGATATATTCAAAAACAATAAAGGGCTCTAATAAAATATTTTCAATGTCGCATTGGAATATCTTCAAATTAGTATTTATATATGTCGAAAGTGATAAAGGAGTATAACACATTCGTTTAAGTAGTATATTGGAAGTGGGAGTATATACTCCCAGGAGTAAAGAAAAGGCAATCTTGAATGCTCTGCTGTAAGATAGTGTCGGGACCGGATTTCCAAATTTGAACTCTCTGTGTATAATCTGTGCTAGTCTAGGAAAAGCTAGCACACACAGTGAAAACAGTGATGACAACATATCCATATCACGATTCAAATATTATTAATTAAGTAAAAAAGTATCAGCCTTATGGCCAAATATTACAAGTAAACAGCCTCTTGGCTTGAGTTCAATAAGTAGCAGCGGAAACGAAATAACAGCAGCAGAATAAGCCTATCTATTTGTCCACAGGCAATCGACTGGGGTTCGTGACCTAGCAATCCGGATCACCTTCATCGTAACCACAAGCATAGAACTCGTAATCACCTTCAGCTTCTGCACACTCTTATGTGGAAAGTTAGGATGTTGCAAGGGTGAGCAAAAATTGTACTTCGCAAGTCTTGGAGACATAATGTAAAATAGCTATATGCAAGGCTAAACAATTGAAGGCATAATATGGCTTTTTTTTATCATAAAGCAATGTTTTAACTTTAAATACCAATAGTAATTTCAGAAAGCATCATTTGATCAAAATGTAATTGAATATAAGTTGAATTTAAAATAACAGCTAATCAGGTTCCAACCGCCTAACTGGCTCCAGTAGCCAAACTACAACCCGAGAGTTCCATCCACCCATAGATTCCCAAACCACCATTTTCATTTAAAACAAAACCATAAAATCTACAATGTGTAAGCGTACCTCGCCTACCCTTGACCGTGGGCACAGCTACTTAAGTAGTTTTTAACTCTGCAGAGTGTGTACAACTTTACCCACAAAACATGATCGACTCTTGTTGCCATGCAATTAACACACTTCCTTTGATGTGTCGACAGAGAGATCATGACAAGGCCTTTACAATGTATAGACCCGCTATTAACCTCGCCCGCTAAGGTTTCACCGATGAAGGGTTACATCCATCCAGTCAGAAGCCCCCTCTTGCGCCATGTGGGGAAAACCTGTCTCCATCCAACACCCACATTCCACCAACTGGCGAAGTCAATATCGAGACGCACAAATTAATTAGCCAGGTCGTACCCATATAGACTTATGGTTGTACGGTAGTACTTGGTCCATGGTAACACATGCTTCGGTCCTTAAATGACTAGGGCGGAACATTCACTTTTCAGGTCTCATACATCCAGCACGCACCAAACATCCATCCGTCCCGGCCTAAACTATTTCCACTTTATTTTATTTAAATAATAGTAGCAATACCAATTGCCACATCTTCACAAATAAGTTTGAACAATGTTTGAAAAGTTTTCCATAATGGCATAATACCGAAACATTTAAGCTGGACTAAGCGATTCTACCGTCCCATACTACACTATTGGTTATCACCGCATAAATTCGCTAGTATCATCTAGGGTGACAAAGGTTCGACGTGATTAATACCAATGAGGGTATAACAAATTTTGAAATTTAACTATAGCTTAAACTATATTTAAAGTACATTGTATAAAAGTAAGCATGCATAATTTAAAACAACATAAGCATTTTATAAAATTGGAATCAACATGTTCAATGAAGATTTGCCTGAATCGAAGGGTAGGTGATCAAGATCGTTGGTAGCAACTCCTTTTGGCTCTCCGAAAACTATACGCAAAAAGCATCTAAATTCAAATAAAATCCAAATAAATTCAAATAAAATACAAAAATAGTACACAATGATATATTATAATTTTATATGAATTTAGGAAGAAAAATGAGGTCAATTGAACTTAATATGAAGGAGATCGGACATTTTGAATCCAAAAATTGACCTCTTGCTGGACTTGGAGAAGAAATGGTTGCCGATAGAGTTCTGGTGAGATTTTTCAAAATCGGATTTTACCCAATGTAGATGACACCGAGGGGAAGCTCCAGAAAAAAATTTGAGGCCGAATGGAGGTCGGGAGTAGCCGGGAGAGCTCGCCGAATGTTTTTGCTGGAGTTCGGAAAGAACGGCTTATACAGGGAGATCTGGTGGATGGATTGGAACAACTCAAAGCTGAGAATGTGAGTAATGAGGAGAAGAACCTTGGTTTCAATTTATAGGTCCATCCGACCAGTGAATCGTCCGAAAAATCTCGCCAAAGTTATGGCCAAAATAGTAACCGAGTTCGCCGGAGTAAATGAGTGAAACGGATGGGAATTAAATGCGGGTCAGGTCCGTTTGTGTACTGTAGCGATTTGGGGGTTCACTGTAGCTGACGGGCCGGGAGACGGTTCGGGTAGGAATGAAGAGTAATCGAAAATAATAAATCCCGAAAGCAATTATTTTTCTTCTAAAAGAAATTCATATTAAATCTAAAAATTAGCAAATAAATTATATTAAATATGGGAATTTGAAGATATACCGGTTTTAGCAATAAAAGCATTAATAAATATTTTTAAATAATATAAAATTACTATTTATGGCACATTAATTAATTTTTAAATGCTGAAAATTAAATAGGCTTGGGAAAAATAGTAAAAAGGTTCTAAAAATTCTGGAACAATTCTCAGAAATACTTTAGAATATTTTTAACCCAATAATATTATTTTAGATATTTTTAAGCTTTTAAATTTTCTGCAGAAATTCATTTTATAAAATAGAGAATTGCGAAAAGAGTTTTAATAAAATCCGTAAAATTCCAAATAAATTCAAAATTAAATAAAAAAAATCAAAATGAAATTTTTAGGATGTTACAGATAGTCTCGAATTAATTAGTTCGCTGACAGTTTTTGTTTGGAATGATAGTTAATTTATGATTTTTGAGGTATGTATGTTTGCATGCCCGTTTCACCAATTTTTAGATTCTCTGATGAAATATCGTACTGGGGGTTTTAATTTGTAAGGTCTAGAAACCGACTCTAGGTAGTTTGCGCGTATCAGTGGGATTAGAGTTCACAAAACCTGTCGGCGTAAGTCGAGTTCACTATCACACCAATCTATTGGAAATAGGCTTCAAGCCACCCGATTAATTATTTTCGAAAGAACTGATTACATGTAGGTAGTATCTATTCTCTTGGGAACATATGCAGTTTAGTCGATTCCGGCTTAGTTTCACCTTAGAAATGTTCTTAAAGGATGAATTTACCTTTTCTATGGTGAAATGGTTATTGATGGATTTAGACCTGAATTTGTTCTGTCAGGTTTTATATCCATTAAGCAAGCCAAGTTCTTGATATTTTGAACTATACACTGAATTAGTCAAGTTGTTTAAGATAAACAGAGCAGCAGGAACGCCAAGAACTCTCAACCAAAAATCTCCGAGTACAGCAGAAGCTCCATGTATGGCCTATGGACAAAAGGAAAAATCTCAACAATCCAGGACTCGTTTCAAACGCACGAATTTCCTAGAAACTCCGCAATAATTATTTTAGGAAGCTGTGTAATTTCTATAGGATTTTCGCAAAATTATTATGTCCCAGGTAGGTAATCACAGCTTGCTTACCTGTTTGGTGTGTTGCTTTCACTTGTCCTTGTCAATCAATCACCTCAAGCTAGCCATCAATCATGTATCCCAACTCCCAAGTAGCACTCGGTTGATCCTACCTAAGTCGTAACCCCATGAGTAAGTAATGACATGGAAGAATGATATGGAACAGTTCATGTCCACATTGTATGACAGAGACCTTTTGCTAGAAGAATATTTCATTTCTCATTTGTTTACGACCTAGTTCCAATCATGCATCCGAATAAACTACTAAGAAACCAAACAAATAACGCAAATACACCGGTTACAACGTACATGACGGGAATTAAACTTTGGTCAACACCAGAGCAACCTGATCAGGTAAGTTCAATGGAACTTTACAGTCGGCAAAGATAGAAACCTTTTCAAACTAGGGAAGACCTAGGTTGGGAGCCTTCGAGATGAGAGCGACGAGCCTATAATGACAAATCATTGGTCCTCCACTAAAAGAGGAGACTCATCTAGGTTGACTTACTAGAGTTACATACTCTTATAAGCTATTTTTATCTGATAAATTTGGATAAGACCAACTTTATAAGCTTTTTCAAAAGTCAGTGATACACAACCATAAGCCAACCTACAGAAGATGAGAAGCTTCAACTTATCAGTTGTCAAGCCCAAACGTAGGTCAGTTGCTTAAGCTTAGACCAAACATACGCTTCCCTTACAAACTGCACATCATGAAACTTTTTCGCTTAAAACCGGATTGAAGCGCATGCAAAATCCAATTGAAAAAACGAGTTGAAAAATCCAACAAATTTGCGGGGTGGGCTCTCTCAACGCTTTATCTTCCATGAACCAATAAGACTGCAGCTGCACAATGTCTGCGATGGGAGCACCTGGCATTTCTGGAAGAGGGGGTGTGAACTCCTGAAATCTGCTCGTTTTTGGAGACCATGGCTTGTCAGTAATCACGGTCCTTTCGCACTGCACTGCGCTCTATCCGGGATGTTGTGTAGGATGCAGTGGTGGTGGTCCCCTCCTGTTGTTTGGAGATCCTGGTGCAACCACAATTGTTGGTAACAGCATAATTACCACCAAGACATTTTCTCTTCAAGACAATTGCTGTCAGAATAATTCTGGTGTTAGTTGGCCACAACATCTGAGCCAGCTGGATTGGAGAAAAAGGGTGTCAGTATTCATATGTAACGAACACTAGTAGCAGTGTACATAAAGACCTAGTGCATCTGTCTGTTTAGGCAAAAGTCCTTTTCAATTTGGCAAAAGAAGAAAACTGAAGCTAAAGTTCAGTGTGCTTAAAATTTCTCATGCAAACATTTGAGCCCTAGAAGTTACATATTCATTTGATGGAAACAGAATGTCGTGCAAAATCAGTAAATTCAATATCTGCAGTACCTTGGAGATGCCAAATTTGCATGGAATTATACAGGAACTTGCTTTAAGTCTAGTCATCTGCTATCGTGCTCATTACATTACTACATTCCGTACAAGCATTCTGGGTAGAATGGGCGAAAAGACGATATAAACTTCCTGTCAGTTTTCTCTTACGACAATTATTACAAATATCCATGCTCCCAATCACAGTTACTAGAAATACGGTTCAACCAAGTCACGGTATGAGATTCGGATTCACCACGTTTTCTTCCGATTTATAATGTAAACACGAACTCCATACCCTAAATAGGTTTGATGAATCCGGTTCGCTATTCATGGGGTTTACAGTGAATCCGGTAGCAATGCTCCCACCCCCCACTTGGTGCTCATGCCAAACAAATTAATCAACAGGTGAACTCGCTCCTTGCTCAGAATAATTTTGCAAATGAAACTTGGTTACTGCCTAACATTGTTCTTATACTTAGTAACGTTGGCACGGACCAGCATGGAACAACATTTATTCCAAGACAAGTCCAATGCAAAGTGAGAATGCTAAAGGGTTCAGGCTGACCCTTGAAGACCAGTCCGCATTAAAACAAGCATAAAAGATGGAAACGGAGCCCGATCGAAGCGTTTGAGTACAAGATCGAAAGTTTATTTCCTACACTTTCCAATGGACCAATTCCCATCTCTAAATTCATTCTGAGCGCGGCGCAACATCAAAGCAATACAACACACAGATTCTGTCCCCAACACAGTAACTGCCTCAACTCTTTGTGTGCTGCATCACATTTATTAAGGACCAATGGTCCATGTAAATGTTCAGGATTACAAGAAGACACCTCTCTAACTTCCAACCCTCTCTTATATGTAGGAGGCACTCCTCCTGTTTAAATAATTTTTGCAAACTTTGATAATAGATATGCTATGCATGTTCTTGGGTTGATATTCTCTTAAGAATTGTGCATCTCTTCCGTTGTTCTTGCAAGCTCTTTGTGATTGCAGTGAGGATTGTATCCACTTGACGTGGTCAAAAGGAAATTACCTTTGCATGAGGTTAGGCGAACTCGAACCGCAGGTTGTTGCACTGGCAGTGATTGGCTGCACCAAATTCGTCAAATTTCACGAGTATCTTCGATTCTACGCTGTGAAGGTCGGGCACCCCTCGTATCACCACTCCTAGGTCATTAAATAGAAAATCTGCAAGACTGCAGTAAGTGAACTACTAATTTAAAAATGCCAAACTAAGCAGAACTTGTTTGGTACATGGATATAACTATGCAAAACTGGATTATACGGCCCGACTTTGTAAAACTAGCGGACGCACCTACGATGGTCCGATCTTTCACGGTACCGTCTCTATCTCTACTCCACAGCTTCCACCTTCCAATGGCCAGCCTCCAATCTTCTTGCCCAACTCCACCAAGGTAGACGCCCTCAATCAGGCGCACCACAACGCACAACCTAGGACGAAAGGATCTCTCGATCCAGCGAGTAAACTCCCGTACATGACTATAACTAGGTAGGTTTTGCGCGCTACGCTGCGCACACATGGTTAAACATGAAAGGCTTTGAAAATTAAACACAAATGTACTTAATATCGGTGAAAATTCAATGATTAGATCCAGTATACATACATCATCTACACAAAGAAATAATAGATATGACAAGTTAGATGGGCGGGCTTTGTAGACAACCGTTTCCTCAATTAAGTATGCTGTCTTCGGAAGAGCCCATGTAGAGTCCTGAATTCACCCTGCATCTTCTTCAATTAGTTCAACCCACAAGTCAAATACCACGGTAGGAATGATTATTTGCCTTAACAAAGATCAAATTATTATTCCTAAACTGGAGTAAAAAAAAAGCAACACTTACCAAGAGCAAGAGCGCTGAAAGAAACATAATAAACACAAGGTAAAATAGAGCTCTGTTCTTTCAAAGAGCAAAGGGCAAATGCCTATTGCTATTTTGAGGACAAAATATTTTTCTTTTGAAGCAAGCAACATATCAAATTCCAAAAAAAAGGGCAAATAAATATGGATCGACATGAAAGCAAGGCATAATATTTCTTCAGTTGTGCATGGCTTAAGTTTATTCTGTAAAATGACAACCCAATCTTAATTCCCTCAATTATAAAAAAGAGAATAAATATATCCTACATGTTACAATATTATGTTTTGATCTTCTCATTTGGCAGGGGCCACTAATAATTGAATAATCAACTGGAAGTATATAGGTGTGCAAGAAAGAAGAAGGCACTATCCAGACAAACAGCGTAGAACTTTATTACAGAATCTTTAGAAAATGAGCTATATAGACTATAGAGATTTACAGTACTGTAAGGTCAACCCATTCTATAAATTTTAAAAGGGAGATTAGAAAGCTAGCAGTAGATCAATAAATTTTGAAAAGTAGTAGCATTTTCGGCAAAAGTGTACTTCTATAAATCCTATAACAAAGATAATATAATTGCTTGATTAGCATACTGCTGAAAACACAGAAAATATGGCTCAATCAATGCCATGATCAATTAGAAGCACCTAGAGAAGAATGGTTCTGAACTGCTAAAGCAGCCTGCGTAATTTGACAAAATGAGGCAACAAAGCCTTGGTTGAAAGAGGTAATGTGCGTCAATGATTAAAATTCGCAGCTTTCTGCATGGAAGATATGCTCTTAGCAAATGAAGCAATAGAACAGGAACCAATGATACCTCAAGGCATTTCAACACCTACTCAGTTCAGATGAGGCAGCGCTCACCTCATAAAAGCAACTGTTTTTGTTATCCAAACATCATGAAGCAATACCTTTGTTAGCTTAGAATTACATATACCATTTAAGAATCATATAATTGGCTCACACGTGCACAAAAAGATAAAGGGGACCAGGAGGCTTATCTCAGTGCAGATGATGAGGCCGACTCCCCAAAACAGCAGAGGCACCGGCGATGGTAATCACGGAGCAACAAAGATAATCTAACTGCTTGATAAAGCATAGCTTCATGCTGAAAATACAAATAAATATGGCTTAATCAATGCCATGATCAATTAGAAACACCAACAGAAGAATGGTTCTAAACTTCTGAAGCAACCTGCCTAATTGCACAAAATGAATCAATGGAGTCTTGGTTGAAAGAGATAATGTGTGGCAACGATTAAGATTCCCAATAGTTTTGCTAGCTTAGAACCGCACATACCATTTAAGAATAATAGAATCGGCTCACAACTCCATAAAAAGGGAAAAGGAGGATTACCTTAGTGTAGCTAATTAGCCCGGTTCTCCAAAACAGCAGAGGTGCTGGTTGCAGTGGATGTCATTTTTCATTCGGCGAAACCTAAAATAAATAAATAAACTCGAAATAATCACAAAAATCAAGATTCACTGGGGGCCTTTTCGCAGAAATGATGAAAGAGAACAAGATTTCGGAAAATTCAGTTTGGTAGTTTCAAGTACAGAGAGAAACTACTGATAGCATAAGTGCATGTTGTACTTTAAACAAACCGCGACATGTGGCAACAATGATAGAAGAGAATGGTAACTGCGTTTGCAAAAGAGCTCTATACAATCTGTCATTGCTAAATATGTGTAAATTGAATTGTAGTTAATCTATCCACTAATGACTAATGTAACAACCTCTTCTCACCTCAAAAACACTATTGACAAGCAAACCCTCTAATCCATAATTCACAGGTAAGAACGAGGTAAAAAAACATTACCATTTTGCTTTCTTCGGAATGTAGATATAGCCGACGCGATCATTCTTTGGACTCCGGAGTTGTCTGCTACCTAGCCCTTCTGTAAATTTTAAGGGCTCTAAGCACTTCATGTCTTGGCACATAAAAAACTTCAGAGAGCATAAGTGCACATTGTTGGCCACAACTCTGTTAGATATTTTCACTTGAAGAGCATATATTATCTTATTTTCACCTCAAAAATACTATTGACCAGCAAATCCTCTAATCCAGAATTCACTGGTAAGAATGAGGTAAAAAAACATTACCATTTTGCTTTATTCGGAATGTAGATATAGCCAACGCGATCATTCTTTGGACTCAGAGTTGTCTACTGCCTAGCCCTTTTGTAAATTTCAAGGGCTCTAAGCACTTCATGTCTTGGCACATAAAAAAGTTCAGAGAGCATAAGTGCACATTGTTGGCCACAAGCCCACAATTCTATTAGATATTTTCACTTGAAGAGCATACATTATCTTATTTAATAAGGCTCATGATTCCACCATTCAAATTACATAAAAAACTGAAGCTTTCTTTTAGCACCTACGCGATAAAGAGGCACATTCTTAAGTCATATACATCTACCAGATCAAGAAATTAGAATATGCCGAGACATATTTTTACTTGTTGTTCAGTAATGTAGGAATTGGAATGCCAAAGTAAAACTAAAAGACCCTTGTTAATTTAATGATAATCTCTATGAAAAACAAAACAAGGATAGCCGAATAACCTTAAATATGTTACTTACTGTCAACACAGCCATGAATAATGCAGGTACTAATGGATATGTCTTAGCAACAATCAAATATGGATCACTGAAGGGAGTTTTTTTTCACTGGCCAGGATACGCATTGTATAGACACATAAGGAAGAATCAACACTGTACCACAATGTGTACACAATTTCTAGCCGAGCTTCCAGTAAAACAAAATCTACCAAGACACAGATACAACTTTAGAGCTATAATAGAACAACGCAAAATTGATCCATTTTCCAACGTCATTTACATCGGTTGAAGATCTAAGACTGAGAAACGAGTCTATAAACTGACGACGATCTATTGTACAAAAAAGGGTTAGAGCTTACCAAAGCCAGAACACATAGCAACAAGCAATTGGTATCCGCATTCGTCCGGTCCTTGCCTGCCCTCCCCGGCTCATCGCACCGCTGCGGCGCTGCCCCGGCTTCTCCATGCAGCCACGCCTTGTCACGTCCAAGCTCCGCCAAAAATTATCAATCAGACATCTACCAAATACCAATTTCATTGATCATCACTAAACAAAATGCAACTATACTGTTGTACAACAACGAGTCAAATGTAATTGAGTGAAGTATCCAGAGGCAAGACAAAATACTAAATACCAATTGCATGTTGGCTGCGTGTATTTGCTCATGGCTCAATCCTGCTAGCCTATTCTGCAGCTTTGCTTGCTTCCTGCCTGGCCTAACCGGCAAACGGCAGCCCCAAACGGAAAAGTCTAAGGCCCAAATTAGCAGTGGCACAGTTCACAGCTCCGTCTCCAGTGATGTGCAGCCGCTAGGCCCCTCCTCGCTTCCTCCGTCCGGTCCTTCCCTGATCAAGAACCGCGAAAGCTACGAACCACAGGAGAATAACAAAAACAAACATCAAATCCTGATAAGGACCCCAAGATGGGGAATAATCGAACGACAAAAAGCACAACGAAAGATCGTCAAACAACAAAGTAGGATCAGAATGGCAGTATAGAGAGTAACCGAGGTAGTAAAACCACAAACAACCGATCAGGCAAGAACAGGCTGGTAATCGAAATCCATACGGGCGGACCGCGCCTGAAAGCAGCATGGCCTGCGATCCAAATCAGATGGGGAACGACGGGGCACCAAAAGAGGACGCGAAAAGAAACACGGAATGGAACCCCTCTCCCTGGAAGCGAACCGGCGATGCGCGCAAGAATGGAGCCGGCGATGCGCGTTGCTGTCTCGCGAAAAGAACAAGGGGCGGAGTGGGCAAGATGGGTTGCGGCGAATGGGCTCCCGCCACGACGCGTAGGCGCGAGAGATGACAGGGCGTCGGTAGCGCAACAGAGACAAACGAACGGAGCTTCTAGGCGTGTGGAATGGCAGGAGCGGGAAGCCATGACGCGCTATCAACCGTCGATAGCGCAGTTGAGCCAAAGGAACGGAGGGAGATGTTTTGGCCAAACGGAGATGGACAGACGCCAGTGACAAACGGCCAGCATCTAACGGAGACCGTACGCATCCCTGCCCGGTCTGTACGGCAGCTTCCCAGAGCGCTCGAATTCTTCCGGCTATAATATACGGTAGTATTCCCACGCTAAGTGCAATTCCAAATCGAAATTCACAAGAACACACCAACACAATATGATGCCTAACAAGGCATTTTCTAGGTTACTGAAAATTCATTGCAAAAACTATTAAGGATAAAGTGCGTCGGCCAAGGGTTATATCTCCCGCCCGCCCGCACGCACGCGTACGTCCCTAAGCCACAGATCCACTCAACCAGGCTACTCACGCACACTTCCTATATGCACGTGTTACTACGACTCTCTAGTAAAACCAGTTGGGTTTTTACACGGTACTTGGTTTTGTACAGAACTATCTAAAACGGACTCGTACATGTTTATAAGCCGTACACGTTTATAAGCCCATGTGTTACAACTAAACTGGGATTAAAAGAAATAAGGAAACAAAAACAAACTCTGACTCGGGACTAAGAAACAACCAACTCAAGTTTTCATATAAATAGGAACGGAACCAATGTAGATAAAATTAGTACACTCCTTTCTTGTGTGAGATCAATTCCCTCCTGGCCTTTTTCTTTGGCCGAATTAACCAGCATGGCATGCAGATTTGTTGCTTTATTTGCACCTGACTTTCCTTGGCCGAACCAACTAACCATCTGTCCTCCGAATTCCTCTCTTCTTCCTTCTTTTTTGTGATGCGCTTTGCTTCTTCCCGCATGGATAACATCAAATAAGCTGCTTAATGCACTCACTACCTTGAAAAAGGTCATCAGTGGCGGTTTTTGAACCGTCACAGATTTAGTGCCACTGATAATCGAGGTTATCAGTGGCGGTTCTAGAACCGCCACAAATAACACTATCTGTGGCGGTTTTTGGCTAGAACGACCATCGATATTCGGTATCGATGGCGGTTCGAGCCAAAAACCGCCACTAATAATAGTCCTATCAGTGGCGGTTTTTTAATAGAACCACCACTGATACTCAAATATCGATGGCGGTTCTATCCCAAAACCGCCATCGATACTTGGATGATTAGTGGCGGTTTTGGCTCGAATCGCCATCGATAAAACTATCGATGGCGGTTGTATATAAAATCGTCATCGGTAGGACTATTATCGATGGCGGTTTTTGATAGAACAAATCATCGATATTACGTCAATGGCGGTTTTTGGCTAAACCCACGATAATCCCACACACGAAAATAAAAAGCGGCATTTGTGGCTAGCCTCAGCGCGCTAGCCATGCGTATTTATGTACATTGTTGTTTGATTGACATCACTAGTTCAAATGTAAGATTTATTAGCATAATCATTTTATAAAAGCTGTCACATACAAGAGAGATAAAACTGGATCTTTGGGCATAGAAGACTTGGAGATAACACAAAATAGCTAAGATTCTATCTACTTACTAATCACTTGAAGGTTTTATGCAACTCTTTGGCAACTTCAAGGAACTGAAAACCACTCAACTCTTCCATGTGCACATTGCCAAAATGAAATCAACCTTTGCTAAGAAAAGGAGATACTCGAGAAAAGGGTACCGATAGAAGTTCGAATTTATGGAAAGAAACAATAAATAATCAATGACCAGCGGATGAAAAT